>CM031240.1:21184084-22384084 GCA_018340775.1 Taxus wallichiana var. yunnanensis
TGTGCACAACTCCCATATGTGTCTATTCTTTCTTGTCAACTTCCATAGGATGTCCTTATGTTGTAAAATGGCTAAAAATGGCCAGTTTAGTGCTTCAAAGATCACTATTCCACTCGAGATATTAGTCTTACTACAACATCAACTCGAATCCATTCCCCTACACATGAAACACATTTGAAAACCATGTTAGCACATTCCTTTTAGACAAAATGAGAATGGTAAAAACCCAAAGGGGTGGTGTGAGCTGATGGGATGGCTAGAGGAAGGGTTCATGATGACCAAGAAAGATGTTTTCAAATGGTAGGCTTAGTTGTCATGACTAAATTTTTTAATTTTGCCTCGATATACATTTAGCATGACAAAAATATTCAAAATATATGTCACATTTTCCAACTCAATGAAAACTCACTCAATCAAGCTCAAAACAACATCTTATCTTGCCAATCAAATTGAAAACTCAAAAAAATCTCTCCAATCATGCTTTAGTTAGCTTCAAATCAGACAAATCAATCACACAAATCAAGGATTTGGGATTCTCTTTGTAACATCCCGATTTAGTGTATATATGTTGTCTAGCGAAATCAATAATACTTTCCTAAGTTATTGGATGTCATTTTGTTTGCATTATGAATCATTGCATATCAAAGTGTTCGTGATGATATAATAAGTTATTAATAAATACAAGGATATATGTTTTTCGATAATTTAATTAATAATAGATAATTAATATATATACACATATACACACACACATATATATCAATATATATCTAATAAAAGATTTTAAATTAACTAATAATGTGTGTGTGTGTGTGTGTGTGTGTGTGTGTGTGTGTGTGTGTGTGTGTGTGTGTGTGTAATGATATAGTATTAATAATTATGTTTTGTTTTAAAATACCATAGACCACCGATTGGTTAATGTTGGGTTGATTTGGGTCATAGACCTCTAAGGCATAAAGATTGGTTAATATGGTCATCGACCATTCAAGCATCGGATAATGTTAAGTTTTGACGTGGTAACGCATTGCCCATCATGTAAAGGCTTACGTTTTTTAATTTTTAGGCGATTGTTTAGACATGGCACTTGAATTTAATATGGAATTTAATGCTATTAGGTTCCTTGGGAACCGTTATCTTCCAAGAAGCTAAACATGCATTCACTCCCCTATTTGCATTGTTTGCATTGCATTTGGTTTTTGCATTTTGAGAGCTAGTATTGGAGATTTTTATGGATATTTTTACGGAGGATTTTTTTAGACTATGCATGCAATTTATGGAAGTTGTTATCACCATTTTTATGACATTTTTGGTATTTAAAACTACATGTTTCAATGTTTGATGAGGTTTTTGGAGGCATTCGATTGGAAGGTTTTAAGAAGAAAAGGAAAAAGAAAGAATGGGTTTTATTTCTCACACTCTTTATTGTTGTTATTATGAAGTAAACGAATATATTTTTGGTTTTATGATTTTATTGTGAAATTTGGTTTTGGAATGGGAAATAAGAAGTGTATTCGGTGTTGGTTTGATGAACACGTTTTGGGTTTTGATTTTTAAATCATAGTTGGAAAATTGATAAGAAATGATTGAATGCATTTTGGGTCTAGTTTTGTATGAAATATGGAAATATGTTTGTGTTTTAGGTTTTATTAAATATTAGAAATCGAGGGACTTGCATGCGTTTGGAATATTTTGGGTCTATGTAAATGTTTGAAAGTTTTACATAGCTCATTCAAGCTCAAATCGCTTTTTGATGGTTTTCAAATCTTTATTTTGTAACCTCTTATGGAGTTGTGTTGTTATTATAGTATGATTTCAATACTACTTTGGTTTTGTGGACACCTTTGGGACTCAACTCTTAGAGAGCTTGGTTGTATTGTGGGGATTTCAGCTCATATTGAGCTTGTTGTTTTGATTAAGTTTTTCTTTGAGTTGTGTTGATATTAATCATTTGATAGTTATTTTTCAAAACTTGGCTATTATGATGTGTCTATGAACATGTTTTGATTTTATTTCATATGGTGGGATCTAGGAAATGAAACAAAAATGGTATGGATCTCTTTTAGATCATTACAGGCATAGATCTCCCTTTGCATATGTTAATGGATTGAGTAATTAGGTGGAATTTGGAAATGTTTTCACTTGTTGCCTCATTTGATTAAAGTAAAAATAGATACTTTTGTTTGGTTATTTTCTAAACCAAAAATTAGATATGGGAGTAATAAATAACTTCTTATATAGTATTGTTGTTTTATCTTGATTACAATTGGTATTTTACTTTATTTCATATGATTGCAAAAGGAAATAGAGGATCAATTTATAGCACTTATTATAGCACAGATGTTATCATTATTTCACCGTATACAATGTTGGATCTTGGTTACTTTTGTGGTTTTGGCTCCTCTCTGAGCTTGACTATTATCAATACTTTTAGCTCTTAATGAGCATGAATGTTATAACCTGTATATGAACATGTTTTTTTGGTTCGTTGATTGAGATCTGGGAAAGGAACCAAAAGTGGAAAACTCTCTTTTAGAATCATTATTATTGTAGGACTCCTTTGCATAAATTACTGGATTTAGAATATTAATTATAATTTGGAAATGTAATCACTAGTTTGGTTCATTTAATAATACTCTTAATAGATCCATTTTAGTTTTAGTCAATTGTGAATATACTAAATGGAAAATGAGTTAGAAGTAACTCCTTCATTAGAAATGTTATTCATACCATCTTATTTTGAAACTAATTTTGTGATTGAGAAACTAAAGAATGAGATATAATTGTGGCTCTTCCTTGAGCATTGTTGTTTGAGTTAGTTTTATTGATCTTGTACTTGAGCATAAAAATTATATATGATTGAAAGATCATTCTAATATATAGTTTTTATTATTATTTTTTGTAATATAAATTATTCACAAAAAAAAAAGAAGGGATGAATTAAATGATGCATTATGAACTCTATTAGTTAGACGGTTCCTTTTTCAAGTTGTTGCATTATGATTTTGTTTGTTAAGTTAATAGATGAAAAGGTATGATTCATTGATTTTATTAAAAGGAATGAAGGTTTAATTAAACATAGATTGACTTCTATTTAGTGATCTACTGATTCTAATCTTGGATTATTAAAATAAAGGAAAACTTTATTATGTCTTATTATCATCTAAATGTTAAGTTTAACAAGTTGGTTTCATTAGGTGAAAGTGAACATATTGTTTTTATATAAAGATGAATTATCTTTTTTATATTTGTGTGCGATAGAATACTTATTGTAAACTATGAAGTTTATAATTATATCATACTGATTACAAATAATTTTAACCAGAAATCATTTAGTTATTTCATTATGATTACAACATGGAATATGAATTTGTGAACTCATGTCAGTTCTTTGAAATAACCCATATATATTATCACTCCTACCATTTGCACGAAAGGATGACACTCTTGAAGTGATTGTTTGGATTTATTATGATTGATTTACATATTAAGTTTATTTTAATATAAATCTAGAAAGGATTATTGTAATAATTTGAAAAACATGATTGGACGCTATCACATATTGTAAAGGGAATTATGACCAAATGTATTATCTTCAATTAATTTGCATATCATTATTAATGAAGAATAAGGTTAATCCTTATTTAAAAGAAAAATATATTCTTTGGGTTGATTTGTGACTTATCTTTTTCGAATATGAAAATATGGATATGATGTTTATACAACTTATTATTAATAAATTTGATTATTCTTTGGATATATATTAAATGTTGATTTCATTTATTTGATTAAAATGATCAAGTGTATTAAATGACGACACACGAATGATAAGGATAACAATATAATAAAAATGAAGTAAATTTATCGTTGTACCTTATGGAATTAAATAGACTAATCATGACAATTAATGTACTTAAAATAATAATGTTTATCCTTAACGAGTGAATGTAATGTAACAACTGGATGTAGAACATGATTAATAAGCATATACTTAACAATGAATACTATGTCGAGTTAGTTTGATAAGAGGAACTAATGAAAGTTAGTAACTCGTTGAGTTACTATAACCCTCTTTTGAGAATCTAATATCATGTACCAATACATTTTGAACATGTCTTAAGGAAAGACTTAATTACCTCATCTATCAAATATAACTTAAAGTATATAAGAAGCGTAGATGTTATGTCCCTTCATCTTCTCATTAGTATCATACAGTGCCAACTTAGGATGGCTACGGGAAGGGTAGTGAGGACGTAATGATGAAAATCATTATGTGGTCACTATCTTTCCCATAGGGATCCTAAGGTGGTACTGATAGGATCCTTTCATTTAAAAGGATGAGTCGACATGGAATCTTCTTCTTCAAAACTAAATCATCATCTTAAGGAACGAAATGAATCCAGATAGATGTTTTGAGATGGTTATGTGGTGATGGAAGACGAGTTTCATGGACTTGTGTGCAGTCTCGAAACTAATCTTGCAAAACAATGCTTAATATCCTTGGCCAAGGTAATGTATTAGTTGACTACATTGTCTGTTCACCATTCCCCTACTTTATTGTGTCATATATTAGATGGAATGCAATTTGAATGTTTTCCAGGTTGACACGTAGGAGATGCACATAGTTTTCATGACTTGTAAAATGTTTAACCAAAGTATACAAGTTATACATACTCGAGTATAATGAATTAAGGGAGACCATGATTTGGATATACCCTTACAGATTGTACATGGTTATCATATGTTATTAGATGGATTCGAATATTAAATAATGTTGTATTATTTAGCAACAAGCTAAATAATAATGTTAATCATTAGAATCATTAATTGTACTTAAGGGGTTTTTTTTTTAAATCCCTTAATTTGGATAAATCATAACATGGGTGTTACACTCTTCCCTCATTTATAAATAAAAACTCATTCCTCTCCATATTTTATCTTTGGAAGCTTATGAATTTATGTTGTTATTGTGTCGAATTGACATTCAATTTTACGCGTCGTTACCATGTCTATTTGATCAAGAATCCATTAATCAATTCAATCATCTATCATTTTCATTAATTGTAGCTGAAGTCTACTTATTCAAAAAAATTTGGAGCATCCAAATCTAATTGATAGAATATATTCAAAAATCTCGGTGTTTCATTTCAAGCTTAAGCCAATCTCATTCAATGTTGTAAGGAGAAACGAAGGAAGGATCAGGTTTGCATTGTGTTTTGTTTCTTCCTTATTTCACATTTTTGTTATATACAAATTTGTAAAACCCTCTATAATCAGTTGAAGTGACTCAAAATCATAACCATGGACAAAACCTCTACGAAAAATGTTAGTGTTTGGGTTGGAATGCAATTTGTATACCTCTTACATTTAGACTAATCTAAAGAGGTCTCAAACTACGCGTAGTTCTCCACCTAGATGTTGGAATCACAATGGACTGAGATGGGGGTGAATCATTCCTAAAAATTATTTATTTCATTTACCATTAATTTTAGCATCCATTAACATCCATTCATTCACATACATTCAATGAGAGCTTATTAAGTGTGCACAATACATTCAAACAACCATAACACATGAGAAGAAGCATATAGACACAAGATATAAGTGGAAAAACCTCATGGGAAGAAAAACCCCTTAAAATCTTCTTATATTACTCAAATCCAAGATATTTAGTGAAGCACCAACTTCACAAGGAGCACCGACCCCTAGTTTAGTAGAGCACCAACCCCTAATTTAGTGAAGCGCCAACTCCACAAGGAGGATAAAACCCCAAGATGACCAAGCACCAACTCAACCACCTGATTAATATGATAATGAATTTTTTTCTGCCACAACTAATGGATATCTCTAATTCAGCTCACAAACCTTTTCTCAAACCCTCATTCCTTCAACTCACTATATATTCTTCTTATTTGACTTGTCTTGGCTATAAACCTTTGCACACATGCTCTAAAACATTCTTAAATATGAAACTCACTTCCTATGACCTTAAATAATTAAATCATACCTTCTATTCAATCACACCAGGACACAATTTTCCCTCCAAGAGAACTAGTTCAAAAATGAACTCATAATAATACTTTATACCCTTCTCTTCTTCTAAAAACAAGAGAGGTCGGTCCTAGTCCTTTGATTTGACGACTAAATATTTAAAAATTCCAATGGAATCATTAAATCAATCACATATTACCCATATAGGTTGGCCATGCCCAAAACCTTCCATCTTGCACCAAAAAGACTCAAAACCCCATCACTAGGATGAGTAAAATCCACTAACACCAAAATAATGATTATTCAAGCTCTAAAATTCATCACACATGTGTAATATGAAATTTAAACATAAACCATGGTCTCAATTTTAATTAAACCAATCAAATAAATAATAATATGGGCCCACATGCTCATATCCTTCACCAAACAATTGTTTCCAGCACCATGTCTTCACCTTTGGGCTTCAAGATCACCCAAGATCAAATAAACTATGGAATGTGACCAATATATAGAATCCTTGGGACTTTTAAATCACATACATAAAATTTATACATCATGAAACATCCATGTGTTCAAACCACAACTACTTTCCTCTTCACTAAGACATGTTTCCCAGAAACTAGTTTTACAAATTCAACTAGTTTACACGCTTTACGCGACTTTCAAGACCTCAAAAGGAATTAAATATGAAAAAAATTAATCCCTCTTCACTTTCCATGTGGTATAAAGAAAAAAATCATCCATTTCATGCCTCAACCAACTCATTATTTCAGCCTAAACAAACATGTCCTAAAATGTAGCATATCTTCTTCTTCACAAAATTACCGAAAGAACCAACAAATCAACTCACCAAGATAAAAACAAAAACCTATACCACTAAAAATATATATAAATCACATTTCCATAAAATATTATAACTCCTTCCAACTCTAAGTATAATGCCTTAAACCAAGATAATCTCTCGACACCCTGCTTCTTATGCCTTCTAGGACTTAAGAACGACCATGATCTCAACTTACTCCATCACCTCAAAAATCAATTCCAATATTAACCAAATCATTTAAAACCATTATACATGATTTCTAATCACTCAAAATCCTTCACCAATCAATAAAAACTCAGAATCATCAACTTACCTCTTGTAGCCACTTAGCGCCTTGCTAGAACAAGCATCTTCCAAATTTGAATTTCAAGAAAAGCTCATAATTTTTACATATCATTTCAAAACAAAAGTTTGATATACCATTTGAAATATGTCTTAATCAGGATCATAAAAAAAACTTTAATGGAGTCTAAACTCTTCACGTAGCTCCCGATATTCAACTTTCTTGAAAACTACTCCAAACCGCCCCAAAAACCAATCCTCTTAAATAGGGCACACTTTACAATTTTTCACCTCAACCAAGACTTGAAACATTCATGAATATCTAGAACAACACAAGTGTTAAAAAAAAATTCAATTTATTTCATACCTTTTTTGGGAAACTTCTCCTCAAACTGGACTTCTTCATAAATAATAAATTTTGGTGGGGCCCACAAATCACCACATGCTCTAATATACCTTTTAGGAAATCTAGAGGATTCTTCTACATCATCCAATCATCACATTTTCAAAACCAATAAAAATAGGCTCAGATACCTCTTCTTCTCCAAGTAACTTCTAGCTAGGGTTTAGCTAGGGTTTCAAACCAATTTACCTTGTTAACGATCGTTCATAAAAACATAACAATCAAAAAAATTTCATTATTTGTTTGAAACCTTCATAACTGACCTTATAATATATTCCAAATATCTTAGGTACCCATACACACAGCATGTGATTCACAACAAGCATCAAAAGGTCCACTTTTACTTCAAAACACATTGTTACTTCCCGATTTAGCTAAAACTTACATATCTTGAAATTCCTTCTTCAAAATGACCTGAAACTTTTCATGAATCATAATTAAAACCTTCTCTAACTCTTTATACCATTTATCCCAAATAGCTCTGAATCACTCTAGCCAATCTCATTTACCCATGCTTTCTTGCATGTTCTCAATTGTTGCTTCCCAAGGGCCTCAACCACGCCTTTGTGTCACTAAATTATGGCTCGAAACTCATCACAAACCTCGGTACACTTCCAAAGTTATACTACCATGCCCAAAAACAATTATCATCTTCAAAACTCACATCTCTGCCTCATTCTCGCATGCTCTAGGGATAAGAATAGTGTCGGAATGACTTTGACTCAACCATGACAAACCATAAACTAATCATACTAACCTCATGCGCAGACCCATATACATCTGTAACACACATCTATGACCATTTATGACCTCATGAAAAAATTCAACCAACTCAAAAGAGCTCATACCATGACTATTCCTAGCAAACCAAGCTCTATGACCTCTTAAAACTCACCAAACATGGACACTACCAATCAACCTTCATATTTGACACTGAATGACACCTCATGGAGACACATATGACCTCATGACACCATTTCCCATCAATGGAATTGAAATCAATTACAGACAAACACACAATGGCCAACTTCCCTTATTTCACATTTTCTTTATATACAAATGTGTAAAACCCTCTATAATCAGTTGAAGTGACTCAAAATCATAACCATGGACAAAACCTCTGCAAAAAAAGGTTAGTATTTGGGTTGAAATGCAATTTGTACACCTCTTACATTTTTACTAATCTAAAGAGGTATCAAACTACACGTAGTTCTCCACCTAGAGACATGATATATGTGTGGAATATGTAACTATATTTGATAATTGATCAATCGATAATGTTTGATAATGGCTTGGTTGCTTGTGTTTGATTTACATTTGAGGTTTTTGGCTCAAGGAAGCTTGAATCTATAACTTTTTTTTATTGGTACAACATAATATATGCACCTAATTAGTTAAGTACTTAGGTTTTTAGTATGTGTACATGTCTAAACTTAGTTATGTTACCAAAATATTGTGTAACATTATTAAAGAAATTGTAATATTATTAATAATGACTTTATAGAACTCATATTAATAATATATTTGTAATAGTTTAATTATTTGAGTGAGTTGTGAGAACAATTTACATAGTTATTTTGTAGTGTGAGTGATCCTAGGGATGTTTGAGAGATATTAGGAGATAAGACTGAGAGATTCATGGAGAGAGATATGAGGGATTGAAGATGAGTGTTGACTCCACCATTGTAGGAGATCAAACACTATATATGTAACCTCTATCAATATCAATTACATCCCGAATGAATTCAATTTCTATATTATTATTATTCGGTGTTTATTTCTCATATTATTGTGCAGTTTTTATCAGTGGTATCAGAGCAGGTTGTTCTTATGAATTCCTAGGAGAGATACTATTTGCAACAAATGAGAGGCATTGCAGATGTGAGCACAGGTACTTAATTTGTGAAAGAGTAGAGTTTATTTAGTGTTGGGTATTTTTCTAGGAATTATATGTATAAAAAAATAGTTTGAAAAAATGTGGTAAAACCCGTCTAAAGAACATATCATTTTTTTGTTTTTACGATCTGGGTTGCTTTGAAATTTAATGGGTTTATAGGAAGATATATTAGTTAAAAACTATGGAAATTGTAGAAAAACCTAGATCGCGGATTTTAAGAAATCAGGAATACAAAATAGCCTACTATATGGCAAAAGAGATTTCATTATGAAAATATAGACAGTCTTGTCTTCTCTATATTGGACTCGTTTGTTGCTACTTGTTTTATCTTCCAGATTGGATCTGAAATCTTGATGTGGATATGGATTTGAAGGCATGTTGACACTAAATCATTTCCCATCAAAATCTAGAGAGGTATCTTCAATAAGCGTCCAATTCGGCGGGTTGCCTACACTGATTGATTCAATCACAAAATCTGCGAACAATGGAGTTAAAATCATGAAATTGCATGCACAGTCTAAAAAACTACTAAACTGGTTTGGAAGTGTTTATTCAAAGGTTTAGTTTTGGTTGCGTTTATTTTTTAACTTTGTCACCTCTTTGTTTTTTTTTCCATATTAGATGGATAATGTTATACTTTGATGAGTTGTTTTAGTTTATATGTTTTGTAATTCGTCAAGTCAACATTGTCGGTTTATCAAAGTAAAAGTTTGTCAAGTAATATTTGTGGAGTGTTATTTTAGAGTCGAACGTTGTCCAAATTTTGTATTTCAAAAAATCAAAAACTAAAAAAACTCCTTACAAATGCATTTTTGCTCGTACGCGACGTCTATAGTGAGAGGGTGCATTATCAGTTGAATCTGACACCCAAGACAATTGTGTAATGAGCTTAAAAGATACATTTTCTAACTAAGTAGAATCACACATGGAGGACAAGAGGCAACGAGAGGTTGGAGGTCAATCGAAACCTCCCATCAGTCACCAACGACATGGCCGCATGAAGCTATGGTGGCAGTGTGTGTGTATGTGTGTTTTATTTTATTTCAGATTTGCAGTATGATTTTAGATTTCTGTTTGAATAAGTGAAATTTTCACATTGAGGGGAACTGAACATGGTCTCAATGTTCAATTTTCCCTCTATTCATTTTGTATTCAGTAAGCAATGGTTCCTACATGATTCCCTAAAGGAAAGACATAGTGGATAGACGAAAGCACAAAGGAAAAGCAGCAACATGATATTTGGGTTGTTGGTTGTCCTGTAAAACCATCCTTTGTTTTAGGTTGTTGGTTTTCCTATAAAACCATCCTTTGTTGTAGGTTGTTGGTTGTCCTAAAAAATCATCCTTTGTTTCAAGTTTTTGGTTGTCCTAAAAAACCATCCAAATCATGAGCACGCATGGGCGACAAGCTACTGAAGGAAAGGTGATTATTTTTTCTACCTTGTCAACATTGCAAGAGTGTATATTGGGAATTAATAATGTTAACAATAGGGGAGTGAATGTTACCAAAATATTGTGTAACATTATTAAATAAATTGTAATATTATTAATAATGAGTTTATAGAACTCATATTAATAATATAGTTGTAATAGTTTAATTATTTGAGTGAGTTGTGAGAACAATTCACGTAGCTATTTTGTAGTGTGAGTGATCCTAGGGATGTTTGAGATATATTAGGAGATAAGATTGAGAGATTCATGGAGAGAGATATGAGGATTGAAGATGAGTGTTGACTCCACCATTGTAGGAGATAAAACACTATATATGTAACCTCTATCAATATTAATTACATCCCAAATGAATTTAATTTCTATATTATTATTATTTGGTGTTTATTTATCATATTATTGTGTAGTTTTTATCAAGTTAATAATTATCTAGACACTCACATGTGTTGAACCTTGGTGCATTGGTTTTGTCATTAATGTCAAGTGGAATTTATGGAAAAGGTGTGATTGGTGAAGTGAGGCTCAATTTAGGGACATGAAGGTTGATCGGTAGTTCCTTATCAAGTTCATTGAGCATTCAAGATGATTTTAGTGTGTTGCAGGATTGGTTAGTGAGGTAAGAGCCCACTGGAGGTATGGATATCACTTTGGTGTGTTTGGATTAGGTGTCATACAGATCGAAAATGATGTTTCTATGATGTATAAGATCTCCTAGTGTGATAATCGTAATTAGGTGTAAGTCACAGTTGAAACTAGGTCATTTAGGCCTAATTCTAGAGTCTAATGAGGTGTATGAGAAGAAATAAGGTCATGAAAATACTAGGTAATCATGGGAGGAGCCTAGGAACATTTCCCAGGGCATGTAGGAGCATTTACAAGGTTCAATTCAGTTTTGAAGTAAAATTCCAGCTTCTCACCAAAAATGCCTTTGAGGACTAGCAATGAAGTCATGGGAAAATGAGATTGGTATGAAGAATACAAGCCTATTTATGAGAAAACAACCCATGAAACATGTATAGGGTTTTTTTGCTTCATGTCAAGTTTCATCAAGTTTTGAAGAATATTGTGGAAGTTATTCAAGTTTTTCTAAAACTCGGTTTCTTAAGAAATGTAATTTGAGCACTCTATCTTCTTAGCATCCAAAAAAATTGTCAAGCCTCCTTTAGATAAATAATAGAAGGAATTTTTGAATATCACTCCAATCCTAAACTTTTGCAAAATTTTGAGGGAAATTGGATAAGAAACAAAGAAGTTGTGTTCATTTTTCTAACAAGGTTTCTCTCTCCTCAAGCCTCCTTCTTGAAGCGATAGGCACAAAATAACTTATTTTATCTCCAAAAGAATTAGACTTGTCATAAAAACTCCTCATATGTGTATTAGGATCTTGCTAAGTCGAATGGAGGTATCTTGGCTCTTCAGTCAACTCGCTTAGTACAGTCTGAGGTTGTCTTTGGTTTACAAAATTTTGATCATATTGTCCCAAATTTAAGACTTCCAAAAGGATTCCTCTACAATATAAGGTGATGTGGAACGTATGCATATATTTCATAGGATTTTTGAGGTACTTCAGGGTATATCTTTTGAGTTATCAATAAAATTTCACCTCTATAACCAAAAGGACCCTCATACTAGTCTGGTTTGGTGCTTAGAGAATGAGTGGTGAACAAGCATGATATCTAGTTGGGAGATGAATGTAAACATTTGTAATAGGTTAAAATCCATATTATATCTCATAAGTTCAATTTGAATAAGGGACTTGATATTCAAACTCTTTATTTTCCAACTGTCTTGTACTCTCTGTCAAGTATCTTGAAAACAGAGATGCACTTGTGAAGGTCTCTGTTTACGATTCATTGTTCACAAGTTTATGAGAGTAGAATGTAGGCAACTCTTTTGTTGGGCTTCATACATGAATGGGAATGTAAGTTAATTTTTTCCTTGCGAAAGTCATCAAAGTAAAAAAATTTCTATTGTGTCAAGGAATAGTGCATAGTTCAAATTTGGCTTACCTTTCATAACCACATTCTTGAGTTGGTGTTTTCTTCGAAAAGTGAGTGACTCAAAGAAATTACATGCTTGGAGAGGTTCATCATATGTCTTGAACAGTATTACTTGAAAATATCCTTATCTTCTTGATAACATGACAGATCAAGTATGGTGTGTGAGTGACTTAAACCATGAGGTTCTCTAATCATTCAATGCCTAAGAAGGACTGAAACTGCATTAGGAATCTATAATGGAGATACTCTTTAAGTGTAATGATGGTGGTGCAAATTAACTTGTAGTAATTAATATGTTGTACATTGAGTTACATTCATTTAGTTATCAAACCAGGGAGCATAGACTTGAAATACTTCCGATGTTGTATGCACAGTTATAGTTGATCTAGGAGGTTGGAAAGGAAATAATTGTCACATAACAATACTGAAAGTAAAATAAAGCTTAGACTTGAAAATAAACTATTGCTAAATGTTATTACTGAAACAAAGTTGTAGATTTTGAAAGTATATTGTTCTTAAGTAAATATACATGAAATAAAATAATATAGGGTATTTAGCAGACCTCAAGTGGGCCCCGACTTGGGTCTTCAATACCTTTTTTAACTCTATGAATAAAAACTAAATAATACAACTCATATTTCTTTATCGATTTACATAGAACATTACATATAGGAACAAAATATCATAGTGATATTTGTTCTCTAATTCCAAATTTGACTCTCTAACTTACTCTCTTACTAACTAACTTGTTACAAGGAACCAACCCTTTCCTTTATACCTTATCATTTACAGTACGTGATAATAATAAGAATACAATAAGGATTATTCAACAAAACAAGTGAGATATTCAATACATGTTTGAAATATAAAGCAAGTGTTCAACTAACAATCAGTTCTTCACAAAACACACAAGTGTTAATCTAACAATCAGTTCTTTATCAATGACCAAATCAAAGATTGATTTATTTCCCAGATTTCCATGTTCTTGTTGTAACTTCTTCTCTAATGGCATGTAAGGAATTGAGTTCCATAACTCCATGTTTAAAAAGATCTTCATAAATGTGGGCTCTTGCTTATGAATGATTTTCTTATGTTGTAGATGAGTTGTTGTAGACAAGTTCTTTGGTTGCAGATGAGTTTTTACAGAAAGGTTCCTTCGTTTCTTATGGATAATTACTTACAACCAAGAGTGGCATCACCACATATAAACACCCAAACAATTTATTGTAATAACAACAATAAATACACACATAATATAACAAAATAAAGATAATTTGATATAACTATATTAATTATTCATTATGTCAAAAGGTTCATGGTTGTGATGGTGATTCTCAATAATGTTCCTTGGAAATACATATACATGGTTATAATAGCCTTATCAATAATATGAGTTGTTATGAAAGTAATTTATACATCTCATCACACCCCCAATCTTAAACATTTGAATTTCCTCATTCAAGAGCTTCATATCTTCTCTTTTAGAAACCACATTCTTACCTGAAATCTATGGGTGTGTCTATGCCCTCTTCTTCTGATAAAAATACCCACCATTCCTCATGAATCTGTCCCAAACTCTATCTTGTACCCTTTTATTGATTGGTAAATTAATTTTCCATGGTGGAATTGGGAAATGAAATATTGGAGGATGATAAGTTATAGGAAACCACTCATCCCCACATTCATTTTCTATTTCAATATATTTGTTCACCCTTCGTAACATTGGAATTATGTTTGGATAGGAGTGCATCTCTTTCTTCTAGAGTGCAGGGGATAACTCATTGCATCTAGTTCTACATATTGTGACAACCTAAATTCCATGTTCCTTGATCATATTCTTGAATTCTTTGTGGTATCTACTCTTACGGTGCAACACTCTGTCTCTGATTTCGTCCACTTCCATATGGTCATATTTTTCTAAAATTTCCTCTGTTGTTGTTGCCTCACTCTAATATGCGTGGTGTAACCTTCTCTAGATGTCAATATTCATCCATATTCTTATCCCTTTCTAATTCATTTGAGAAATAAGAACATAGTTCCTTAACCTATACATCCCCAATATACATAATTGGGATCCAATCTCTGTCATATGGAAGGGCATAATTGTGCAAATATAGCTCACATAACAAATTATGGAGTTCATGTGTACTATTATGATACAGAGTAAATAATTTCCTAGCTGATCTAATGTCATATATCATATCAGAATTGATGCAAATAAACTTATGGTGCAACATATTTTCTTTTAGATATATGGCATAGACACTTGATGGGGTCTGTAACTCAACATTTCTAATGTTACTTACATGATTTCCTATTGTTTTTGTTTCAGCCTCTTAATATCTTTGTCTTTGTCTTCCATTTCCTTCTTATGTTTAGAGATGAGGTCTTCCTTCTCCTTGTCCCATTTCCTCTTAATCTTATTAATGTAGGCTTCCAATTGCAGCATCAGATTGTCAATATTGGGCCCCATAGTCTATGTTCCCATCTCACTGTAAGATGGTTTTTCAGGTGCCCTTATGATTTCATGAAAAATAATTTGGGGCTGCATTTTTTCTACATTTTTTCTTATGCGAGACTATTTTTTTTTATTTAACAACCTCCTCAATGACTGGTTCATTGAAATCCTTTGCAATTATTTGTTCTTGTTCATTTCCTCCTTCCATTACCCCTTCTACTTTCCTCTCTTCTTGACTCTCTACTTCATGAATTATTCCATCATGCTGATATAATTCTTCTTGTTCTTTCATTGATTATTCATGATATTTTGGCTCTTGAGTTACTATGGGAGCAGGGATTTCTAGCCTCTTTTTCCAATGGTTCAGGATCAACTTCCAAATCACTATCCAGTGAGATGGGTTGAGATTGTCTTGAACTGGAGGTTTTTATCCTATTTGTTCTAATCTTAGAGGAGATTCTAGTTTTTTTGGGAGCAAAATGGGTATATTTCCTTATGGTTTTGGAAGTGGAGGTTTCAGGGGAGGAAAATTCCAATAAAGTTTCAGCAACAAATATTCTCTCTGGAAAAATTGGTGAAGGTGTTTCTTTTGTGGAAGGGAAATTTTTAAAATTTGTAGGTTCTTGAGGTTGGGAAGAGGATGGTACAACATTTAGCATATGTGAAGTAGAACCTTTAGTGTTTTTTCTTCTTTTTCTTCTCTTTCCCAAAAAAAATTCAATTTTGTTCACTCCCACAAATTCATTCCATGATATATAACGGTGCTCCCTCTGCAAGGTTTGTTTGACCACTAGGGTTACTAGACAATGGTGTGATAGTGCTACCCTACCCATCTGAACCTCTTTGCTCATTTTCTTAAGCATCTCATGCAAGAAATTTGGAACATTTACTTGATGATTGTTTTTCAAGTGATTCAACAATTTGAAATGTATTGTATTTAATTGTGAATATCTCCCTTCACAAGTAAAATATTGAATAAAAAATTTGCAGCTTGTGCCCATAAGGGTTTGAGAGATGTTATAAATGTACCTTGGTGGTTTGAGATGAATTCATCCTCACTTTGTTTGTAAATTCCCATCTTGCTACTTCGGTTGGATTTGTCTAGAAATGGATCTCCCTAAGCTAGTAAACCAATGACCTCTTCTAAAATCTCATCACTTACCCTTATGCTTAACCCTTTTACCCTTACCTCACCATTATTCAAGGCATTTGCAAATTCTATCATAATTGCCTCATCAAACCCTTGAAACTTGTTGATGTATTGCATCCAGCCATGATCCTCGAAATATTGTATAATTTCAAGATGATTTAGAAATTGAAAATGTGCGATCGGTTCATATCCGATCGAAGTTGCATCCCATGGTGAATACGTATCTTCTCCTAGGTGTAATACACAACAACATAATTTTCCTTTGAAATAACTTTGCACAAATGAATTTTTTTGATGGATTTTCATCACTTGAACTTTATTACTGAGGGGAAAAACAATATGTTTAGGGGTGATTAATCACTAATGAATGTGAAATCATTGAGCATATGAAGCATAATGATGTGACATGTTGGATTATGTGGAGGGCTTGGGTGGAAACATCATAACTGAAAGGGTGATGGTCCTTATGACTTGGCATAACTCATAATCAAATACAATTAATCTAATCATACTTTATTAAAGTAATAGATGCATGTACTTATCTCATTGTTGTTTGTAATGACGATGTGCATGCTTTATTGAACTGGATTCTTGGTTGCATACAAGTGTTCTTTGATGTTGCGACGTGGACTTAACTTTTTTACTACTCCTTACCACAAACATATGTTTCCCGAAGAGGGATCTAAAAGAGGGACGAAAGCCTCATAATTTTATTTATGTTCAATGAAATCATGTATAATATAAATGGCTACAATATTTATAGATATTGACAAATGACGGCCGAGTATAAAAAAATAAGTTGCACGGTGAAAACAGAAACCATACGTGAAATAAAATGCATAAATAGATCATTGTAACTATGTAACAATAAACAATACGAGATATGATAAACAATATAAATGGTTATTAAAACATAACCATATAACAATAAAATAAAACCACCTATTTACCATAGTAACAAACTAAGTAAAATATAGTTACCTACAATATAATGCATAATTACTATAGTAAACTAATTTTACCTAACATTCTCCCGCTTAATTTTATATTTCCTCAAGGGATGAGAAGAGGAACTCTCTAAATAACTCAAACTTGTCACGTGCAAGAGACTTTATGAAGATATTGTCTCATTGTTCAGATTTTGGGTAAAACGAAAGTTATGTATTGTGTTTCAAGACATACTCGTGTATGAAATGAACATGTACCTTGATGTGCTTTGTTCTATCGTGAAACACTAGATTGCGAACAAGTTTAAGAACACCTTCATTGTCTACATACATGGTGGTAGGTTTTTCCTATGGTACTCCAAGTCCTTCCAATATGCAATGTAGCCATATTGCTTGTGAGACAAATCCACATGCAATGTGATATTTGGATTTTATAGAAGAGTGTGAAACAAAGTTTTTGTTCTTCCCGTGATATTGGTCTAAATCCCAAAAAGAATACAAATCCAGAAGTGGATTTCCTATCATCAATGTTACCTACATGATCTAAATCCAAATATCTAGTCAAGAAGAAGTTATCGTTCTTCTTGTACTCTAGACCAAGATCCACTATACCCTTGAGATATCTCAAGATACACCTTCTACCTTGCAATTAAAAGCTTTGGGTTCTTGCATGAACTATTATAGATGCCTCACTTTAAAATCTGATATCTAGTCTAGTATAAGTTAGGTAAATGAGACTCCCAATCAATTGTTGATAGAGAGTTGCATTTACCACAGGAGATGGATCTGAATGAGATAACTACAGTCTCATCTCCATAGGTGTAGCAATAGGTGTGCAATCCATCATCCTGAATTTCTCAAGCATTGTCTTGGTATACTTCAACTGAGAAAAAAATATGTGATTCTCTTTCTACCATACTTCCAATCCAAGATAGTAGTGCATGAGCCCGAGATATTTCATGTCAAATGATCGATTAAGATCTTTCTTTGTTGCATTGATCATCTTCACTAAACTTCCAGTGATGACTAAATCATCGACATAGACAACAACAATCACAACCTCCCCCTTTCTTTTTGAGGTAGAGATTAGGATCATGTGGATTTATGACGAATCCATGTTGAGCGAGACGCTCATCAATTTTGATGTACCAAGCTTGAGGTACCTGTTTAAGGATATACAAAGATTTCTTGAGTATGCATACCTTTGTTTCTTCTCCAAATACAACATAACCCTCAGGTTGAGTCATGTATACTTCTTCCTATAGATCTTCATGTAGAAAGGCACTTTTCACGTCCATCTAATGGACTTTCCAACCAAATTGTGTAGTTAGAGTAAAAATCATTCCGATCATCTTGATCTTAGATGTGGGAGAAAATGTCTCCTCATAGTATATGCCTTCCTTTTGTGCATACCCCTTTACTACCAGTCTCACTTGTTATTTCTCTATGGTTCCATTTTATTTGTACTTTCTTTTGTTATGAATAAAACTTAGCTTAATTCATCATTAGTTGATATTTGAATAAATGTAATAAGTTAAAGTATTTAATTAAATACTTTAAACTTATATCTATAGATATTAGTTGTCCTTAGTTGTTAGTTAACTAAGTGATAGTGTTATCATCCCAATGTTTGTGGGATCATGTTATATCTTTTACATATTTTATTCCTTAGGATGATTTCCATGAGGGGCAATAGGAGCAGTTAGGGGTAATATGTTATTTCTACATATTTGCTCAGATTAGATGATTTGTTTCCATATATTGTGGATGAGATAGAAGCTATCCAATATCTATAAATATTGTAGCTCTCTCATTTGTCTGTAATGCTTGAATTTGATATTAATAAAATATACAAGCATCGTCTTGTTTATGTGCAAAGCTTTTGTGTCAAATATTGTTTTCAAGTATTCATTGTCAAGATTTGGTATCAGAGCAGTATTCTGATCCAGAGAGGAGTGTAGGAAGTTTTAGGGAAGTTTAGGGAGATCTAGAGAAATTACAGAGCTAGGAGGAGCCATAGATGCCCCCAGCCATTTCACAGCCCCTACTCGGCTCCACACCCTGAATCACGGTTGATTTGCAGTTGAAGAACACCTAGAGTGCAATCATAGGCCTTTGCAGACTTGGATGCTAATTTGTTGTAAAAGGTGACATTGTTTCATTCTCTATTTTTTTTTTAAATACCTATACATGCATTTTTTATTTTTTATTTTAAAAAAATGGAAGCATTTAAATATATATATATATATATATATATATATATATATATATATATATACAATATTTTTGATCTGTGGGTACCCAAGCTTTTCAAGCTCCCCACATTACTTGTTCTTCCTCTTCTCTATACTTTGTATTCTTCTTCCTCTTCTCTGTATTTGAGCATTTAAAAAAAATGAGATCCAATCAAATGTGGAAGGTTCTCTGTGAACCTGCACCTGCTAGAGGAGTAGAAGATTGGATCTCAGTATTTGAATGATCTACAACGTGCCTGCATCCAAAACAAAGACTACAAATTAAATGGGAGAAGATCTACAACCTACAACAAAAAAATATTTTGCTAGAAGAAAGAAGAAGAAGTTTCCTCCAAGAAAAAGAAATACCTGCGTCTGAAACAATAAAAGAAAGCACATGCAAAGCGGATGAACTATAGTTGTACCCTAAAACACACTACGCATGCATGTAAGTCGTTACGTGCGTTCACTTTTAAAAAATTGATTTTAGAAAAATTTGCTTTTTTGACGTCGTGAAAAAAATATATAGGAAAAAAATCCATTTTTGGAAAGGGGCCCGGAAAGATATTAAAATTGCAATTTAAAAAAGGCATAACTTTCAACTGGTACCTCGGATTGAGGTGCCATTTTTTTGAAAGTGTGTGTTTTTGTGAGATCTACATCTTGGTCTAGTTTTTAATTAGATTTGGAAAATACTTATTTTGTAAAAATTGCAAAAATAAGATTTTTGTATTTGAAAAGAGACCAAAGAGTCCAATTTTTTATTTTTATTTTCAAATCGGCCAAGAGTGCCATTTTATTTTTGCAAATCGGCCACAGAGCCAAATTTGTAATAGGGCCAATAGTGCCAAAAATTCATTGTACATGGCTGAAAAGGAGCCCAAAAATAAATAAAATAATATTTTTGGGGGTGTATGCTTTAAGGGGGAAATTGTTCAATTCTTCTTCTTTCATTATTCAATTTTCACAATGGCCGTAATTACAGCACCAAAGTTCTTTTTTCCAGATTCTCAACTTTTACATTCTGATAATTATCCAGCATGGAAAACAAAAATTCACGCACAACTTGATTTTGAAAATCTATGGACCGTTGTTTCTGGTACATTAACAAGATCTGCAATAGATGTTACACAACAAGCTACATTTGATTGTGAAAATCAAAAAGTAAAGTTAATAATCTTGTTTAGTGTTTCAGATGAGGTACAACCTCATATTCATGAGTCCACAATAGCAAAAGAATCTTGGGACAAGTTGAAAATGGTAAATGAGTCAAAAAATAAGAACACAATACTTCATCTCCAAAGTCAACTATTAAACTTGAAAATACAACCAACTGAGAAAGTTTAAATGTTTTTGAGAAGAGTGGAAACTTTGCGTGCATCACTTCAAGCTTTAGAAGAAGAAGTAACCCATTTCACCGTGCCATAGTATTGAGAGCTCTTCCTCCTTCTTATAGGATTTTGTGACCACGTTAAACATAACCTGGTCAAACAACAACTTTTGAAGAGTTAGTGAATATGCTCCAACAAGAATAATATATTCACTCAACTTTGAAATCGAAGAGCGGGCACTTGATTCCAATCAATAAGGAAAAATAGACGAAGTCTAGTAAATAGCCTCGAAGCAAGGTAAAAGCGAACAAGGCCAAAAGGACCAACAAAAATGTCTTATTTATGGTCGAAAAGGACATGAGTTAAAAAAATGTTAGTACAACACATTCCAACAAGGATCATCAAGTGGTAAAAGACTAATTACCAACAAACAAAATTAGGCCAAAAATAGGGTAAACAGGACAAAATTATCAAAAGTGGAAGAAGAAACCAACCCAATAAGGAATGTAGCTAAACAGAAGATCAATTTGATGATGATGACTTCCTCTATCCTACACAGTCAAATTAAGTATCCAATTCTACAAATGAAATTTGGTATGTCGACTCAGGTGCAACTCGACACATGACAGAAAGAAATATTGGTTCTTCACAATGAGTAAAACAAGCTGTTATCCAAAATGTGCCCTGCTCATTTTTGTGGCTAACTCCTCTCATTTTTCCTCTCTTGTGCCTCGGTCCATAATATTTTGCTTTTCGAGCACTCAAAACCTTCTCGAAATGACACCATTGGATAGACCTCTTTCTCAACTTTCCGAAAGGTAAATTTTTCCTCCTAACTCCATGTATTTTGAAGTTATGGCTCGGCGGAGTTTTTGGAAAAAAATTCCTGAAAGGCTGCTCAAGGCCAATGAGATGCCGCCACGTGGCACCTAGAGTGGCGGAGCGCGGGGAAATTTTGGAAAATTTTCCAAATGACCAAAAAGTGCAAAAATTCGAATTTTTGCCTGCCAACCCGATTTGGCCCTGTTTTGCCCTAAAACTTCAAATGGCCATATCTTTCGATCCAGCTCCATTTTTCGCGTTCTTTATATCAATGGAAAGCTGGTGAAATTCTCTACAAGATTCTGGGGTCATTTTTGAATTTTGATGGATTTTGGAGAGAGAAAATTGAAAAACATCTCTGGCACGTGGTGATGAGCAGAAATGACGTTTCAACCACCGTTTTTAATGAAGAATGGCTCGCATTCTCTCCCAACATGGTTAAAAATGTCAGGGAATGGGTCTATAAGGATGCCCATGCTATTTTGAATGCATTTTGGTCAATGATTGAACCTCTCCCATGTTTTCCCACGTTTCTCTCTCCTGGGCTCGTCCCTTGCACTGTAAAAGCCAGATTTGGCTCATTTTCAAAGGGTGGAACATTTTTGTGTATTGCAGGTCCCCTTTCTCACCTTGGAAGTGATTTTGGTGGAATATCAGACCTTTTCTAAGAGCTGCAACTTTATTTTGCCTCTCAGGTGTTGTAATGCAAGTGATTTTGATGATTAAAATAACAATACAACCTCTGTGATTAGTTTTCATCCTTTGCCTGTGTTGTTTGGTTAATTTCATCCTTCATTACAATTATCGATTTGTGCATGAGGTTCTTTGTTGCATTTTTATGGATCTGTGTCAATCTACGTAAGTAAAAATGCTCACCACTCTTTGGCGCATCACCTATTAGCATTAGTTTTAGCTTTTTTCCATTCTCTATCTCTGTCTCCTTTGGAATTTAGGGTAGGGTTAGGAATATAGACCTCTGCAACTTGTAAGTGATAAATCTAACCAGAGGAATTGAGGAACCAACCTCTAAACTGGAGATTCATTTCTCATTTTGCAAGTCCCACACTTGGGGAAAGGATTCAATGTTGTGCAATCACACTGGATGCTAGTATGATCAAACTAGAAATCTGATCAACATCCAGGGGTGCTTCTTGATTTGTAACAATAGTTTTGGCACGACTGGTGGGACCTTAGAGGTCTCATTTTCATTACAAAAAAGTTGATGTGCATCTGCTGCAATTTTCTTGCTTAAAAGAGCTATAAATTGCACATCTGGCGACTCCAAGGGGAAGAATCAGCTGGTTTTAGCAGTGCAGACCTGAAAACTCATGAGAAGAATCACTACAAGGTCAAGAGTTGGAGAAGAAGAGGTGTTGTTTGAATATCTACAGTTATCTCCAAGAAGAAGGCAAAGAGGAAGAAGGATTCAAAGGTCTCCATCTCCACCAAATAGAACTCTCTCAACTCCTCCACTTGGTAGGCCTTTCATTCAGTCAACAAGGGTTCTAAGACCAATTAGAATGGCACAAAACAACCCCTATGTCAATTTCACTGGCAGCAGCCCACTTACTCTCAATGCACAAAATCTAATTCCAATTGCAACCTTGAAGAACATTCCATACTTCACTAGAGAGAATCAGACTACTCCTGGTGATCATGTTAAAGACATTTCCAACCTTTGTGTAATTCATGAAATCAATGAGATGCAAGTTGCTATCAAATTGCTGGCATCTTCATTCAAGGGGAAGGCTTTGCAATGGTTTAGAAGCCTTGCCTCAGGTTCTATTCAAAATTGGAACCAGCTATGTGTAGCACTTCATGAGCAATTTGGAGAGAAGGGAGACAACTTGTCTCTTTTGGAGCAACTGACAACCATCAAGAGAGCTCCCAATGAGCAACTTGACTGATTTCAACTTCAGATTTCAAAGGACTTGGGAGAGAATTCTAGTGGCAGTCAGGCCAACAGCAGAAGGTGCTTTTCTTTACTATCTCAAAGCTCTAAATTCTGATATTTCTATGTTGATTCAGTCCATAGGAGGCATAACTATCCCTATGGCTTATAGCATTGCCATTAGGGCTGAAAATTGTTTGATCCAAGCTGGTAAACTAGCCCCTAGACCTCCCATGCCATTGTTTCCAAGTTTAGAGAGCCCAAACACTAATCAAGCACCTAATTTGGCTCCTTCTCCCACTCCTAGAAATTAGATTTCAAATGAAGCTTCTACTTCATCTCCAAGTGCCCCAAATGAGCTTCAAGAAGTCATGAAGCAATTGCAAAATTTAGGTAATGAGCTGGTTACTCTCAAGAGGCAACAAGCCCAAAGTTTTAGACCTTCCTTCCAGCCTCAAGCTTAGCCTAACAGGCAGCCATATCAACCTCATAGACCACCCAATCCAGCTAAATCTTAATCAAGCAAGGCCTCCCCCGCCAACACTACCATTTCAGCCCTATAATCCAAATGCTATATCTGCCTCTAAGGCATTGGTGCCAACACAAAACAACATTGCTCAGGAGTATGATTGGTGTTTTCCATGTAATGAACCTCACAACCAATCTATGTGCTTCAACGGTGCCTTGAATCAAGCATTAATGGTGACAACTACTGGTGTGGAGGGTGAGGGAAGTCAAGGAAACAACCAACAATAAGAAACATTCCAGCAGCAATCAGCTCCAAATGACACCACACTTGTGAAATGGCAGGCAGAGGATTTTTTTGGCATAAATCAAACAGTCTCTCAAGGTGTTGCAGCCAACACAAGGTCAAAAAGAAGGAATTTGGGTGAAGAACAGCCATTAGCTTCAACCAATCCACAACCTTTTATGGCTCCACAAATGGTTGGCAAACAAAATCCAGTTGTAAATGCACAAGGGCAACCAAGAACAGCTCCTAAACCAACTCAAATACTAGTTTTTGTTGCCCACATGCAAGGGATGAATATGCAAACCAAGGGATAGCAAAGAGATCCTTCATCACCATTTAGTATTATTGATTAGATGAAGAAGACAAATGTAAATATATCAATGTGGGAATCCCTATCTATCCCAGGCCAAAGAGATTTGCTACAAGCTGCCATGAAGGACTAGTTAATTTCAAATCAGCAAGTCCAAATGCAAGAGAAGGTGCTCACAAATGCTGCCCAGCCTGAGGGGAATCATGGAGGACAAAGAAGGTAAAATATTGAAGCCCCCTCCATTCTAGATTTCATTGATTATTGGAAATCAATTAGTACACAATTGCATGATTGATTCCGGGGCAAGTAGTTCAAGAATTCCCAAGCAAATAGCTTATCGGTTGGGAATTCAAGATGAAACCATATCCAAAGGGTGGTGCGGTTGGATGGGATAGCATAACAACAATTGGGGTGATTAAAAACTTGAGTCTTACTTTGCATGCCTGTCCCAACATGGTTGTTTTGCAAGATGTCTCAAAGAATAGACCTTCCACCACTCTTTGCCCTATGTTTGTCAAGGGATTTCACAGCTAATATTAGAGGTTACTTGTCTGCTGATTGGTCACACATGCTGTTCAGAACAAGATATGGAACCAAATCCACAATCAGGTTTGAACCTATTGCAAACTTTCACATTGAGCCTTAAACTCCAAGTCATATTAATGCCAATTGTTCAGCGTTTGATCAAGAAGAGCATCCAAGCACTGATGAAGCTGACACCAAGGTTGGAAGCATCTCAGATTTAACTCTTGATGAATGGGCAAGCAAGGTGCATGCTTTTGATCCTTATCAAGAAATAGAAGAATCTAAGCTAGGAGTCTATTGCATACATGAAGAAAATCAGCCTATTCCTAGCATCACCAAGCCAAACCACAAAGATGACAATGAGGTATGGCAGTTGTTTTTTGATGGATCAAGGAGTAGACAAGGTGCAGGAGGGGGATCCATGTTGGTTTCACCTCATGGAGTTAAGTATTATTCAGCTTTTAGATTTCAGTTTGCATGCTCTAATAACACTGCTGAATATGAAGCCTTGGTGCAAGGACTGCATTGGGAAATCAAGAGAGGAATAAAGAACTTGCAAGTCTTTGGTGACAGTGAGTTGATTGTCAACCAAGTCAAGGAGCAACATGCTGTCAAGAATGATCTACTCAAGTGCTACAAGAACAGGGTGTGGGACCTCATTGAAGATTTTAAGGGCTTTAGCATAAAATCCATTCCTAGAAAAGAAAACCAAGTTGCTTGATGTAGCTTGCAGCAGGTTGGGCAGCCTTTGATATTGTGGAAAGCATTCAAAAGGACAAGGTATAGCCAAACATCCATGTGATTGTGAGGCCTTCAAAGGTCTTTGGATAACAATGTAAGTTGGCAAGTGTTTGAGAATGACCAGCAAATCATCCATTTCTTATAAGAAGAAGCTGAGTTCTCGCTTAAAAATCAAGAAAATTAGAACAGCAGATGGTGACCAAGTGGTACAGTGAGAACTAACAAAGTCACAAGAGGACTTATCACTTTGGAGTCCATTTTCAATCCCAATGATCGGTTTAGGAAAGAGAAAGCAAATATTCAAGTCAAGAGAGAAGATTCAAAGATCCATCTTGGTGGAAGAGAACAAACCATTACAATTTGGAAATATGACAAGCTGAACAAGAAAGGTATGAGTTCATACAAATTTGTCAAGAGTTCCCTGATGTGTTTGCTTAGAGCTACGAAGATTTGAAAGGTTTCAATCCCAAGTTAGCTCAGCACACCATTGAGTTGGATCCAAATACTAAGCCCATCAGGCAGAAACAAAGGCCAGTCAATCCACACATGGAACCTCTCATGAGGAAGGAATTGAACAAGTTGATTGAGTCAAGAATCATATTCCCAATCAAGCATTCTAGTTGGGTTGCCAACTTAGTTCCAGTCAGAAAGAAGAGTGGAGAGATCAGATTGTGTGTTGACTTCAGAGACTTGAATAGAGCATCTCTTAAGGACCATTACCCACTCCCTTCTATGGAGAAAATTTTGCAAGTTATGGCTAGCTCCGAGAGGTTTTCACTACTTGATGGCTACTCGAGCTACAATCAGATTATGGTGAAGGAAGAAGATCAGTTCAAGACAACCTTCACAACCAAATGGGGAACTTATGCATACAGGAAAATGCCATTTGGGTTGTCCAACGCTGGAGCTACCTTCCAACGAGCAATGGAAATGGCGTTGAAACGTTTGATTAACAACGTGGTGCTGATATACCTTGATGATATCACTTTTTTTCAAAGAATGCGGAGACCACCTCTCTCATTTGAGACAAGTCTTCCAAAGGTGCGGGGAGATTTGGAGTGTCTTTGAATCCTAAAAGTGTCTCTTCCTAGCACATGAAGGAAATCTCCTTGCCATATTGTCTCCAAAGAAGGATTAGCAATTGATCCATAGAGGGTTGAAGCCATAAGAGCACTACCATTGCTAAGCCACAAGAAGGCCCTTCGAGTTTCTTGGGAGAATAAACTTTGTTCGAGGTTTGTCCCGATTTTGCAGCCCTTGTCAAACCTATCACCAAATGTTAAAGAAAAGCATAGCTTTCAAGTGGACAAAGAAAGGCAAGGAGAGTTTTGAAGCAATAAAAGAAGCCATCTCCTAAGCACCAACTCTCATCAACCCGATTTCTCCAAGGATTTCATCCTCTATGCATTTGGAGGTAATGATACTATTTCTGCCATTTTGGTACAGCAGAACAAGGACAATGATGAGCAACCAATTGCTTTCTTCAGCCAAAGCCTAGATGACTATGAGGTGAGATATTATTTTATTGAGAAGCATGTACTTGCAGTAATCAGAAGCTTGAAGAAATTCAAGCATCTAGTCTCAAACAACAAGGTTCAGTTGTTGGTCTCTCATGCGGGAGTAAAGGACTTCCTCCTCAACAAGGATTTGAATGAGAAAAGGGCAGGTTGGATCACTCGTGTCATGGAGTATGACATTGAGATCAAGGTCACCAAGCTGGTAAGAGGAAAAGGATTGTGTGAGCAGCTGATCTTGAGCAAACAAGAGGAATCATGCATTGAGATAGAGATCAAGCTTTGGCGTTGCAAGACAACCGTGAGCAAGGAAGCACTCAAGAGGAAAATAATGGTGTCCCCACTCCTTGCTGGACCCAAAGTATAATGCACTTCCTAAGCACAGGCATATGCCCTCCAGAGATGAACAAGACCAAAAGAAGACACTTTAGATTGCAGGCTGTCCCATATGCCCTTGTTGATGGTGTTTTATTCAAAAGAGATGTGAATGGAGTACTGTTGAGATGCATTGGTACAAATCAGATTCATAAGGTGCTGGAAGAGTTCCATGGTAGACCAGCTGGTGTTCATTTTGCACCAAGAGTGACAAATCTAAAGATCATGAGGGTTGGTTATTATTGGCCCAAGATTTTCAATGATTGTTATGCATGGATCAAGAGGTGCAAGAATTGTGCATTTTTCATAGGTAAAGAGAGGCTAGCTGCCCTCCCATTGCATCTAATTTCAGTTGACCAGCCATTCATGTAATGGGGTTTAGACTTCATTGGAGTTATTAATCCTAATTCGAGCCAAGGGCACAAGTGGATTTTAACATCCACAAATTACTTCACCAAATGGACTGAAGCAGTAGCACTCAAGGAAGCAAATGAATCTAGCATCCTAGACTTCTATGAGGGAATAGTAACTAGATTTGGCATTCCGTACAATAATATCAGATAATGCATTGGCATTCATTGGATCCAAGGTGACTAAATTGGCTGTCAAGAACGGGATCTACCTAAGTATTTCATCAAACTATTACCCACAGGGTAATGGCCAGGCTGAATCTACAAACAAGAACTTGTTGAGGATCATTAGGAGGACTCTTGATGAGAATCAGAGGTCTTGGCATACCAAATTGAAATCAGCCTTATGGGCTGATAGGATAACTCCTAAAAGATCTACAGGTAACTCTCCATTCAAGCTTGTTTATGGAAGAGAGGTAATTTTTCCCATATCACTTGAGTTGCCAACATTGGAACTCATGAAACAGTTGGAGTTATTGGAGTTTGAGCCCATGGAAGTCAGATATGTAGAATTGATGGAGCTCCAAGAAATCAGAAATCAGGCATCCCAAGCAATGGAGAAGGATCAGGCTTTGATAAAGAAGACCTTTGATAGAAAGGCCAAGAACAGATCCTTCCAAGTTGGAGATCTAGTGTTAAAATGGGATGTGGATAGAGCAAAACCGGGAAGGCATTCAAAATTTGATGCCATTTGGAGTGGCCCATACATGGTCACAAAGTGTAAGGACAGCAATGCTTTCCAGTTGTCTTCATTGGATGGTGAAGAACTACAGATTCCAGTCAATGGAATCCATCTGAAGCATTGCTACTGAAGGAAATGCTTCACCCTGTACATATTAGTTTAGGTTTTTCATTCCTCTAAGTGCTTGTGCACATTGTTTTGTTGTAGATTAGTTTTTCTTTCCCTAAGTGCTTTGGCACAAGCTTGTTGTTCCTGGAGATGTGTTTGCAGGCCTTGCTCCATCAGGTGATATTCCATCTTCCTCCTTGCAGTGTTCTAGTCAGTTGGGGTATCAAACAGAGAATTCAATGACTCCATACCCAATGGATTGCTTCAGGCAACTGGTAACTTCATCCAGTAGGCAGATGACCCCTCTGAGTCGCCAAAATTGTTATCCAAAATGTGCCCCTGCTCATTTTTTGTGGCTAACTCCTCTCATTTTTTCCTCTCTTGTGCCTCAGTCATAATATTTTGCTTTTTAGGCACTCAAAACCTTCTGGAAATGACACCATTGGATAGAGCTCTTTCTCAGCTTTCCAGAAAGGTAAAGTTTTCCTCCTAACTCCATGTATTTTTGAAGTTATGGCTCGGCGGAGTTTTTGGAAAAAAATTCCCCTGAAAGGCCCGCGACCAATGAGATGCCACCACGTGGCACCTAGATCTGGCGAAGTGCGGGGAAATTTTGGAAAATTTTCCAAATGACCAAAAAGGTGCAAAAATTCAATTTTTGCCCGCCAACCCAATTTGGCCCTGTTTTGCCCTAAAACTTCAAATGGCCATATCTTTCGATCCAAAGCTCGGTTTTTCATGTTCTTTATATCAATGGAAAGCTGGTGAAATTATCTACAAGATTCTGGGGTCATTTTTTAATTTTGATGGATTTTGGAGAGATAAAATTGAAAAATGTCTCTGGCACATGGTGATGAGCAGAAATGACGTTTCAACCACCGTTTTTAATGAAGAATGGCTCGCATTCTCTCCCAGCATGGTTAAAAATGTCAGGGAATGGGTCTGTAAGGATTCCCATGCTGTTTTGAATGCATTTTGGTCAATGATTGAACCTCTCCCACGTTTTCCCACGTTTCTCTCTCTGGCTCATCCTTGCCGTAAAAGCCAGATTTGGCTCATTTTCAAAGGGTGGAACATTTTTGTGTATTGCAGGTCCCCTTTCTCACCTTGGAAGTGATTTTGGTGGAATATCAGACCTTTTCTAAGAGCTGCAACTTTATTTTGCCTCTCAGGTGTTGTAATGCAAGTGATTTTGATGATTAAAATAACAATACAACCTCTGTGATTAGTTTTCATCCTCTGCCTGTGTTGTTTGGTTAATTTCTGATCCTTCATTACAATTATCAGTTTGTGTATGAGGTTCTTTGTTGCATTTTTATGGATCATGTCAATCAATCTGCCGAAGTAAAAAATGCTCACCACTCTTTTGGTGCATCACCTATTAGCATTAGTTTTAGCTTTTTTCCATTCTCTATCTCTGTCTCCTTTGGAATTTAGGGTAGGGTTAGGAATATAGACCTCTGCAACTTGTAAGTGATAAATCTAACCAGAGGAATTGAGGAACCAGCCTCTAAACTGGAGATTCCTTTCTCATTTTGTAAGTCCCACACTTGGGGAAAGGATTCAATGTTGTGCAATCACACTTTGGATGCTAGTATGATCAAACTAGAAATTTGATCAACATCCGAAGTCTGCTCACTGATTTACAACAACAACACCCACCAAAAATCATGTCTCTTTGGGTGATGAGACATCATACAGTGTTGAAGGCATTGGTTCCATTTCACTACCACTTGGGAAACATAATTGTAAAATTACAGATGTTCTTTATGTCCCTAGTTTAACAAAAAATTTGTTATCCGTGAGTCAATTATTAGATCACAATCTCAAAATTGACTTTGATTGTAAAGGCGGTAAAAAGATGTGCCTAATTTGAGATATCTCATGAAGCTCCAAAATTGTTGCAAAAGCTTCGAATGTTGGAAGAATTTTTCAATTGGATTTTGTTCAACGAAATTATCAAGCACTTTTAGCCAAGGATTCATCATCAGCTCAACTATGGCATCGAAGACTTAGACATGTGAGTTTTGGATATCTTGACACACTTTGTCGATACGACATGGTTAGGGGTTTACCACCTCTAAAAAATGGTACAGATAAATATCAGCATTGTTTGGAAAGAAAACAAAATAGAGCACCATTCAAACATAGTACATTTCAAGCTAAGGCAAAACTTGACTTGGTGCATACCAATTTGTGCGGACCAATGAGACCTAGCCACTCTAGGTTTCAATATTTCATGCTCTTTGTTGATCATTTTTCAATAAAAATGTGGATATATTGTCTTTCTACAAAATACCAATCTTTTAAAACTTTCATGAAGTTTAAAGCCCTTGTTGAAACAGAGTCTGGTAGGAAAATAAAAACACTCCGCTCACATCGATGGGGAGAATACACTAACAATGAGTTCAATGATTTTTGAAAACACATGGCATTCGTCGTCAAATGGATCCTCCTCACACACCATAACAAAATGGTGTTGTTGAAAGGTGAAATCATATTATCATGGATATGGTGCAATGTATGATTGATGATGCAGGTTTATCAAAAATATTTTGGGTTGAAGCAGCTAAAACAATAGTGTATTTACTAAACAGAGTTCCCACTATAGCTCTTGATGGAGTAACACCACAAGAAGCATGGTCAGGCATAAGCCATCTATTTCACACCTTAGATTTTTGGATGTAAAGCAATTATACACATTCCTAAGAAACAAAGAACTAAGCTTGATATGAAATTAGAAAAACTTATCTTCTTGGGATACAGTGATGAAGCACTTGGCTATAGACTTATGAATCCAAGAACAAGAAGGGTATACACTAGTCGGGATGTTGAGTTCTTTGAGAATAAAGAAGAAGATGCTCCTTCCATACACTCACATGATGAAAAAATCATCCCTACAGTAAAAATAGAGGATGGTAATCACTTTGATGATGACAGTGATGATGGGGAAGATAATGAAATTCAACCTCCCACAGGTAACACAAAAAGTATTCCTAAATGGTATACAAGTATGATTAGAGATGCAAAATTGGATAGTGTCCCCGACACATCTACCACTAGAATGAGGACTCACAATATGGCTCGAAATGAGGTCAATTTGGCCTTAATGAGTAAAGTTGTTGAAACTATTGAGCCATCCTCAGTTTCAGAAGCCCTACAGTCTAAACCTTGGAAAGATGCTATGGATGTAGAATATAAGTCACTTATGAAAAATAATACATGGCAACTTACAAATCTTCCACTAGGTAAAAAGCTGATTGGATGCAGATGGATCTTCAAAATGAAGTACAAAGCAGATGGAAAAATTGATAAACATAAGGCTAGACTAGTTGCTAAGGGATATGCTCAAAAAGAAGGCATTGATTATGAGGAGACTTTTTCTCCCACAACTAAGATAAAAACTTTCAGGTTAATATTCGCTCTAGCTACACAATTTGGTTGGAAAATACACCAAATGGATGTGAAAAGTGTCTTTCTTAATGGTGATTTACAAGAAGAATTTTACATGACTCAACCAAAAGGTTTTTTCATACCAAATAAAGAGGAAAAGGTATGTAAACTAATAAAATCATTATATGGTCTAAATTAGTCTCCCAGGGCATGGTACATAAAAATCAATGAGCATCTCATTCAACATGGATTCAACAGGAGTCCATATGATCCTAATCTCTATCTCAAAAATCAAGGGGGAGAGATAGTGATCGTTGTAGTATATGTCAATGATTTAGTCATCACTAGGGAGGATTGGTGAGGATGATTGAGTCAACAAAGAAAGATCTAACATGATCATTTGACATGACTAATCTTGGGCTTCTGCATTATTGCCTTAGACTTGAAGTGTGGCAAAGAGAAAATTGTATCTTTGGTTCACAATTGAAATATGCCAAGACAATGCTTGAGAAATTCAATATGATGGATTGTAAGCCATTTTCCACACCTATGGAGATAAGACTTCAATTGTCTCAAACAAATCCATCACCATAAGTAAATGCAACTCTCTATCGGCAATTGATCGGGAGTCTCATCTACTTGACTTACACTAGGCCGGATATCAGCTATGCAGTCAACTATCTTTCATGGTTCATGCAAGAACCAAGGGTTTCTCACTGGAAAGCAGAAAAGTGGATACTGAGGTACATCAGAGGAACTATGGACTATGGCCTAGAATACAAGAAGAATAATAACTTCTTCTTGATAGGATATTCAGATTCAGATCATGCAGGAAACATAGATGATAGGAAATCCACTTCAGGATTTGTATTCTTTTTGGGATCTGGACCGATATCATGGGGGAGTAAGAAGTAGACTTGTGTTTCAAGATCCTCCATAGAATTAGAATATCATGCAGCAGGTGGAGCTATCTGTGAAGTGATATGGCTCTGACGTATACTTGAAGGATTGGGAATACCACAAAAAGATCCAACTATCCTACATGTTGATAACGAAGGAGTAGTAAAACTTGTTTGGAATCTAGTTTTTCATGAGCACACCAAACACATTGAGGTGCAAGTACATTTCATTTGCAAACATGTTCAGAATAACAACATCTAGCTCCAATATTTCCCAACAGATATGCAACGTGCAGATGTCTTCACAAAGTCACTTGCTCAAGGTAAATTTGAGGGTTTTAGAGAATTTTTCTCATTGTTCACTTGAGACCATGCTAAATTAAGGGGGGGAATGTTATGAATAAAACTTAGCTTAATTAATCATTAATTGATATTTGAATAAATGTAATAAGTTAAAGTATTTAATTAAATACTTTAAAATTATATCAATAGATATTAGTTGTCCTTAGTTGTTAGTTAACTAAGTGATAGTGTTATCATCCCAATATTTTTGGATCATGTTCTATCTTTTACATATTTTATTCTGGATGATTTCCATGAGGGGCAATAGGGCGCTTTGGGGCAATATGTTATTTCTATATATTTTCTCGATTAGATGTTTTGTTTCCGTATATTGTGGATGAGATAGAAGTTGTCCAATATCTATAAATAGTGCAACTCTCTCATTTGTCTGTAATCCTTGAATTTTATATTAATAAAATATACAAGCACCATCTTGTTTCTGTGCAAAGCTTCTATGTCAAATATTGTTTTTAAGTATTCATTATCAAGATGTTTTTAATATCCATCTGCAGCCAATGGGTTTCTTCCCTGGTGGAAGATCAACAAGTTACCAAGTGTTGTTTTCATCGGGCCGATGACATTCAACATCCATGGAATCTTTCCAATCTTTTGATAGTAGGGATTCTTAGATAGTAAAAGGATCGACATATTCAACAACTCTACTCATTAAAGAAAAGTTTACTTCTTCTCGTGTTTTACTGTGAGTCTGTGGTCCAGTGGTGGATGTATCTGGTGGAGCATCCAATTTTGCATCTCGTATCATGTTAGTATACCACTTTGGAATATGATGTACTTCTCCCATGGGTCATGGTCCTGTCTCATCGTCGTCGTCCATCCCCATCATCACTGTCATCATCAATGGGAACATCATCTTCTGTTTTTACAACAGGTGGAATATCTACATCAGGTGAGTCTAGAGAGGGAGTCTTAGCTTCCTTCTTCTCAAAGAACTCAACATCTCTTCTAGTGTAGAATTTTTTGGTCTTTGGATCCATCAATTTGTACCCAAGAGTCTCTTCACTATAGCCAATGAAGATGAGTTTTTGTGACTTCATATCCAACTTATTTCTATTCTACAGGTATGTGCATGCTAGCTTTACACCTGAATACTCTAAGGTGTGCAACAGATGGCTTATGTTTCAACCATGCTTCATGTGGTGTCACTTCATCAAGAGAAACTGTGGGCAATTTGTTCAACAAATAAACTATTTTCTTTTTTGCTTCTACCTAAAATGTGCTTTCTAGTCTAGAATAATTGATCATGTAACACACCATTTCTATGATAGTACAATTTCTTCTCTCAACAACACCATTCTATTGTGGTGTGTTTGGATGAGGAATCTTTCAACGAATACCCCGAGCTTGTAGGTAGGCTTTGAACTCACTCTACTGGTCAATTGCCCCTTTGATCTAAGTGAAGAGATCTAATATGATGACCAATCCCATTCTCTATATCCACTTTGAACTTTTAAAGTTCTCAAAATCTTCACTTTTCTTATGAAGACAAAATATCCACATTTTTCTTGAATAGTCATCAACACAAATCATGAAGTACTGAAATATAGAATAACTAGGTTGCATCAAATCATAAATATCGATATTACCTAGATCAAGCTTTCCTAAAGCTCAATAAGTACTCTTCTGGAATGAAGATTTGTGTTTTTTCCATCTAGGTAGTGAGGACACTTATCTATATCCTTTTGGAGAGATGGAAAGCCTCTCACCATGTTTTACCAAGGTAAAGTGTTTCGAGATATTTGAAACTAATGTGACCAAGTCTTCAATGCCACAACTATGCTTTGATGAAGAATTCTTAGCCACAAGTGTTTGATCATCCCTATGGAAAAATTCAAGCTGGAACATACATCCCACATTGGAGGCTTTTGCAATAATTTTCAAGCCTCTTGATTTGTCTTGAATCAAACACACTTTCTTACTGGAATGACTATCAAAATCAATCTTTAGATTATGATCTAGAAGTTGACTCACTGATAGTAGATTCTTTGTTAAGCCAAGGACATATAATACATCTGATAATCTACAATTTCATGAACCAAGAGGTAGATAAATGTTCCCAATACCCTGTACTATGTAAGAAGAATCATCACCTAATGAAACATGATTTTTCAAAGGTGTGTCCCTCGAAAGTGTATTATGCTTTGGCCTTTATAGTTGGTCATGTATCGAGTTGCTCCTGAATCAACATACCAAACAATACTAGATGACATGGATGGTTCACTGAAATGAGTAGTGTACAATAAGTCCTTATTTTTTGAATTATCTTCTTGCTAAGCTATATTACCTTTCTTATAGGGTTTTATTCTTCAATTCCCCTTCTTCTCGCCCTTTATTATTGTGTGAATTTACCTTATGAGATTATTGATTTTCAGGTCTAGAATTACTGGATGAACCTTTCTTATATGTATTGAACGAACAATATTTCACATCATGTCCTCTGTTGCAAATAGGACACTTCTTATTTTTCTTATCCACTTGTTGATGTTGATTTTTGGGACTTTTGAGAAGAATGAGATTTTGCTTTGTCGTTCCCTTTATGATGAGAAGATAGTGCCTGCTCCTCTTCATCATCTTTATTGTACATTTCTTCTTGATGTTGTAGTAGATTCACCAGCTTATCAAAACTAACTGTTTGATCTGACAAGTTTAGTGTCATCACAAAAATGTGGTATGAAGGAGGGAGTCCTCTCAGAACAACGGAATGAGATATATATCAATGACCTCTCCCAAGGCTAGAAGTGACGCCCTCAATTCTACAACTCTTTGCAAAAAATCTTCTACTTTCTCATCTTGTTTGAAATTCAGTGTATGTAACTGACTCTATAAATTTAGAATAATGTTCTTGTTTTTTTCCTTGTACACAACGCTAAACTTATCCCATGCTTCTTTGGTTGTTTTGGCATCTCGAATGTGGGTTACATGTCATTAGATACTTAAACAAGAGTATAAATTTTTCCTTCTGATTGGCCTTGTCAAACTATCTCTGTTGGGTAGCATCATCTGGTGATCTAGTTGTAGAACCATTCACAACAGGCTAGGTCTCTTCAAAATCAAGATGTGTTCTGATTTTAGTCTTCCATGCAACATAATTATCTCCTTTTAGGAGCTGTGATTCTGAAAGGAATTACTTAGGGAATTGGTGCCCATTTTCTGAATTCACTAACAAAGGGTAAGGCTCTTATCACTCCAAGTATATGGTCTCCCAGTATATATACCATCAGTCTGATATACCAAACCTTTCTATTTACACGACCTTCCAATATACTCGTCGATACGTGGAAAAAGCTTTCCCTTTCGATATACCCGACAGTACGTGAAAGAGGTGTTAACGTACATGAAATAATTTGATATGTGGTACCAAGATAGTACTGAAAGGGGTCTGTGTGATTATTAACACCAGATTAAAGAAATATCCTCATATGCATGTGTAACTTTGCTATATACTTGGATAATTTTAGTGTTTGGATTTATGTCATGCAATCATTCACAGACGGATGGGAGGGCTCAAAGTGTGTGTACTGTATCCTTATTACTCCTCGTTGATTTATAGGGATGATGCCTAGATGATATTGTTACAACTATATTAGGCACTAAGTGTATTAGTAGTCATGACACTTTACCCGTAAGCGCTTCCTAGAGGCATTGTATATACCGAACGCTGCGAAAGAGATCTGAAGATCTCATGAGTGTTACAGAACCAAATTTCACTGATTTTGTTTACAAAATTCTACTAGTTTTTATCAGTTACAATGTTTGTAGTTGAATATGGCAACCTGCAAATTAGTACAATCCATTGGAAAATATACAATTACATCCAATATGTAGAAAAATTGAATGGTAGGAAAAAACAATTGTTTTGCGAGGCCTTTGTGGCCTCCGAGAGCTTAAATATGGCTCTCGGTGGTAAAAATGGAAAAAAATAGCTTAAAATGTAGTTTTTAGATGCCCCCTTTAACAAAAAAAAAACTCATAATCACTTTTTTAAAAATAGGAGAAAAAAAAATCCTTTACAAGTAGGGGTTTCTCCTCTAAAAATGGTTGTGGTTTTAGCCATGGTTAATGGGTTTGGCTGATTTTTCAATCTGCTAAATTTTGGCGGGGGCCACTAAATATTTCTCCAATTTCTATATATATATATCTATATATATATATATATATATATATATATATATATATATAGAAAAATGCTTTGTATGTGTGTGTTGTCGTGCATTGGGTTATTTCCTCTACTTTTGCTTTGTTTGCGGGCTCGATGGAGCAAGTGGAGGGATGGCTTGGCCAAAGGAAGATGACTCGGCCATAGGAACTTGGTGCAAGGATCATTCGGTGAGGCAATGGTTCGAGTGTTCACCATGATGGCTGCAGATCTCATCAATAGTGGGAGCTTTTGCGCTTTCAAAGACTTGACTTGATCGCTTTGATCAAGTGACCACCAAAAAATATTGGCTCGGCCCTTCAAATATTAACACAAAGTGAGATCTTGGTTACTACATAGCTAAGCAAAGGGATCAAACCAATCTAACAATTTTTACCCTTTCTCATATGAACATCTCGATCGAAGCTAACTTGGCCCGATAAACTCAAGCATGACTCAACTCTTGCTTTGTGTGAAATCCTTTAACTCATCCTTTAACTCGCTTAGAGCAACAAAAGCCCAACTCGAATGGCTCAGAACGCAACTCATCCCGACAACTTTTTTAGGAGCTCGTGAGATGCTCTGCAGAGTTATCTTCTACAATAAAAATACTATTTTTAATATGAATCTCAATTATGATTTTTAAAATCAGAATTGCTTCAAATGTAATAATGTTTTCCTAGTGCGGGGGGGCACCAGAGTAAAAACATTTTATTTCCAAAAACCTAAAGATTGAACAGGAGTTTGTGGGGATGCAAGGATGGGGTTGGGAAGTTACATGAGGTTTCAAAAGCTCTTCAACAACTATAAATGCTTCTCCAAGATCCTCTATCTCTTCTAAACTCTCTCTACACACCTTCTCTACTCACAGGCTCTCCTATCCTTCTCTGATACTAAATCTAGAAGAGGGATGGAAGCCTTAAAAAATTATTTATGTTCAATGATTAGGTAAAATAGAAATGGCTGTAATAATTATAGATATTAGACAGCCAAGTACAAACAAATAAGTTGCACAGGTGCAACCAGAAACCATACGTGAAATAATATAGACAAATAGATTTTTACAACTATGCGCAATAAAAACAATATGAGATATAATAAAAAAATATAAATGGTTATTAAAACATAACCATATAACAATAAAATAAAACCACCTATTTACCATAGTAACAAACTAAGTAACAATCTAGTTACCTTCAGTACAATACATAATTACTATAGTAAAATAAGTTTACCTAACAAAGGAACTCCAATTAGTTGGGGTGTCCATCGTTCTTTATATATCATCCACTTTGTGCATACTTCCTTAATGTTTGTTATGTAATCATGAGTTATGCTAGACACTACAAACAAACAAGATCTTTTTCTTGTGGCTACAAATTGAACTCTTCCTTTGTCGCACTCTCTCCTTGGATGGAGGTCATGCTCTTCTGCAATCACATGTTAATAAGACCTAGAAAACAAAAAAACTATTATAAAGAAAATGGGTCAGCAAAGTTTTGATGATCACCAAGAAATGTAGATCCTAGCACTTTCATTTGGCCTTGGAATATTCAATAAGTTAAATGATCCAAGGCTATTGAAATCTCATCAATTCTCTAAAATCCCATAAGGTGAGCCAACAGGCTCAACCTTTATGGTTGATTTTGATGTTTCTTTCTCCATTCTTCTTTGATATCCTCTGAATAATTCCATAAATGATCCCTTATTAACTGAATTTTTAAGCAATCTTAACATGTGGCTACTCACCAACAACTTGAATCTTATAGGATTAGTAGTATTAAGTTTCACAGATCCCTTAGGGAATATCTTCTCAATTTCATAGGGGCCTAACCACCTTGTTTTGAGATTCCCTATGTGATCCTTGTATTTTGAGTCAAACAAAAGTGCCCAATCACCTTCCTGGAACTGTCTTGTTTTAATATACTAGTCATGCCATTTGATTCTTTATTTTTGCACTACCTCTGTGTTATGAACTGCTTGCTTTCTCAATTCATCCAACTCATTGAGTTAGAGAATTCTTTGTCTCTAAGATTCTAATAAGTCTATTCCTAGCTCAAGTGCAGTCCTCAATGTTTTGTGCTCAAATTCTATTGGTAAAACAACAGTCTTTCCATATAGTAGTTCAAATGGTGTGAAGCCAGTTGTGGTCTTCCATGTTGTATTGAATGCTCAGACTACTTCTAGAAGCATGTCTTCCCAATCTCTTCTATGGAGTGTTATAGTCTTTTTCAATATGGCCTTTATCTCCTTTTTAACTTCTACTTGGTCATTATACTGGGGATGGTATGGTGTAGACTCCTATGCCTAATTTCATATTCATTAACCAAATCAGCAATCACATCAGCAATAAAATGTGTACCTTGGTCTATCACAATCTCCCTTAGGACTCCATATCTGGTGAAGATGTTCTCATACATAAATTTATCTACCTTTTCACTTTTCTAGTTTGGAAATGATTTTACCTTGGTCCACTTGGTTAGGTAATCATGCAGTGAGTGGGATATACTCTTTTCTAAGATAGAGGGTCTATAAGGCCAAAAAAATCTAATCCCCACTTGTCAAAAGGTTACATAACCAGTTAAGTTTGCAATGACATCTCATTAGGCTTAGTGAGCTGGCCCATTCTCTAGAATTTGTCACATCTCTTGGTGTATAGTGTTGCATCCTTGTGTAAATTTAGCCCATAGTAGCTAGTAGTCAACACCTCATGTGTTGTTCTCTTTGCAGCAAAATTCCCTCCACAAGGTTCATTATGGTAAGCTCTGAGGACATCAAATATATCCTCATCATCTATACACCTTATCATTACTTGATCTTGACCTATATGAAAGAGAAGTCCAGCTATCCAAGAAAAGGGTAAACTCTTTTTAACTAAATGTCTTTTCTCAAAAGATGAAAAATGTGGAGTTGTTTTACCTGAGACCAAGTAGTTGATTATGTCTCGAATACCATGGTGTTCTTGTAGAAATAGAAAACAAATACTCATCTAGAAATGAATCATCAACTACTTTCTCTTCACCATTGGTCTCCATTCTTGAGAGGAAATTTTCCACCACATTATCTTTGTCAGGCTTGTCCACTATGGTGACATCAAATTCTTAGAAAAGGAGCAACAACCTTATGATTTTGTTTCTTACTATTGGTTTTTTACCAGGATACTTGATTGTTACATGATCAATGTGAATAAACATTGGATATCCTGTGATATAATGTCTAAATTTTTTTATGGAATATACTACTTCCAGAACTCTTTTTTTGTTATTGTATAGTTCAATTCTACATGTTGTAAATTCTTGTTGACATAGTATATTGCATAATTCAGACTACCATATTTTTACCTAAGATAGATCCAATAGCATGATCTGATGCATCTGTGTGGATGTGAAAAGGTAGGTTCCATTCAATTCATATCAACACAGGAGAAATAGTTAGCATCTCCTTTAAAGTTTGAAAAGCACTTTCACAACATTCAATCCATACAAAATCAGCATCCTTTCCTAAGCAATACAAAAAAGTAGCACCGCAATTTTCCTAAAGTATTGTATAAACCTTCAAATATCCATCATGGCCTACAAAGTTTCTAACATTTTTTTTTCTTGGTGTGGGAAGGTTGATGAGACAAACACTTTTTTGGATCTACTTGAATTCCTGTTGAGGAAAGGTAGTGCCCCAACACTATACCCTCTGACATCATCATATAGCACTTCTCATTGCTCAAAGAAATTTTTTTATCCTTGCATCTTCTTAAGACCTTATCCATATTTTTCATAGCCTCCTCAAAATTACTTCCATGAATAGTGAATTCATCCATATAGACTTCCATGCAGTCATTTGTCAAATCAGAGAATATACTTAGGACTTCCCTCTAGAATGTGGAAGGTGCATTATATAGGCCAAATGGGAGAATTGAATAGGAAAATTTCCCCCATGGACATGTGAATGTAGTCTTATCTTAGTCCTCTAGTGCAATCTGGATCTGATTGTAACCATTGTATCCATCAAGAAAGGATAATTATTTTTACCATCTAGGTATCAAGCACACTGATCAAATGAAGGGACATGGTAAGTGGTCTCTCTTTATAGCTGAATTCAATTCTTTGTAATCCACGTAGATTACCCATTTCCTATTCTTATTTGGTACAATTACCAAAGGTGATACCCATTGGTTGTCTGATATGGGGTATATGAATTCAGCATCTAATAACTTCCTAGTTCACCCTTCATAATTTCTCTTACTATTGGGCTAATCCACCTTTGTGGTTTTCTGATTAGTTTACATTCTTCTTTAATATAAATTATGTGAGTACAAATCCTAGGATGAATCCCATGCATATCACTATAATCCCAAGCAAATGTTGTACTATGTTTTTGAAGAAGATAAATCAACAATTTCTCTTGTTATATATTTAGCATCTTGCTTGCATTTAGTGGCCTCCTTGGTGTTATTTCTACTTGCTTAAAGAGTTCCATCATTGAAAAATGTTGCTACTAAGAATTTAATATGCAGTCATGAGGAAGAAGTTGGTGAAAATACAATTCTTTCTGGAATACTCATGGTGCTCTGTAGTGGTAAGACTGGATTCAAAGGACAACTCAAGGATCTCAATTTGTCATCAACTTCTTCATTTATTTCATATTTGATCTATAAAATATTAGAGAGAACTACATCTTCCACGTGATCTTTAATAGTTCATGACATTTCCAACATCATCAATTGTTGGACAAAGCATTGATCAATTTTTGTTTCTTCAACCCAAACTGTTTAATATTCATCATTCAATGGTTGGGAAGGAGGATAGAGTATAAGTTTATCAATACCATTTCCATTTGAAATTATCATGTTCAAAGACCTACACCCTATAAATGCATCGGTAGTGGCCATCCATGGCCTTCTTAGTATAAGAGGGTAACCTCCTAAACTTTCCTTTGGTCATAGGATAATAAAATCAATAGGGTATTCCCAAGATTATACCACCACAACAATGTCCTCAAGGGCTCCTTCAGACCTTACTATTGGTCTATTTGTTAGTTGTAATATTGTAGTTGTTGGCCTCATTCCTTCCAACTTTAGATAATCCATGAATTGTTTGGTCATGACATTGATTGCTACCCCTCAATCAATCAGGGTTTTTTTAATGTAGTTTTATTGATAGTAACATTCACCATAGGACTGCCTAGATCTATGTACTTAGGTAGCATAGAGATTCCAAGCATGATGTCAGCCAACTGTCCAATGACTTTTACAGTGGATGGATCTTTCCTTTTAATTCCTAGCTTATTTATACAAAAATCCTTGATCGATTGTTGTAAATAGGAACATCCTTGATGGCTTAAATGAGTGGGATTTTCACACAAATTTCCTTCAACTGATTAACAAAATCGATATCGATTTAGGTCGACCTTCTCTCTTGTAATATTTCTAGAAATGGGGGTCTATTGACTTGCATCTTACTTTTGTTGGAATTCTATTTATGTTGTTGTGGATCATCTTGCAACGTCTTCGACTTTGTTGTGGATCATCTTGAAGTAATTGTGGTTCATCCGGTATCTATGTTATCAGTAGGTTTACTTGGTGGCTCAAGTGCTCTTCCTGAGTGGAGATGGATATTTTTGACATATACTTAATAAGCGAGTATTGGTTTGATTCAATGTTATTGTAGACACCGAATTTTTGTCACACTCCCTTTTTCCCCTTGATTAATTAACGTAACACATTTAACTAATCATGACCCCTTCATCCCATATTAATATTCATTCTCACATTACTAATTAATTTAATTAAGTCAATTTCATCCACACCCCCACCTCATCATTACACCTCACCCTAAACCCATTTCGGGGCATTTAACTCACAGTGACCAAGTCATCACTCTCGGCATTGATTCATCACTCACGTGTTGAGCCACCACTTAACCTAACTAACTTAGAATTCTTCTCAAACCTAATTGGACTTCTTCTATGACCTTCTTACCCTTTTTGATGAGAAATCCACTTCCCTAAGAGGACTCAACTTGGAAAACATGCCAAACACAGGGAATATCTTCCTATTTTTGGTAAAAGGGGCAAATTCACCCTAACCAACACCGCTTTTCCTCGCCTGCACGATTACCTAACAGACCATTGGTCACCTTATATACATTTTCACAACTCTTTACATGGGTTGTTCATTCAACTATTAGAGGCTTATTGCATTCAAGCATAAATTTTCAAGCCCTCTTGCATCCAGACGATGAACACACACAACCACAGTGCAAGACAAGCATCTTGTTCTCCTTCCAGAGCATTGGAATACTCATGAGAGCACACAGGTTATACTACCATGAAACTTGACTCAAGCACCTTTTCTTCAATCAACCACCAACCACTTCCACTCACAGGATCTGCAACATACCCAGTAAGTATTGTGATTTTATCATTTGTGCTTATTCAAGTATAGATCTTTCATTTCTTTCTGTATTTCATTCTTTCCATTACCCGTATATCACCTTCTTCCCACCAACCCACTATTCAACCATCCCAAGCCTTTACACCCTTTCCAACCTCCTTTTCAACATACCCGAGTCTTCTTAACAATATTACAACCTTATCAACACCCCCTTCACTCTCTATGCAATCATAGAGAGGTTCAAACTCATGTTTTAACATTTGAACCAAATTTATTCTACTGACACCGGTTAACCAACTATCATCGGTCTATCTCCTATACCGCATCGGTCGACCAACCGATACCAGTCTCTGAGACTGGTAATTTTTCCTATAACAATAAGTTAAAAACTTCCCAAAACAGCTCAAAACCTTGCCTAATTTCACCCAAACCTCACCTACAGCCTCTGCTACACCTATAGACCCAAACCAGCCCATTAATCATCCAGATTTAATTCTAACCATTTCCTATTGAGTTAAATTAACTTGTTGTATGTTAATAGGAGATACCTAAATCTTATCAACTATAATAGGAACTGTTATTTCTTACATTAAATTGTATTAAACAAAGGATTGACAACCATTCGAGGAAGCATCACGCTTCTTGGATCTAGCCTTGCTAGGTAGTCCTCTGACTCTTGCTATTTAATACTATTTGGTGGTCTTGTTGTGTTTCTTATACAATTCGTTCTTCCTAGCCAAAGGGAACGTCATACAATCAAGTTGGATCAAAATTATACAACGCATGCATTCTACCTTCCACCTTCGCCTCATAGGTATTCATCCTTAACAATTTTACTTTCTATCTGTATCAACCTAGAAAGGGTAAAAATTATTGGTGAAACATTTTGGCACCTAGGGTGGGACCCATCTGGGGTTCGTTGCATTTTTCATTCCTAGGGAAAATCTTGTGTGTCTATTTTCATTTGAAACAAGTTCACATTAAGCTTCTTCTCTGGAAATATTATTTTCTTGATTGTCTCAATGACACTTATTTTTTCGAGATTAAAAAGAACTCTTCTTTCTTTTCTTGCATTGCACTTAGTGAAATTCATACCCTTAACCTCTTCATAATTTTTTCTCATCGAATATAATTTGTGGTTTTGGGTTTTAAAACTTGTGCACTTGCATTTTTGAGTTTGTTGCATTATAGCTCATCTAAATTGTGGGAAACCTATATGTTGGAAGTCATGCCCAGCTGATGGTTGACAAATTGAACCATAGCTCACATTTTACACACTCTCTATACCAAATCACTAAAAATAAACTACATAGTTCTTGAACAACATCTTTCCCAAAAGAAGATTTCGACGATCACACAATCAGAGTATTGGCAGTGGGCTCCAGCTAGTTTCTTTGTCTAGTCATCATCTCAGAGAAGAATCTCCCGTGCCAAAACTTACCTGAAACCAACCATAGTTGGATTTTTATAGGGCACCTTTGTTAACCAAAAATTATATCCTACTTACAGTCAGTCTTAAATGGCATAAGCCACAACATAAAATCTATAGCTTAGGATTTTATGTTTGTTAGATTTTTGTCTACTTGTGTTTTAAGGTGTGAGTTGTGTTTATTCATTATTTCTTATCCTTTTACGCCCCACATCACAACTGGTGTATTCCGGTTTTATTATGGGTTTATTAGGACTCCTCATAGCCATACTCAGTCTCTGGGTTGGCCCTTTTATTTGATCTAAATCACCAAAAATTCATTTTTCCTTCTCTTCCTAGATTTCACAGCAACCGATATCGATCCAAATGACCGCCATCAATTACATCATATCACGGCCATCGCTTACGACCACCGCGTCATTTTTATGCTTTTTGGTTATTTTCATGTCTCTAATATCATCTTCAAAGTCCAGGTTAACCCATTTTCACCTTTCATTTCTAGATCTTTGAGTCTCTTATTTTTCACAATGAATCGCAGATCGGCCTGAGCCGACTAGTGGCGCATTACCCTCATACCAACATCGGTTACCCCAACCGATGTCGGTCTCTGTATTCTAATTTTCCAATCAGAATAGTAATCTAATCACTCATTTTAGATTGATTTTTCCCCATTACTTCTATTTTTACATCATCAATGAAGATTTGAATACTTTTTCTATCATCAGTCACATGGTTTTGACTCATAAACAAGCTAATGCTCTCGTGTTTCACGTTAGCTGCTAACTACTCTCCCACCTAGCACATCACCCCTTCAATCTCATCACCTATGGACCCCAATCAGGCTCTTATCATACCCACTAGTGATGAGGAGTTCGCGAGACTCCTTGATCACAACCCCGCCACTCTGTAGTACTATCTCGATCATTCATCTACCCACAATTTATCAAGGAAGCTTGTATATGGCATGTATGTGTCCATTCTTCCTACCCTCACACCCACTTTTGCATCAACTACTACTAGCTTGGCATTACCCTCTTCCACCTTACCACTTGTGCTTTCCCATGTTGACCTGCCTGCATCATCGATGTCTGCTGCACCTCTGACATTTGTCATGCCTTTAACATCTCACACTACTACTAATTTCAACCAAGCCTTTATCAACCGCCTTGAGTGTAGGTCTATCTACACCCACCACCTATACCTATTGCATCTCGTAACCAATGGTGACGGTGAGTCCATACTCCCTTCCAAAAAAATTCCTCTCCATCCCACAATCTCTTCCTCTAATTCCTATGAGATTATTTACGTCCACTCCAAATTACGTACACTTATCACCAACATCCCCCTATTTCATCTACTGCTTATTCGGGATACTTTACATCTGCATCTATTCCAACCTACAATCCTTCCTCATAATTTTCATACTCAAGCACCACGACATACCGGGATGTTGCCCACGTTATACCCACATCATCTACCCCCTTGTACTACGGGGGTTCCCAATCATCACAACATACCAATGATCTTATCAAAATGATGATGGACAAGACGCAGACATTGGAAGGATTTGTCTCCAGCTCATGTAACTCTCTAACATATGGTAATATTTTCAATGATCCCATTCACCCGTCCATTATAATTCATCCATACCCTCCCCATTTGGAAATGCCTAAATTCAACTCGATTCAATAGCAAAGAAGACCCACAATAGCACTTGCAGTCTTTTAAACATGTGTGTTATCTAATCGCTCATGATGACGCTTTGCTCTTGCGAACATTCCCAATAACCTTGACAGATTGTATTTAGATGGGTATATTTCTCTACCTGCATTCCATCTTTTCATTCAATCAGGTAGCTCATAATTTTCTAGACCAATTTTCTATCAACATTGTTAATAATGTCACCATGACCGACTTGTATGCAACACGCCAATATGAAGATGAATCTATCGCATATTTTGTCGCTTGTTGGCGGAGCCTAATCAACCAACTCACATTCCAACTGCCTCAAACCGAGTTAATAGATTTGTTCACGAGCTTGTGTTAGAAACATCTCACCAACTCTCCAAGTTCAAACCTTTTACATGTTTGACGAGGCATTCACCATGGCCCGGAAACTTAAAATTTGTGCCATTGAAGAGAAGAAGATACAATTGTGTAACAAGAACGTCCACAAAAAAATTATTCTAAAGTCAAAGGATCTACTAATGTAGTATTTTTGAAATCCATCCCATCTCATTCGTCCAACCAATCAATCCTTCTTCCAATCTTTCTCCCTGTTCGGGCTTTTCACCAAGAGGGAGCAACAAAAATATACTCCCATAGGAGAACCCTACTCTTCAGTTTTAGAAAAACTTCTAAAATTCGGAGTAGTCACTCTTCCACCCATCAAACCACATATTGGTTTTAACCCCTCTCATCCTATTCCTGCATGGTACAAAGAAAATGATTACTGTAACTATCATCGTGTTAAAGGTCATAACGAAGTAATTGTATAACTTTCAAAAACATCATCCAAGAAATGTTAGATAATGGAGATCTCATCTTAGATAATCCTAATGCACCAGCTAATCATAACCTTCACATCTTCAATAAGTCATTCCCAAATCACACCCCATTGTCTAACCAAACCGGTGAAACCTCGACCAATGATAGTAACATTCGTGAGGTTCATGTTGTTTTCGACATCATACCAGCTCTTCTGCTCCTCAATTTCCTCCTACTTCATCTATTAAGGAGATTCTTACATGAGCTCCTTCATCCACAAAGGGACCTATTTCATCTACTCCTTTACTCACAAAGGAGTCTCCCTTATCTTCTCCTTCACCCATGAAGAATTCCACCATATCTCTCCGGATGTAGTTTCCCCACTCACCTCTCAACCTGACGAACAACTTATAGTAATTACTCTTCTACCCATAAGAGAATCATGCTCACATTATTCTTCACCAAAAGAAGAACTTACCTCATCCAAATTTACATCTCCCCTACCCACAGGGTATCCATGAGTAGCATCCCTTCCCATTTGTGATAATTCTCCATTGGCTTTCAAAGATCTTGTTGATTTGCTCTGGTCTCTTTTACCCACATAGTCTAAAGCCAACCATTTCCTTGTCTCATAGACATTCTTTACAGGGATTACTACCAAATCAACATCATCCCCCTACATCGGTGTCGTTGTCACATTTTTCAACTACTTGTATTATGTTGATAATTCCATGCTTTTGGGACATCTTTGATCGCATGTCTCAATGCAAATGCAAATGTTTTCGTGAGACACTTCCATGATCTATACAAAGGTGTTTCAGACAACCAAACCCACCATGCCCATGCCAATTGTAGTGACCCCTTCTTCATCACCCTCACCCACACCTAAACCTCTACCATCAAATGAAATTTTTCCTATGCCTAAAACCTTACTCTGCACCTATATCTTCCTCCACATCTAGACCCATTACCACATTGGGAGTCATGCCGACATCAAGTCTAGTTCATCCTCTTGTCAAAATAGATTTATCCACATCCTCACAAGTCATTACAAGTACTATTCCCCACCTAAGAAGAAGATCCAACCTCTTAGGCTACATACACTAAATTTTCCTACTCGCCCCTCGTCACCTTCACCACTTCCATCGATCCTAGGTCCCCATCCATTAACCTTGGTCAACAGACCTCTACCCAAAGTAAACCAAAAGCACAACACCTACCTCATCACGAATCTCTGTTTCACCCAAATTACTTACATATCTTACGTATTCTTTGTCACCTACATCCTTTCTACCTCCTATACCTACACCACTTCCAGTATCCTCATCATTACCTATGTTATTCCCTTCTCTTCAACCAGTACCTTCCACATTGCCTCTTACTACAACCTTCACCACACCTCCATTATCACCTTGGCTAACCCGTCCCCTTCGCCATTTTCCTTCCCTTCTACATCACACACTTCTTCTTAACCTTTACCCAAGAAGTTACAACCAAAGCCCAAGAACCCACTACCCTCCAAAGAGGTAGTTAAACCTACACCACCTTCAACAACTAGTTCACTTGCTATATCTTTACCCAAGAAGGTGCAATCCAAACCTAAAACCGTACTATCTACCAAACAGGTGGTCAAACTTACTCAACCTCTGATTCCACCTCCAATGATGCCTCTCCCACCAAAGTCACCCACACTTCCATCCAGACCCACACTTACTTCACATTGTGATCCATTGGCAAGGTCTTATGCCAACATCTTAGCTAACCTTTTAGAAACCTTTATCATCACATTTCCACTGCTTAGACCTTACAACCCACTCAAACCTAAACTAGAATGGTTTAACGATACCAAAATTTTCACTTACCATCATGTGTCAGGGCATGATGTGGAAATTTGTAAGGCTCTTAAGACTATTCTTCTCCAACTATGTCCTCTTGAAGAAAACTTTGATGATGATGATCTTTTAGATGAGGACCCTATTCCACCTCCACCTATCACCACACATCCTCATCTCTTACCTATTTAGTAACCTTCATCTCCACCTCCACAACCCTTTTATCCCCCTCTAACATTTGAGATCAATATGGTCCGCATAAGAGAGCTAGCCAAACCTCTACCAAAATGCCAATGTGTTGCATTGTTTTCACAAAACCAGTATATGCCCTCACCATATTTTTTCCCATCCTATCACTACACCTATCACGACTCACTTTCTCCTTTACCATAGATTAATATGGTTCAAATTTCCACTCAAGCCCAGAAGGACAAAGGAAAGGAGAAAATAACTAGCTCATCCGCTACTCTTTTACCCAATATTCCATCTACACTGAACCAAAAAACACCATCTCGTGGACCCACATACCCTATTTATGACAGGGTTTCCCATTGTACAATGCTTAAAAATTACACCAGTATCCTCTCAAAATGTCTTTGTATGACCTTGTCCAAACCTCTGAGTCTCATCGTCAAGCCCTCATTGAGGTCCTACAATCTATTGAGATTCTACCTAATGACCCTTCACCTTCTGCATCCATTATCACTCCTCACCATGTGGCCTCTCTCACCACTTCACTCCCTTCCTCTGCTCCCACTACCACTCATCAAGTAGCCATTCTTATTTTCTCTGACAATGAGATTGTACCTCTCCAATCGGATGATCCTAATCCTGCCTTATTTATTTCCATCTACGTTGATAATATACGCATTCAATGTGTTATGATCGATGGCGGTGCTAGTATTAACATCATTTCCTCACATGCATACAACCAAATGTGCATCCTTGCCAATTACATGCATAATAACCTAGTTATGTTATGTTCATTTAACAATGCCATGACTTCCACCCTCGACACCATCATTCTCCACATTTGTGTAGGCCCCCATGCCATTCCTAAATTATTTTATGTCTTAGAGGGGGAATTCTAGTACAACATGCTACTTGGCTGACCTTGGATTCATGTCATGGGTTATGTTCCTTCAACCTTACACCGTTATTTAAAATTCAAACATGAAGGGCACAAATATACCATCCAGTGACCCTTCACCATTCAAGACCTAGAACATGTTATATCAACCCAATGATGTCCTTATACCAGTTCAGGCATCTACCACCACTACCACTTCTTCTTTAATAGTTGCCTCCTCCACCACTTATGTCGATACATCTTCCACAACTAACTATATATTCCCACTATTTTTTTAGCTTCTCGCATCGACCCATCAGCCAACCTATTTACTTCTCAAACATATAATGCTTCTTCTTCCCATTTTTCTAGTGATTCATCCATTTCCGCTACTCAAATACCCACTACTAATCCTTTAGAAGGTGTTTTTCAACGCCTCACTTTGGGGGAGTACTTCCTTTATAACATTGACACATTCCTTACTCCTCAAGAGTACGGTAACCTTCACCAACATCCCCAATATGATCACCGCATAGGTGAGGTTTTCCCCTATGGTCCTCCCCACCTTTGCACTAACTTAACATATGGGGACTTGATGCTTTTACCTACTCGCCCGAGCCACCTTCCCAAACTCGACCATTTTCCTCCGACCTTCAATCTCTCACCAACCACCACTTCACCCACACCTTCCTCCATCATTGTGCTTAGAAGGGATTTGGCTTTGGTTTCTATGAACAAGGTTATCATACTGTCATTCCTTACACCACTCGTAAGCATTAAGACCACAGTGGTGTTGGATTTGTTGAACCACCTTCTAGGAAGGCCCAAGTTGAACTCATTTAGGATTATAAACATTCCCCACCCCATTCACCTACCTCACCTCGTTCACCTATAGATTCTATGGATCCAAAATCCATTCCTCCTAACTTTTTTTTTTCGTGAACACCATTTCCTAAGACCTCTGACTTATCAGCGTGATGGTGAGGCTCCCTCTTCTCTTCCCTTCCTATATCCTGACATGATCGATGATGATACACCTTCTATTAACATTGTTTAATGTTAAGATGATGAGTCTATTCTCACCTACCTTGGTGCGGAAGATTCTTATATTCACCGATTGTTACCTTCGATATGCAAACCATGTTGAACTAATCAACAATCGAAATCAATAGTCACACTTAGAACAACCTACACATTCTAAAAATAGGCCAATCTTTAGATGTTGCTGAACAAGAAGCTTTCACTTCTTTCCTCTGGGATTATGGCAACGCTTTTGCTTGGTCCTACATTGACCCAAACATTGTGGTCTACAACATTGTAACCATTCCTGATGCCAAACCCATGAAACAAAAGCTACGAAAAATACATCCTTGCATTGCCCTTCTTATCAAAGAATAACTCTAGCGCCTTCTTTTGGTTTCCTTCATCCTACCCATTGATTATCCCCAATGGATCTCTAACATCGTTCATGTCACAAAAGTGATAAGGGGACTCCACATTTACACATATTTTTGTGACCTTAACTTAGCTTTCCCTAAAGATGACTTTACTCTACCTAGTATTGACGAACTAGTTGATCTCACCACCGGCCATGAGATGCTTTCACTCATGGACGGTTTCTCAATTTATAACCAAATATCACTTGCCTAGAAGATCAACAAAAAATTGCCTTCATCACTCCTTGGAGACCTTTTACTATCATTTCATGCCCTTTGGCCTTAAAATGTCAGTGCTACATATCAGTGGGCTATGACTTATATTTTTCATGACATCATGCATAACATATTGGAATATTATGTTGATGATCTTCTTGAAAAATCTAAACATCAGGCCGAGCACCTTGTTGTCCTTAAATTTGTATTTGATCGTCTCATCAAACACTTTGTGTTTTCTTTCAACCTAAGAAGTGTCTTTGTTGTTCTCTCCAAAAACTCCTTGGTTTTATCATTTCTTTGTGTGGCATTGAAGTTGATCCCGCTAAAATCAAGGTTATTCTTGAGATGCCTCCACCTACTAACCTTCATCAACTTCGTAGTTTGCAAGGCAAGTTGCAATCTATTCGTCACTTTATTTCTCATCTTTCTAACCATTGCCATCCATTTCATCATCTTCTCAAAAAGGATGTCTCCTTCAAATGGGATGATGAATGCCACAAATCCTTTGACGCCTTAAAACAATACCTCCTCCAACCACCTGTGCTCATTCCCCTAAGGATGACCAACCATTTTACCTTTACATTTCTGCTACTGATCATTCCCTAGGTGCCATGCTCGCTCATCATGTGATGAGAAACACAGGGAGAAAAAGCAGTTTATTATATAAGTCATACACTTTTAGACTACAAAACTAGATATACTCATGCCAAAAAAATTTGTTTAGCCTTAGTTTTTTTCGCCACTAAACTTTGCCATTACCTACTTAACCACAAAACCTTTGTTGTCACCAATATTGACCCCTTACATTACATGTACACTAAGCCCTACCAATATCAACATGTTACACATTGGCTCATGCTTCTTGCAAACCTAGATCTCAAATTCATCCATAAAAAATATGTCAAAGGAAAAACCATTGTTGACCAACTCATGAGACACACCTCTCTTAAAAAAATCAATCTTATAACTTCAATTTCCCTAATGAATCCATCGCTAAGACAATACCATTTATCGGATGACCTTATTCTTTGATAGTTCTAAATGTCAACGTGTGGGTGGTGCCAGAGTTATCCTCATTCCTCTTGATGGTGAGCCTATTCCACTATCTTTCAAACTAGATTTTGATTGTACTAACAATATCACGAATATGAAGCACTCATGTTAGGTCTTCAAACTGTCATAGCCTTAAACATTAAATCAATTAATATCTTTGCGACTCTCAACTGGTTGTGAACCAAGTTAATGGTATATACCAGTTTTGTAATGAGATACTTCAAAAGTATAAGCATCATGTTGACATGATTTTTACTACCTTTCACTATTATGAAATTCAAACCACCCCGCATTCCACTAATAAATTTTCAAACACCATGGCCTATCTTACTTCTCAAATCCCCACTTCACCCTTCGAATCAAAAATATTTTTCATAGTACAAAGGTTGCAATCACCTTCTTATCTAATTCAAGATGTCAACCTTGTAGGAAACATTGAAATTGACCCACATGACCTTTTGTATAAGTAGTTTGTTGACTACCTTTCCCTTTCAATTCTACCTCCAGATCTTACTCATAATGGACAATGATCCTTTCTCAAAAGTGTCTCTCGTTATGTCATCATGGGTGGTCTTCTCTATAAATGTGGCTTTAATGATATCCTCTTACGATGCCTTATAAGTTTTGAAATTCCATACACCATTAAGGAAGTTCACAATGAGATTTGTGGGGGTCACTTTAGTGGCTTAGTTGTCACTAAGCACATCCTTCACTGGGCTATTACTATCCAACCCTAAACCATGATTTTTGTGACTATGTCAAGCATTGTGTGAAGTGTCAAGCAACATGCTAATCTTCATCACACCCCTAGTCATGCCTTACAAGTTGCACGAGACCTTTGGCCTTTCTCTCAATGGGGTTTGGATCTTGTCAAAGAGATCAACCCTCATTATTCCCAACATCATCAATGGATTATTACCGCTACCGAATATTACACTAAATGGGTGGAAGTCGTACCTCTTATTTCTACAAAATATGAGAAAATATGTGAATTCATCAACCATCATTGTACTAAAATATTGTGTAACATTATTAAATAAATTGTAATATTATTAATAATGAGTTTATAGAACTCATATTAATAATATAATTGTAATATTTTTATTATTGGTGAGTTGTGAGAACAACTCACGTAGTTATTTTAGTGTGAGAGATATCCTAGAGATTAGCTAGAGATATATTAGGAGATAATGTTGAGATATTATATGGATTGAAGATGAGTGTTGACTCCACCATTGTAGGAGATCAAACACTATATATGTAACCTCTATCAATATCAATTATTATCTCGAATGATTTCTAAATTTAATATAATTATAATCGGTGTTTTTATATTATTGTGTAGTTTTAATCAGTGGTATCAGAGTGGGTTACCTGTGTAGAAAATATATTTGTTATTTTTGTGCTCCTTTGCGAACCATCCATGACTGGCTCATCATTTTCTTTGTGATGTACTCTTTCATGTATGTGTAGGTGGATCAATTCACATTACAAGTATTCAATTGACTATATAAAATAAGGCAGATGGTATTCATGTTTATATATATTTGTTTGGTTGCATCTCAAATTAGATCTTAGTTGTTATATCATTCATGTTTGATGATATTGGTTTTGCATTAGTTCCGAGAATCAACCTATGAATTAGAAATTGCATTGGATTGACTGCCTCTCGTATCTATGACCTGATTAGGAATCTATGTGATAATTCTTGACAATTCATTCAAGGATTTAGTCAATTCAAAGGAGTCATGTCAACAATTACTATTAGGAGAGCTTGTTAAGGTGTCTGGATATGCAGACTCATCACAATGAATCGGATCGACACATCCCCAACACAGCCACACGTGGAAGGAGGTAATAATAAGCATCCATTTGTTCACAGAAATAAGTGAACGAGAAGTTTCCATTGGTGAAATATATTTTATTTGGGACTCCGTCTAGATATTTCGCTAAAAATAAAATAAAATTCCTTGGAGCTCATTACACTTGCCACGTCTCTTAAGCACATGCTATGAGACGGTCAATGTTGAAGACTCTAGAGTCTTGATATATAGATCTCTCTGCCTTGCTATGTCTGTTAGTTGGAAATTGATCTTGGAGATCCCTTAACAACTCGCAGTCCATTCAAAGAAAAAAATTCCACAGTTTGATTTATTCATGGACGTGTTCTTATTTTCTGTCATTTTCACATACAAATTTTCTATCTCATTCTTCCAAAACCATATACTTCGAAGCTTCCATGTGGTTCATTCTTCAACCATTTGTTCTGAATGTAAATCACGAGTTTTTTTAGCTTGGTTTTAGTAGTATTCATTTACTTAAAATAGTAGTTAATTAAGTCTCCTCAGAAGTAGTCATTTTTTTTATTTTTCCACGTCAAAATTTTTGATATTAGTGGTCTTTGTGTTTAGATGTTCGGTGGTGTTGTTTTTTAAGGAAAGTGTATTCATATTGTAGAAAAAAATTGTCTTCATAGTCCATCAAGTCAATAGTTTATGTTGTTAGTCAGGTCATATGTTGTATTTTAATGTTTATTATACAGTTGTCAATGTGTCATCATAGGGTCAATGTCAAAATCATTTTAACGTGTCAAAATTAAGTCATCATTAAAGTTACAAGTTGAAAAAATATTGTCAAGATTCATTGTGTGTCAAATGTAAAATTCAAATATAGTAAAAAATAAAAATAAAAATTGCCTCACAAACGCATTTTCGATGTTACCCGACGTCCAATTTTGGGAGAATAAGATGAAGAATATTGCAATTCTAATGATATTTTTGATGACTTCAAAGAAGGAAAATATGTATGGCTTTGAGCCCCCTCGACCCCACCTTGTATTGCGATAGGGAGCGTGCCTGGGGTGTCTGACGGACCCTACAAGGGGTGTTGCCCCTTGACCTTGTTGGGGCTGCACCCCCAAACCCACACTTTGGAATTTCCCAACCAAAGTGAAGATTTTTTGGGGAAGATGCATCGACAAAAGGTGGTGCAAATTTGAGCTCCATGGTCCAATCTACTAAGTAAGTAGTGACACACTGAGGACGGAGGCAATGGAGGCTAGAGGTCAATCAACAACCTCTCATCAGTCACCAATGACGGGGCCTGCATGAAGTTGTGGTGGTAGTGTGTGTGTATGTGTGTTTTCTTTTATTTCAGATTTGCAGTATGATTTCAGAGTTCCTATTTGAATAAGTGAAATGTTCACATTGAGGGGGAATTGGAACATGGTCTCAATGTTCAATTTTCCCTCTATTCAATTTTTATTTAGTAAGTAGTGGTTCCTACATGATTCCCTAAAGGAAAGACATAGTGGATAGACGAAATCACAAAGGAAAAGAAGCAACGTGATATTTGGGTTGTTGGTTGTCCTATAAAACCATCCTTTGTTTTAGGTTGTTGGTTGTCCTATAAAACCATCCTTTGTTTCAGGTTGTTGGTTTTCCTATAAAACCATCCTTGTTGAGGTTGTTGGTTGTCCTACAAAACCATCCAGATCATGAGCACGCATGGGCGGAAAGCTGCAGAAGGAAGTGTGATTATTTTTTCTACCTTGTCAACATTAGGGGAGTGTATATTGGGAATTAATAATGTTAACAATAGGGGAGTGAATGTTACCAAAATATTGTGTAACATTATTAAATAAATTTTAATATTATTAATAATAAGTTTATAGAACTCATATTAATAATACAGTTGTAATAGTTTTATTATTGGTGAGTTGTGAGAACAACTCACGTAGTTATTTTAGCGTGAGAGATATCCTAGAGATTAGCTACAGATATATTAGGAGATAATGTTGAGAGATTGTAGGGACTGAAGATGAGTATTAACTCCACCATTATAGGAGATCAAACACTATATATGTAACCTCTATCAATATCAATTATTATCCTAAATGATTTCTAAATTCAATACAATTATATTTGGTGTTTTTTACATTATTGTATAGTTTTTATCAATCACACCATTGTTTGCTTTGGTTTTCCTCACCGCCTCTCACCGATAATGAAAAACAATTTAAAAACAAAACCCTATGGAAAATTTGTGATGCCTTCGGTATTCAACTTAGTTTTTATTCACTTATTATCCTCAAACAAATGGCCAAGTTGAATCAACTAACAAAACTCTAAATAATTTTTTTATGAAAGTGGTTGACGATACTAGTAAGGATTGGCACACGCGCATTCCTTTTGCATTATGGAATTATTGCACTAGTATTCACATCTCAACTACTGATGCACCTTTCTCTTTGGTCTATGATACAGAGGTTGTATTGCCTCTTGAAGTCCAAATTTGATCTCTTTGTATCTCACTCAAATATATGATCATTGATGATGATTTTCACCAGGATCATTTCGCACAACTTGATTTATTAGATGAACATCGTCTAAATGCTCTCGATCACCTCAAAATATACCAAAAATGTATCAAACATGCCTACGATAAACATGTCCAAGAACGAACCTCCCAATTCGGTGACCTCATCCTAAAGGAAAATCAATGTGTAAAAAAGTGGAGAAAAGTAAATGGGGAAAGTTCACTCCTAATTGGCTTGGACCCTATATCATTACTCATGCCTATGGATCGGGTGCTTATTGTTTATCTTCACTCAAAGGTAAACCTGAACTTGAGCCCCTCAATGCCTTGCATCTTCAACCATTATATTGTTGAATCAACTCTTGTATCACCTTCTCGTCTATTAAACACTCATTGAAAAGAGTTTGTGAGAATCAAATCGGAAACGAGGCACCACGAAGTAGTTGCACTCCAACAGAATCATGATATCTCCAAATATGCAAGAAAGAATTGACCAGTAATGGAAGAACTTGCTCAACAAAAACAAAGCTTGCATATAGAGGAAAGACAAATGGAGTGTCTTGGCATGCTCATAAATGAATAGTAAAGGGGTACATATAAGGTGTTGAGTAACCCTAGTGCATGACACACATGAAACCCTAAACCTAACCCATGTGAGATGACCCTCCAATATGAGAGGAGGACACATAGGATAACTCACACTAACACCCCCCTTCATTGAAGCTGGGGTAGCGGCTATGATGAGTCAGACGGAAAGGAAGACACTCCTAAACAACTAAGAAAGATGTGTCAATGGGGCCCGACAACTAAAGGCCTAATAAGGTGCCCATATACAAACACAATATTCCTAGAAGAAGAAGAAGAAAAGAAGGACTACATAGCCCAAGAAGATGAGTAGCTGCAGAAGACCTCACCCTAAGAAGAGACCGTAAGTGAAGAAACTTCATCTTAGTGAAGGGCTTGGTAAATAAATCTGCAATTTGATCAACTATCTGAATGTACTGAATGTTGATAATACCATCATGAATAAGCTCTCGTATGAAGTGCATATTTATCTCAATGTGCTTTGTCTGTTGATGTTGAACTGGATTTCTACAAATAGAGATTGTGCTCGTGTTATCACAGTAGATAATGGTAGGCCACCGAAAGTGGATTCCAAACTCTGTCAGAATACCCTGTATCCAAATAGCTTATGTGGCAGCATTAACTGCTCCTCTGTATTCTACCTCTGTAGATGATATCGCAATTGCATTTTGCTTCTTGCTAGACCAATTAATAGAAACCGAACCAAGAGAGAAACTGTAGCCAGAAGTAGATTTCCAATGATCTAAGTCACCGGCCCAATCAGAATCTGTGAACCCAATCAAGTCAATATCTACTCCTCCATGATAGTGAATGCCATCAACATAAGTGCCACGAAACATAATGAAGGATCCATTTAGCTACTTTCCAACGCAACTCATGTGGCTCTGTATGAATCTAGGCATGATCCCAACAAAGATACGATAAATCCGGTTGAGTGTGAGTCAAGTAAATAAAGCTCCCGCCAACCGCCGATAAAGAGTACCATCAACCAAGGGAGTAGAGCAATCAAAACCAACTTCACCCCGAGAAAGAAAAGGAGTAGGAGAAGACTTGTAATTGGACATTTGAAAATGAGCTAGCAAATCAAGAGCATACTTAAGTTGCAAAATCAAGATTCTGAGTCGATTTTGATATCTCGAATCCCAATGAAGTAATGAAGCGACCTAAGTTAGTCATGGAAAACTTGTTGGATAAGGCAATCTTCACATAATCAATGATAGAGGAAGAGTTTCTCGTGATCAACAAGTCATCAACATATAAAACAAGAATGAGTATGGAGTCATCTTGCCATAGAATATAAACATTTGGATCAAAGTGACACCTAATAAACCCTGATGTAAGTAAGGAGTCCATCTTGGCATACCAAGCCCAAGGGGCTTGTTTAAGGCCATAAAGAGACTTCTTTAACTTACAAACGAGGGAGGGATCTTGGACATAACCCGAGGTTGTTCCATATAGATATATTCCTCTAGGTCACCATGAAGGAAGGCACTCTTAATGTCCATTTGATGGAATTTCCATCTGTTTGCTACGGCAATGGCTAGGGTCAGTCGAATAGAAGTCATCTTCGCAGCTAGAGCAAAGGTTTTAGTATAGTCAACCCCAAATTATCCGGGAGAAACCGTTAGCTACTAATCATGCTTTAAATTTTTGACATCTCCATCTACTCCATACTTTGTTCCGAACACCCACTTACACCGAACAATTTTTCTTCCTCTTGGAAGAGTGGTGAGATACCAAGTATCGTTCTTCATGAGAGAGGAATACTCCTCATCCATGGTAGAATCCCACTCAGGAATACAAGAAGCCTCCCAGAAAGACTGTGGATCAAAAGCAGAGGTGAAGAAAGAGTGGGTTCCAATGAAATCTGAGTGAGTACGTCTCATATATGAAGTATCTCCAACTAAATCTCTAGCACTTTGCAAAGTTTTCCTGGCCCAAAGGGGGCAAGGAGGATCGCTCAAAGTCGAAAGATTCTTCAATTGAGTGAGAAGGGACATAGTCCTCATCATCACTACTATCAAAATCAGAAGACTCAAAGGTCTGATGGTCGGGAGGATCAGGAAGAGGAGCATGCTCAACAGCATCATCATCTGATGAGTCAGAATCTGAGTCAGCGAGCTGAAGAACCTCAATAGGTGGAGAAGTAGAAGTCAAAGAAGACTCATCAAACTTAACACTTATCTCAATATATATCTCATGAGAAGTAGGATTCATCAATTGATATCCCTTCACGCCATCAAGATACCCTACAAAGATACAAGGTTTGGATTGTGGTTCCAAAGCCTTGCATTTCTTCTTGGGAATCCAAGCCATAGCCTTGGATCTCGAAGACTCGAAAGTGCTCAACATCAAGCTTGTGTCCAAACCAGGCTTCAAAGGGTGTCATCCCTCTTACTACCTTATGTGGAACACGGTTCAATTTAATTTGCATAATTCACTACTTCGCCCAATATCTGCGAGGAAGAGACTTGAGTGAATCATACAAGTGGCCATCTCCTTTAGAGTACGATTCTTTCTTTCTACGAATCTATTCTCGCGAAGGGCTATAAGCAATCTGTGTATGCTACAAAGAGATCCCTTCAAGTATATAAATCCATGAACCTATTATTTAAATATTCACTCTCCATTGTCGGTTCGAAGAACCTTGATAAACTATTCTTCCTGTTTCTCAGCAAGAGCCTTAAAGTCCTGAAAATGTTCAAAGACTTCAGACTTAAGCTTAAGAAAATATACCCAAGTATATCGCGAATAGTCATTAATGAAGGTTAGCACATAAAGAGCTCTAGTAAACGAAGGAGAAGGAAATGGACCGAAATATCACTTTGTGAACAAGATCCAAAAGATGAGTGGCTCTCCAGGCTTTTCCTTTGTCAAATTTATTTTCAAGATGCTTTCTAAGGGTACAACCCTCACAAAGACCTTTAGAAAACTTGATGCGAGGCAACCCGCTGACCATTTTGTTTTGGCTCAATTGTTCAAGGTAGTGATAATTTAGATGTCTAAAATGCTCATGCCATAGCTTACTAACCTCATTTGCATGAGTGAGCAAGGCAGTGGGCGTAGAATCAGAAGTAAGGTGGGAAAAGGTATATAACCGTGAACGGTGCTCAACCTTTCCCTCAGCCATTATAGTGTCATTGTTAAGCTCACAAATAATCACCGAATTAGGACCAAAATCCACTCACATTCCTTCACCAAGGTGAGTAATTTGGTAAACCGATACGAGATTGGTAGAGATATCAGGAACACTCAACACTTGGTTAAATGTTCCCCCATCCATCTCTACCAATCCACTACTAGAAACCGACATTGTCGTGTCATTACCCATCATGATTTGGGACATTCCACAAGGTTTGATGTTGGAAAAATCAACATGCAAAGAACCCATGTGGTGCGAGGCACCGGAATCTATAATCCATGTCGATGAAGGAGCAACTCTGGCTACAAGGTATTTTCCTTTCTTCTTATCATTTTTAGCACTTTTTGCAGCAGAAGACTCGGCCTTCGGAGCACTTTGTTTCATGAGTTCATGAACATTTATTTTATTCTTCTCAAGTAAATGAGATAAGTGATCAATTTGTTTCCAAAAAGTGTTTCTCGTCGTGACCAGACTTCTTGCAATAGGAACACAAATACTTACTTTTTTTGCCTTAGGCTCAAAAGTCAAAATGTTTGTGTCATTTTTAGGTTTGGTCTTGGTTTCTTTCTTAGGTTGATCCTTTGTTTCTTTCTTCTTTTCAGTCTTCTTTCCCTTGCTAGTACTTGCTACAAGGGCATGTGACTTGGACTTGAGAGACCCCATTTGAATGAGTTTGTCCTATTCTCAAATGAGTTGGGATGAAAAACAGTCAAAGGAGGGCATAGTCCAAGTATCGCCCAAAGTAGCTTTTGTAGCATAGAAAGTTGACACGAAGATAGAATATTCGGGACCTAGCTTAGAGAGAATCGACAAGATCAGTTGAGAATATTTCTTCTCTACTTGACATCCTTTTAACAACAATTTAATGTGGATAGATTTCGAGAAGCTTGTAGGTTTTCAAAGTCACAAGGATTTAACCCTAGTAGTTCATTTTCTAACTCATGCGCTCTCATGTCATCTAGTTGTCCAAACATCGCATCTAGTATTTTCCACGCAGATTTAGGTGTTTCAAACCTCAATGTGGAAGATAAATTCAAGAGAAATAGACATGCAAAGAATACCTAAAGCTTCATCACTATGGTTTAACCACTTAGATTTTTCGGGTTCGTAAATGCTGTTCGTCTCGGCCTCCCTCAGCTCCTATGGTGATGCGGAATAACCCTTTACCCCTTAGTTTCATTATTATTTCGATCTCCATTTGAAAAATTTGAATGGCGTAAGCAAGGGAATTGAAAGTGAGTCCATAATGAGAGAGAAAGAGAAGGAAAGGTAGAAAATAAACACAACCACCGGAACAATAAAAACCCCTTTCGGCACTTTATAGTTTAGTGTGTTGATTACAATCGGGTCCATGCATGCGGTTTGAAACACTTGGTAACTCGTCTTGCAATCAGCGTAATAACGTGCAAGAGAGGAGACCACAACAATGTTTCGTGGAGCGCAACAAATAGGACACCGTAAACAAGCACAAGCAAAAAAAAGAAAGGAGGTGAAAGCCAACCCTGGTGGTGAGAAAAAACGTCTCACATCGTAAAAGGAAACCCCTTGTGAAGACTGTGGCGGACTACGCTCACTAGTCGCAAGCAATAATAAGGGTGAAATACAAGGTTTTAAATGAACTCAAGGAGTTCAGAGAATCTTTAGAACGCCGGAAAAGAGCTCAGAAAAAAGGTGCTCGAAGTGTCATTACACACTTGAGCGCACGATTAGTAAAAAAATTGACAATAACGCCTAAATTACAGTTTGGAAACGCCCAATTTTGCTATTTTTAGAGCTATTGGAGTTTTTAAAATGACAGATTAAGCGCGCCACCCCCTGCAGTAGTTCTCGGATGGGTGACCTCCCGGAAATTCCCTGTCATTTCCTCCTAATGCTATTGGGCCGATTGGGTATATACCCGGCTCCATCATGCGCAGAGGGTATTGGTGTAAGGAACTGATTAACATGATGAGATCCCTCTCCACCATAAGTTCGAGCTTTTAGGGTGACGGCAAGTCGTGCAGATCTAATACCATAAAAAGAGTTTGCGAGAATCAAATCGAAATGAGGCACCACGAAGTAGTTGCACTCCAACGGAATCGTGATAGCTCCAGCGTAATTGCAAGAAAGAATTGATCAATAATGGAAGAACTTGCTCAACAAAAACAAAGCTTGCATATAGAGGAAAGACAAATGGAGTGTCTTGGCATGCTCATAAATGAATAGTAAAGGGGTACATATAGGGTCTGAGTAACCCTAGTGCATGACACACATGAAACCCTAAACCTAACCCATGTGAGATGACCCTCCAATATGAGAGGAGGACACATAGGATAACTCACACTAACACTCATCCCTTGAGCAACATTCACCTTCCACTTACCTATTTTAAGGATCAATGACTAAACAAGAATCATGTGATTACTCGTTACCTTTCAAATTTTATCTTCAATATGAGTACCATGGCTCTACTCATGGCATGATTCTCATGGATACTTTTTGTCCTTTTCAAGATGGAATCCCATGGTCATTTGTCACTTAAAACCTCTCTTTCATAGCTAACCCCTGTGTGTTATGGTTTTGTCTTCATAAAAGAAGCCTATACTTCTCTATAGTCTTGTCCATGACCTAAAAGTCCAAAAACAATTCAAAAGTAATATACGGGATTTTCAAATTCAAACTCCTTGAGTCAAAATTCTAGCAAAAAGATGACTCCCTCAAAAATGACATCTATCTTTCTATCTTGTTGTTATAAATAGATTGCTCCCTCGAAGGACAACTATACAAAGCTAGCCATATTGTACATAGTCTATCAAAAAAGAAGACTATTTCGTAAAAAAATATTCTGAAGCTTCCCACATCGATCAACTTCATGAAGACCTCAAGGAGATATTCTATTCATCCCACATATACTTCCCGCATTGATCAATCTATAAAAAGGTACAAAAAAAAGATAACTTTTTCATCATGGACTTGCCTATTTTGATCTTGGGTATCTTACAAAAGAGGCATGTTGTCTCACACCAAGGTTACAATAAAACAACCTCTTTCACCTCACCATCTTTCCTTTCTAATCTTCTACCTACTCAAGGGATGTGCCACAAATGTGACATTTCATGATCATGTGACCTTCTTCACCCTTAGAATAGTCAATCATGCAACGCCTTTAGGGTCTTATGTTCATAAGCCAATCTTTGATATGATAGACTCATAATGGTTCTTACCACTTAGGTGGCTTTTTTTATCCTCTTATCATTCACCTCTTTTCTTACTTATTGATCCTCCTTCATAGGACCAGACCTTTGACACCTACATTCTGGAATTCCTCTTCCATCAAAATCAGCCATATTTATTCAACCTATACTCAACCATGCCTAAATGACCTAGACTTAATCATGCCTAAAACCTACCAACCCATTCATCTCCCCTATCATATTATTCCTTAGCTTATGGGAGAACTACATTGGCTTGAGGCCCTTTTCCCCAAGGTTATGTAGGTAGCACTCGAGGGTAAGTGACCCTTAGAGGTAAGCTCAATGAATTTTTTCCCCTAACCAATTTTCCTCCTTTTTATTCACATTCTACCCTAGTTAGTTTCCAGTTACACAAAAACTTGGAAATTAATATATCATAAAAACGTACATATCTATCATTTAATAACATCAACCATATCATACATCAATCATTAAGCATTTCCATGATATCAATTACTTGGAAATTTAACCACAACATACATACAACACATTATTTCCATAAAATCAATAACTTGGAAATCACCTATTTCCATCATGCCTATACTTGACTCACCCGTGCCTCTACCTAACTCAACCATGCCTACACTTAACTCAATTATGCCTACACCTAACTCGATCATGCCTATACTTGACTCCATCATGCCTACATGACCTCACATCAATCACACCTACATGACCTTGCCTCAATCATACCTAACACAACTAGTTTTCATAATACATAATAGCAACGAAGATTAAAACAAGTACAAAATCCATCCAACAAACATCATCAACTATATAATGGGAGTGTCTATGTATCAATACATATATACACAAATATAAATAAGTATCAGTATCTCAAAACTCTCATGTACAATCTCACATATTCGGCATGCATGCCAGTATATATAACAAAAATCAAAATGATAGTACAATATATGTTATGGATATCAATCACCCCACACCTGATGCCCTCCTCTCTAGTCTCACCTGTCTCCTCCTCCTCCCTACTAGTTCAATGCCCCGCCATCATCTTGCCACCCTCTCGTTAGTCCTGCCTAGACTCCATCTCCTCCTCCTTGCCCTTTGCGGGGCCTGGTCTCTGAGAACTAGTAACCTCACCCTGGCCCTATCTCTAGGGCCGATGACCCCCTATGTTACCTGAACTATGAGTCCTAGATCTAGTCTACTCATTGGCTTCTGCTATGCTTGGTGATTGACGTAGGAGGGCATATCAATGCTTGTAGTCACTAGCTAGTCTTGATAGTAGTGAGCCTCATTCAGGGCATCCCTAAACCTCATCATGGATATGGTCTATAGCAATGCCATCGGCCAAGCTGCCATCTCGAGATCTCTTCCCTACCAAAAGAGGGATGATGTCCCTATGTAGGAGCCTATACTATGGGACCCCGTCTCAATGTAGGATATTGTGGTGTTACATGTGTAATTTTCTAGTCTGTAAGGTCGTAACTTATGCCTATGTTGTGGCCAACTAGTCCTATAATCTATCCACTTGTTCTGCCAACACGCTACCTTCCCTCCATCCCCATCTCCACCTTATGCGGGAGCTTATGCCTATGTTACTTGGGCCTGCAGGGTCATCACCTGTGCCTATAAGGTGGTCACTTGTGCCTATGCCCCTATTAGTTGTCCCTATAACCCTATAATTTATTCCTATAGGGCAGCTACCTACCCTTGTAATGCATCTCTCTAAACTATGATCATCACTAAATCAGGCTTCCCTGGCCTTGGAGGTGCCACTTATAACTAAGTTATTCACCATTACATGTAGCTATTAGTCATACCTACATCGTCAATCCTCCTATTTGCTACCCTCTCCTCCCGCCCAACCGGGATCTACTAGATGTGGTGGAGATAATGGTCTCTCCACATCATCTCTATGGTATAATGGAAAAGGTGGAGGCACATCCTCTGGAGCTCGAATCGCCATCGACTCTTTCCACAGGATCATCTCATGCTCACCATCACATCTTCCCTGTATTCGCCGACTAGCTATAATCCATCCAACTCCACCGAAATCCCTTTGTAAGATGGAAACCCTATATAAGGTCTCCATAATATATCAACGGTTGATATGCCATCAAGCGAGTCATCTGTAATGGGTCACATCCTGGTAGCCTCTACAACCCTAGGATGGGCTCCAACTAGTACCCACCTCTCGAAAACCAACTTGGAATACTCCTATGAAACAATCATGCCTCGGTAGTCCGGCCTATCATAGGCACACTATATGATCATATTCCCAACAATGTAATAAGAAGGTACAACACACTCCAAACCTACATATCTGCCGATACGCCCATAGCTCTCTATATAGTTGCACTAGAAATGTAGGTGCCCATGTGAACCATACTCGTTGCTCTACCATATCCTCCAAAACACCCATCAATGCTAGAGGAAACCGACCACCCTCTGAATCTAGGAGGGCAAAACAACTAATCGCAACCATCATCAACACTGCCAAATGGGTCTCATCAAGATGTGCCGCGTACATCTCTCCATACTTGACACTCACACTGTGGTATGTCAACTCTGCCACAACATCACCAAACATTGTACCCATGGGCTCCAATGCCTCATTGGCTCCAATCTGATAGACTTTTGCCCCTACAATGGGCAACCTCAAGATCCTATATACGTCCTCTAGGGTGATAGTCATCTCCCCAGTCAGCAAATGGAAGGTATTGGTCATATAATCCCATCTATTGATGAGAGCGACCATCATACTTGTGATCCCTAAAATCCATCTATATCGCTTGATGAAACTAAGACGACATCTCGGATGTGGTCCCACTCATCCTCTATGATGGTGGGTCGACCACCAATAATGGCGAGTTTTTTTATCATGCATCATGAGTTGTTGTCGTGCATGTATTCATATAACTTAACAATGTCAAGTATTGAACTACTTTTTCCCATTTCTTCAAAACTAATTAACTCACCCCTACCTACACCACATACCCACATTTGTTTACCTACCTATCTATTGCCTAAACTACCTCCCTGACCTATTATTCATTCTAATCTAGCCTACTATGTTCCCATACTAATTTCATCACCTATTACCTACCTACATTTACCTAAATTTATGCAAACCCACCTAATTCTATACCTCATCCATCTAGGTTTCCTTCATTCTTTGCCCATGTACCCTCCCATTTGATTTTTACCCCATTTTGGCCTTCTAAAATCTAACCCATTTGGACCCGGTCACTTTTCCATATGGTGACATCGGTCACCTTGACTACTACTTGAGTCGCCCTCAATCAATATCGGTGAGACTAATTTCCCCATCAACGTCGGCATGCCAAACCGATGTCGGTCGAGACCCGACTACCATCGGTCTCTGGTCAGCTCCATGGATGAAACCCCTCATCCCCAATTTTCCACCCAAAAAAACCAACCTAAAACTACCTAAAAACTACCCAAACCCCACCCATTTCCATTTTACACCTAATTAAACTATATTTCCCCACCCCCTACCCACATTTTTACTTTTTTCACTACATTTTGAACTTTTATTTCCCCACCCTATTTTTTTCATTTTTTTAACCTACAATTCCATTAAAAACAATAAGAAAGGATTGAATCCTACCTCTACATTTTTCCACCACTTTGTGTTTGAATCTCTGGGATAGGTTCCTGAGCCCCTCCCGCACCTCCTCTTGTTGTTGTCATGTCTGAATCAAACCCCTTGCTCTCCACCAATTGAATCGCTCATCTCAATCTCGTGGGCACAGTAATAGAATCCACTTGACCAATGATTGCTAAGTAAGTCAATTTGAGTATAGTATATCATCTCTTTCTCCACGGAACACGTAAAACACTCTTCGCTCTGTCTCGTTTTCTCCAGTCAACAGGTGAAAATGAATCCGTATTATACAGATTTTTTATTTTTTACCACACTTACGACCTAACCAATGTTGGTTTTTCTTTACCGACATCGGTCAAAATCCCTATTTTACCATGATCGATTACCTTTAGCCGATTTCGATTTTACATCACCGATATCGGTTATCCTTTTACCCCATTGCCCAATCTTGCACTAAATCCGTATGTCTCGCCACCTTTTCACCTAACCCAAAGTTGACCCTAACCTTACACCTCACCCTCATGACCTTATTACCTATCACCCAACCTTAGAATCAGTTGGGGCATGTTTTTTCCCCTATTGTGGCCTTACCTACGGCCTTACCTAAATCACCCAACCGACAATCACTTTTCGTGACACTCGAATTCGTGTACTCGCTTAAACCTTGTGATGTGTTACTCGTGTTGATCAACCTAATGACCTTACCTTACCTAATGTCGGGTTTTTATCCCGACCTACCCTTTGGTGCCTTGGAACATACATATTGCTCATTTCAGCACATTGTCTAGTTGTATTTCATGACCATATCCTATACCTTGGATACCTAACCCACTTTAGCCTCGTTTGGATAAATCTATCAACCTTTGATGATGTATAGTTTACAATCAATTCAACCTGGTACCTTATCTCAATATATACATGTGTGTGTGTGTTAGACTACCACTACTTATTACCCAACCGAAATCATCATCATCTACAACCACCTTACACTCATTTTCATCACTTACCCATTTTTCAAACCAGTCACCGACTACATTTAACACCTCATCAATTCCTGGTTTGAGGGGGATCACCTCCACCTATACTTAGGGAAGCCTAATCTTCACTCATACCTAGGACACAAACTTCTTGTTTTTGTCAGCGTCACTTATCAATACAAGCTACACAAAAAAGGGGGAAATGTAGAAAACAAATTTGGGTCACACTCCATTTTGTCCCCTTCAATTAATTAATGTAACACATTTAACTAATCATGACCCCTTCATCCCATATTAATATTCATTCTCACATTATTAATTATTTTAATTAAGTTAATTTCATCCTCACACCTCTACCTCATAATTACACTTCACCTGGACCCATCCCAAGGGCATTTAACTCACAATGACCAATTCATCACTCTCAACGCACCGAGTCATCACTCCCGAGTATTGAGTCACCAATTGACCTAACTAACTAATAATTCTTCTCAAACCTAATTGGACTTCTTCTATGACCTTCCTACCTTTTATAATGAGAAATCCACTTCCCTAAGCAAACCCAACTTGGAAAACATGCCAAATCTAGGAAGATCTTCCTATTTTTGGTAAAAGGGACTAATTCACCCTAACCGATGTCGATTTTCCTTGTCGACACTGGTTACCTAACCGTCATCGGTCACCTTATATACATTTTCACAACTCTTTACATGGGTTGGTCATTCATTTATTGGAGCCTTATTACATTCAAGCATGAATCTTCAAGCCCTCCTACATCCAGATGACAAACACACACAACCACAATGCAAGACAAGCATCTGGTTCTCCTTCCAGAGAGTTGGAATACTCACATGAGCACACAAGTTGTACTGCCGTGACACTGGACTCAAACACCTCTTCTTTGATCAACCACCAACCACTTCCACTCACATGATCTACAACATACCCAAGTATTGTTATTTTATCATTTGTGCTTATTCAAGTATAGATATTTTGTTTCTTTCTATATTTCATTCTTTCCATTACCCGTATATCACCTTCTTCCCACCAACCCACTATTCAACCATCCCAAGCCTTTACACCCTTTCTAACCTCCTTTTTCAACATACATGAGTCTTCTTAACAATATTACAACCTTATCAACACCCCCTTCACTCTCTGTGCAATCACAAAGAGGTTCAAACTCTCATTTTAACATTTGAACCAAATTTCCCCTACCGACACCAGTTAGCCAACCAGCATCAGTCTATCTCCTATACCGGCATCGGTCGACCAACCAATACCATTCTGTGAGACTGGCACTTTTCCATATAACAGTGAGTTAACAACTTCCCCAAAATAGCTCAAAACCTTGTCTAATTTCACCCAAACCTCACCTAGAGCCTCTGCTACACCTAGAAACCCAAACCAGCCCATTAATCAACCAGATTTGATTCTAACCATTTCCTGTTGAGTTAAATTAACTTATCATATGTTAATAGGAGATACCTAAATCTTATCAACTACAATAAGAATTGTTCTTTATTACATTAAATTGTATTAAACAGAGGATTGAAAACCATTTGAGGAAGCATCATGCTTCCTAGATCTATACTTGCTAGGTAGTCCTCTCACTCTTACTATTTAATACTATTTTTTTGTCTAGTTGTGTTTCTTATACAGGTCGTTCCTCCTATCCAAAGGTAATCTCACACAATTAACTTGAATCAAAAGTCTACAACATGCACATTCTACCTTCCACCTTTGCCTCATAGGTATTCCTCCTTAACCATTTTATCTTCTATTTGTTTCATCCTAGAAAGCCTAAAACTTATTGGTGAAATAGTTATAGCATGGTGAGCAAAATTTATTATTGGGGTTAGGTATTGGTTGAGCCGAAATTGAGTAGTTTTTGGTTGAGAGCTAGATTGGGGATTTGGCATCAAAGCTTGTTGTTGTGGGTAAGGAGGTTTCTCGTAGGGTTGTTGGTAGTTAGGAGGTTTATTTCTCCGTTGTTGCTTTCCTCTCCAAGTTTTTTTGCCATGAATAAGGAGGGTGTTTCCACCGTGTTGTATTAAGAACTGAGGTTTCAATGGCTATTGGTATTGGCTAGGGTAAGGATACCATCCTTACTAAGTATTAGCCCAAGGTGGGGGTTACTTATTGTTATATGAACTACTAGCCTAATTTTGAAAAGATGACATAGGATCTTGTGACATACCTCCTTGTCTTGGCATTCATGAATTCATTTTTGTAACGTAGAAAAAGTGCCCATCCTCCATTTCTTATGATTTTGAACTCAGCAGTGCGGCCTCCTTTCCTTATGTAATTTTGGCCAGTCCCTTATATCTCGCAATCTGCTTTCTTTCTTCTACAAGAATGGTAGAACTTTGCAAGTGATGCCTCTACATCATCTCTCTTCTTATTTGCATGTAGAGCATCAAACTTGGTGGCTATGTCATTAACTATTTCTTGTTTCATGTTCTTAAACATGTTTGTAATTTCTAATTTAGATATTTCCCCAATTCCTTTAGCAGTTGCTCCACCCTTTGATCTATTACTTCTTATTCTCTTCATGGTTTCTCTAGAATAGTTCTTGCATGCTTCAAAAATTTCCTCAAAAGTGGCTTTGGAGATGTCTCCAGCTCCTATTAAGTCTAAAGAATCCATATATTCCTTCTTGAGTCCTTTTAAGAAAATTAACTTGAGAGACTTAAGAGGTAACCTTATGTGTCTTGAATTTTGAACACAAAATAGGAATCTCTCCAGGTAATCTTCTAGTGGTTCATCTTCCTTTTGTGTTATCTTGAAGAGTTCATATCCTCCCGTACTACTTTTCCTATTGTAGTCTTGGTACTTGATCGAAACTTGTCCTTCATCTATTATCAAGTAGTAACGACATATCTTCCTAGGCCCATAAAGCATCTCAAGGCTACATCCTTGAGTGTAGAAAGTAACATTTCATCTTGTGTGCATCAGTTGTGTAGTCATAACTCTTGCATAAGATATCAAAATTAAATTAGAAATTTTCTGGGTCTTCAGTCATAGATCCATGAAAATTAGGAAGATTTCGTGGAGAGATGTTCTTCATTTGAGCAAGTTGATTGTTATTGGAGATAGGAAACTCAAATTTACTTGGCTCTCATTATTCCATATTTTGATTCACCTCCTCTGCCATGTTTGGTTTTTCAAGAACAGCCTCATAGATCTCACTAGGGAGGGAGTGTTCTATCAACAAACCTTGTACATAAGAGGATGTTTCTTCTTCAGAATCAAAAGTAATTTCATCTATTTTAGGATTGGGTAGGAATATACTATGGGAATATCTACGATGGTGCATACATTGACTAACTCAACTCGGTTAACATTCATTAGTGGGGGTTTGAAGGTGGAATTTCTATAGCCTAATTTGTTCTAGGAAATTCAGAAATGTAAAACCTCATAAACCCCTATAATTTGGAAATATCCCCATAAATGGAACCAAAAATAGTGTTGCAAATCAACTTGTAGCAATTGATATGGTGTACATTGAATTATATTCATTTAATTATCAAACCAGGGAGTGTAGAATTGAAATAATGTCGGTGTTGTATGCACAGATTATAGTTAATCTAGGAGGTTGGAAAGGAAATAATTGTCACATAACAATACTGAAAGTAAAATAAAGCTTAGACTTGAAAATAAACTATTGCTAAATATTATTATTGAAACAAAGTTGCAAATTCAGAAAGTAGATTGTTCCTAAGTAAATATGCATGAAATAAAACAATGGAGGGGATTTAACAGACCTCAAGTGGGCCTTGACTTGGGTGTTAATCCCTTCCTAACTATGTGACTAAAAACTAAATAACATAACTCAAATTTCTTTATTGATTTTCATAAAACATTACATCTAGGAACAAAATATCATAGTGATATTTGTTCTCTAATTCCAAATCTGAATCTTTAACTTACTCTCTTACTAACTAACTTATTACAAGGCACCAATCCTTTCCTTTATACCTTATCATTTATAGAACAAGAGAAGAAGAATACAACAAGGAGTCTTCAATAGAATAAGTGAGAGATTCAACATATGTTTGAAATATACAACAATTTTTTGACTATCAATCAATTCTTCATAAAACACACAAAAAGTGTTAATCTAGCAATCAGTTCTTTATCAATGACCAAATCAAAGATTGATTTGCTCCCCATTTTTCCATGTCCTTGTTGTAACTCCTTCTCTAATCATAAGTAATAACTTGAGTGCCATAACTTCATGTTTCAAAATATCTTCATAAATGTGGGCTCTTTGCTGTGAATAATTTTCTTATGTTACAGATGAGTTGTTGCGGAAAAGTTCTTTGGTTGCATGGACGAGTTGTTGCAAGTAGTTTCCTCATTTGCATATGGAAAATTACTTATAACCAAGAGTGACATCAACACATATAATCATCCAAAAAATTATTGGAATAACAAGAATAAATACACATATAATATCACAAAATAAAGATAACTATATTAATTAATCATTATGCCAAAAGTTCATGGTTATGATGGTAATGTTCAACAATGTTCCTTGGAAATACATAGACATGGTTACAATAGCCTTATCAAAATAAAAAAGATGATTTTTATGAAAGTAATATATATAGCTAATCAAATGACATGGAAAGGAAGAACAAAGTTGTGTGAGCTTTCAAATACATTACTAGGGTTTGTGTATAGAAACCCTCATTGTGTAAGAGTTTGAAAATCCCAAGGAACCCGACTTGTTATAACTAATATCATGCAAATTTCTTGATCTCGTGAAGCTATTCAAATGATCTCTCATTCATAAAACATGGTTACAGTCATTGTGGACTGAGTATGGACTTGTTTTCTTTCAAATGTTTCAGAGTTTCAAGAATGTGTGATGATTTGGAGTTGTCATGAAGAAAACTAGTATTATCTCCGATAGTTGTAGATGTTGAAAAACTTAAAAGACATCTCTCTCAAAGATGTGAAATTGTTTGAAAAAATATTCTCTCTATTTTATGCCATGTCATGATTGTTATGCTCTAAATGATGATGAATTATTGTCCTCAAGATCATGAAGCTCAATTTTAATGTCACCTCCTCCTTCTAGGTCTAAAACTGAGATGTCTAGTTCTCAAATAAAGATAGAAGTTCGGTGGTGAAGAATGAAGTTGTTTAAATAACGATAAAATATTATTTAAAGGATTGTATAACATTTCACTAAACTACCCACACGTGGAAAAGGTTATGTTAAGCTTCAAAGTGCGAGTTACTAAGGTGGGAATATGTAAAGTTCTGTGTAAATAGTACAAGATAGAGCATAAGTCCAAAATAAAATAATGATTGTCAAGACAGAAGTGTAAGGAAATTTAGAAGTCCTAATCATCAATCATTTGACCTCAAAGAATCATGAACAAACCTCGCAAAGTGTGAAGACAAAACTGAAGTCATCGCCGATGGTTTTATGACAGCTTTCAAAGAAGTTACACAAAAGTATTTCCCAACTCCTTTTCTCAAGCTATCAAGTGAGAATATGAATATGAAAATTCAGGTAAAATGACATTGAATTTGGATACAAAGAAAAGGAAACATATCTTCCTGTGATTTTGTTGTTGATACGAGCTTAGTGTAGATTTTTAAAGGTTTAAAGAAGTGAGAATGAAGCGGGAAGTGCTTCATGTTGGATGTTGTAGAGATAGGTACATTTATAAGTAGATAATGAGCTTAGTATGATATGGTTTCCTTGAAGATGAAGAAGATCATATCCTTCTTGAAGTTATGATCCTTGAGGTGAAAGTTTAAAGGTAATAAAGTGTTTAAATTATTTGCAAACTTGAGGCTATTGAAAAGGAGAAGAAACATGATGAAATACTAGGTGAAAGAGTATGATATAGGTGTGTGAAATTTTGGTTAATAAATTTGGTTTAAAGGTGCAGAAGTTGGTGTAAACAAATAACCATGTAGAGTGTATGTTATGTTCTCATACAGGAGGTTGCATACTTAAAATGTTGAGAGCTCTAAGACAGAAAATCAAGGAGACACTTGTGTCAAGAATACATGCTTGAAGAAAACCTTATACTAAAGAGGTGGCAACAGATTCGAGAGAAGAAATTTTGATAAGACAAAGTGTTTGAAGTGGCCTGATATGACAAGATTTGATGATGGTTAGGTGAATAAAATTAAGATGGAAAAATAAGAAGAGTAAGCTAATCTAGTGGTCACTATCAATTGCTTGAGACAACAAAATGTGTGTGATCAAAACTTTGAAAAGTATAAGTTGTAGATTAGCAGGAGGGAGTAGTATCTCCTTGTTAGTTATTGCTTGTAGAAGAAATAAGTAGAAGCCTGATTGGTAATTGGGAGTTGAAGCTTCTAAGCAAGTAGAATCTTGTCAAAGACTCAGTAACATCTTGGTTAAATCTTAGAGATGTAGCTCCATGTTGAGTAGATGCTCAACTTGAAATAAATGTAACTTTTACAGGACATGATTTTCCTAATCCTGGTTCTTGGTTTCAGGTGGGTTTTTTCTTAGTTTGGGTTTCTCACATTAAATCTTGTCTTTGTGTGCTCTCTCTTAGTGTCATTGTTTATGAATTTTAATTTTTTCATCATCACTAACTAAGTAAACTAAATAGTTTGTCAAAGTTTGAATAGACACTGATTCACCCCCTCTCTTAGTGTCCTAGTTTCCAAAAACATATACCACCACCATTAGGGGAACCAATAATAAAGAGGGAGATAACTATTGTTTGAATTGTATAAACACTATCTTCCATGTAAATTGTAAGCTAGAAGCTACTTTTGTTGTTTTATATTGAATAATATATTTTTATTTAATTATCTTCTTCTTGACTCTTTCCTCTATGTGAGCTATGTCTCGAGTTCATATTAAATCTTGGATAGTCCATATCTCAATAGGTTTTGAGTGCTTGAGACCTATGTGGTGGCTGCGATTTATGTTTATTACTGTTTTAGGGAAATTTAAGAGAGCTTTGACTTCCTTTTGAATGATATTATCTAATCTTACTTTTTAAAGTGTCGGTGAGTAAATGATTGTGTTTTAAGTACTTATATATGGCTCCATAGGTGTAATTTATATTAAATCCAACCCATGAGGAAAATAACAAGCCATAAAATATATCAAATTGAGAAAATGACCATTGGAAGGATCTAGACAAAACTATTGGCTTCATATGAAACCATTTGGTGGTTTGGTCCCTATTTGCGCAGTTTAATTTAGGATGGGTGTGTAATGTTGTAAAGTTATGTGCATAATAAGTACAATTGATATACTTCTTTGGACAGATGTGAACTTTTCTATGAATGACTCGAGCAATGTAATAAGGAGATAAAAATTGCAATAGTATTTGGGATATAACAATTAAATTTGGAATGGATGCACGAGTCATGATTTAGGGATTAATCCAATTGACTATATCAAGTGATTAATTGTCAAATTTAAGTGTTTACAACTATGAAATGATAAATTTATGGCTAAGGGGTCCCAATGAAAGGATGTATTGAACGCATTACTTACAAAATTAATGCACAATTAAATCTTATCACACTCACTTACAATAACAACCACAAGATATGTATTCACTAAAAAGGTTACATCAACTAGAGATTGATCGCCAACAATTCAATCTTACATACACATGATTATAATGTAATGTCCACAAAATATTAAAACATTATAATGTTTCCAAAGTGACTCAAGATGCAATAGCCCTCCTTTAGACCTACACATAAATCACCAATGTAGTACTCCTTTCAACCGCATGTTCATATTATCATCTACTTACAATTGAATGCCTTCTACAATATAGTCATGTGTTTATACAAACACAATTAACTATTTATAATGTATTCCTTACGATATATAACCCGTAATTAATCAAATGTGCTAATAACATTAACTAGAGGATGTTGCCCAAAGGACCCATGTCACAACTACAATTGATGTAGATGAAATTCAACCCAACAAACACAATTTAAAATCTAGTAAACCTTCATTAGCTTGCACTCATGATCTAAATACAACTACCCTAATGATTTTTACCTTTTCATCATCAAGGATATCGTCGCTATAACATGAGAATTTATACACCCCATCTCAATAATCCATCGCATGGAAATCAAACAACTTCATGGTTTCTTATACATGTGTGTGGTATCAAGATGAACCTTCCCTTACAATGCAATCATTTGGAAATGCTTCCTATAATCCATAAATATTTGAAGTTTCTCGGTTTGTTATGTGTTAAGGCATACAAGATTTGCACCATTTTGGTAAGTGTGTATGCATAACACACCGTGCAAGATGCATTTTAAACATCATTTTTCTTTTATAATACCCTTCAACCATGAAACCATCATTTATAGTCTACATCGTATTTATATAAGGTCATACAAACTTTTGAATAGTTATGTAATTAGTGAATTATGACGAGCTTTCTAAATCAACCTTACAATTTTGCATACAAATATGTACAAACATAAAACATAACATACATGCACTCACATGTTGTATAAGACTACTACACCAAAGTGCACATGACTTGTGCAAAACATAGAAACAAATTTTACAAGAAATTACACGTTTAGACCGAGTTTATTTTCCTATTCTATCATAATTTTTGTTGATGTAAGGTTATACATGAACTCGAATTCTCTTCTATCATATTTACTTTTTTAATTTAAAGAAGACATAAGGCACATAGCCTTATTGGTGGCCTAGAATGAGAGTATAGGAAAATCTAGGTAAGAGGAAGAACACATCGATGAAATATAACAACAAATGGATGGGTAGTGTTGAAACATAATGATTAAGTGGTCCGCCAACCCTTAATGTATATAGTTCCATCATTAATATATAGGTTAATATTTAATAATATGAAATATTTCTATTTCTATTATTAAATATGCTAACTTAGGTATATACTTTAGGTTAAATATTTAATATCATGAAATGATTATATTTCTAATATTAAATATTATAAACCTAGGTGTATGTGTCAACTATTTTAGGTTGAAAAGGTGGGTCAGGAGACATACCCGATCACCTTATATAAAAACTTTAGGTACTCATTTGATATATTCAAGAAATATATCAAAGGTATGCAAATCAAGTGCTTTGGTTTTACCCTTGGTAAATAAGGTTTCAAAGGAGGAGGTGATCTTACTTGGATGTAAACTTAAGTTCTCTCAAGTAAAAGGTTATTTTTAAAGTGGTTTTTACCCTATCAGTAGTTTTCCTCTAAGTATTATTTCCTCTAAGTATTTCTTTATTTACTTATGTTATGATGTAATCTTTATTTAAATATTTATTGTAACATTATGTAATATGTAAGTTGATTAAATCCCATGGTATCAAAGCGAGGTAAATCAAATAAATTAAAATCAAATGTTTTATATTTTATTTATTTAATTTGTACGGGTTTTTTCAACCAACCCGAAAGGGTATTTAAAAGTATTTGGTCCCCTTCTTTTTCTCCAATTTATTTTGGCACTACATTTATGCAATTAAACTCTTGGTAAAAATTTTAGGATTTTTTAATTTTAAATCCTTAATTTTGGGGGAGGAGATGTAATATGATATGATTCTTACTTTCATTTACATTTTGTAAATTATATGGAATTAATATTTGTTTAGAGATTGATGTGTGCACGGTTAAATATTTCTAGGTAAATTCATACCCGTGTTCTTTGGTCCCCTCTAAAAGGATTCAATTTGAAAAACTATAGTTTATAGTTCATTTATAGCTATATCTTATATAATTTGAAAAATATATTATTATTTTTAAATAAAAATATATTATTATTTTTAAATAAAAATATATATAATATAGAAGAATGTTTATTTAATAATTTATATAAACATCATATTAAAATTTATATAGTTTTGGAAAAAAAAACTATATATTACAAATTTTTAACCTTATTAAAATTACATGGGATTGAGGGAAGAGTCAACAAACCATATTCTAAGTCTAAGTTTAAATCATATTTAAACTTAACTTATAAATCTAGGCATATATAGTTTTTTAAAAAAAGAAACAAACCTAAGTTTAAATCATATTTTATATATATTGTTAGTTTAAACCGCTTAAAATATAAATTTGATTAGATCTGGTTTATTTATGTTTTTAAAAAAACTTAAGTGCTTATTTTTTAGAAAGGGGTCTGTGTTTATTGTTTGGTCATGAAGGGATTATTTTTAAATCTTAATACTTATTAAATAAAACCTAACATGTGTCCTTAACCATTTATATTATCCATGTAAGGGGCGGCCCCATTCATTTATATCTTATAGTTTATAAAAACTATATAAATAAACATATTTAAAGGTTTTTATATATAAGAGTGGGAGTGGAGAATAAAATGAGATAATATCTCGTATAAATGTAGAAATCTCAAGTATAAATGGAGAATTAAAAAGAATGGATAGTTTATTGGTGGCCCACGTGAAGTGTGGTAAATATTTATTAAAATATTGTTAGTTATAGCCACATAAAAGTTTTAAAGTTTTTAGCTTGTAAGAATTCTATAAAATATTTTACAATATTTCCATAGTTTTAAATGTGTGCAGGGTAAAATTAAGAGTAAATGAAGGGAGGAGACAAGGTTCATAAAAATAGGGATTTGAATTTATTTCATTTGTCGGGTGAAAATTACTTGTCTCCTCCGTGTAAAATATGTAAGTTAATCTATACTCTCATAAATTTTCTTGCACTTGGTAAAATTCTTTTACCCTGGTCTATGTCCTTTAAACCCCTTTAATAAGGGTTATGTGTTTTTATATAAAAATATACTATAGTTTATAATTTTTATGAACTATATGTTGTTTTTTATTTACATTCTATAAACTATATACCTCTTTTTTAAAAGTGTATATATTTTTACATTATAAATTATAATAGGTTATTATAATGTGTTAAAATATAACCTCCCTATTATACGTAAGAAAAATCCTAGAATTTCACATTCGGAAATACAAAGTAAATTTTGGCTTCATTAAATTTGACGGTCAAATGACCGTCACAATAGACCAAACATAAGACAATATGATGGTCATTTAGACGTCAAATTTAAGCTTGTAGGTTCCAAGAAACTTTCATTGTGTTAAAATTGATGGTCAAATGACCGTCATAATAGACCAAAAAATAAGCCATTATGACGGTCATTTAGACGTCAAATTTAAGCTGGTCAGATTTTTGTCTACATTAATTTTTTTAGAAATTTGAAGTTATTTTACATTCTTAGGGTCTCTTCTTCACTTTTATATGGTCAAAAATATTTTTTTATAGATCTGGGGTATAATGCAGAGCCCTTTATATTGTGGGTTATTATTTTGATCATGGGAGGTTAATTAGTATACATTGTAATGACAAAATTAGTTATGATCAAATAGTTTCTTTAATTCTATAAAATGTAAATCGATTCTATTAAAAATGTTTTTATTATCGATAAATATGTATCTAACTCTATGGTACATTGTATATTATAATGGAATGTGTTTTACAAGTTTATTAAAACAATGGCGTCTGTGCATTTCTATCTTGACAAAACCCGATCCCGAATGAAACTAGCTACAACATTTGGGTCAAAATAGAATTTATGGCGAGAAAACTCTAGACGATTATTTCTGGATCTGAGGTTGCTCCCACCGATTTTCAAGCAATTGTAGATAACATGAATACATTCTTGCAATGAATGCAGGAGACTCTTTCTATGATTCTACGTAATGTGAACAATGAGTACCTTCTACACATTGGTAATATCAAACATCCGAAAGAGGTATGGACACAACTAGAATCCATGCATGAAGGATACTTGGTATATCAAGGATAGTAATGAGAGTAAAATAGCTGAAGGAATTCAAATAAATGTTCTGTATATTTTTGATGATTTCTCTTCTGCATCTTGTTTTATATCTCAAAGTTTGAATAATTCAAAACTATGGCATGAAAGGTTATGACATGTTAATTATCGAAGCTTATATGAAATGTCTAGATATAATCTAGTGAAAAGTTTACATGTGTTATCTTTTTCTCTTGAAGTTACTTCATTAAATGCTTCTAAATAATGATTTTGATTCTGATTTAGTAAATGGTCATGATGATGTTTTGATGCTATAGATGTTTCTAAAACTCTTATCTTCCTAAATACGAAATTAAATTGGGCTCATTCTATGTTAAAAATTTCAAATCCTATTAACCTTAGGAAAATGACCGTAAGTCATCATATGTACCATCCATTAATTACCTTGTATGAACCTAAGTCAGAAGTATTATAGGTCTAGGTGGATATACAAAGTAAAATATAATGTTGATGGTAGTATTAATAAACATAAAACTAGATTTTTTGCTAGAAGTTGCACTCGTAAAAACCTAGTATTGATTATGTTAAGACATTTCCCGTAGCTAAAATGAGTACTGTCATGGCCTTATTTGCAATTACCGCTCAATTTGGGTGAGAAATCCACCAAATGGATAAGAAAATAATTTTTCAATTACGATTTAAAAAAAGAACTTTACATGTTTCAACCTAAAGGATTTGAAGAAACTGGTATAGAAACTATGATCAGAAGTTAAGAAATCCTCAGTATGGTTTAAAACCTCTTAGAGCTTGGTATGTGAAAAAAATTTCCTTCTTTAAACTGATAGGTTTTGTTTATTGTTCTTCTAATAATGATATATTCATTAAGTAATAAGGCTTGTATATTATCATTATATGTATATATGTTGATGATTTGCTTATGTTTGGTGACAATTATGATTTAATTCATAGGATTAAAGAGAAATTGAAGCAATACTTTGAAATGAATGAGTTAGGTCTCTCACATCTTGTTATTTGTATAATTGTATTTCATTCTATTTTTATTTTTCAAAACACAATATGCAACCACTATATTGAAAAAAAAAAAATTGATTGTAAACCATTTTCTACTTCAATAGAAGTTGGAATAAATATTGATCCTAAATCTACAGATGAAAAAGGTTGATCCTATTTTATATACATTGTTAGTTGATAGTTTAATTTATCTAACTATAACTAGATCAGATATTTCCTATACAATAGGAATTACTTCAAGGTTTATGCACGAACATTTTTAAAGATCATTGGAATCTTGTAAAAAGAATTTTTAGATATTTGAAAGGAACAATCAATTATGGGTTGCATTATAATAAGAATGAAAATGCTATCTTATATGGATTTTGTGATTCTAACCATACCGATGTTGTGTTATAAAATATATTAGATATGTGTTCAAGTTTTTGGTGTAGGAACCATTACTTAGAACAAAAATACAATCAACAATCTCCATTTCTTCTACTGAGGCAAAGAAGTAAAATGGAAGAAGTAAAGAATCCATGTGGCTACAATGGTTGTTGGTAGAGATACACATGTAAGCTAAAGGAAATATTTCTCTTCTATGTGGTGGTTAGAGTTGTATTACTCTTGATTAAGAATCTAGTTCAACATTAGAGGATGAAGAACATTGAGATACATATATGCTTCACCCGTGAGAAGGTGTAAAGTGATGAGATAAATCTCAAGTTTGTGTTGACTGAAGAGCAAGTTGTTGACATCTTCACAAAGTCCCTGAGTGCTATAAAGTTTTGTCACTTTTGTGAAAAAAATTGGATTGTCAAAGATTCTATTGAGGGGGAGTGTGCATGACAATGTCACCTCCTAATGGAACTTGGTTTTTGTAAAAAAACTTTCGGTCATATGTAAAAGACCTTCTGGCAAGTGTAAAAATACATTCGGGCATGTATACCTCCTCGGCTTCTTTTTTAGAAAAAGTGTAGAAAGATCTTAAAGGAGGTCTTCAAGAAACTCTTTAGTGTTATTGAGTTTACTAGTAAACATGCAAAGATAAGCATATTATTAAGGAGGTCCTTGGTCAGTAAAAGGCTCCTATATGCTTAGGTTCAATAACCTTTTATGAGAACCTATAAGAACATGTAAAAATCACACATCATACTTAGCCACCGATTATAGGATGATCTTGGGATTCCAAATCCTTTTGTACCAAAAGGTAATTTGAGTATGATGAAGGTGTTATAATTCATTCAACCGATATGATAGCCTAAAACTTTTATGGTTTAAGGATTATAAATCATGTAATGTACCACGGGTAGGTAATCTATTAGCATATGTTATGTTATCCCACTTAACATTAAGTGGGAGTGTTGGAATATAATGATTAAGTGGTCCTGGTCAACCCTTAATGTATATGGATCAATCACTAATATATAGGTTAATATTTAATAATATAAAATATTTCTATTTCTATTATTAAATATACTAACCTAAGTATATACTTTAGGTTAAATATTTAATATCATGAAATGATTAAATTTCTAATATTAAATATTATAAAACTAGGTGTATATGTCAACTATTTTAGGTTGAAAATGTGGGTCGGAAACATACCCAATCACCTTATATAAAAAGACTTTAGGTCATCATTTGATATATTCGAGAAATATATCAAAGGTGTGCAAATCAAGTGATTTTATTTTACTCTTGGTAAATAGGGTTTCAAAGGATGGGGTGATCTTATTAGATGTAAAATAAGTTCTCTAAAATAAAAGGTTATTTTCAAATTAGTTTTTACCCTCGTTGGAATTTTCCACTATAAATATTGTGTCACCTGTGTTATTTATTTTATGTAAGTATTTCTTTATGTAATTATGTTATGATGTAATCTTTATTTAAATATTTATTGTAACATTATATAATATTTAAGTTGATTAAATCCATATTTATTATAATCCTCAAATTCTAACAGTAGATGGAATATTAAAATGCAAGAATGCCCAAATAATAACTAATATATAAAAACATGTGATATAAATTCAAGATAATCATGTGAAGAAAACAACTTGGATCAAAGATTTTTTTGCATTAAGGAATAAAACCCAACTTAGGACCATGGAAAAAGGTCTACTTAGGGGAAAAAATCAACTAGAAGTCATAAATGTTAATGGCTCGATTAAGGACTAGCTCACATCTTAGGTGTGAAACCAATGGGTGGACATCACCTAAACAAAAGTGGGAAAAGAGAGTATACCATTTTTGTAACAAGGGGCAAAGACAAAATGAGACCACATCACGGAGTGAACAACCTATAGTTACATTTGAATCAAGTATGAGGACAACCTAACAACCTTGTTTAGGGAAAAGAGGTTTGAAAAAGAGTGCATTATCCGATCAAGATTCATAATAGACGATCCAACATATAAAAGAGAATGGAATTTTCACAAGAATAGTAGGGCAACCCTCACAAAATGATCAAGCAATTATGATAGCTTAGACTACATTTTGTTGTGGCTCTTGTACCATAAACTACATGGTCTCATATGTTGGAAATTCTAAGCACTAAGAGGGGGTGAATCGCTTTTATTCAAAATTTTAAAAATAAATCTATTTCTTTAATCTTATAGTGATGAAATCATAAAATCATACACAAACAAACAACAAAAGATCATACACAGAGATATAGGATTTAATGTGAGAAACCCTTCAAGGAGAAAAACCCACTGAAACCAAAGAACTAGCTTGGACAAAAATGTCATGTAAATGTTACAATGATTTCATGTTGAGAATCCACTCAACTTGGAGCTACAACTCAAAAATGTAATCAAGTCAGAATTAAACTTTAGAAAACTTCTACTTACATGGAAGCTTCAACTCCCAAAAATTTAATCAAACTATAACTTTATCTTCTTTAAGCTACCACTTACACGTAACCATCAACTCCTTAATCGATGAGCATCCACTCAAAATTTTGTACAAATTTTGATCATGTTATTACTCAAAAAAACAAAACCCTCTAATTTGTCATGTATTTTGGATGAGAAATAAGTGTTTTTGGGTAACATGGGATTGTCTCTCAAGTTGTGGGACTTGTTACTTGATACAAACCTCCATAGAAGGTTGGTTCCTTTACCTAATCTTAATTCTAAACTACTCCTAAGGAAGAAAATGTAATTATCTAATCCTATTAAATAATTCCAAGGATTAGGGAAGAGAAATATGCATGAAAATGTAAATCCTACACTAACAAAGGTGATAACGCGTCGAAGAGGGTGGAGAGACACTCTCAAATGAGGGAAAATGGAAGAGAAATGAGAAAAGAGAGGGCATTCATGAGTACCACACTCAAAACATCATTCAAACCATCGCTTTTCATGGAGCACAAAAGATTCAAACCCTGCAAGGAGAATAAAATATGCACAAAATACCTACAAATGTAATAAAGAGGCAAGAAAATGGAATAGAACATAAGGCAGATGATTAATAGTCAAAAACAAGTATTTTATTATTTTAGGTATGCACAGATCATTACAATGGAGGAAGAAACCAAGAATCAACCTACAATTACCCAAATCCGAGGCCTGCAAATCACAATACAAATTGTAGTACTTGGAGAAGGATGCACCAAAGATTACAAGAATCTCCAACCCCAAAATGAGTCTTTTTTTTACACTATATAGAAATGGGAGAGAGAAAGAGAAGAAGGAACTCAAATTTCTACCTCCACCCACCAACAATATGCATTAAATGTCCTAAAAGGGGCACGAGCAGCCTCCAAAGGTCATCCCTTCATGATACTTTTCTTGTGGGAGATGAAATGGGCACATACTTCATTATATTTGGTGGCTCACTACCTAGAATCCGTGTTCTTTAATTGTGGATACTATTGGCGGAGTTTAGACATAAATCCGCGAGAAGATAGAGATTACCGTGAAGGGATAGAATAGGTCACGAAGTAAAGAAAATAGTCGTGATGTAATAAAGCTAGCCGTGAAGAAGTAGGGAAGTCATGGGTAAAGGAGTAAAGCCGCATAATGAAGGAAATTTATTAGGTTGTGGAGCCTATTTTCATGTGTGAAAGTGTTGAAGACTATACACTAAGAGTACTATACACTTTTCATGTATCCTTGTCGGGGTTTGGGGTGGGACCGAGCCGGGCCCCGAGTGGGGCTCAAAGGCGTGAGCTCCCAAGAGTAGGGGTTCTAAAAAAAAATTGGGCCTTAAAACGTGCCCGATATATCGGGAAACGTCATTTTCTCATATGGGAGGGATTTTGACCCATAGGTTTTGGGACGGTTTTACCCTTGGTTTTGATACCCACGATTTTATAAAACTACTTAAGCAAATGTCTATTTATATGGTTTTATGCATATGTTAGAAGGATGAAAAACATTGCAGATTTACTTTGAATTCGGTGTGGATTCTATAGAGTTTGTTGAACATAGCTCCAAACAAATCTAGGTATTGTATTGAGAGAGTGGTGGCTTGTAATAAAATCTGAGCAAGTGATTCTTTGTGGACATAGCCCAAATTGGGTGAACCACATTAAATATTATCTCTTTGTGTTGTGTTATTTTATTCTGCACTTTTATTTGATGTCCGTAATAATTTTATGCATATTAGTTTCCACTGCATTGCGATTCACGTGAGGGATTTTTCCACATATTTTATCTCTTATTTCCTTACAATTGGTATCAGAGCCAGGTTTGGTTTGCTTTGAAGTGTTGAATCATAGGGAAAGTTTTATCTTGAGTGGGAGCTATGGCGAGATGATGGAAGATCTGGGGTTGATAAATTCAACGGGTAGAATTTCGCCTTTGGAAGATGCAGATGGAAGATTACATTTATCAAAAGGATCTTTATACTTGTCTTATTTGAGAAGGTGAACAAACCCTCGAGCATGACAGATGTGGAATGGGATTTGTTGGATAGGAAGGCACTTGGGACAATCCGGTTGTGTCTTGCATCTTTGGTATTATTTAATGTTTCAAAGGAAAAGACTACAAAAGAATTGATGGATACATTAGGGAAGTTTTATGAAAAACCCTCTGCCTCTAATAAGATATTTTAATGAAAAAATTGTTTACTATGAAGATCTCTGAGAATGGTTTAGTAGCAGATCATATAAATAATTTTAATACGGTGGTAAATATGCTTACAATAGAATTTGATGAAGAAGTTAGGGCTTTATTAGTTATGTGCTCTTTACCTGAGAATTGGAATAGCCTAGTAATGGCGGTAAGCAACTCGGTTCCTGCTAACTCAAAGTTGAAGTTTAAGGATGTTGTAGGGGTGATTCTAAGTGAGGAAATGCAAAGAAAAAGCTCTGGGAATCTTCTACTTCAGGGAATTCTCGTGACCGTGAAAACTAGAGGAGAGAGAAGAATAGAGGAAACCGTGGAAAATCAAAGGATCGGGAAAGTCAAAATCAAAAAGCAAGATAGTATCTTGCACTTTGTGGAAAGTCCGGGCATGCAAAGAAGGAATGTTGGGAGCTTTAGGACAAGAAGAAACAACAAAAAGAAAACAAGGAGGCAAATGTGGCAATGGGTAATGTATGTCGATGCTTTGATTCTTTCTTTGCACAATATTATCAATCTTGGGTTTTAGATTCGGGGCTTCTTTCCATGCTTCTCCACATAGGCATTATTTTGTTGATTATGTTCAAGGAGATTTTGGGCATGTTTTTCTTGGTGATGATGAGCCTTGCAAAGATAGTTGGAAAAGGTTTTGTTCGAGTTAATATGTAGAATGAAAATACTTGGCTATTGAATGATGTTAGACATGTGCCTACATTAAAATGAAATTTGATATCAAAGCAAGGCAATTGGGAAGTGATGGTTGTACTTATGATATTTACACTCGACGTTTGGAAGCTTACCAAGGGTGCTCTTGTGGTGGAAAGAGGTAAGAAGGTTGAAACCTTGTATTTAACCACTTATAACACTAATGTTTGTAATCTTGTGGCTTTAGAAGTAGATACAACATTGTGGCACTATAGGCTCAGTCATATGAGCCATAAGGGCATGGAGATCATAAAAAGGATTTTCCTAGATATACGTAAACAGGTTTGAGTTCTGTGGGGACTGCATATATGAGAAACAAAAGCGAGTAAGGTTTCTCAAGGTTGGACCTACAAAGAAATAAAGTTAGAGTTGGTGCATTCTGATGTGTGGGGCCGGCTCTGCATCGTCTCTCTTGGATTCAAGTTATTATGTTACTTTTATTAATGATGCAACAAGGAAATTTTGGGTTTCTTATATTAGAAAAAAATCTTATGTATTTGAAACTTTTGTTAAATGGAAAGCCTTGGTAGAGAATGAAACAGTCTTAAGCTAAAATGTCTCGTGTTAAATAATGGAGGAGAGTATCAGAGCAATGAATTTGATGATTATTGTTCTAAGAATGGAATCTGCAGCAAAAGACGGTTCCATGAATTCCGTAGCGAGAATGGGGTATCGTAAAGGATGAACAGAATAATAATGGAAAGTGCTAGGAGCATGAGATTACATGCGGACTACCTCTTTCTTTTTGGGAAGAAGCAAGGTGAGCACAAATTGTGTACTTGATAAATAGATGACCCTCAAGTGCCTTAGATAGAGGCATACCCGAGGAGGCTTGGTATGGTAAGAAAGTTGATTATTCATTTCTTAGAGTCTTTGGATGTGAGGTGTTTGTTCTTATAGACAAAGATGATAGGACCAAGCTAGAGGCTAAATCAAAAAATGTACTTTCATTGGTTATGGTGGTGATGACTTTGGATATAAATGTTGGAGTATTAAGGACAAGAAAACCATTTGATCTAGGGATGTGGTCTTTCATGATAAATCTGTGTATAAGAAGTAGTTGCAGGAAAAGAGGGAAGAATCTAAGAAATAATATGCAGCGGTATAGGATCTTCCGGATGGAAAAGTGACACATGAATTAGTTTAGGAACCTCCTCAACAGGAACCCCAAAATCCTATATTGAGGAGGTCTTCTAGGGTAAGAAGAGAACCTAAACGTTGTTCTCCTTCTCTTTATTATTTATTACTCACTGATAGTGGAGAGCCAGAGAGCTTTGATAAAGCAATACATGTAGATGCTAGGAAGAAGTGGGAGAAATCCATAGATGAGGAGCATTAGGCTCTCATGGAGAACCAGACATGGGATTTGGTGAAGCTACCCGAAGGTAAAAGAGCATTACAAAACAAGTGGGTGTTCATAGTCAAAGAGGAAGGAGGAAAGAAAAGATACAAGGCCCGGTTGGTGGTCAAGGGGTTTGCACAGAAAAAAGGTATAGATTTTGATGAGATTTTTTCTCCTGTAGTAAAAATGACTTCTATTAGAACTGTTCTAAGAATAGTTGCAGCAGAAGACTTACACTTAGAATAGCTTGATGTAAAGACTACATTTCTCCATGGTGATTTGGAGGAAGAACTATATATACAGCAACTAGAGGGCTATGATGTCAAAGGTAAAGAGGAGATGGTGTGAAAACTGAAGAAGAGATTGTATGGCTTGAAACAAGCTCCACGTCAATGGTATAAGAAATTTGATAGCTTCATGATGGAGAAAAGTTATATTAGATGTCATTCTAACTATTGTGTGTATACAAATAAATTTGAGAATGGTAGTTATATTATCATTTGTCTGTATGTGGATGACATGTTGGTTGCAAGTAAAAACATGCAGGAAATAAAAGTACTCAAGAAGCAACTAAGTGAATCCTTTACTATGAAGGATTTGGGGGCAGCCAAACAAATCCTTGGTATAAGGATATCTTGGGATAGGAAAGAATGGAAGCTGACTTTATCTCAGAAAGAATACATTAAGAAGGTCTTGGAGAGGTTTAATATGCAGGATGCTAAACCGGTTGGGACTCCTTTGGCAAGTCATTTCAAGTTATCAAAGGAACAGTGTCCTAAGATAGAGCAGGAGAGAAACCAGATGTCCAATGTACCTTACTCATTAGCGGTTAGCATTTTGATGTATCCCATGGTGTGCACTAGGCCTGATATTACCCATGTAGTGCAAGCGATGAGTAGATTTATAAGTGATCCGCAGATAAAGATCACCTGGCGGTAGTAAAGTGGATCCTTTGGTATTTAAGAGGGACCATGGAGACAATTTTGTGCTACAATGGATCAGACACCACTTTGTGTGGTTATGTAGATTCATATATGGCTGGAGATGTAGATAGCAGGAGGAGCATGACAGGTTATGTTTACATTGTAGGTGGGACAACAGTGAGCTGGATTTCACGACTACATAAGTTGGTGGCTTTGTCAACCACGGAGGTTGAGTATGTTGCTGCCACAGAGGCAAGCAAAGAAATGATTTGGTTATAAAAATTGCTTGAGGAGTTGGGGCATAAGTAGGAGGAAGGAAAGCTACATAGTGATAGTCAAAGTGTTATACACCTAGCTAAGAACTCGCTTTCCACTCTAGGATGAAGCATATACAGTTAAGGTACCATTTCATCAGACAACTTTGGAGGAAGAGAAGTTGAAGCTAGAGAAGATCCATACCAATCAGAATCCTACAGACATGATGACCAAGGTGGTCACAAGGGAAAAATTGAAGTTGTGTTCAACTTTGGTTGGTCTTCACAGAAACTAGTGAAGGGTTAAGAAGTTTGCTCAGAGGAAAACTAGTCTCCAAGTGGGATATTGTTAGGTTGTGGAGCCTATTTTCATGTGTGAAAGTGTTGAAGATTGTACACTAAGATTATTGTACACTTTTCATGTATCCTTGCAGGGGTTTGGGGCCGTGCCGGGCCCCGAGCGAGGGTCTCTGGGGGTGGTAGCCCCGTGAGTAGGGGTTGAGCGCAGCCCCAAAAAAATTTAAGCCTTACAACATGCCCGATATATCAAGAAACATGATTTTCTCATATGGGCGGGATTTTGACCCATAAGTTTATGGGACAATTTTTTTCCCATGGTTTTGATACCCACGCTTTTTAAAATTGCTTAAGCGATTGTCTATTTATATGGTTTTATGCATATGATAGAATGATGAAAATCATTGTAGATGTGCTTTGAATTCGGGTGTGAATTCTCAGAGAGTTTATTGAGCATAGCTCCAAACATATATGGGTATTGTATTGAGAGAGTGGTGGCTTGTAATAAAATCTAATCAAGTGATTCTTTGTGGATGTAGCTCAAATTGGGTGAACCACGTTAAATACTGTCTCTTTGTGTTGTGTTATTTTATTCTACACTTTTATTTGAGGTCTATAATAATTTTCTGCATATTAGTTTCTCTCAAGTTGCAATTCGTGAGGGATTTTTCCACATATTTTATCTCTTATTTCCTAACAAAAGCCACACATAAAGGAAAGAAGTTGTCGAAGACTATAAATCCACAATAAAATAGGTAAAGCCACGGAGGACTGCAAGAAGCCGCAGAAGTTGACAGAATGCCGGATTGAAGATAAATCATACCATATCATGTTAAAAGCCGAGAGGCACGATTCAAAGGAAGTGACCTTTGAAATAGATTGTATTTTTGTATATTTATTGTAATCAATGTATTATGTAAAGTGTGCCTCATGAAGACTTATGTGAGAGCGCCAATTTGAGATATTGTAAGAAAGAAGAGAGATTAGAGTGAAAGCAATGTATATGTACTGTATTGATGTAATGCATTTTGATATATGAATAAAGATTGGAGTTTTGGGATTAAATTATCTTGCATGTTGTTATTTACTTTTCTATCCTTAGCATAGTGGTGGTGTATTTCCCACGTACATCCTTAACCTTGATCGATCTCGCGCCTAAGCCTCACAAGTCTGTTGGGGTTTTAGATCAATAAAGACATTTTCCTATTTTTCAACAACCTACCCTCACTATTGAAATCTTTCCAAAAATTTCAATTTTGTAAAAATAGGAATAACAAGTCAAAATTTATGGCCATTTTAAGTTTAGGGGTCATCATTCCACACAGCTCCCATAGTCCGCAATAATCATCTTTCTACCTTATGATGTGGGTGGATCAAAGATGTGGATAACGAGGGAAGGAGGGAACTAATTTCGCATGTGCCTAAAATGTTTGCATTTTCGAGAAGGGTCTTCTTGTTGGTGTTGGTCGAATATCGGGTCCCATGTGGAACTTGGGAACTGCTCCATGAGGGAATTTTTTTCTCGTATCCATTGTTTCACCCGTGTTGGGTTTTTAAAATGATGCTTTAACAAACCACAGTTAGGGGACAGTAAGTCCCTCCTCTTTAATGGGAGAGGTTCCCTTATTAAAAGCAAGCAGCAAAACTTATATACAAATGTACAACTTTCAAAGTGTGGATTCCCGATACTTTGAAATGTTTTATGCTCAAATATAATCAATACGAAAGAATGGAAGAATTAAGGAGATGAGATAGGAAGAACATAGCAATACCTTCAGAAATATAGATAATGAGTATAACCTTATGTGTATTGAACCAGAGAGATGCAGAATAGAATCATTCACTTTCATAACCCATATGATTCTAAAGACACAAAGTTCTAGAAATCATATAAACAAGAACATAAAGTTTCTTATCATAAAAGACGGATGATTTCCAAATTTTAGAGAAAGAAAGAAGGAATATCAAAGGAAGAAAGGGAAAAAAATCTATATTAATTACTTCGAATCTATTACCTTTAGAGAGTATTAGGATCCAACCCTAACAATGGCGTGGAGAAACCATTAAATAGCTTCCATGAACGGTTACATTTGGTTACAAAAATGATGAAACTAATTCAAGAAACCGATCTCTGAGCTTCTCCAATTCCTTGGTCATTTCCATGCCTGGCGGACAAGGAAAACCGGACATATTGGATTGTAGCCATTCAATCTACCTTTGCAAAATTTAAATTTGAGTCGTCCACGTGGGAGAGATTTAAACTAAAGCGGGCTTGAGGACGCCTTTTGTATTTTATGCCTTTTAGAGAAATGGCACTCCATAACATTTTGTTCTGCCCACCCGCTTTTGATACGGGCTTGACACGTGGCTTTACTTAAGTGGCAATGGAGTCGTAGGTCACTTTTATAATTTTACCTCTTTTCAACATGAGCTCAAAAACTCAAATTGCTCCACCAACCCACCTCCCCACTTTGAATTTTGATTTGGGCTCAACATTTTACTTTATCCCTTGGCATGGGCGGAGTTGCGGGTCACTTTATAACTTTAAACTCTTTGTGGAGATAAAGCCCAAATTCCCAAATTGCTTCAACGGCCCACTTTACCACTTTGACTTTTCAACAGAATCAAAACACAAAAAGGGCCCACCTCCCCACTAACACTTGAAACATGGTCACGCAGGATCTTATCAAAGATTTCCATGTACTACCCGTGGATGTTGGGGAAAAAATTTGACGAGGAAGATACGCCCATCATTCACGACTATGGAAAAATAAAAAGAAAGGGAAAACCCCACCTTTATGCCCGAATTTCAAATTTTTCTCCATGGAATGAAAAACTACAAACAATACCAAGCTCGACGCGATCCATTACTCCAAGGTACCAACTCAAAATTTTCAAAACTTGACTTCAAAAAGAGGGGAATTTTGAGGAAGACAACAATAGCTCTTTTCTCGGGATTACTTGACAGAGGAACGAGGCAAGATCAAGAACCATAGAAAAACTCTAGGAAATCAGATCAATGCCTTGTCTCATTGGGAAAATAGAGTCAAAGGCAAAACCAATACAGAAGACAAAACACACGAAATGGAAACAAACCAAAAGGAAAGATAGAAACAAAACACAAAGGAATGACCAAAAACCAAAACATTGTACACAATATATAGAAGGACTGCCTAGTCACCTAGGACTTGAACAACTTCAAATACTACCCACTATAAGGAAGTGGGAGAGGAGATCCATCCATATAATCCAAATAGAATGAATTTTCTCTAGTAAAGTGCCTGATTTTGAAAGGACCAAGCCAAAGAGAATCAAACTTACCATGGCTTCCTCGAGGTTCATGTCTTTTGTACCATAGTAGAACAATGTCTCCCACCTGAAAATATCTGATTCTAGCTTTCTTGTCAAACAAATCTTTCACCCTCAGTTGATGAGTTGATATTCTATCAAAAACCTGCAACCCATCTTCATCCAACTTCATTAAGTGCAAGGCCGGCAATGTAATGCCACTCTTATTGGCGAAACTTGAGCTTCAAAACCATACACCGCTTGAAATGGAGACATCCCAATTTCTCTTTTGGGTGTGATTATATCTTCTCGAGAGAATCGTTAATTTTCTTGTGCCAATTCCTCTAAGATTCATTGACAAGATTCGAACGATGGTTACCAAATTCTTATTTGTTGATTCTCGCTTGTCCATTCCCTTGGGGTAGTAGTTTGAAGAATGAGCAAGGGAAATTCCATAACCATAGTAGAAATCCATCATCTCGGAAGAATAAAAATTTGAAGCATTATTAGTCACAATCTTGTTTGGTACCCCAAACCTAATCAAGATGCTCTCTTTAATGAAATTACACACCACCTCAGAAGTAGTGCTTTTGACTGGAATGGCCTCTACCCACTTTGTGAAGTAGTCTCTAGCAGTTAGCACGTGAGTATGTCTAACAGACGGAAGGTGGGTGAAGAGTTCCAATGAAATCAAATCCCCATTGTTGAAAAGGCTCATCAATCACTACTAGTTTTAGTGGCAAAGTAGCCAACTTAGGTCTCCCAACAAAATTCTGACAGGCTTCACACTTACCTACCCATTTTGATGCATCTCTGAACAATGTAGGCCAATAGTACCCAGCATGAAGGATTTTATGGGCAGTGACAACATAAGAGAAATGGCCTCCATAATCCTGATCATGAAAAGATGAGAACAACTTCTTTTGTTTCTCTTTGTCTACACACTTCAAGAATCTTCCATCTATGCCTCGCTTGAATAAAGCATTCTCCCATAATACATACTATGCAGACCTTAGCTTAATAGCCCTCTTTTCCTTGGTAATCAAGTGGGATGGACACTCTCCATTAGTAAGAAAATGTGCAATATCAGCATATCATTCATTTTTTGAACTGAGGAAGAGGACAACAGAACATCAACTACTTCTTTAGACAACATTGCATCACTCCTTTAGCAATAAGCTTGCATAAGCCTTTACCCCAGACTAGCTTAGTTGGATTGCTATCAAGGTCATATTCTTAGAATTTTGCTACCCAATTACCTCTCTTAGTTCCAAACTCCTGTTGTGTAAGAATAGACTTGATGGTTATATCAGGTACAAGCACAACAAAGTGAGAATTAAGAATATAAAAACAAAACTGCTTGACAACTTTGGCCATTGCAAAAGCATGTTTCTCCATTATATTATATTTTAATTCATGAGCTTTCAGAACATAGCTCATGAAGGCAATTGGAATTTCATGATCCTCAAAATCCTTCTAAGTTAGCGCAACAGCCAAGGTATTCTCTGAATCATAGCAATAGATGATAAAATCCTTGTTGAAATCAGGACATGCCAAGATGGGAGTTTTAGCAATGGATTTTTTGATACCTTCAAATTCTTCCTTACCCTTAGAATTCCAACCAAATTTTTTTCTTTCCTTTCATCATGTGAGAAATGCTCATAGTCAATTCTGCAAAATCAGAATGAATCTCCTCAGGAAGTTTATCTTACCAAAGAAAGAGTGAACACCCTTTTTACTTGTGGGAAGAGGAATCTACTGGATTTCTTGAACTCTTTCTAGATCTATCTTGATTCCTTCTTTGGAGACAATATTCCCCAACAACTTGCCTTCAGTGACACAAAAGACAAACTTCTTTGGATTGAGAGAAACTCCATGTTCTCTGCATTTCTGGAGGACTACTTCAAGATGTTGAAAGTGATCTGCCCTTTTTTTTGGAGAAAATAGTCAAATCATCAAGGTACACTACAACACACTTTCCCTTTAGACTACCAAAATCCAAGTCCATTGCCCTCTGAAAGGTGGCACCAACATTGATAAGACCAAAAGGCATTCTCTTGTAGGAAAAGGTGCCCCAAGGAGTAGTGAAAGCAGTTTTGTGTTGATCTGGGTACTGACTTCCACTTGATTGTATCCATAGAATCCATCAAGCATAGACAACATCTTAGAGCCTGTGATAGCTTACAAAACTTGATCCATCATGGGGAGAGGGTAGTTGTCCTTTAGAGAGGCCTTATTCAAATTCTTGAAATCCACATAGATGCAAATCTCGCCATTCTTCTTCCTGACATGCACAATGTTGGCAATCCATGATGAATGATGTAAAGGGAAAATGATATTTGGTTTTAGTAACTTTTAGATCTCTTGAAAAATAGTGTCAAAGCAACCTTGGAATTATATTTCCTTTGTTTCTGCTTGAACGGTTTGATCACGTGTTTTAGAGGGATAAAATGTTGCATCTCCTTTGGTTGGAAAGCCTTGACATCATCATATGAATAAGAAATAACATCAACATACCTTTTTAGTAGATTTACCTTCTTCTTCTCCTCTTGAGTGCATAATTTTCTGATGTTCACCATCTTGGGTTCATCAGACTCCCAATATTAATCTTTACACATTCAATGATTTTCGAGCTCCTTGGGAAGCTTTAGAATTAATGTACCTATCATTCTTATCAAACAGATCTTCCAAACTCACCAAATTTTAGGGATCTTGTTACCTTTTAATTTGATGCAGCCATCTTGATACATCTCTTCCTTGATATCCTTCATTATAGGATACACACTCTCTAGAAAAGGTCTCACTTCCTTCAAAATACAATCGGTCAAAATTATCCTTAAGCTCCAAGAATGAGAGCAAGTGTTGATCATCATTGAAAACCTGTCAATTGCTTGCATTATTTGGTACACTGGGCCTATGAATCATTTCAATGGTAAATTTCTCCTGAGAGAAATTTGGGTGAGGAATCAACAAAGAGCCTGAGACCGCTAGAGAATTAGCTCTAGTGTTCCTTTCTCTTGGCACAACTTCAATGGAGAAAGCATCAAGAAACTCAATGGAATCCCAGACAAGATTTCTATAATGTTTCAATCTCCTATTCTTCACTTGAAAAAGATATCTAACTTGTTTCACAATCAGCTCTGCATCACCATGAGCACAAATATTCTTCACTCCCATTTCTTTTTCCATGTTCAATCCAAGTATGAGGGCCTCATATTCAGTTGTATTGTTTGTATTTTCAAAATAAAGCTTGAAAGAAAAAGGATGAATGTTCCCTTCGGAGAGGTTAGCACCACACCAACCCCAGAACTAGTTGAAGAGCAACTTCCATCAAAATCCAAAGTCCAAATGCCATTGGGATCATGAATCACTCCCTTGGGAAGTTTTCTCTCATCTTATGACATGATCATGTAGTTACCATGCTCTATATCTTCATAGAATATATGTGCTTTTGGATCATCAGTCTTTTGCACAATGTATTCAGTTTGTTTCTCATGTAGCAGCTTCTTCATTTTTTCATTGACCGGGATCAAAGCATGTGACCAATCCATTTGAATTTCACCTCCTACCTCCTTATAGAAATTTCTGCTCAAAGAACATCTCATATCAGGGAGGAATATCAGCTACCAAAATAGTGGCTAAGACCCTTTTCTCTGGAAAAGCAACAAAAGCTACTTGTGCATCTTTAATCCTTCCAATCAAAGGCACTTTCCTACTCTCTATGGAATAATAGGAACCAAAGGCATGTGTTAGGTTAGACCCAAATCATGAGCTACCTTTACAGCATTACATTGTTTGATGCTTCGAGTCTATAACATAATTACAGAGTCTATGGCCAACTATGAGAACAGTCACATATAATGGTTCAATTTTCTCATTAGGGAAGTGGTCAGTAGCCACAAGGCTTGATTGAGATGAGGAAGAGGGAGTGGGAAAAATACCTTTAGAAGTACTGGATGAGGCTTTGGACTTGGAATTTACAAATTTTACCATTTTAGCAAAAGCTTTTGGATGGGTTTGGTAAAACTTTGCCTCTGAAATTTGGATTTTGGTATTTTTGAGGTGATCAATAATATCAAAAGATCCAGAGGTGGATGGGGCATCATTACTAGGAACTTAAGAGACTTTTGATTTATTAGTCTTAGGATTTGAAGGACAAGAAGTTTTGGAAACAGTAGAAGAAGGGTAATTAGCATTACTCACCTTTTGTGTGGAGGCAGTGGGAATAGGAGCTCCTCTTCTCGTAACCACTGGAATAGTTATAGGAAACTCCTTGGACTTCTTAGCAGGCTGCACCACTTTTTATTTTTTGTTTGTTTTATCCCGAGTCATATAAGCATATGACTCACTATTCAAATCTGCCACTCTTTGATCATATTCATCTTCATCATCCATACCTTTAGTGGTGAGGAAATGAACTTGAGATCCACCAAGCTCCTCCAGTTCTTCATCAACCTCTTCTTATGGATCTTCATAGAGTTCATTACACTCCTCATCATAAGGTTCTTCAACCACACAAGTTGCATTGACCGGAACCTTGATGGGTAGGCATTCCATAGCTAATTTGGTCTGAGAAGAAGGAAAATGGTTCTGCGCTAAAAAAATTCTTGGAACATCTTGGTAAGGGGTATGTTGAGCCAATTGTTTCTTGATAGCAATGAGATCATTTGCAATCTTCTACACTAACTGATTAGAATTGGCTCCAGGGGAAGAGGAAGAAGAAGAATCTTTAGACTTGGAGGATTCTCTTTTCGGTTTACTAGACATGATTAAATTGTCCTCAACATTGATAGCCAAACATTGATCGGATCCGAGTTGCAGTAAGGTTAGCTCTCCTTAGTGCATAGCTTACTTCAAGTAACTAGGCATTGAAGAAGAAGCACTTTTGGATTTGATCCATTGGATGAGTTTTCTGTGGAATTTTATGAATTAGCTTGTTGAATTTAACCACAAACTCACTCATGGGCTTGAATGGTTCCTTCTTGATATGAGAAATTTGTGCTAACAGAGCATGCACATTTTCAGCAGGTTTGAAACATTGCTCAAACTAAGTTGTCATGGTATTCCAATTAGTGATCATCCCAACAGGAGATGATAAAACCAATCAACAACATTGTCCCGCAATGTCTCTACAAAAATCATGATAGAGACATCTTCATGTTCAACCCAAAAATCTCACATGCAACAATTAAGGTTGCAATGTGTTCATTTGGATGAACTTTCCCATCAACTTAGAACTTGGGAAAACTTTTCCTATTACTCCTAGCTAACTCATGTAATGGCCGAGGAAGAGCAAGAGGCCCAACTCGCTGCCCCCAAGGCAAAGGGGCTGCCATATTTGTAAAAATTTATCAAGGGGAACCAAAACACTAACATCTATCAAAGCACAAAGATTAGGACTGAGATGTTCCTAAGGAACGTTATCCTTGGAATTTCTATTTTTAGTAGGAGGTGTGCTTGCAGAAAGAGTTCCTTTGTTCCTTATTGCTAGAAGAGAGAAGTTTTTTTGCTCCAGAAGTTGAAAATGGGAATCCTCAACCCCAATAGATTTCTTCCCACGTGTATACCATAGAGTCGTTAGACCAAAAATGATCTTAAAGTTGTTTTTTTAGAAAGGGATCAATTTGAAACAAAATCCCCAGCAGAGTCACCAAATACTGTTGGGTTTTTTAAATGATGCTTTAACAAGCCACAGTTAGGGGACAAAGAAGTCCCTCCTCTTTAATGGGAGAGGTTCCCTTATTGAAAGCAAGCAGCAAAACTTATATACAAATGTACAACTTTCAAAGTGTGGATTCCTGATACTTTGAAATGTTTTATGCCCAAATATCATCAATATGAAAGAATGGAAGAATTAAGGAGATGAGAGAGGAAGAACATAACAATACCTTCAGGAAATATAGATAGCAGAGTATAACCTTATACGTATTGAACTAGGGAGATGCAGAATAGAATCATTCACTTTCATAACCAATATAATTCCAAAGACACAAAGTTCTAGAAATCATATAAATAAGAACACAAAGTTTCTTATCATAAAAGACGGATGATTCCCAAATTTTAGACAAGGAAAGAAGGAATATCAAAGGAAGAAAGGGAAAAAAATTGTATTGATTACTTCGAATCTATTACCTTTACAGAGTATCAAGATCTAACCCTAACAATGACATGGAGAAGCCATTAAATAGCTTCTAAGAATGGTTACATTCGGTTACAAAAATGATGAAACTGATTCAAGAAACTGACGTCTGAGCTTCTCTAATGCCTCGGTTGTTTCCATGCCTAGTGGTAAAATCAGACGCATTAGATTACAGCCATTCAATCTACCTTTGCAAAATTTGAATTTGAGTCGTCCACATGGGAGAGATTTGAATTGAAGTGGTCCTGAGGAAACCTTTTGTAATTTGTGCCTTTTAGAGAAATGGCACTCTAGAACATTTTGGCATGCCCGCCCGCTTTTGATACGGGCTTGACATGTGGCTCTACTTGAGTGGAGAAGGAGTCGCAAGTCACTTTAATAATTTTACCTCTTTTCAATGCGGGCTCAAAAACTCAAATTGCTTCGCCAACCCACCTCCCCAATTTCACTTTTGATGTGGGCTCAACATTTGACTTTATCCCTTGGCATGGGCGGGGTCGCGGGTCACTTTATAACTTTAATCTCTTTATGGAAATAAAGTCCAAAGTCCCAAATCATTCCGACGGCCCACTTTCCCGCTTTGACTTTTCAATGGCATCAAAACACAAAAAGGGCCTGCCTCCCCACTAATGCTTGAAACATGGTCACGCAGATCCTATCGAGAGATGTCTATGTACTACCCATGGATGTTGGGGCAAAAAATTGACGGGGAAGATACGCTCGTCATTCATGACTATGGAAAAATAAAAATAAAGGGAAAACCCCACCTTTTTGCCTGAATTTCAAATTGTTCTCCATGGAATGAAAAACTGCAAACAATACCAAACTCGATGCGATCCATTACTCTAAGGCATTGACTCAAAATTTTCAAAACTTGACTTCAAAAAGAGTGGAATTTTGAGGGCGACATCAACCCACATTTCACTGTCTCCCCGCTATTAACCAAATTTTCTCTTTCCTATTCAGATTAGTGAACTAGATACTTAATAAAACTAAGCAACTCAAAACATGCAAGGGTTTAAGGTACCTTGGAAGAGGATGGTGATAAATGAATAGGCATAAATTAGAATCCTCACTACAAATCATGAATCTACACAACAAAGATAACTAAGAGGAAAATGGATTAGATGGTAGATGAGGGGGTTTCTGATGAATTCAATTCCAAGAAGTGTTAACTTCCTTATGTGGATTTCAACCCTCGTATTTGATAAAAGATGATAAAATCAATGATAAAAGATTGAATAACATGCAGAAATTGAAACTAAATAGAATATAGAAATTGCGAAATGGATGGAAAATACAGATCTGATCTAAATCAACACAAAACAAATTTACTGGTTGGGTTAACGGCACAACCCGGGTTACAGAGGGCATGTCGACAGTGACTTGAGTAGATGGATAAGAACAAAGTGACCCAAAATGTAGATCTAAGTGCAAATCGGATGATGAAAAGACTCACCTAACCACTATTAGTAATCTGCAAAGAAGAATCGAGAAAGAGAAATAAAAATGCTAAATATAATGGGGGTTGGATGGATTAGATGGCTAGCATGACAGGGGTCAATGGTGACTTAGCTTAGTTGGTGGTGATCGAAGACTGATAGGAAAAATTTGACTGACAGATAAACATAATGGCAGATCCGAGTGTTGAGTAAGTTGAAAGAGAGGTTGATGTGGGCTGGAAGGTAGAATGGATGAAAACATAGGGATGGGTCGATGGTGACTGACGAAGCGGCAGTGACCTAGGTAGTCCTAAACAATGTTGAAGGTAGATGGGTTGGATGGATAACATGTAGATAGATCGGCCGAAAGAAAAGAAGAAGTTGGATCTGAAACTCGATGGCAAATTTGAACCTACAAAACGTTAGTGACTAAAAAATAATAGCAATGATAAACACTGATAGAATAAACCAATACAAGATCAAGATGAATTCCCCAAAGTCTCCAAAATTAATGTAAATAAGCTCAAAGGGACTCCAAGAATACAACAGTGCTGAAGAAGCTCGGGCTCGATGATAGGGTCACAAAATGCAAGAGAATATTGATTATGCCTCCCTTTGGAAGGAGCGGTTAATGTGGAATTATAGGGTCGACGACCACCTGGTGGGTCATCACCAACAGTGGGAAACCATCCATTTGAGAGGTGGAAGGATGATTTACTCAATAGATGAGGCTTTTATGAAGTGGGATTAGTGCTTTAAAGCATTTATGCGGGTTAGGGTTTCATAAGGAAGTGACATGGGTAGATGGGAGGTAAAATGGATTAAATAAAAGATAGGAAAGACCTATGAATAAGCCACTAGGAAGTTTAGGGATGATAAATAGCCTAAAGAAGAGAAATAGGGAATGATTGGGATTGATTAGATAATGAGATGAGGATTAGGGGATAATTGATGGGGATTAATAAAAAATTAAATATATACGATAATAAATGAGAAAGAATTGAATGCGGGAAACAAAGGTAGCGAGAAGTTCGGTGTCTACATTTACACCTTTTTATCTATTGGTTTGTGCAAGCAATTCGAGATAAAAATGATAAGAATGAGGTGAGATGGGATGATAAAGGATTGATGATGATTTCCCCCTCAAATGATGGATCGATGACACCGAAAAATTGATCACAAGGTTAAAAGAGATAGATGAAGAAGGTCGAGTGTAAAAATAAAAATGGGTAAAATGTTAAGCGAGGCAAGATACCCCAAACAAGAAGGATTAAAAAAAAGGTTAAAAATATGGCGGTGATCTTAGTAGTCACATCAAGGTAGAAAACAAAGGGTACGGTCTTCAAAGAGATGATGGCAATGTCGTATGGGCTTGTGAGTTGGCAAAAATTACAGCAAATGAAGGGAATCCAATGGGAAACCACTCAAATGGATGCAATATGTGTGGACCAATGGGTCATAGGAATACATCATAATTATGTGTAACCAAATGAGAAAATAATGTGAAATCCTTCATACGTAAGGAATCAAATGAAAAGGTATGCATCCATGAGAGACAGGATGGAAATAAAAGTGCCCCAACAAAGGGCATGAAAAAGGCCAAAAAGGTAAAATATAAAAAGGTGATGAAATAGAAATTCTTGAAGGGGGAATAAATATGGCCACAAAGGTGGACTTAAGTTAAGATGTAGATGATTAAAGGGTTCCTTAGCGATGGAAATGAAATGGAAGATGTCAAGTCAAATCGACGGTGCCCAAGTCCATCCAATGGCATTTAAGGCCGATCGATGGTGACCCAAGGGGGTCAACAGTAACTTAGGTGGGTAGCTATATAGGCCCAAAATTCGGCCTATGATGCTCATTTGTGTGACTGAGAGTGATGATTTAAGAGTGAGAACTATAAAAGGATATCAATATTTGGAGAGAGATGGAGGCCGAAGGAGCAGCAAAGAAATGCCGAGGGTTCACGGATGGTGAGATGACGATCACTCTGGCTTATTTTTAAATAATTTTATGTTTTATTTGTTTTTTACATTTTTTTGAAATTTGGATAGGCACTAGGGGTGGTCGGAGATGATAGTTTCAGGATCACCATTGCTTAGCCCTAAAAGGTGTCGACCCGATTACCTAGGCGCGTTGACTGACCTAGGTCGACGTCGATCAAGTCAATGATGAATTTTTTTGATATTTTAGATGAATGGTGTGATGCAAATAATGGTGATTATGAAACTGATGTTTACTTTTTGTTTGGATGATTACGAGCCAGAGAGACCTTATACCTAAGAGACAAAGTCCCATCATTGTATGACCATATCGTAGGGACATAGTCGATCTTTGAGTGGGAATAATTAGCGGTCGTGGGATTAGGAGGATTTAGACATTATCAAAGGATCCCACAAGATATGGGTTTAATGATTACATTAGTTGAGAGGTGGGATATGCACACATGCACCTTCTGGTTTAGGACGGGTGAGATGACAATCACCCTAGAGGATGTATATTACATCCTTAGGTTACCAATATAGAGGAGCGAGATAGTCCCTATGACAGCTTGATAGTATATTAGTAGTGTCGACACATATGTTTGGAGTTGATGCACCCCACACATTATATTTGCATCGTGGGCATTCTTTCATGAGATGAGGTATGAGTGCGGGGATGCATGAAGTCACTTAATATGTTTACCGATGATGGCCATTTCTTATTATGCATTTCATGACTCGGGAGGAGCAGTTCGATGGAAACTAGCAAGGATCTCGAAAAACATAGTTGATCATCGAAAGTGCTCTCATTTGGTACCACTTTGCGGCATAGGTTTATCACGAGTTAGTTATGTACGGATCTAGGAGGAAATCAGGGTTGGATGTAGGCTTCCTCCTACATTGATGGGCTTACATTGCATTCATTAGGCCATCGGGGTATCATGGGTCACAGGGGACCATATAGAGCTTGCACTAGGGTTTTGAGATGGTCATCGACCAAGCTCATGGGGATAGAGGAGTGAGAGATGTCGATTAGTATAGTGACAGGTTTGCAGAGCTCAAGGGAGAGCACGTTAGATGGAATCCTTATAGAGATTTCCCCACATGGCTGGAAGAAGATGTAGAGTTAATTGGTATGAGGAGGACGAGGTGGGTACAGGGCCACCGAGCTAAGTTGATTGAGGCCATCCAGGTTTTATAGGGTCTAGCGGAAATTTGGCGTCATACAAACTCTACCCATGGAGCCTATTTCCTATAGGCAAGAGGAGATAGATATGGATTTTCATAGTCGTGATATGAAAAACCCGGTGGAGGAGGCATTGACGTCATGGGATGAGGATGATGACATGGGAGTTGAAGTAGGGTTTATTGATCGGATGATGACCACATAGGTGGCTAGGGTAATCGGAGATGAGGAGGAGGAGGTTGATGCCGAGAAAGCTCCATGAGGCGGTGGATATGGGGATAGAGGAGAGTCTCGTAGAGATGGCATAATTACGTGCGAGACTTAGAGCGGACTCGCATAAATAGGGATACCGTGATAAGGAACTTGGGATGGTGTTCCAAGAGAGAAATGCGATTACAATAGAGGGACCAAGCCATATAGGATAGGGATCGGTACCACGAGATAGAGGGAGGATTATAGCGCCTATTTGGATATCTCGCAACTATACTTACCACGGATTCAACGAGTGGTGCACATATAGCATTACAAGGGGCGGACAAGTTACGCCTCCTAGTATGATATCTATGGACCGACATGGGATCCTTAATCGCAAAGGCTCAAGATTATGAGAAGATTGTGATCGAGAAGTTTCCACGAGACACTTACTAGGTATTGGGAGCATGTACATCAACAAGTGGCAGCAGAGAATGGCCATATGGGAGCACAAAACATGTCCCACTGGCATGAGAGGGAGGCCACAATGGTGGTGACGATGTACATGGATCAAGTTTTTTCTCGCCCAGGGAGGGGAGGGCCTGAGATTATCTCGATGTATAGTTTATTGATTTTGATGATGTCTCTCGCTTTGAGAGAGGGACATTGATGGCCAATGATGTACTTGAAACACTTATTATGATATGTGTGTGTGTGTGTGTGTATTTGTGTGTCTCATGTGATTTAGATTTTTTCATGTTCTATGGGTGTATCAATTGTATGATGTTTGAGAATTTGATTTATATGTGATGATAATGATGTGATGTGGTTATGTGATGATGATGATGATTATATGTTTACATTATTTTTCATGATGATGATGAATGTACATGCATGGTTGGATGTTTAATGTATAATGTGATGTTAAGATAAGTGTTATTTGGAAATGAATGTGATAGATGATGAATGTGGATGATAATAGATAAGAATATGTGATAAAATGTGAGATTTTTGATAGATAGCATACAAATGATTTATATAAAGTAGATGTTATTTTAAATACATAAACGATAGATGTGGAAATATTAGAATAGAACACAACTTGATGATTGGTAACCTATCAGTATAAAAAATGCTACATCATATCAAACAAAGCGGGGGAAAGAATTCATCCAACAAGTATTAGGGGTAAACAAGAAGGGGATCCAAGTAACACAAGGCACATGCGACCAAAACATGTGTTAACACATAACCAATGATAGTTAGTTATACCAAAGATCATGAGGAAAATGTATGGATGGAATGAACTCATAAACCTAGTGTCGACACCACAAAGGGGTTTAGATACAACTTGTTGATGAGGGTCGTCAATCGTCGCCATTAATAATGTCAATTTGGGTTGGTGTCCAAAGTTTGTATGTATTAAGAGAAGAAGATCTCGAAAAGTGGCTCCTTTAAACACAATCCAAACTTGCATAAAATAAATCACACATGCAGAAATTTAAAGGCATGCTTGCAAAAATGTAAACACACTTGCATAAAGGAAATCACACTTGCATAAATAAAGGTTGCATGAAAGAAATGAAACTTGCATAAATGAAATTTCTGAATTAAAAATAACTGAAAGATAAAAAGACACCTGCAGGTTCACAATAAAAATTGTATTGAAGAAGGATCACATAACATGAAATCAGAAGTTTACAACAAAAGGAAATCAACAAATAAAGAAACAAATATTAACACATTGATCCATCTTCCTTGGAATGAGTGGAAAGCTCATTCCTTGGAAGAGGACTTAATTCATACTTTTAATTCAGAACTTGCAGAATAACTTTACTTCAAAAGATTGGAAAGAAAGAACATATCTTTATTTCTTAGGAGAAAAGAATTACATATCTCAGTGTGGAAGGTTACATTTATAATTCATGCATCCAACCAACTCCTTATTTTAGGAAATACAATTTGATCTTATCTTTATTTTAATCCTAACAATTAAGATCCCCATCTCCACAAAATATGGAGAGAGATATATTATTAGAGTCAAAGTCTTATCTCACTTATTTTAGGAAGATTTGCTCCCAAATCTTCTCCTTGATTTTTAGTAACAAGAATCATAATGATTTTATTCTCCTACATTATTGGAAGGAGGTTTTTCCTCAAAATATTATTTTGACCAAATACCTTTCCCAAATTTCCATTTGACTTTGTTGTTTTTTATTGTGGAACTTTTGACGTTTGTCTAATACGCTTTTTCCTCGGACTATAGTTCACTAAAAGTTAAATTTATCTTCATTGGTAAAACCTATTAAAAATCTGAATGATTATTTTTTTAAACACATTTTTATGAAAAAAAACCTCTCTCATATTTTCTGTTTAACTTTTTTGTTTCTTTTTATGGAACTTTTAGTGCTCGTCTGATACACTTTTCCTGGACTGCATCCAACTAAAAGTTAGATCTCTCTTCATTGGTAAAACTTGTAACAAATATGAATGATGTTTTTTTAAAAAAGATTTCTATGAATAAAAACCTCTCTCATATTTTCCATTTGACTTTTTGTTTCTGTTTATGAAACTTTTAGGGCTCATCTGATACACTTTTCCTTAGACTACAACTCACTAAAGTTAGATTTCTCTTCATTGGTAAAATTTGTAGTAAATTTGAATGAGGTTTATGTTAAAAAAATTCTATGAACAAAAACCTCTCTCATATTTTCCATTTGACTTTTCTGTTTCTGTTTATGAAACTTTTAGTGCTCGTTTGATACACTTTTCCTCAGACTACAACTCACTGAAAGTTAGATTTCTCTTCATTGGTAAAACCTATAGCAAATCTGAATGAGGTTTATGTTAAACACATTGCTATGAACAAAACCCTCTCTCATATTTTCTATTTGACTCTCTAATTATTCATAGTCCCCATTTGATGCAAGTTCCGAACTAAATCTGCAAGTTCCGAAACTAACTCTGCGAGTTCCGAACTAACTCTGCGAGTTCCGGAACTAAATCTATGAATTCTTGAGATAACTTAAAATAGCTATAACTTTTGCATACGATCTTGGATTGAGATGATTCATTTTTTGAACTTGCATAATTTTTTTAGAGGAATCTGAATATGAAATCAGTTTGAGTTTAGATATACCATCCATAATCAATTCCAGTTTTCCCAATACTAGCATTATCTTTCCTTTATGGCCTACATACACAAGAATTTGCATCTTTTCCCAAATAATCAATAGGATTAGTCAACAAAATAGATAACAAAATATTTCTAAAGAATGAATAAGATGTATATCCTATATTCTATCTTAAGCAACTATAACTTCCTAGATTACATTTAAATCCACTTTCAAAGGTAACTTAGAAGGACAAAATAATGGTAATTTATGGCCTCATCACTTGTATGTGGGAATCAAGTTCTCCATAAGTGGTTTTTCCTAAGTCTATGCCCCAGCTCTGGGTAGGGAAAAGAGAGCAAACTGATCAAGTAGAAAGTTTGTTATGAGAAATTTGTTCAATATGGGAAGCTTTCTTAGGATGATGATAAGACATAAGGTTGATCAGTGTGGGAAGACTTCGATACCATGATATAAAAGAGTAGCCATCCTTCGAGGGTATGGTCTACTTTATACATTTATGATTTTTATGGAAAGAATGATATACATGATAATGGTCCTTCGAGGGATTGGTCTGTTTATTTTATTTTCCTTCATTTTTATTTGAACAACCTGTCCTTTGATGGAGCAGTCTATTTTTTTATAACTTTGACTTTTGATAAGAGTATCCATGAATTTTGAATTTTTCATGGGGAAGATCTAGGAATAGCTAGGTAAACCACCTAGAAGGGGAAAATGAATGTAAGAGACATTATTGGACCTCGGCATGGTTCCAAAAGGAAAACAAGTGGGTGATGGACATAATGATCATGGAGTTATCACTAAGAAGGGAGAACCTATCCATAAGGAAATTTCTATGGGTGGATCCGTGGTGCCCATATTTAAGGTCATATCTAGGAAAGTGATGGTATACCACATAATTCCAAACCATTACAATGATAGATGGAAGAGGCTAATGATGGAGGAATGATCTAAGGATATGACCAAGTGCTCACCGGTAAGTAAGTACTGCTAACAATATAATGGTCACAAGTGTAATGTGTTAAGGGGTTCCACTTTCAGGTTACACCGAGGAGGCCAAATGATAGGCTCCCAACCCATAATTATGCGCAATAAGGTAAGGTCCAATCTAGTTGGGAAAAACTTTCCTCATTGGCTCCTTTCTAGAGTAGTAACATTATGAGTTTTTGTAAGGACAAGGTCACCAACATTAAAGTCGTGTTCTTTAAGGTGTTTATTGTAAGCGTGATTGATCCACTCTTGATAAACATAATGATGTTCAAGAGTAAGAAGGTAGCATTCATCTAACAATTTGAGTTATGTTAGATTCTCCTTGAGATAATCTTCATTAGAGATGAATTTGAAAAGAGATACATGCAAGGATGGAATTTGAACTTCAAGGGGAAGAATGGCTTCAGAGCCATAAACAAGAGAAAATGGTATAGCACCTATGGAAGTACGAATGCTAGTCCGATAATCCCAAAGAGTAAAAGGGATATGAAGATGCCAATTATGACTTGACTGATCAATAGTCTTGGAAAGAATGTTGCGAAGAGTTTTGTTAGTTGCTTTGGCTTGGCCATTATCTTGAGGATAGTATGGAGAAGAGAAGCTAAGTTTGATATTGAATGAGTCACAAAGCTTCTTGAGATCTTTTTTAAAGGACTTTCTATTGTCCGTGATGATTTTGTGAGGAATGCCAAAGTGGAAAATGATATGTTGATATATGAAGTTAATAATTGGACCAAATTTGGTTGAGGTGAGTAATACGATGGCCTCTCTTGCAGCTCTCATCCCATGAAAATAGAGAAATCCAAACTTTCCATTGTTGTTCATCGTAGTGATCGACCATTCCATGAGTTACCTCACATTAATCTTGTCGAGTCCAGTTTTTCAGATCTTTGGTATTCCCAAATATTTGATTATTTATCCAAATCCATCATTCCTTCATAACTATCTAATAATGTTAAGAGGTCATTCCTTCAACGCGTTAACTACTACATTATTCTAGGTAGATTTATTTATAAGTGTGGATTTGATGGTATCCTCGTTTGATGCCTTAAATTCCACGAGTCTTCTCGTGTTATCCAAGGATTCCATGATGACATTTATGGTGGAAAATTTAGTGGCTTAGTTGTTGTTAAGTGCATCCTTCATCTTGGTTATTATTGGTCTTCTCTCAATCACGACATGCTATGAGTATGTTAAGAAGTGTGTTAAATGTCAAAGAACATTCCAATCTTATTCACATTCCTAGTTAATCCTCAAAGCCAAATCATGATCTTTATCCCTTCTTCTAATGGGGCCTTGATCTCATTATTACCATCAATCCTTGATCTTCACAACAACATTACCCCATCATCACTTTGCAACCGAGTATTTCATTAAGTGGGTAGAAGAACGAAATGATTGGATGATCAAGGAACACATTGGATAGTGTAAGAATCGAAGGCCTTAAGGAGGAGAAGGATGATATCTCTATACTTCTAAAGGGTATTGTTTTTACATTGATACTCACATGTAATTTATTTGACGATAAGCTCAAAATCCCCATAGATGTCAATAATTTGAACACATAAAAGACAAATTATTTTAAGACCTAAGATAAGGGATTCATACTTTGCCATATTGTTTGTGCACTCAAAGTTGATCTTGTTTGTGAGGGGGAATAGGAGTGTCCCAAGGAGGAATGATAATGATGCCAACACCTCCCCCTTGCTGACACTTAGAACCATCAAAGAAGATGCACATATTAAGGGTACCACACTCTTGATGAAAGTGATTGATGGATTCATCTAGAAACTACTCGTGAGGAAGATGAGTAATAAGAAGATGGGTTTTAGCTGATTGGTCTACGATGGCTTGGCCCTTAATATACTTTTGAGAGATGAACTCAAGGTCAAGATTTCTCATGAGCATAAGCCATTGAGTGATGTAGTCATTGTGATATGGTTTAGAGTGCATCGTTTTGAGAAGATAAAAGCTAGTGATGACGTAAGTCTTGTGATTGAGAAGATAGTGTCGAAGCTTAGAGGTAGCAAAGAAGAGAGCGCAACACAACTTTTTAACTTGAGTGTAACAAGTTTCACAATCATGAAGGGTGTAACTTATATAGTAAACAAAGGTGTTCATGAAATTGGTCGTCACAATGTGTTAATATAGCCCCTAGAGCATGCTCAAGTGGCATAAATATATAGATAAAAGGGCTCCCCCTCGTGTGGAGGTGTAATCACCGGTGGGGAAAAAGGTACCGCTTAAGATCATTAAAAGCATTATGGCATTTATGGTCCTAATTGAAATCTGCATCTTTACGAAGAAGGTGATGAAATGGTTGAAACAATCTAAAATTTGTAATATGAAATGGTGGACTAACTAAAGTCAGCCTTGAAGACTCGTGAAGCCGCTAATATTGGAAGGAGGAGGCATCTCAATGATAGCCTTTATTTTTGCGGGTTAACTTCAATACCTCGATGGACACGATAAAGCCAAGGAGTTTTCTAGTTATCACTCCAAATACACACTTGGCTGGGTTGAGATGAAGGAAGAAACGATTAAGGTGCTCAAAAAGGACTTCAAGGAGAGCAAGTTCATTTTTTCGATGTTTAGATTTACCCAAAATATCATTGACGTAGTCTTCTATTATCTTATGGATGAGGTCGTGAAAGATGTAAGTCATGGCCTCATTGATAAGTGGCTCCGGCATTTTTCAGACCAAAGGGAATGACGCGATAGAAAAAGGTCCCCCAATGAGTGATGAAGGAGGTCTTATGTTAGTCTTCGGCACGATAAGTATCTAATTATAACCAGAGAAATAATTTCATGACTTGTGGTGAGATCCACAAGTTTATCGATGTTAGGAAGAGGGAAGTCATCTTTAGGGAAAGAAAGATTTAGATCTCAAAATTTTGTGCATATACATGGATTTCCAAACACTTTTGAGATGGGTACGATGTTAGAAACGTATTGGGGATAGTTAATGGGGATGATGAAGTTAACAGAAGAAGACATTGCAAACACCTCTTTGATAATTAGAGCAACTCGAGGGTGCATGCAATGAAGCTTTTTCTTAACTAGATTGTCATAGGAAAGGTGACAATGTTGTGGATGATGATAGAAGGATCAAGACCTGGCATGTCATAGTATGACCATGCAAAGGTCTGAATATGATGAGAAAGGAACGTGGTGAAAGACTCATGTCCCTCGTAGATCAATAGATTGACCCACTTTAAGGATTTGAGGCTCCTAGGGAGTCCCGATATTGATGTCAATGGTGGCTTTGTTGAGAAGAGTGGGTGATTCAGATGGTAAGGTCTTATGAAGATAATAATCTTTTTCCCCCATGTGTGAAACAATGGCATCATCATCAACGTAATGGAGAATGTCGATGGTAGAAAAGTCCTTTTTTATCATTTCTAGATGGTGAAGGGAAAGGTATCTAGTTTAATTTTCACATGGATAAGTGATCAGCCCCAAGGTGATGGTGGAGACTAAAAAATCCATAAGAGATAGACACAGTGTCATCCATATCAATGGCCTCATAGAATGGAGAAGGTGGAGAAGGCATGTCCATAAGCATCTCAAATGGTGGGATAGGATCAGTAGATTTATCCTAATAGCCTAGTCTGAACTTTTCATGAGGCTTATGGAATTGTTCAATGATAAGGTCATATGTGTCATGCTCATAACATCTCGTGCCAAATCCCTTCCATGCACAATGATGAAGATAGGTGTGGGCGAAGTTTGGATTATCAAAGAAGCCATAACCATCGGTATACGCTTTAGCATGGGGATGATCAATGATGTGAGAATAAGGGGTATCAAAACTACCATAGATGAGAAAGTTGTTAAGATGAGGTGGGATGAAAGGAATGATATCCCCAATGTTCGGTTGGTATATTAGAGCCTTATCGGGTCTACTAAGGTGATCAAAAATAGGGAGTGTGGTGAGCATGAGAAGACGGTACTCCCCAACATAAGTTTTTCCATGACATTTTCTAGGGAATCATAGTTAGGAAGCTTGGGAATGAGGACATCGTTGGGTCGATAGGTCATGTTGTATGCTTGGCGGCAGAGCATCTCCGAGAAGCATCAAATTTTTGCCCTTGTTCTTATATATGATGTAGTGATGAAGTGTGGAGGGGACACAACACATCTACGAATCCAAGGTTGTCGTCCAAAAGAAGTGTGATGGTGGAAATTTGAAGCAAGTGTTGAAGGACCTCCGCATATGATAGGAACTTGTGCATTTTAGTGGATGAAGGAGAGGATTGATTAGTTTCAAGAATAAGGTCATCTTCCTCAATAATATTGTGGAAAATGGTTTGAAGTGCTTTACAATGTTTTGTGTCATGTCCAGGGGTGTGATGATAGGTGCAAATGAGGTTGGAGTCAAACCATGATGGCTTCTTACTATGTGGATCAAAGGCCTTGATAGGAGGAAGTGTGATGGCAGAAATTTGAAGCAAGTGTTGAAGGACCTCCACATATGATTCAACCAAAGTATTAGGAGGTGCCTTATCTTTGTGAGAAATTTTGGATTTAGAAGAGGAAGTGGATGTTTGAGATGTGGATGTGTGAGATGACTTGGATGTTGAAGGTTGTGTTCTATTATTTTGGGGTTTTAATTTATTGTATTTAGGTTTAATGATGGTCCGTATTCTAGAAGAATAAGTGTTGGATGATTTTGGTTTGGGTTGGTTGGTTTATTGTGACGTTTTGGATGAAGGGGATGACCCTAGGAGAGATGGATGTGCTCTTAAGATAGATGATGTGGCATTGGATGTTTTGATATTAGGTGGAGGAATGTCTATCTTTTTATGGGGATGTGAAAGAGACCTTTGAGGAAACATGTCAAGGTTCTTATATTTTTCGTGTGAAGAAGTGCCCTTAGGATGAATGATAACTATCTCAACTGGAGGGTCTAAAGGATGTGTGGTTGATATTGGTGGAGGAAGTAATTTGTGTTTTATGAGATCTAAAGAAGATGTAGATTGGGTTGATGTGGGGGTGTCTAATTTTGTGGATGAAATAGGGACATCATTTGAAGTTATTATGAGTTAGAGTGCTTTCAAAAACTCTTTAAATGATGAGAATGATGTGGGAGGATAAGATAGTGTAGATGTGGACATGGTCACAATAGTCGATGTGGTTGGTATGGGTAAAAGTGTGGAAAGGGGAATTGGGATAGACGCTAAGGATGAATCTGATATAATAAGTGGGGGTGAATTAGATGTAGGTGAAGTAATGGGTATGGTCGAATCCAATGAACTAGATATGACAAGTGATGAGGTAGATGTGGGTGTAGGATCAATGGTGGATGTCAATGTAGATGTAGATATGATTGGTGTAGAGATGGGGATAAGTGTTGGTGGAATTGTAGATATAGGGACAATGTCCAAAGAAGAAGTAGATGTAATAGTTGGTGAAGTAGGTGGAGTTGTTGATGGGGTAAGATCTTGATCAATGGTGTTGGTAGTGTTGATGGTGTTAATGGTGTGAGCATTGGGTGGTTGAGATGTAGGAGGGTGGTTTGATTTGTTGGTGCATGATTAGGAAATGGTTGTTTGAAAACATCAAGTGGTTGATTAGGAGGTGTGTTAGGGTTATCCACTTGAAGGTCACCTTGGTCAATGAGTTTTTGGACAAGATCTTTAAAGGTTTGAAATTTTTCTATATCATGTCCACAAACTTGGTGGTATTTGCAATAGTGATCCTCACGATACCAAGTTGGCTTAGGTCTTGATTCATCAAATGGTCGAATGGGGGAAGTGTGATGAGATGGACTACCATTAATTTATCAAATATAGAGTTATAGGATTCTCCAAGAGGAGTGTAGTTAGGTGGTGGTCTAGGAGCTCTTTGTTGAGGCCATGTGCTAGAGGTGGGTGTGGAAGAAGACTTAACCACCATAACATTGGCCGCACTCTTGGATTTTTCATTATGTGTAGATGGTTTAGTAAAATTTGTTTTTTTATTTAAGCTTAAGTTGGCCTTGCTCAAGGGCACAAGTCTCAAGTTTACGAGCCATAGTGAAGGATTCTTCAAATGTTTGAAATGATTTGATTTGTAAGGTAGATGAAATATTCTTTGCACAAGAGCGTGAAAATAATTTAATGAGATCTTTCTGTGGAAGGGAAAATGATAATTCATTTATGATTCCACGCCATCACGTGAAAAATTTGTGATCAACTCGTCATCGAATTATCGAATGGCGTATAGGCTTACAATTGTGATCTTGTGTGCAATGTTAATTGAGAAGTGTTCTAAGAAGAGTTACACAAGTTGGTTAAATGATAACAACGAGTGTTGGGGTATTCCATTGTAATAATCCAATGTGGGACTAGCCAAGGACATAGGAAAAGTGTGAAGCATGAGTTCTTGGTCATGGGCAATGAGATAACACGCATGCCTAAACGCACAAAGGTGTTGTTGGGATCTTCCTTACTGTTAAACTTGGTGAATTTTGGAAGCTCCCAATGAGGAGGATAAGGTTTGATTGGGACTAATGGATGGATAGGTTCATTGCAAATTTGTTCATAAGATAATGTGACCTTAGGTCCCAAGGTAGCGGCCTCAAGGCTAGCCAACCTATTCATCAAGGCATGCATGGGGTCATTTGAAGTGGTTGATGATATTGTGATTATACGACGTGGGAAGTATCTTGATAGGGTTATTGATAATCTTGTGCATGAGTGGGAATTTGAGGCATTGCTTGATGGGGATAAATGTAGGTCATGGGTTGTTGCAATGGTTGATGTTGAGAAATAGGGACGTGATGTGATTGTTGAGATTGGGTTGGTTGTTGAGGTATATGATGAGTGGGGATATGGGTGATGATAGGTTGAGATTATTGAGGGGGTGGATTGGGCATCATGTAATGGTAAGCACCCCTAGGAGGAGGTTGGGAAGTGATGAAATTTGCATGAATGTGGGATGTGATAGGTAAATATTGACTATGTTGTTTGGATATGATGGCAATGGTTGAGATTATTGAAAGAATTGAATGGGGATACTAGTGGTGATAGTGGCCAAAGAGGTGATAGGAAAGGAATTGGTTATGGTTGTGTTGATGGGAGGTAGATTAGGAGGGATGGGTGTGACTAGTTGGGTGGTTTGATGAGGTTGAGGATTAGTAGAAGAGGATGGATCAAGCTCATGTTGGGCCATAACGAGCTCATTCATGGCTCTAGGGAAAACACCGTAAGTTGTGAAGAAAGAACTTGGGTTGTTTCAGGGTTGGAATGATAAGCATAGATTTTTTAGATAGGTGGTCCATTAATAGGAAGTTGGGTTGATTTCCTAAGAAGGTAATCATGGAGGGCTATGGGATTAGCATCAAGAAGCTCTTAAAACTCCACACTACCATGAGGGATAATGGGAGGCCCAAAAGATTCAACCGGTGTAGGGGTAGCTGGTCTAGATGGGATGGATTGATGATATAAGAAAGGATTGGTCTCATCATAGGTGTTAGTTTGAACAAGAGGTCCTTGATGAGGTGCATTGATGATCAAAGGTTAGGTGACCATGGAAGACGTATCCATAGGCATGGATGTGCCAATGGCCACAAAGTGGAAGTTGATTGGGATGACATGATGGGATTTTCGATGCAAAATTTTGTTCCATTTTCCTAGCTAAGGAGTGTTTGATAATGGGCATGAAAAAAAAAAACAATTGCTTCACTAATTAATGCAAAAATAAAAGCATGCAATGTTTTATTTATCTTGAATAATTAAAAGATGTGAAAAAGCAAAGGGGAAATGGATATCAAATGAACCTAAGAAATGGCAATCTAAGGCTGTTTTTGGGTAGTTTTTTTATGGGAGTCATCGATATACTCAAAGGTACGTGAGGCCTAAATTTTTATAGGATTTATAATGTGGCCGTAACACCGTGGCGGTTTTCCTATTAGGTGATGAAAACATAATCGGTTCCACCTAGTAGGGAATGTTTAGATGTGTGAATTAATTAGTATGTTTGGATGTGTGTGAAGAAATGTGAAATGCAACCAATTAAACCCCTACTTACACTAGATTTGCAAGAAAGAATGCAAGAGGTTCATTTTAAGCCCAAAACCAAATATGGAAATTCGATGAGGACAAACACACAAGGAATGAAAAATGTGATGCAAGAAGGAGAAACTAAGACAAAAATGAGGAATCCTCTGGTTAGTTCTTTTCCTTTTTATCTGATCTTCAAAATAAATCAAGTGAAGAGAAAAATCCAAGCAATCCAAAATCCCAACACGAACAAGAAAAATAAAATCCTCTACCTTGTAATGTTAGTGGAAAATAGAAGAAATATGGAAAATGAAATGAAGTGCAAGAGACTCACCTAAAAGGTTCATCCCATCGGCGTGCCAAAATGTTGACCGAATTTTCTCTTTCCTATTCAGATTAGTGAACTAGATACTTAATAAAACTAAGCAACTCAAAACATGCAAGTTTTTAAGGTACCTTGGAAGAGGATGATGATAAATGAATGGGCACAAAGTAGACTTCTCACTGCAAATATGATGAACCTGCACAACAAAGATAACTAAGAGGAAAATGGATTAGATGGTAGATGAGGGGGTTGCCTAACGAAGTCGGTTCCAAGAAGCGTTAACTTCCTTATATGGATGTCAACCCCTTATTTGATAAAAGATGACAAAATCAATGATAAAGGACTAAATAACATGTAAAAACTGAAACTAAACAAAATCTAGAAATTACAGAAATGGATGAAAAATTCATATTTGATCTAAATCAACACAAAATAAATTTACCTGGTTGGGTCGATGGTGACCTAGGCTACAGAGGGTAGGTCGACGGTGACTTGAGAAGATGGATAATAATAGTGACCCAAAATGCAAATCTGAGTGCAAATCAAATGATGACAGATACCTATAACAACTATCAAGAATGCGCGTAGAATAATATGAGATAGAGAAATAAAAAGGATGTGAGAAAATGGGGAATTGGATGGATTAGATGGCTATCATGATAGGGTTCAATGACATCTCTTCTCAATTGGCAATGACTAAAGACTAATAAGAAATAACATGACAAACAAAGAAACAAAATGGAAAATCTGAGTGTTGAGTAAGTTAATAGAGACATAAAGAGAGGTTGATGTGGACCTGGAAGGTAGAATGGATGACAACACAAGGCTCGGCCGTTGGTGACCTGACAGCGATGATGACCTGGGCAATCTAAATAATGTCAAAGGTAGATGGTCCGGATGGATAATCTATAGACAACATGGTTGAAAGAAGAAGTTGGATCTGAAACTCGATGGTAGTTGAACCTACAAAACGTTAGTGATAGAAAAATAATAATAATGATAGCATAAACCAATACAATATCAAGATGATCTCCCAAATTCTACACAAGTGATGAAAATAAGCTCAAAGGGACTCCAAGAAGACAAAAGAAGCTGCAAATAAGCTCATTCTCAAAGACAATCACAAAATGCAAGAGAATTCGATTATGCCTCCTTTTGGAAGGAGGAGTTAATGTGGCTTTATAGGGTCGACGCAACCCGGTGGGTCTCCGCCAACCGTGGGAAACTATTTATTTGAGTATTAGAAGGATGATTTACTCAAGAGATAATGTTTTTATGAAGAGGGATTAGTGCTTTAAAGCATTTAGGTGGGTTAAGGTTTCATAGGGAAGTGAAATGGGTAGGTGGGAGGTAAAATGGATTAAATAAAAGATGGGAAAGACCTAGGAATAATCCACTTGGGAGTTTAGGGGTGATAAACAACCTAGAGAAGAGAAACAGGAATGATTGGGATTAATTAGATAATGAGATAAGGATTATGGGATAAATGATGGGGATTAATAATAAATTAAAATAGATAGGATAATAGATGAGAAAGAAGCAAACGCGGGAAACAAAGGTAGAATATCAAATTTCGGTGTCTACACCCGCAACATGCTCCTTTGTGTTGTGGCATGGCCTTTAATGTGGGGAACTAGTTCCCCGGCATAAATAGTTCTACCATTCCATCATTCTTCCGCATCTTTACACAATACTACTTTCTTCATCCCAACTCCTCAGTACTACAAGCGGAAATCCTTTTCAGGGAACTAATTGCTCCAGAGAGGTAGTTCCAATTATACTTAGTTCCTTCATAACCCTCCTGACCTATAATACACTAAAACTTCCTTTTACATCCTCGAAAATGAATGCGAGGAACTCGTAACTCAAGGAACTAGTTCATGAGTTCCGTCTGTTACCTACATTTCTGCAATACACTACGGAAAAAAAAAATTCATTTTCCTTTTTTTTTTTTGGCTAAGTATAGAACCAAAGAGTTTTGCGAAGAGGAGAGAAGGCCTTATGACATTTAATTTTCCCATTTTAGTCAATTTAATCCTTGTCCGAGTCCAAATAATCATTGTACACTTTCAAAATACCCGAAAGGGAAAATTTTGGATAATAGATCACTTTTCTTGTGTTGTCTTCCATAATTGATTATGATCACTTCTTCAGTTCAAATCCTTCTCTTTTCACCCTCCTTCATCTGCTGCAAGTACCTCTCTAACAATTGCACTTTCACATCTACAATTGTGGCAACATTTCAGTCCATAATACATTAGATACATGCTTACTTTCATTCCCTTTCTACACCTTCAAATGCACATTCATCAATAAATTTTTCAAGAACAAGTAAGAGCTTTTAGTTTCAAGGAATATACCCCAAAAATGTATCTTCCACTTCACATTAAATGACCCTTCACTTCCTCTCTTTACAACTCGTATAAATAAGGACTAAAAGACAAAACAAAACTGTCCACTAGCATTAATTACATCTAATATAATATCAGTTACAAACTCATGACTTACACAACCTACCAAGATGCTTGATATTCATATAAGGCACTTGAAAAGCTTCCTAAACTCGTTGCCTCTTCTGAAAAATCTGAAATGTTCCTCTTACAACCTGATCTCGTAATCTAATCTGCATCTCTAACATGTAACTACCATACCTTTTGTCCTCTTCTTTCCCAACGTACAAGATTTGTCTTCTATCTCTCTTACACTGATGGAAAAGTGTCCCAAGCATGAAAATATGTTACAATATTCCCTATTCACCTTTATAACTTCTTAACTCCTCATATGCTTGTTATTTCTTCTTCAAGCTTCATAGAGCTCCAAACACATTAATGGAGGTTCAAAACATTATAGTCATGGAAGTGCTTGAAACTTTTCAAAGGAAAGGTATTCAAATCTTGGATAAGGTGGTGAGTGGTCTCTACATTACCTTTAGATTCTTAAGAAGCTTCATCAATCTCATTCAAGCAAGAACATGTTGATTTGAACAAGCAACAATCAGATCTTCACACTTAAAAATACAATCCTCAAAATATGATTATTTGGAGCACTAAACCTTGTCATCCAACCACCTATCATATATCAAAATGAATCTCATGGAGTCTTCTTTCACATCTAATTGTGAAAAAAAAAAACACATAAAGCAAGAACCAGAACTCACATCAACTTCTCAAACTGGTATGATTGTGTTCAAGGAGCTTAAAACCAGTCTTCAACTATCATGACACAACCATCTTCAGGTAACTCACCAAGGTATTTCATTGCTTCAAATACTTCATATGCATCCTAAAAACATTCTCAAATACTCATATTCATGCCTTCTTTGGGAAAAACATCTTCTTCATACTTGTAGTTGAGGGCTTCTTCACTAGCTCAAGAAGGTAGTTTTGGATCACTCAAACTTTTACATACAAAAACTTCATCAAACCAAACCAAGCACACTCATATCGAATATGGAACAAATTCATGTTATTCATGATAAAAATAATCACTTTACTATGCAAATCACCATGAATACCCTTATTCCTTCATGACTAGTCTTGCACTCATAATATTATCAAACCGTAAAGACAATAACAAACCTATACCATAAAATTTCTACAAATAAGTGGTCTAGATAAATTCATGAACATGAAGAAAATTTCTTTATCATCCTTCAAAAAATATATGAACATGGGTTCCTTTTTAGATTTTGTGTCTCGCATTGAAATCTTCACAAAAATTGTAATTTCTTGTGGCGTCCAACATGAGTCATAAGCTCAAAAATCCATGAAAATATGTTATGATTAATTATATACATGCATGTATTCATAAGAAATCAAAACATATCCATTTTATCACCTAAACAATCATTTTTCTTCATATCGATATGAACTGGGGTTTAGGAGGGTTTAGGTTAACTCCACAAAAATGAATAGAACTTTCTTATTTCTTATCCTTTTGGCCTCAGATTTTTACAAAATATTTTTATCTCTATGATATTCAAAAATGTCTCTTATGATTTATCTGAAGGAGGTTCCACAATTTATATTGAATGCTAAGAAGTCGAGTTCTATTTTAGCATACCTTACTTAACCCGATTTTGGTAAAAATGCAATATCTTGCACAAAACTCCTCCTCAAGTCCTAAATTTTTGTCCATGCCTTCATTACTACCTCCTCCATGATCTTTAATAGTTACCTTATCATGGTTCACTCTAAAACTTCCAATCCAATCTCATTTGGGCATGTTAAACATGTTTGTCCTAAAGGGTAGTCATACCAATGACCCCAACCATGCCTCCAAACATTAAATTATGACATGTAGCTTCATATTAGGACTTTTAAAATGTTCCTACATGCTTCCCATGCATTTATTAGCTTGATATATCTTTGTTTGCTCCATATCCTCATGCTAGGTCCTTGAATAGGCCAAATTGGGCTAGTTTGCATTGTAGCTCATCATGACTGTCATGTTATTCACCTTGTAGCCCCTTAAACATGTCATATTATGTGTTATGCCTCTACCGTCTACACCATCATCCTCAAGCCTTCACTTCACCTTTTTAGGTCACTTTCCTACATGGGCCTAAGGGTAAGGCATCCTGAACTGAGCTAGTTTGACAAATTCAACTCATTTGCCCCTATATTTATTATTTTAACCATGTTTCAACATCATATACATACTATACTATGTAATACATCACCTACGGTAGGCTTTCACATCATCACTCTAGCTTGTACCACACTAGTTGTTCAACAAGTTAGAGTTTACTTAGGTGTTTTCAAACCTTTGTCATGTTTGACCTTCTCTGACTCACTCCAAGCTCCCTCTAACTCTCTTGCATACTTATTTATCATTAATATTCCTTTACATCAATGACAACTTAACATCCACATGCCAATAATCTCCTCCTTTGTCATTGATGGTAAAACTTAATAATTCTTCTCCCCTTTTTTACATTAATGAAAAAGTACCTGGTTTTAGTTCATGGTCTTCTCATGTATCAACTTACTTGACCTAATATTATTTGGAAACATTAACCAAATTCATCAATCAATCTGTCTCTCTCTGTGTCTTCATGACACATACACATGCCAACCAACTGATATTAGAGTGAAAACATCTTTCATCCTCATAATTGACCTATCCCAACATAGAAAACTTAAATCTAGACTTAATTCCTCCATATGCTACTTGAAGTAAAGATTTAGAGCTTAGGTCCCTAAACTAAAATTTCAAAGCTTTTTATGTAATTTTTGTCACATTCTAGAACATCATATGCCTCAAAAACTCTAGTTTACTCCCCACGAGGTTATACCATCCATATATTCATTTCTATGTAATAAACTGAGTCTTATACCTTGATCTCAACTCTTTTTATGAGCCAACAGTATCAACATGGTCCTAAAGTGCTTTTTGAGTGCTCCTTGTCTCAATTCCACTTATTGCATTATACACCTACTCCCCCTTGAAGTGTACTTACTCACACTCATTGGTTTGTTTTTCTAGGCTTTCTAGATTCTTAGAACAACTCATGTGTAGCTACTTGATGTTCAAGGCTACTCTCATGCTTCAAACAGTCTAATCGACTGTAAGTGTCCATCTCAGGCCTGTAGGATGCATTTTTAGACCTCTTTCAACTCAATTTTGCAAGCATACTTACAATTGGAACTTTAAAATCTGATATTTACCTTCTTGATAGTTATTCATACTTTTTCTAGGGTGATTTTCACCTGTAATTTGTATGAAGTCAAAGTAATTGAAAAATTCCTTCCATACCTACTCACTATCGCCTTTTTGGAGAAATTGGTCTTGGTCTAGACATCTCTAGCTAGCAACATATACTCTTTTCACTTCAAGGTGTCTCTATCAAGTACCAACCTTATTGAATACACCAACCAATAACATTATAACCTATTACTAGATTGAAAAAAAGAGCTCGATTAATTTCTTTTCTTTGTCAAGTTTATACTTGTAGGCTTCAACAAGAACTTTGCTAAAAAACAACCTATCTTTTGGATTTCTAGCCTCAACTACCATGTCTGACTATGATCCTTATTTCATGAGCTTGATCTAGTGGAGTATCAATCGTCAATAAGATGTGAGGTGAGAAAGATTTCAAATTCCTTCTTATTTTCACTAAAAATTGTCTTGTTAAGCTCTTACGAGCAATGTTCATGGAGATTTCATAAATGGACCAAAATGTGCATACCCAAAATCATGTGAGTGCATTTTTGGGTACCCTTTTCCTTTGTGATGGTGTGCCTAAATTTTTGAGATTCAATTTTGAGCATAGATCACCTTTCTAATTCTTCAAATTCCTCAATGGCTTCTTGTTCAACTAGCCTTGTCTGGATCCTTATTTGAGCTTAACTGTTGATTTACAAGGGTATATACCAAGCTCTAAGCATTCTTGGATGCCCATTTGAGTCATTTATCAAATTTTAAACTTTCATTAGGTATTCCTTCACAAAACTCCTCCAAGCATACTAATGCAATGGCCAATTAGGTCTCCTTCATATACCTACAACTATCTAGGGATACTATCATGAACTCGGGAGATTTATAGATTGGATTAGGTATTGAAACCACAAAATTATATGTACAAGGAATTGTCAAAGATCATTTGTATAAAATTTCACCTTCAGACTTAATCATTTAGTCCATCGAATGCCAAACCCTTGTTAAACCCTAGTAGGGTTTAATACATACCTGGTAAATTGATTTCAAGTCAATTAATCATAAAATGAACAAGAGTTATTTTCAAACCTTGAAATTGGTACAAATTGGACTGTTATGACATCATCTTCATGAATACTTGTCCAGTAGGTCAAGGAAAATTCTATATTCGATGTTTGATCACAGAAAAGCATTGTTACTCGCTTTTAAAAACAAGGATTTCCTCTCTCATAATAATCTTCTTGAGTGAATAATTCTTCCTAGAATTTTGAAAGGACCTAAATTTGTTTGAGTGGACCTATAGATGATCCCTATTCAATGCTAAGACTTCATACTTGAGGCATGACCTATTCATCATAGAATAATAGGACCTAATGCATTGCAAAACTTGGCAAAACCATACTTCATGATGATTGTTAAACTTTTCTATCTCATTATTCAACTTAACTACTTCTGAGAATGAGAAACTCTTTTGAGTTATGTGAAGGAACTTTAAAATTATGAATCAAGAAACAATTAATATTTTTGATATCCTTCATTTAAAATCTTTGCAACGTAGACCATTTCAGGTTCATTGATCAATCAAGGATTTATTAGACCTGTAGAGTATTATGACTTCAAATTTTCATGTATGAGCATCAATGAGACCTAATATAGACCTTTTACCAAGCTTTGATGGACTTTTATATAAGAGATCTTCTTTGAGTAGCTTCACTCCTTGTTCATGTTTCTAGAGTACCATATACTACATAAACCTTCACTTTCTTGATGGACTATGCTTTTAACCTTATGAAGCATTTGACAAACTTAGAGCATCTGACCCTATTTTCATACACCTATGATGGGCATGTAACTTGACTCATATTTCTTGTATAGCCAATCAGACCATGGGAACTTGACCCCTTGATACACTTGACAACATTGATAACCTTCAAAATCTTGACAACTTTTACATTCTTGTGACAGCTTTTGATATACTTGACAACTTTTGAACAACTTCATGGTCTCATTACCATTCATAATGAGAGCATCATAGAACAAATTTATATTTTAATAAAACTTGATGAATAATATGAGCTATTATATAACCTGATTAGGACTTGTTGAGAGAATTTGACAACTTTGGACAAACCTAGACAAGGCAGAGTCACACTTACAACCTTGTACTTATCACAAAATGCCTTATATTCTTCTATAGCCCTCTATGCATACTACATAGGATGACTCTTCGATAATCATGATAATCATGCATACTCTAATTGCCACACGCAATCACTTAAGGCCAAACATACGTGTTTCACATGAGATCATAATGGACTATCTGATGTTCATTTGACTCATGACACTTTTCTTGGGAGCTTATACATTTGTTACATGCTTGACCAGGACATGGTGATTATTTTATAACAACCATAACACTATATCCATGCATGATCTCAAAAACATTTTACAACAATATTTATGCTAATACAAACCTTGTAGCCTATTGTACATAGATTCTTTGTGTAAACACTCAAGAGGAACCTCCAAATACCTTATTTAGACACAATATACACAAGGATATAATGAGATAAACAAAAAAAACCATACCTTTGACTCCATACACTTTTGCAACATGAGAGGTTTCTTATCAGCACCTATTAATGGTGACTCTACTTCAAACACACCATTGCTTCTTCCAAGTAGTATATGACTTCTAGACACCTAGAGAAGGCACACCATGTCTGGTATCTTATCTTAAAATAGTAGGTAGTCATCAAAGCAACATGATGACTCTATCTTTTATTTGATTTCCCTTAAAGTTTTGTCCATCTTCTTAGATGTACTACTAGATGTGCTAATTCCATATTCTAAGTCTTCATCACCTGATTGAATGCTTGGCAAACATGTATGATTGATTTCATTCCCTTGATTTCTCTTGATATAACTAGAGGTTCTTCATGATTGGCACTATGTTTTCTACAATCCTTCTCACCCTTTTCAACATTTATTGATATATTTCTTGAGCTATATGCTCCCATAACTTTATCTGACACACTCTTAGGATTGGTTTTCACTTTGTATACCTTCTTAACCTACCCTTTGACTGTTTGAGTTCTGATGCTATGTCTAGGAGGTTTATTTTGATAACAATGTTTTGCAAAGTGTCCAAGTTTATGAAAATTGAAACACACAACTTGATTCTTGCTTCTATATGGGTATGAACTGAGATTCCAACCATACTTAGCACTCTCATGACCATAACAATTTCTAACAACATGTCTAATCCTGTTACATATATAAGAAACTATCTTATTCATACCTCTTGAGTCTTTTGTTCTCCAAGGCTGATTGTTTGGTTCTTAAAGGCGATTTGAGTTGTGTGAACTTTCTCTCTACATTTGAAGCATATTTTATTCTTTGTTTTCTCATCTCTTTTATCCCTCCATGGATGGTAATTCATGACATGCTTCCTATATTCCTTAGCTCTATGTCCAAAATTGTGACAAGAAAAACAATAACCATTAAATGTTCTTTCATACCTAGATGCATTTGGTTTCCTAATTGATTTAGGCCTTCTTGAATTTGTCTTTTTGATCATCCACATGTTTGTGTATCTGCTTGGACTAGCTTGTCATCCTCACACTTCTTCATGGGCTCACCTTTGAATCATTGTCCTGTCTTGTCTCCTATTGTTCTTTGACAATCTAGAATTCCATATAGAGCTTTCGATCTCTTCTCCAACTTTCCATACATCTGTAGCCTTTCTTTTACTTCTTCTATTTCAAATCTGAAGGATATAAATTCTTCTTTATGTCTCATACAAGTTTCTTCCTTTTCATTAAGGTTTTTTTCACTTTATCAACTTGATATTTCAGTTTTGTATTGACTTTGAGATACTCTTCCTCTTTATCTTTGAGAGATGTTGAGATCAGCTCCAATTGTGTTTCAAGTTCTTTGATTCCATCTTCATTTTTCTTCTTCTACCTTTCCTCAAGAATATTGATTTTCTCTTCATATTATTTCACCATTATATTCAATTTGTAGTTCTTTTTCCTTTGGTGTTTCAATTCTTCCAAGGCACTTATTAATTCTTCTTCAATATTTACTTCAACCTCCTCTTCATCTGAAATTTCATCTTCACTAAGATACTTATCTCTTGAGCTACTTCCAGAGACTATTTATATAACCATGCTTTTGTTTCAATAGGACCACCTCTAAGATATTATACTTGATTCAAGAGAACCAGGATCTAATACCAATTGTTGGAAATTCTAGGCACTGAGAAGGGGGAAATTAGTGCATATTAAAAATTTTACAAACAATTCAATTTCCTTAATCTGTAGTGATGAAATCACAAAATCATACACAAGAAAAGAATAAAAGAGCATACACACGAGACATAGGATTTAATGTGGGAAACCTTCAAGGGAGAAAAACCCATTGAAACCAAAGAACTAGCTTGGACAAAAATGTCATGTAAATGTTACGATGAGTTCATGTTCAGCATCCACTCAACTTGGAGATGCAACTCTAAAATTTAGTCAAGTTGCAACTTGACCTTTAACAAGCTTTTACTTACATGGAAGCTTCAAATCCTAACAATTTAACCAAACTACAACTTTATCTTCTCAGTAATCTTCCACTTCTAAAGAAGCATCAACTCCCCGAGTGTGTTGAGCACCACTTAGAATTTTGCACAAATTTTGATCACTTTTCTTGTGTTATCTGTAGACACCAATTTTTGGTAATGCTAATCCCTCCCCCGAGTTCTCTCTCTCTTTTATTATCATCATGCACACACTCACCTTATTCTCACTAAAATTTCATGTTTTCCACCTAAATCACAATTATTCCCATAATCCCATGTTAAAATTATTTCATCATTTACCCTTTTTAATTTCTCATTAATCATGTTTATTTAATCCTCAATCATTCCCGATCTTTTTATCCTCCATAAACACTATTTTCACAATCCCTAAGCATCCAAACACCCTCATTTAATTCATTCTCATCTCCCAACCACCTTTTATCATACCTAGACAACCCTAATCTTCCCTCTTTAGACCCATTTTGCATCAAATTGGCATCATCGCACCACCCGAATTGATGGTCCACTGTAGTCACTTTGGTGACCCATCGAGGTCTCCATCAACCCTATAAGTACCCCCACCACCCTCCTTTCTTGAGGATAAAATTTCGAGAGCAAGCTATCTCGCAAATTTCATTGTGATTCTTTGTCTTCCTTAGAGTTGTTACTACCATATTGGAGTTGCTTTGGAGCCCTTGCATATTTCCTTTGGAGGTCTTGGAGAGTTAAAGATTTTTGAATTCCTTTGGCCATCTCATCATCTTTTGCATCAATTTTTAACAGATTATCAACTATCTCGAGTCCTAACATTCACCCGTCATCCATTTATCTTGCCTCATCTTTCATTTTCAGCCCATTTCCCTTCATCAAACCCTAACTCCCTTCTCGCCTCCCATCGACCATGCTCGATCGTCGTCCAACCCGAATCGTGTCCATTTTATTGATTGTCACCTTCTTGTTCTCCATTATGTTTTTGAGCTTGTAATCCTTCGATCCGCAGATCACCTCAGTATCATCACCAGTCCCAAATCTTTCTCCAAATCACTCAAATCTATATTTTTGTTGTTGTTTGACTTACCTGCTACAATCACCATCGAATGGGCCTGCAGTCCCGAGTCACCGTCGACCGTCAGTTTGAGTTAATTTAGCATTTATTTACATCAGATTTGCATCTTATCTTATTTGTTGCATTTCAACTTTCTATTTTATCTTGGATTCTTTGCATCATATTAGGTCCATCATTACTTTATTTATTTTTATCAAAAAGTGGGTTGATATCCATCCCGTAGTTTTCACTTCTTGGGGTTGATGTTGTCGAGTAACCCACTCATTTACCTACTAATCATTGTCTTTGATGAATTATCTTCGTTGTACATTTCATCTAACTCACCGTGAGGAGGATCTCTCTCTTGCACCCGTATTCATCGTCATCTCATCTAGAGGTACCTTAAACCCTCTCATTTTGGAGTTTCTTATTTTCTTTGTTACCATTTCACTAATCAAACATGAACAATAATAGTGGTTCAACATTCGCATGCCTAGTGGGACCCACCCTTCTTTGGTGAGTCTTTTCATTATTTTTCATTTCCATTTTTCTTCCATCTCTTTTCTACTAATCTCACAAATAGGATCTTTCATTGCTTGCGTACATAGTGGAGTGCTTTGTTTGGGTCAACTTGCTTGCTTTAAAAATAAAAATAAAAATAAAAAGGAAATTGTGTTGTCCAAGTATTCTTCATTTTTCTCTATTTTCTTCTTTTGCATCATTTTTCCTTTTTTGTCATAACACTTCATTTTGGACTTAAAAAGAACCTTCATATTTGCTTGCAATCTAGCTTAATTAGGAGGTTAGTTTTTTGCATACACTTTTATCATACACATCCAAAATGCACACATCAAAACTACACATCTTAAACATCTTCCTCCATGTGGAACTATTAAGATTTCATCACCCAATAGGAAATCCACCCCGTATTTGGGTCGTGTAATAAATTTTTTGATTATCGATATAAAGGCTAAGCACCTGACACCCTTATTGATGCAGTGTGTGAAGTGAGGGGGTAGGCCCTAATACCAAGCCATATACTGATAATCATCACTGATTTGGGCCTCATGTACCTTTGGGTATATCAAGGAATCCATCCAAAACAACCCAAAACCATCCATAGTTTGGCCATTTCCTAGGCTCCCTTCAAGCCCATTTTTCTTTCTCCCTCACATTTCTCTTATAATCAAGATAACTAATATGTTGCGTGATTTTTATAAAATAAATAATAACCAACATAGTTCTTGTTTTATTGTTTGTTTCATGTCCGTTATTACATGTTCTCAAACAAGAAAAATGGAACAAACCATGACATCCAATGACATTCCCACTTCTACTATTATTTCCCAACAAACTTCAACCCTCTCTATTATTGCTTTCACACCTTTGATTACCTCTTATGTGGTTACTCAACCTATGGTCTCCACCCCCCACCTCTTCAAGAATCTCAAGCAATATAATCTAACACTCTGTTGAAACCAACCCATTCCTTTATCACTACTTGGTCCCATCTAGACCAGCTACTCCCCCATCCGTTAATTCTATGGGGACTTTTGGACCTCCTACCATTCCTCGTGGATGTATGGAATTCCAAGAGCTTCTGGATGTCAATCCCATCGCTTTGCATGATTACCTTCTTCGTAAGTCTACCAATCTTCCCATCAATAGGCCCCCTCTTCAATAAATTTATGCTTATCATTCCCATCTTGAGTCTACCCAAGTCCTTACATCACAACTCATTGTGTTCTTTCCAAGATCCATGAATGAAATTGTCATGGCACAACACGAGCTTGGCTCTCACCAATATTACTCCAGATCCCCCAAACCCATCAATCCACTCAATTGGTGGATCCCATTCCTCCCAATATTCCTCATATCAACACCATCCATACTTCATCTATCCCCATTACTTCCTCATCTACTATCATCACTACCATCCCCACCCAAACTTCAGAGACCCACTTACTTCCTCCACCACCAAAACAACACAATCACACTTTGACCCCCATTTCTACATCTTTTCCATAGTGTTGTGTTTTAAAATGGTACTTTAACAAAACCACATTAGGGGACAACAAGTCCCTCCTCTTTATGGGAGAGGTTCCCTTATTGAAAGCAAACAACAAATCTTATATACAAATGTACAACTTTCATCTTAAGGCTAGACTTATGACATCTTGAAATGTTTTTACCAAAATAGCTTATCAATACAAACAAATGGAAGAACCGAAGAAAGGAAAGAGCAAAATATAATAGTACTTTTAGGAAATATAGATAGCAAAGTATAACCTTATACATACTGAGCAAGAGTGATACAGTAATGTAATCATTCACATTCACAAAGTGTAATATAGCATTCCATAGACACAAAGTTCTAAAATCATATCAATAAGAACACAAAGTTTCTTATCACAAGAAGATAAATGATCCATGAATTTCAGGTAAGCAAGAAGGGACAATGGAGGAAGATAGAGAAAAGGGGAAAATCCTTCTTTTGATTTACTTTTGATTATAATTACACTTTAAAAGTATCAGAGTCCAACATTTGTAATAAGCTAAGCTCTTACATTTATATATGAAGCGAAAAGAGGAGAAGAAGAGAAGGAAGAAAATTTGATTTGGAAGCTCAACCACCAACCATCAATGCCCCTGAAAATCCACCTACAATCTATCAAATCTGGTTTTGCATGTCTTTGGCGTGCTGAAGAAGGATGGAAGATCAGATCAAATTTGATCTAGTTGAAGTAGTCCTATCACATATTAATGGCACGAAAGATGTTTTCCATATTTTCACCCAAATCAAGATATCCAGTCGAGTTCTCCATGTCTATTTGGTGTGTTGGAGAAGGAAGGATGGAAGATCAGATCAAATATGATCTGTTTGAAGCAATTAGATCACGTATTAATGGTGGGTGAATAGTAGACACTTTGAGATCTTTCCAAAATTCCCCTCTTGCCAAAAATCGAGCTTCCAGTTGAAAGACATGGTTGTCTGCAAGGTGTGGGATCGGGCATTAAACACGGGCTCACAATATGTGAAAGGGTCTGTCCATACGGGCCACATGGTGACCTCGCATGTCTTAAGTTTTCACCCCCTCTTTTTACTCTTGAAGTTGCATCGAACCGACACATGGCATCATCTCGGGCTGCTCTGTTTCTTTTGTTCTTTGCCTAAGCCCCCCTATTGGCAAAGAAACTATGCTGACCAAACATGTGGAGAGATGGCACATGTTTGGGGACCACTTTTGGATTTTCCTCTTGAAAGAGCGCCAAAGAGACATATGGCTCCTTCCACAACTTTTCTTTGTTTCTTTGTGTTTTGGCTAAGTCCCTTTTGTTTGGCGAGGCCATATGTCTGACCCTAGACACGTGGAGGCTCAACGCACACATTTGGGACTTGCCTCTAGATTTTCCCTTTGAAGTTACGCCGAGATGACATGTGGAGGCTTCCGCAAACCCTTCTATACTTAGCCGATTCAACGGCCAGCTCTGCCCCTTCTTTGACTCTAACCACGTGGCAAGCCCGCACACATGGGGACCCGCTCTTGATTCTTCCTTTGAAGTTGCAGAAGAGACATGTGGAGGATCCTACTGACACTTGGAATTTTCAACGGTTGGCTGGCTCTGTCTCCTTTTCAAACCTGGGACACGTGGAGGGTTGGCACTAGTTCAAGGTCTCTCTTTGGGCCACGCCTTTGAAGTTGCACCGATGAGGCACATGGAGAGTCTGCGCTCACTTAGGATCCTACTTTGAACTTGGCCTTTGGAGGTGTGCCGTTGGGACGCGTGGAGGCTTCCGCCGGCTCTTTATACTTAGCCAATTCAATGGTTGGCTTTGTCTTTTCAGACTCTGACCACGTGGAGGGCCTACGCACGTTTGGGGTCTCTACGTTTGTGCACCATACCAAAAGTGTACCGAAGAGACACGTGGATTCTCTTGGGCATTGGCGTGGCTACGGGTCACTTTATAACTTTTATGCCTTCGCAACAAAACCAAATTTCCAAAAGTGCTTCGATGACCTGCCTCCCCGCTTGACTTTTGATGTGGGCTCAACATTTGACTTTATCCCTTGGCATGAGCGGGTGTGGTTCAATTTATCACTTTACACCTTTTATGGAAACAAAGCCAAAATTCCTAAAGTGTCCCGATAACCTGCCTCTCCACTTTGACTTTTCAACGGATATTCAATACATGGCTTCAGCGGAGTTGTGGCTCATTTTTGTAACTTTACTCCTTTTGGAAATAAAGCCAAAATATTCAAGGTGCTTTGAGATCCTACCTTCCCACCTTATCTCGATTCGACCAATCAGGATCCTTCGGAGCCATGGAGCCAATTTGACACTTTTACAAAAATAACAAAAGTGGAAATTTCACCAAATAAACCCGCCATGCCGCATTCATCGAGATGTCCACGTATCCGTGGGACGTTGGAAAAGAAATTGATAGGGAAGATACGCCCGTCATTCACGACTGTAGAAAAAAATACATAGGAGCAAAAAAACACCACCCTTCACGCCCGGAAAACAAATTTCTCCTCATGGAAAGAAGAATTCTAAACAATATCATGCTTGATGTGATCCACAGCCATAGAAAAACGATTTGACAATTTCATTCAAATGGAGGAAACAATTTTCAAGCATCTAGATGGAAAGACAAAAAATTTATCAAACCATGTAGACTATAAGATTTTAAATTAATAGGGTGAGATTGAAAATGAGCACAAACTTCTTCCAAAAATTTACTTGGATGGTTTACCATTAGGTGTAATCTTGACCATGTTTCTGAAAAACATACCTGCTTGTTTTTGCAAAATCAGCACCTGATTCTAGAAGATCATGACTCTTAGGTACAAAATGCATTACTTTGATTTGTCTTCATGATTAGCAAGGAATTGAAATACTTTGTCAGACTAAGTAAATATTGATCAACAACATCATCCTCTTCCTTTTGTTTGCATTCCGAAGGGTGAGCTAAGACATGACTGTCATAGTTGTGAAGAAAAGATTCTAGGCATGGCTCTCCATTTTCTATTTGTTTCGAAGGACTGCAAAAAGGCTCATGTGTGCTCATCTCATCCATAGATATAACAGGGGAACTAGTGATCTCATTAATTTATTTTTCTTTGGGTACAGGCACTTGCTTATCTTTGAGAGAACTTAAAACAACAAGAGAATGGTCCACAGTGATCTTCATCTCAGTGCATTGAAATTCTTCAATCATAGGAGAGAGAGGGATCTTGTCCATTTTGTTATGATGAACATCCACTTCCACCAAAGCATAGGGGCACTTCTTTAAAAAAAGAACATTCAACCTTGGTACATGACATATCTTCTACAGACTCTATTTCAGGTTGAAAGAAAGCCTCAAGTTGTTTGTCTTCTTCATTATTTGAAGGAATATTAAATTGACATGCATCAGGTGGAGCAACAAGAAGACATTCATTGGTGGAATTGAGATAATGTTGAGGAATGAATACCTGATCATGAGTAGCTTCTAGAACTTGAATGTTCTCCTCTTTGTTACAAGGTGTCTTAAATTTATTGACTGAGTGTTCTTCAGCTTGTTTGAGAAGTTTCTTAAATGTTTGTGGAAACAATCTTGGATTTACACCGTTGTAAAATTTCTGCAGAAACTGAGCCTGTTCTGGACTGACTAGAGCTTGAAAACTATTAATAAGGAGATCTCCATCATCATCCTCATCACTGTCACTATCACTCGTTGGTGATGTGGGCCAAAAAGTTTTTTTAATTTTACCTTTGTTCTTGGGAAGGTTCCTAGATCAAGAGAATGAAAAAGACAAAAGTTTGATCCCCAGTGTATACCATAGAGTTGCCAAATCAAAAATGATCTTAAAGTTGTAATTTTAGAAAGAGATGCATTTGAAACGAAATCCCCAATGGAGTCGCCAAAAACTGTTGGGTTTTAAAATGGTACTTTAACAAAACCACAGTCAGGGGACAAGAAGTCCCTCCTCTTTATGGGAGAGGTTCCCTTATTGAAAGCAAACAACAAAGCTTATATACAAATGTACAACTTTCATCTTAAGGTTGGACTTCTGACATCTTGAAATATTTTTTTACCAAAATAGCTTATCAATACAAATGAATGGAAGAACTGAAGAAAGGAAAGAGCAGAATATAACAAGATTTTTAGGAAATAGAGATAATAGATTATAACCTTATATGTACTTTGAGTAAGAGTGATGCGAATAGAATCATTCACATTCACAACATGTAAGATATCATTCCATAGGCACAAAGTTCTAGAAATCATATCAATAAGAACACAAAGTTTCTTATCACAGAAGATAAATGATCCACAAATTTCAGGTAAGTAAGAAGGGATAATGGAGGAAGATAGAGAAAAGGGGAAAATCCTTCTGTATTGATTTACTTTCAATTATAATTACACTTCAAAAGTATCAGAGTCCAACATTTGCAATGAGCCAAGATCTTACATTTATAGATGAAGTGAAAAGAGGAGAAGAAGAGAAGGAAGAAAATCTGATTTGGAAGCTCAACCACCAACCATCAATGCCCTTGCAAATCTGCCTACAATCAAATCTGGTTCTGCATGTCTTTGGCATGTTGAAGAAGGAAGGATGGAAGATCAGATCAAATTTGATCTAGTTGAAGTATTTCAATCACATATTAATGGCATGAAAGATGTTTTCTAGATTTTCACCCAAATCAAGATATCCAGTCGGTTCTCCATGTCTATTTGGCATGTTAGAGAAGGAAGGATGGAAGATCAAATCAAATCGATCTATTTGAAGCAATTAGATCACGTATTAATGGTGGGTGAATAGCAAGTGCCGTGAGCTTTCCAAAATTCCCCTCTTTCCCAAATTAGAGCTTCCGGTTGAAAGACATGGCTGTCACAAGATACGGGTCGTGCATTTAACGCGGCTCATGATATGTGAAAGGGTCTATCCATACAGGGGCCACGTGGTGACCTCGCACGTCTTAAGATTTTTCCCCCTCTTTTTACTCATGAATTTGCATCTAACCGACATGTGGCGTCGTCTGCGGGCCTGCTCTGTTTCTTTTGTTCTTTACCTAAGCCCCTGTTGGCGGAGACACTGTGCCCAACCCGAGACACGTGGAGAGTTGGTGCATGTTTGGGGACTGCTTTTGGATTTGCTTGAAAGAGCACCAAGAGACATGTGGCTCCTTCCACGGCTTTCCTCTATTTCTTTTATTTTGGCTAAGCCCCTTTTGTTTGGTGGGGCCATATGATCTGTAAACTCTTCAACTTTGGAATTATTCACAAATCACAAATTAATCACTATTGTTTACTTTCTATTAGAAAATAACAAAGATAGCTAGTGAATGAATTACTATTGTGCTTAGAATCAACAATTGTAGTAAAGGAAAGAATATAAGCTCATAACACCAACAATTTTATCCTGGAAAACCTCCAATGGAGGAAAAACCAGTCGGGAAGGGAAATTGCTCTTTCTTCCCACTTCTATTGGCCAATTTAAATCAACAGGTACAAAATTTACAATAAGTAAGAAAGAGAAGTAGATAATATCTCAACACTTCCTTCCAGTTACTTGCTTGCTCTGTCTAACACTCCTTTCTTCTACAAAAATACAATTTCCAGCACTAAGATTTCTTGCTCACTTGCTCCCATGCTTCGATGATCTTCTACACTTCTACAATCATGTATTTATAGCCTTTCTCATGTCCTCCCATGCACTGGAGAATGGGAAAGGTCATGAAGGAGAAGAGAAATGAACATCCTTTCAAATTCAGAGGTTGTTCATTTCAAATTTTGTTTTCTGTCCGTAATGGCCAGGACCACCACCCTTTGTAAACCAACGGTTTTGGGACCACTTGCCTGCGCATAGGCGACATCTGTTACTTAAAAGTTAGAACCTCCGTTTTTTTTTTTCTTCACTGTGGCCGACTATTTTGATGAAGCGAGTTATTTTGGATCCTATGGATCACCATATGTCCACCGTGGACATGTGGAGGCTCAACACACATTTAGGACCTACCTCTGGATTTTTCCTTTGAAGTTATGTCGAGCTGACACATGGAGGCTTCTACAAACCCTTCTATACTTAGCTTATTCAATGGTCGGCTCTACCCCTTCTTTGACTCTAACCACGTGGCGAACCTGTGCACACTTGGGGTCCCGCTCTTGATTCTTCCTTTGACGTTGCACCAAAGAGACATGTGGAGGCTCTTACTGACACTTGGACTTTTCAACTGCTAGCTCTATCTCCTTTTTGGACTGGGACACGTGGAGGGATGGTACTAGATCAGGGTCTCTCTTTGGGCTGCGCCTTTGAAGTTGCACCGATGAGGCACGTGGAGAGTCTGTGCTCACTTAGGATCCTACTTTGAACTTGGCCTTTGGAGGTGCACCATTGGGACACGTGGAGGCTTCCACCAGCTCTTTATACTTAGTTGATTCAATGGTTGGCTTTGTATTTTTAGACTTTGACCATGTGGAGGGCCTGCGCACATTTGCGGTCTCCGCATTTATGCACCATACCAAAAGTGCGCCGAAGAGACATGTGGCTTCTCCTAGGCATCGGTGTGGCTGCGGATCACTTTATAACTTTTATGCCTTCGCAACAAAACCAAATTTCCAAAAGTGCTCAGATGACCCGCCTCCTCGCTTTGACTTTCGATGCGGGCTCAACATTTGACTTTATCCCTTGGCATGAGCGGGGCCGCAGTTCACTTTATCACTTTACACCTTTTATGGAAACAAAGCCAAAATTCCTAAAGTGTCTCGACAACCCACCTCTCCACTTTGAATTTTCAACGGATATTCAATACATGGCTTCAGTGGAGTTACGACTCATTTTTGTAACTTTACTCCTTTTGGCAATAAAGCAAAAATCTTCAAAGTGCTCGACGATCCACCTTCCCGCCTTAGCTCAATTTGACCAATCAGGATCCTTTAGGGCCATGAAGCCAATTTGACACTTTTGCAAAAATAATAAAAGTGAAAAGTTCACCAAATAAACCCTCCGCCACGCCACATCCAATCAGAGATGTCCACGTATCTACGACGTTGGAAAAGAAATTGATAGGGAAGATACGCCCGTCATTCATGACTGTAGAAAAAAATACAAAGGAGGGGAAAAAACTCCACCCTTCACGGCTGAAAAACAAATTTCTCCTCGTGGAAAGAAGAACTGTAAACAATACCAGGCTCGATGCGATCTGCAACCATAGAAAAGGATTTGACAATTTCATTCGAATGGAGGAAACAATTTTCAAGCATCCAGATGGGAAGACAGAAAGTTTATCAAACCATGTGGACTTTAAGATTTTAAATTAACGGGGCGAGAGTGTAAATGAGCACCAACTTCTCCAAAGCACAATTTTTTCTATCTCTCCAGACTTCTCACTCTATTCAAATATCTCTCAAAGGCACCAACTCAAATTTTTTGAAACTTGACTTGAAAAATGAGGGGAATTTTGATGCCGACAACACACACAAACATTATCATCTCACAACATCATCCTTCATAATCATTTCAAACCCACCAACCTCCCCTTAAAATTTATTTTCACTATGTCCTTCCTAATCAATCTACTCGAGTGTCTCAACCATCCCATACTTATATCCCTACTCACCTTGTGTAAAACCCATCTATCTCTCAACAACCAACACAATCTCATCCACCCTATTATATTCCTATCTCCCAACCACCTCATATATCTCAACCAATCCAATCACAACCATTCAATAATCCCCTTCCTTATCAACCACCTCCTTAAACACCTATTTACCAACAATCCTATCAATCTCACCCACAACACCACCAATCTCTTCCACAACATAATCCATCTACTTCTTATATCCCACAACCACATCCATCTACTTCTCATCCATCCACATCTAATGATCAAATGCATGTATTATTAAGTAGAATGGCCAATCTTGAATTTGTCACTTTGGTATCCAAAACCACACTTTCTTATGAATAGATTTGTAACAAACCTATCAATCCTTCAGCTCTGTAAAGCCTTATCCCCCACATTGGGAGCTCCCAAAATTCTCTAAGTTCAATAGTAAGGAGGACCCACAACAAAACATTCATGCCTTTAAGCATGCATGCTACCTCATTGCTCATGATCAAGACCTTATACTTCAGTGACATTCCTATGTCATTACCCAGATCCATGTTAGATAGGTACAACGACATTCCCCAAAATTCCCAATTTTCCTTTACCCAACTCACGCAACTATTCCAAGAATAATTTTCAATTAATATTATGTGTAAGATCACCATCACGGACCTCTATGCCATTAGACAATTTGATGACAAAACTATCACGATTTGGTCGATAAATGGTGTAGTATAATCAACCAACTATCATTCTCCCTTCCACAAACTAAATTAATCGAACTCTTCTCACGGTCTTGTGCGAAGAATATTTCCTCTACTCTTCAAATACGATCATTATAAACCTTTGAAGAAGCCTTCACCATGGTTTGTAAACTCAAAATTCATGCCCTTGAGCAAGGCCAAGTCAAACTTTGATCAAATAAACCTAAGCCTAAATTTACTAAGTCCTCCATGCATAGTGATGCAGACCAAAGAATGTTACCAACACCATCATGGTCAAATCTTCCTCCACATCTACTTCTCACATAGAGCCTTCTCAAAGGGCTCCTAGACCACCTCCTAACTATACCCCTCTTGGGAATCCTATAGTTCAATTTTTGACAAGTTAATGGCGGTCCATTTCATACGACTTCCTCCCATTTGACCCTAAGATGACTCACGACCCAAACTAGCATGGTATCGTGAGGAACATTATTATAAGTACCATCAAGTCCATGGTCATGACATTGAGAATTTTCACACTTTCAAGGACCTTGTCCAAAATATAATAGATCGTGGTGATCTTCAAGTAGATAACCTAATGCACCACCAAATCAGCCCCTTGATGTCTTCGAACAATCAAACTACGCCTCCCACATCTCAGGCACCTAATGCCCACATGATCAATACTATAAACCAAGAGTCACTATCATCACCTACACCCATCATCTCTTCATCCATTACACCCATGTCTATTTCATATGCTTTTCCCATGCCCACAACTTCATCATCCACACCTATCTCTACACCTATTGTATCTACATCAACTATATCCACAACTATCACACCCACATCAATTTCAATTAAACCTACATCCCCATTTATGTCTACTACATCCACACCCGTCACATCTAGTTCTTCACCCACATCTCCCCAACACCCATCTTAACACCCTCATCACATGTTCTTACATCTATACCTATTTCCACAACCACATCTACTACTATGATCATACCCACATCAACATCTGAACCCATATCCACAACCATACCATCCCTTAAGACATCTACTATGCCGACACCCTCACTTAATACAACTACAAAAATAATTTTGTCCCATCCACAAGTCCAATCACCCCTACACCAACAAACCCTAGACCTATGCAATCTACAACCCCTTTTGATCTCATCAAACATATTATACAAAAACCACTTCCATCTTCAATATCCACATCTACAACACAATCTACATTACCCGGGATTGCCTCTAAAGACCCCCTAGTTGAAATTATCATCATTCCTGCCAAAGGTAAATCCTCACAAACAAAGTCTAAAAGCCTTGGCATACCCACTCAAAAATCCCTCACACACCCACACAAAAAGTTGGAGCTCCCTACTCCCAAGTCTAACCTCCCTAAGAAATCTAATGTTTTATCATCACTTTTAGGAGACTCTCCATCCATCTTAGGACTAGGCCCTTCATCCAAGATCCCTATCATCAATAAATCCAAATCAAAACAATCTAGTCCTCGTTCTAAACTTGATCCTCCTTCAAAACCATCCATTTCCCCAATTGTCAAATCAGAATCCAAACCATCCAAGTCCTCAACCATCAAAATCAAATCTAAGTCATCCAATCCTCCTCTTCAAACTACACATGAATCATAAACATCCACTTCCTCTTCCAAATCTAAATCTAAGTAAAAGGTTCCCATAAAACCTCATAAGAACAAAGCACCTCTTTCCCTCTTCCACTACCCCTAAATCTAATTCATCTACAATCCACATCACCCCTTCTTTAAAAACTCCCATTGGGTCCTACACAAAGGTCCTTCAACGTATAATTCAAACATCTACAATCAAAATTCTCCACATCAAATCTTTTGACCCACGTCGACAAAAACTGTCATGGTTCGATTCTAATGTCATTTGTGCCTACCATCGTACCCCCGGATAGGATAATGAACATTGTAAGGCCCTCCAAACTATCATTCATAATCTTATCGAGGAGGATAATCTTCTCATTGAAGAATATCACCCTCTTCTCTATACTTCTCCACCCCAATCTTCACATACTAAGAGTTATAAATCCTCGTATTCATCCAACACCTTCATTGTCATTCCTTCTCCAAACACTACTTCTCCCAAAGAAGGACCCCTCTATTTATCAAAGTTGTTCAAATTTTCACTCATTCTCACCCCCATGATTTTCAATCACCTTCTCAATCCAAACCAAAGGTTGTTGTCACCACTCCCTCTAGCGAGCCTACTCCCCTTCTTCATCAAAATCCAAAGTGTCTATCTTAGTTGCCCCACGGCTTGCTGCCATTGAACAAAGTATTACAAAACAAATTCATCAGGCCACATTCAAGATGTCACTCTATGATCTCATCCAAAGCTCCCCAATCATATACAAGATCTCATGGAAGCTCATGGAAGCTCTAAAGTGTATCACTACCCCTAACAATGAGACTCAATATTTCTGACTCTTGTTGGAGTGCTCGTTGCTTCTAACGCTATATCTTGGGATAATTTTGAAATGCCTGACATATCACCTAAGGACCATGACCTCCCACTTTTCATCACTATGCATATCAATGATACATTCATTAGGCATTCCATGATAGACAATGGAGCCAACATAAATATCATCTCATCCCATACCTTTGATCAGCTCAAGCTCCCTAATTCTGTTGTCTCCCAATCTCTCACCATCCTTCATGCCTTCAATGATGTTGTCGGCCCTGCTTTTGGTATGGCCATTCTTCCTTTCCGCATTAGTGAAAAAATCCTCTATGAGGTCTTCTATATCATAGAAGGGCGAGTTCAATACAATATCCTACTTGGATAATCATGAATTCGCATCATGCGTTGTGTTCCTTCCACCCTTCATCATTGCATCAAGTATGAACATGAGGGGAAAATCCTAACTCTCCCCACATAAACTCCTCCATTCAAAGCATGTCACATGACTTATCGACCTAACAATGTGCTCATCCCAAAACAAGATTCTTCTGAAGCATCCACTAGCTCATCCGTCTCTACATCTAAACTTCTCAATGATGACTCTATAGACAAAGTGATGGATCATCTCTCATTGGGGAGTATCGCCTCCTCACCCTTAATGATTTTCCCACACCTCATCGACTTGGTAGACATGATAAAGCTCTAATATATCAACCTGATGTCGGGGATAATTTATTTTGGTCCACCCCATCTTCACACCAATCTCATCTATGGTGGCATCGATCGCCCTTCCTCTCACATTGATGCTCAACCACACACCAATCCTTATACCAATGGCTTTGACTTTCTTTACAACAAATCCTTTGCCTACACCTACCTCCGAGTTATGCATGGAAAGGATTTGGTATGGGGTGCTATGAACAAGGCATGCATGATCTCATCATTGACCAATCTCGTAAGCCCATGAGAAGTTCGGATTAGGTTTTGAGGAACAATCTACTGACTTTCTTGCACCTTTTTCATCCTCTTCTCTCATAAACATTGACCCCTTCTTCTTCATCTATCAAACCTATGGATATGGATGACACCGTGTCCATTTCGTCTATTTTCTTAATCTCCATCATCACTTTAGGACCAGTCACTTATCAGTGTGAAGGTGAAACCAAGTCCCTCCCTCTTGATTTCTGATATGGTATAAGAATATTCCCTACCATTGACATTCTTCAATGCACCAATGATGACTCCATCCTTTCCTACATGGGGGAAGAAGATTCATATCTTCATAAGACCTTACCTCTAGACACATCCACCCTTCTCAATGAATCCACCATCGACATCAATATAGGGACTCCGCAAGAGCCCCGCATCCTCAAAGTGGGTCAATCCATTGATCCAAAAGAGCTTGAGTCTTTCACCTCATTCCTTTCTAGACATAGCCAAGCCTTCACATGGTCGTACACCAACATGTCGGGCCTTGATCCTTCTATTATTTTCCACAACATCATCACCATCCCTAACACTAATTTGGTTAAGCAGAAGCTTCGTCGCATGCATCCTTGTTATGCCTACCTTGTTAAAGAGGAGTTACAACAACTTCTCTCGGCCAACATCATCATTTTTATCGACTATCTGTAATGGGTTTCTAATATCGTATCCATTTCCAAAGCCTCTAAAGCTTCGTATCTGAACTGAATTTTGAGATTAAAATCTCGTTTGACCTAAAGATGACTTTCCTCTTCCTAACATTGACCAACTTGTGGACCTCACCGCAAGATATGAGATGTTTTCTCTTATGGATGGATTCTATGGGTATAATAAGATTTGTATCACACTAGAGGACCAGCATTAGACTTCTTTCATTACTCCTTAGGGAACTTCTACTATCGTGTCATGCCTTTTGGCTTGAAAAATGTAGGAGCCACCTATCAATGTGTCATGACCTACATCTTTCATGACCTCATCCATAAGACTGTAGAAGACTATGTCGATGATATCTTGGGTAAATCCAAGCATCAATGGGATCACCTTGTTGTCCTTGAAGTCCTCTTTGAATGCCTTATTCACTTCTTCCTTCATCTCAATCCCATCAAGTGTGTTTTGGAGTCTTAAGCTGGTAGGCTCCTTAGTTTCATCATCTCTATTAAGGGTATAGAAGTTGATCTGTGAAAATCAAATCCATCCTAGAGATGCCCCCTCCTTCTAATCTAAATCAGCCATGCGATCTCCAAGGACAACTTTAATCGAGTTCGTCATTTTATTTCATAACTTTTTTTTGATTGCCAACTTTTCCATCATCTTTTTCAAAAAGACGTTGACTTTAATTGGGATAAAAATTGCCAAAAAGCCTTTGATGATCTCAAGCAGTATCTTCTATCTTTGCCTATGCTCACACCTTCACACAAGGGGGAGCCTTTATATCTTTATATCTTTGTCACCGATCATGCTTTGGGTGCCATGTTGGCACATCAAGATGGCTAGGGTAGGGAGAAGGTCGTTTATTACATCAGTCCAAACCCTTCATGATTATGAGACCCGCTACACTGAAGCCAAAAAGTTATGTTGCACCCTTTTCTTCACCACCTTTAAGCTCCTTCATTATCTCCTCAATCATAAAACCTTCATCGTTACCAGGCGTTCATCTTCTTAAAACCATGCATTCTAAGCCTTATCATAGAGATCATGTTACTCGATGGCTCATGCTCGTGACTGAGTTTGACCTAGAGTTCATCTCTCAAAAATCTATTAAGGTTCAGGCCATTACTGATCAGCTAGATGAAGCCCCTCTTTCTAAAAATCATCCTCCTCATGAACAATTTCCAGACGAGTCTATCTTCGCCGTTAATCATGAATTTTCATCCATCCGGAGGACATTTTTCTTTGATGGATCTAAGTGTCAACAAGGGGATGGTGTCGGTGTCATCATCATTCCTCCTTGGGATACTCATATCCCTATAAACTTCAAGCTCAATTTTGAATACACCAACAACATGGTTGAGTATGAAGCCCTCATCCTGGGCCTTAAAACCACTTTCATGCTCACCGTCCAAAGCCTTAACATTGATGGTGACTCTCAGCTCATCATTAATCAATTCAAGGGCATATATCAATGCAAAAATAAAGTCCTCCAAAAATAGAAGTTCGTCATTGACTTTATTCTTAAATCCTCCGACTTCTACACCATCCAAATCCTCCCTCGGTCATCTAATCGCTTTGATGACGATGGCGTCCTCGCATCTCTAATCCCATGGGCAATAGAGCGGTTTAAGATTTTTTTTTGTTCATCATCTAGATCAACCATCCCATGTCCATGAGCTTCCTCGCATCAATCATGTTGAAACCAATCCATTAGATCTCTGATATTCTCAAATTTTCAATTACTTATCTCAATTTAAGCTCCCCTCGACTTAACCAAAAACAAGTAGGAGGTTATTTCTTCAACGCATTAACCGCTATGTCATCCTTGGCGGCATCTTCTACAAATGTGGGTTTGATGGCATCCTTCTTCAATGCCCAAAATCCTCTAAGTTTATCTGTGCCATCCAAGAAGTCCACGATGGCATATGTGGTGGTCACTTTAGTGGTTTGGTTATTTCCAAACACATTCTTCTCGATGAGATATTTGTTAGGAATTCATTCGGTTAGTGCGCCATTAACATTTAAATATTGTAATATAATTGTTAGTAAAATTGTTTAGAACAACCTACGTATTATTGGTGTGTGTTACAACAACTCATCTATATTTGATGAGCAGTTGTAGGAGCTTTGTTAGGACTCCTAGTTTATAGGAGAGGTCATAGCCTATTAATTTGTATTGTGTCTATTGAATTAAAAAATGAAACAATCAATCAAGTTTACCGTGTGATAATTTGTTGCAGCTCTTTCATCCAGTATCAGAGTGAGATGATAGGCGACAGGTGTGAGGATTTGTAGTTTGGATTTGTATCTATCCATTCATAATTAGTAAAGAGGCGCCATTATAGAGGAAGAATGAATTAGTGCATGTAAAGTTTCAGAAATTTGCAGATCCAACTATGCGCCTGAGCGTTCAGCCCTGTCAAACCAGTCAGAGTTCATATCCAATTATAGAACTCTCCAGTTCTGCATAGCCACTTTCATGCCGACCTAGTTTTTCACTTAGCACTCTTTCGTTCAATCTCATTAGTCTCTCATCGGGCCTGTTTATTGCTTCCATTCACAACAATAATCCATTGATATTCGACATCAACTCCAACCAAGAAGAGAGAGAAAATATTAGTCTCGTGTATCTACAGGTGGAGCTTTGCATGGAAATTGGATATAATTAGAATTGAGTCTCCATCATGGTGGAAGGCGAGTTAACAGTTTGTAGTGCTTGGTCTGCATTGATACACATTGCATAGAGCTCACATCCACATCACATTGATAGACGTTTGGGTTCTACTTATGTCTGCGCCTGATCCATATCTAATTCATTAAGCTTGTCGTCCAAACAAAGTATTGCAAAACAATGACATCTGAAGGAAATCAGTCAACCCGTGCTCGTGGCAACTGAAGGAAATCTAGAGATAATCTGTGCATTGATAAACAGCTATCAAACAGTCGAAGTTCTCTGCCAAAAGCTCATGATCAGGTTGTTTCGTATATTTTTGAGATTAGTCGGTCAATGTGAGTTTTGGTTTAAAGTCTTTAGATATAGGTTTGTCGGTTTATCGAAACAATGAAATAGTCTTTATAAGTTTGTGTCTACTTGTCATCAAAGTTAGAGTAAAAAGTCTATTTAATATATAGGTGGATTAAATATATTAATGGTTTTTTTATTTTGTTAAATCTATGTCAAATTTTATTTTATAAGTCCATAAAGTATAAAGTTACATTTATATCATAAATTTGTGTTATCATCTTAGTCAAAATCCATTTTGTCGAGAGTCTTAAAAAAGGTCAATATCAATATTAGTATAGTATTATCGTCTTGTCTATATTGCCTAGATGTGTTAGTCATCATAATTATTCAATGTCAATATCATGTCGTCAAGGTGATTTAAAAGTCATTTTGTGTCAAAATTGTATCATTGTAAAAAGTTTCAAAAATTAAAAAAATTGCCTCACTTTTCAATAATTGGATGCAACGTCCATCTTATGGGGGTGAATTGTTCAAAGATCCTCAAAGCCAAATCAAGTTGAGTTAGCAACAGCTTATTGGAGGATGGAGGCACAAGAGGATGGAGGACAATCAACGTCCTCTCTTCAATCGCCAACAACGGGCCACTTCACATTATGGTGACATGTGTGAGTGTGTGGTGTTTTCAAAATAAATGTGTTATGGAAACTTCACATTGTGTGTGTGTGGGGGGGGATGACACAATGCTTCAGTTTGTATGTGTGGATTGTTATGTTTGCACTATGATGGATTCCGATATGTAATCTCCTGAAGAGCAACTATGATGAGAGCCGAAGGATGCACTGACACATCGCGATATGGTTGTAGGTAAACCATTTGAAAACCTTCACCCCTTTGTGGTTTGTGGTCAACCACTGGAAAACCACCTTACTCTCGGTTTTTGGTTAACCGATGGAAAACCAACTTTTGGTTTGTGATCATCCAAAGGAAAATCACATGATCGTGAAATTAAGTGCAGTGTAGTATGGAGGTTTTCCCCATGTTCGCACTAAGGGGGAATGTTAGGAATTCATTCGGTTAGTGCGACATTAGCATTTTGAAGCTTGTAATATAATTGTTAGTAAGGTTGTTTAGAACAACCTACGTATTATTGGTGTGTGTTACAACAACTCATCTATATTTGATGAGTAGTTGTAGGAGATTTGTTATGACTCCTAGTTTATAGGAGAGGACATAGCCTATTAATTTGTATCGTGTCTATTGAATAAAAAATGAAAAAAACAATCAAGTTTACCATGTGATAATTTCTTTGAAGCTCTTTCAATATTATTAGCCCACCCTCAATAAGGACTATTGTGAATATGTTAAGAAATGCATCTCATTCGCATTCTTAGCCAAGCCTTCTGAATAGGTCAAGATATTTGTGATCCAGAGGATAATTTAGGACTTTAGGAGTTCAGAAATCTCCTAAACCATGACAATGTGGTGGAGAATTCGGAGATATTTCTAATAGTATAAGGAACATTGGAAACGGAAGTTGTATGCTCAAGATATTGTTGGTCAAAGTTTGGTCAAAGCTCGGACTCGGCGGGGTCAACTAACCAATCGGGGAGTGACACATGGCAAAAGTGAAGTTTGACCAAAAGGGTAAAAATTTGGTTTTGCAATGTCAATCTTCGACACTCGTGTTTAGGCAATTGGGCCTCATTATTTGTTCGTTGGGCGCTCTCGGCCAAGGTCGATACACTTTTTAAATAGAGGGTTGTCTTTGCCACCAAAATTGAAATATCATCTTAATTGTGAATTTACCACATGATGTGTCATCAGGCCACCATGTGGCCTCGCCACCACTAAGCCACATATCACATCGCATTGACAAAATTGGTAGTCACATTGGATTAAGTAGGGAGAGCTCAATATATAACTCATGTGAGCTCACTAGACACCTCGGCGAGTTGTCACGTCACCTCACCTACCTCCCACATGGTTCGAGGCCTTATCCACGGTTCGGTTGATCCTTATCTCCATTGCCCGCATAATATAACCATCAATGGAAAATAGCTCACCACATATGTGGCAGGGGAAAAAGGGTAAGTGTGGCCCATGCCACATTATTATGGGTAGCCACTCCTTATTTAAAACACCGCCCAACCATTATCCCCAATTAATGTGGGATTTAAATCCCCACATAACAAAATGCAAAGCGGGTTGGTTGGGGAGATTCAAACCCCCAACCACCCACATTCTAAAATTATCCCCCACCACCATGCCACTCGGGCTGGTTTAAATTATATAAGGGCTCATTTGTATTTGTATAAGCACGATTTTGTACTGTGTTAGAGCCTTAATAAGGTAGTTTTGTAAAAGGAAATTTTAGAGTCACTTAGGAACAGATTGGGTCCTCAGAGTAAACTGGAAAGTTGTTTAGAATTTTGAGATATTCCTTGTGGATGTATTTTTTTCCTATTTTGGATATGTTGTGATGATGTTTTATGTTGTGAAATTCATTGGAGTGCCTGGATTTCTAGTTCGGATCCATAGGGCGAACATCACCTTCAAGGAAAAATATGGGATATCCGATCTTCTCGCACCAAACATTATAAGCCGATATATTGTGACTCGGTGGTCGTAGAGGAGATTTTTGTTCTTTTGAAGACCATTTCAGATCTATACGAATCAACTAGCATCGAGTTATTGTTCTTAAAGACCGGTTTCGATTCGATAAATCAACTAGCATCAGGTTCATTGTTGCACATTCATAGCTTCATTTGTAAGTTTGTATTAGATTTACAAATCGGAAGTTTTTAATGAATCGGTTCAACTTTTGTACTTGAAGATGTAGGGTTTTGTAATATCCCACTTCTAATATCAATAGAAATTAGGCAAACAACCAACTCTTGATGCATCAATAGTGAATACAACAAACTATTTATGCCGGTTGAGTAAATGACTCAATAAACCCAAGGATAAGGGTTTCTTGGCCTTAACTCATCTACTAAAATTCCACAATCTTATCAATATAGACTGCTGTAATAGAAATCGATCACAAAGATTCTCCTAAATGTAAATAAGGCAAACCACTCTTTATCATGCAAAAACCTCAACCGAAATGTGCTCAGATATCAAGGTATGTTTACTTAGTCAAGCCACATATGAATCATTGCTAGAATGCTTCAAGGTCACCTTAATAATATGCAAACACAGTTCATCAAGACTGTGACATATCAGCCATTAGAAAGAGCACTCAATCCAAAAGGAATCACTGCCAAGTGAGAGATAAAGCATGCACACAACTCAGATTAACTTCCTCATATATTTCACTCCCATAAGACTTCTATTCATCGTTAAATCATGTATTCAACCCAGCCGCTACACTCAGACCATTAGAGACACTCAATATGCATGGAAATCGATGCTAAAATCAGTGCTTGCACACCATAATGGTGACACTAGGCTTATGCAAACAGTACTAACAGTTCGTGGATCAAATGAAGCTTAAATATGCACCAAAACATTCATCATTTACCCCCAAATGAAGTCGCTGGCTTTAAGGAAAGAACAACAGTTTATTTCAAACCCAAAATCAGACCCTAACACATCAAATGAAGTCGTTGTAGCTAGTAAACTAAGATCAGCCAATTCGCTGGGCATTTAGCACACCAAACATGCATTGGAGTATTAAAGCCTTTGTCAAAAGAGGTCGCTGAAATTAGAGGACAACCAGCTGGTCGATTTCACTCCAATTATTGCATGCAAAACAGTCTACATACACCATAAGAAATTCGCTAATCCTAGACCCCTTCAAAGTAACAATATTCCAGGCAATTAATTTAAAAATCAAATCGATTTGCTTCAGTTAGGGCAAAATGATTTATATGACGCTAAAAGCACTCCAAAACAATCACCAAAGTACCATTAGAGTTCACTAGGGCAAGTAGAAATCATACAACACAAGTCGATTTGCAAAAGCACATGAAAATACTCCAATTGATATCAAAATCCGATTCTTCAGTGAATCACTATAGTAAAAACATGTAGATTTCACTTGAAAATTCAATCAAAATGTTTGCCAAAGCCAGCTCAATACAATCTCCCACGCAAGAGAGAGAGAGAGAGAGAGAGAGAGAGAGAGAAAATATCAATGGGCATGCATCCCAACTCCAAGCATGGAGTATCAAAATAACTTCATCATAACATAATAATAATAATAATGGTCCTAGCACTCCTTTTATAAGCAAGGAGGCACAAAATTTGAAAACCCTAGGAGAAGGAAAATATTAAATAAAAGCAGTTTGTCTTCCCTAGGTGTGGCGTCCCTTTTCAAAGGGTGATTTTAACAATAAAAGCCACCTAAATGTTTATTTAATTAATTCCCCATTTAATTTTTATATTTTGGGAATTAAATTAAATAATCTTCATAATTAAATAATTAAATACTTAAATAATTATTGCTCCAGGAAACAATATTTAATTATTTAATAAAAATGTTCACATTGCACATCCCAAAGCCCACGGGGACGTATAGGCTAAGGGTCTTCAGAAATGGGGACATTACAGTCCTCCCTTCCCAAGATTGCTTGCCCTCAAGCAATAGCAAGCTCATGCCTCTGGTACCACCATGGTAGCACTCCAAGAACCGAGTTCCCATGCCACTCAAGTGGAGGAGCATTTGTAATATCTTGGGTTGCTTCATCCTTCTCTGCATTTTATTTCTCAAACCTGCACATGAAACAAACCAGTTAGAAAAATGAGTGTTGAAGAACACTCTTCTTGCTTCTTCTTGGTATCTCCATGGCTTGGATGGTGCCCAACTTTCTTTCATGCATGGGCTGCCCTCAAAATCAATGATGCACCCCCATACACTGTTGTAATCATGCCACTTCTTTTCAAAAATATGAACCGTAGTATTAAACAACTGTGCATGATTTGATTTCTCGTTCTGCTGTCCCAAAATTTTAGTCACATGCTTCCAGGGTTTCTTGTACTTTTGCCACACTTTTTCCCACCAAATGTTAGCTACAAGAACAAGCCATACATTATTCCTCGTGAAACTCCATTGGATGTGGAAAAACTCATTACTCATAAAAGAACATGAGTCAAAAACTTCATCACCCTTCTTATTATGTGGCCCATGATCATAAGGAATGTTGAATGAGTAATATAGCAATCCAAAAATAATAGATTCAACTAGTGCCAACAACCATAAATCATTCTTTCCATTACCATAAAATGTGCATGTAACAGGACCAACTAAGTGGCTTTCATAAAAGAGTGCAGAGAACAACTATAATCATAGAAAATATGTTCGTGGCTGTCCCGAAAAGCTCAACAATACATATCACTTCGTCCCTTATTTCAAAACAAAAATCAGTCATCATGCCTACTTGGAAATTCATCATGTAGTGGTGCCATGTGTTCAAGCAATTACCTTGAGGTGGGAGAACTTTCTCTCTCCCAAAAGTGGATGCTTGGATCACCAAGAAGAGTACCCGGGCTGATTACTCGCTGCTGTCCATAACCCCAAAAAATACCCAACTCATGGCGAAGATGTGTGTCCCACTATCCAACAAGTTAACAACAACAAGACATTCATCACAAGTGATTAGAGTAGGCTTAAAAAACTGAAAATTACCATTCTTTATGGTTGCCTTCATGATGTGAATGGCAAGAGGAATAATGGTGTTGCTGCTATGATGTCCATAATTCTTCCTTGGGCTGCCCCCAACTTCTTCTAAACTTAGAATTTCTGAGTTTGGTGCAGCGTGTTTTTCTCCCTCATTCTCCTCATCCAAAACCTCTTTTTCTTCCCTACAAGTGTGCATGCTTGGTGGGTAATGATGTGGGACCTTTATGGGACTTATGCCTTCCTTTTGTTCTTTCAATGGCTCACGGTGGGACCTCAAATCTGATTTTCCAAAGTGCAGATCTGAGTCTTCCCTTTGCTTCTTCTTTATGACTCCCTTTTTTGTCACTATATCATGCATGCGAATGTTAGAAGAAAAAGACATCTTTTCAATCAACAAAGCATTTTTACCTTGCTCTTTCTTCGATCCTTCATCTTCTTGTCCATGGGAGGTAGGTGACTCTATATGGCCATTGACTTCTTTGATGAGCTTATCCCAATATGCATCAACCGAAGTCTTTCTTCTTTTTGATCCACTTCTTTTCCTCTTCAGGTTACAAAACCCTTGGAGGGTCAAGAGAGCTTGGGTCTCTTGACTTAGTGCTGGTATTCTTTGCAATAAGTATCAAAATCATGCTTGAGCCATTCCTTCCATTCACCATTACTCATCAACTCCATGATCCCTGATTTTTGCACTTAGAATCACAAACCCTGCATACACAAAGTGACCCACACAAATAGAGGAAGGAAGCTCTGATACCACTGTAATATCCCACTTCCTGATATCAATAGAAATTAGGCAAACAACCAACTCTTCAATGCATCAATCAACTGAATACAACAAACTATTTATACCGGTTGAGTAAATGACTCAATAAACCCGAGGGTAAGGGTTTAATGGCCTTAACTCATCTACTAAAATTCCACAATCTTATGAATATAGACTGCTGTAATAGAAATCTGATCGCAGTATTCTCCTAAATGCAAACAAGGCAAACCACTCTTTATCATGCAAAAACCTCAACCGAAATGTGCTCAGATATCAAGGTATGTTTATTTAGTCAAGCCACATATGGATCATTGCTAGAATGCTTCAAGGTCACCTTAATAATATGCAAACACAGTTCATCAAGACTGTGACATATCAGCCATTAGAAAGAGCACTCAATCCAAAAGGAATCACTGCCAAGTCAGGGATAAAGCATGCACACAACTCAGATTAACTTCCTCATATATTTCACTCCCATAAGACTTCTATTCATCGTTAAATCATGTATTCAACCCAGCCGCTACACTCAGACCATTAGAGACACTCAATATGCATGGAAATCGATGCTAAAATTAGTGCTTGCACACCATAATGGTGTTGTTAGGCTTATGCAAACAGTACTAACCATCCTTGGATCAAATGAAACTTAAATATGCACTAAAACATTCATCATTTACCCCTAAATGTAGTCGATGTAGCTAGTAAACTAAGATTAGCCAATTCGTTGGGCATTTAGCACACCAAAAATGCATTGGAGTATTCAAAGCACTGTCAAAGAGGTCACTGAAATTAGAGGACAACCAGCTGGTCGATTTCACTCCAATTATTGCATGCAAAACAGTCTACAAACACCATAAGAAATTCGCCAATCCTAGACCCCTTCAAGTAACAATATTCCAGGCAATTAATTTAAAAATCAAATCAATTTGCTTCAGCTAGGGCAGAATGATTTATATGACGCTAAAGCACTCCAAAACAATCACCAAAGTACCATTAGAGTTCGCTAGGGCAAGTAGAAATCACACAACACAAGTCGATTTGCAAAAGCACATGAAAATACTCCAATTGATATCAAAATCCGATTCTTACGGTGAATCACTATAGTAAAAACATGTAGATTTCACTTGCAAATTCAATCAAAATGTTTACCAAAGCCACTTCAATACAATCTCCCACGCAAGAGAGAGAGAGAGAGAGAGAGAGAGAAGAGAAAATATCAATGGGCATGCATCCCAACTCCAAGCATGGAGTATCAAAATAACTTCATCATAACATAATAATAATAATAATGGTCCTAACACTCCTTTTATAAGCAAGGAGGCACAAAATTTGAAAACCCTAGGAGAAGGAAAATATTAAATCAAAGCGGTTTGTCTTCCTTACATGTGGCGTCCCCTTTTCAAAGGGTGATTTTAACAATAAAAGCCACCTAAATGTTTATTTAATTAATTCCCCATTTAATTTTTATATTTTGGGAAATAAATTAAATAATCTTCATAATTAAATAATTAAATAATTAAATAATTATTTCTCTAGGTAATAATATTTAATTATTTAATAAAAATGTTCCTCACTTGACATCCCGAAGCCCACTGGGACATATAAAGCTAAGGGTCTTCGAAAATGGGGACATTACGGTTTGTTTTAGCCGAACTCTATTATCAACCGCTTGTAGTGTGTGTCCATTTTTACATTGCATTTTTTATTAAGTTGATAATATGGTGGAATGAAATCGGTAAACTAACAAATTGCCTATGGGGGTCTAAGGTCAGTTAAAAATTTTGGTCATATTTTCGGATAAATTTGATATTTGGTTATTGCTTGGTACTAGCTCATCGTCACACAACCATGGACATATACCTATTCTTCTAATGGTTTATAGTTCTTGCAATGTTGGGCACAATGATTCGCATGGTGGTGACTAGATATCGGGAGCAAACTCGCTAGATCGTGGAACTATATGGGCACATGGAAAATGTGTGTGATCGACAACATCTCTAAAATCGATGAATTGCTAAGCTCCAAAGGAGCATCGAATCACTACTTGGTTGGATGGCCAAGGCAGCTCTGAAAGGAAAAGGTGCATGGGAGCTCACCATCACCATCACCGGGTTGAATGGTATGTAGCCACTACGGTAAAGGCGGTCATGAAGCAAAACATTGTTGGAGAAGAAACCCTGATCGATCACCTTGCTAGTTTAATCGAGAGGACTTCCTATAAAGGGAAAGCTCTTGAAGTTCCTAGTGCAAGTCAAGGTATGGTCAATTGAGATGACACCCTTGTGACAACAAATGACATCATTAGGGACTCTGGATGTGATCCTACGATCAGTGAGGACCTCAAGACGTAATGTACTGTTATTGTTGAAGGGCGCAATGTGCGGCTTATCTTCAATTAGGATATCGATTGAGCTACATCACAATTGATTTGGTATGCTAACTGGGCATACCAACTAGGCCTCTTCTACATGCCAAAACTTATGGCACTCGAGACGGTGGTATTCAAGGAATTACAGATAGATATTACACCATGCGGTACACCATCATAGAAAGTTTTCAAATGCTTTGAATCTTGACAATGTCTCGAGTAGAGATGGATGAGATAGTCCTGGGAATCTTATACCTCGTAGTGCATTAGGAATTCATCATGAATGTGGGAGAAGCCCTAAAAATTTGATTAAATCATGAGTTGATTATGGTGCTAAACATTGGTCGAGTTACGAGACCCAATAATGGATATCTCAACAAGTTATATGACTCTTACTCTCTTGGGGACCATCTAGTCCTAGATGATGAACATGATCCCTGTACAACACTAAGGCAACCAAATCCCCACCAGGTTTAGGTACCACATAGAATTTAGGTGGTAATAAAAATAGTCATCTATTGTGATTATATCCTTGAGCATTTTATTGGGTTTAATAAAATAAAACATACCCATGCTCTTATTTTTATAATAAAATAAAGACCCATTTTTGGGCATTGTTTGTACTTGTGATACTTGCAAATGTAAGACCCCGTAAGAAAGGGAAAAATTATGTACTAACTCATAATGTTGTAAAGTATCAAAAAAATCTTATAAGAAATTATACATGCACCATCTATCATACTTGTGTAACAAAGATGATTATGTAGAGGAGCCGACAACGGATTGGAGACACCAAGCCATTAGTAAGCCAACCTCCATTATTAAGTCCGCACAGAGAACACCCATACAAGAGCTCGATCTTTATTATGTTGGACATATCACTAAGATCATTAGCCGTGGAGGAGGGTTGTAATCATTGTTGAGCTCGTTCTAAAATTTCAACTAGGAACTTCACTCTCCATAGAGGTTGATTGAGGTCATGCAACAAATTGGTAGTTGATCATCATCGACACTGACATCGATTCGGATATTTTCTCTACCTAGAGGCTGATTGAGGCTATGTAATAGAGTGGTACACGATCATCGTGGTCAATAGGAGACTTAAGACTATGTAGAGGTAAAGACCTTGCAGTGTGGGGGGTGAAAGTCGGGGTTTATTTTAAGAGACCTCTGAGAAATCAAACATGGAAAATCCTGACGACTATTTATAAGGGTTGTCAATGCTCACCATTAATAATGTCAATCCGGGTTGGTGTCCAAATGCTGCATGCATTAAGAGAAGAAGATCTTGGAAAGTAACTCTTTTAAACACAAACCCAACTTGCATAAAATAAATCACACTTGCAAAAATTTAAAGGCACACTTACAGAAATAAAGGTACACTTGCAGAAATAAAGTTTGCATGAAATAAATCACACTTGCATGAAGGAAATCACACTTGCAAGAATTTAAACACACTTGCATAAATTGAAATTGTTGAATTAGAAATAAACATAATTGAATGAAACACCTGCAAGTTCACAACATACTGAATTTTCAACATAATGAATTACAAAAATGATTAAACATAAACATGAATACACGTACCCATCTTCTTTGAAATGAGTGGCCAGATCATTCCTTGGAAGAGGATTTAAATCATACTTCTGAGATCTTAAAACTACATAATATTTGAGAGGAAAGAACAAATCTTTATTTCTTGGGAGAAAAGCATTACATATCTAAGTGTGGAAGGTTGTATTTATAATTCATGCATCCAACCAACTCCTTATTTTAGAAAATACAATCCAATATTATCTTTATTCCAATCCTAACAACTAATATCTTCATCTCCACAAAATATGGAGAGAGATATATTATTGAGTCAAAGTCTTATCTCACTTATTTTAGGAAGATTTGCTCCCAAATCTTCTCCTTGCTTTTCGGTAACAAGAATCATAATGATTTTATTCCTCTACATTATTGGAAGGAGGATTTTCCTCAAAATATTATTTTGACCAAATACCTTTCTCGGATTTTCCATTTGACTTTGTTGTTTTTTACTTGTGGAACTTTTGACGCTTGTTTGATACGCTTTTTCCTCGGACTACAGTTCACTAAAAGTTAGATTTATCTTCATTGGTAAAACCTATTGCAAATCTGAATGAGATTTTTGTTAAACACATTGCTATGAACAAAAACCTCTCTCATATTTTCCATTTGACTTTTTGTTTTTGTTTATGGAACTTTTAGTGCTCGTCTAATACACTTTTTCTTGGACTACAACTCACTAAAAGTTAGATATCTCTTTATTGGTAATACCTGTAGCAAATCTGAATGAGGTTTTTGTTAAACACATTGCTATGAACAAAAACATCTCTCAAATTTTTGTTTTACTTTTTTGTTTCTATTTATGGAACTTTTAGTGCTCGTCTGATACACTTTTCCTCGGACTACAGCTCACTAAAAGTTAGATATCTCTTTATTGGTAATACATGTAGCAAATATGAATGAGTATTTTGTTAATCACATTGTTATGAACAAAAACCTCTCTCAGATTTTCCATTGGATTCTCTAATCTTTCACAATTCCTCAAAAACTATCAAAATTGTGAGTTCCTAACTAAGCTTTGTGAGTTCAAAACTAACTCTGTGAGTTCCAGAACTAAGAGTGTGAGTTCCAGAACTAAGAGTGTGAGTTCCAGAACTAACTCTGCAAGTTCCAGAACTAAGCCTGTGAGTTCTAGAGCTAACTTAAAATAGCTATAACATTTGCATACGATATCGAATTGAGATGATTCTTTTTTAAACTTGCATAATTTTTCAAGAGGAATCTGAATATGAAATCAGATTTGAGTTTAGATATACCATACATGATAAATTTGATTTTTCCCAATACTAGCATTATATTTCCTTTATGGCCTGCATACATAAGACTTTGCATATTTTCCCAAATAATCAATAGGATTAGTCGACAAAATAGATAACAAAAGATTTCTAAAGAATGAACAATATATATATCCTATATTATATCTTAAGCAAACTATAATTTCCTAGATTACATTTAAATCCACTTTCAAATGTAACTTAAAAGGACAAAATAATGATAAATTATGGCCAATTTATGGCCTCATCAAATATCCCCATAACCACTTTCGCGAAACAAGAAAATTTTACGGGGCTTGTGTGCAACATTTTCCCCCGACATAAGCTTTAATTTTCAAGTCATGCAATGGCAAGGTTGTTGTCATGCGACAACAAGTTTTTTCTTGTGTGATAGCGACCTTGCTATCTGGTGACAATAAGGTTATTGTCGCGTGACAACAAACTTGTTTTCGCGTGACAACAACCTTGTTGTTGCATGTCAACAAGGTTGATATCGAATCTTCACTCTTCATGAGGCCGGAGGGAGGCCATGCAATATAGTAGAAGATGATTGTTGATGACACTAAGCTCCAAATTATTTCTACATAGAAACATAGGTTGTGCAACAAAATGAAGATAAATAGGAGGTGTCAATCAACGTGACACAACAAAAGTAGTAAGCCCAAGTGCCACGTGTCCCAGGATGAGCCAACATTTATCTAATTTTGGAGTGGCGTATAAGACCCTTGAGTCAACTACGAGACCTCTTCTTGGTAACACCAGGTTTGGGATTTAGAAGTGGAGGAATCAAATCTTTTGTACACAAAAAGCATCCTCACCGGGAGGTTTGATCCTAAGAAAATTTGGGACTTCAAGAATTCTCTAAATCTCCATAAACCATGACATGTGGTGGATCTTTCGAGAGAGGTTTTTACGATATAAGGAATGTTGGAAATGGAGGTCGTATGCTCAAGATACCATTGGTCAAAGTTTGGACTCAAGATAGGTTAATTAACCAATCGGGGAGTGACACGTGGCAAAAGTGAAGTTTGAGAAAAGGGGTAAAAAATTGGTTTTACAACACTGGTCTTTGACACTCGTGTTCGGATAGGCGAGGCCCACTATTTTTGGTGATCGGGGCCCTCGGCCATGGTTGACACACTTTTTTGACAGAGGGGTGTCTTTGCTTTGTCGAATTTGTAATATCGTCCTAATTGACGAATTTACCACCTAGTGGGTCCTCAGGGCACCACATGGCCTACCACCACTATGCCACATAAAACATTGCATCGAGAAACTTGGAAGTCACATTGGACTGAGCAGGGTGAGCTCAATATACAACTCAGGCGAGCTCATTAGATAGCTCGACGATCTGCCATGTGACCTCACCTACCTCCCACATGGTTTAGGCCTTATCCACACTCGACCGAGCCTTATCTCCACCGCCCACATAATATAACCATCAGAAAAAAAATATCTTGGCCACATACATGTCAAGAAATAGGGGTAAGCATGGCCCATGCCACATTAATATGGGTGGTCGTTCCTTATTAAAACATCACCCAACTATTATCCCCAATACATGTGGGATTTAAATCCCCACATAACAAAATGTAAAGTGATTTGGGGATATTTGAACCCCCAACCACCCACATTTTGAAATTAGCCCCCCCCCCCCCACTCCACATTATTTGGGATGGATTAAAACATATAAGGGCTCATTTATATTTGTATAAGCATGAGTCTTTCCTGTACTAGAGCCTTAATAAGGCAATTTTGTAAAAGGTAATTTTAGAGGCACTTAGGTACAGATTAGGTCTTCGAAGTAAACTGGAAAGTTGTCCATAATTCTAAGACGCTCCTTGTGGACATATTTTTTCCTATTTTGGAGATGTTGCGATTATTTTTTATGTGGCTAGAGTCACTAGAGTGACTAGATTTATAGTTCATAGCCATAAGGCGAACATCAGCTTGGAGGAAAACTACGAGAGATTTGATCTTCTGCACCGAACATTGTAAGCCGAGATATTATAACTCGATGGTCACGGAGGAGATTGTTTTTTTCTAAAGACCAGTTGAGATTTAGATGAACCAACTCATGTCAAGTTCATTGTTGCACATTCATAGCTTCATTTGTAATTTTCTATTAGATTTACAAATAAGAAGTTTTTAATGAATCAGTTTAACTTTCGAACTCGAGAGATATAGGTGTTTGTTTTATCCAAACTTTACTATCAATCTGTTGCGTGTGTGTCCATTTTTACATTGTAATTTTTATTAAGTTGATAATATGGTGGAATGAAATCGGTAAACTAACAAACTGCCTATAGGGGTCCAAGGTCGATTAAAATTTTTGGTCATATTTTCATACCACTTTAGCCTTTCTCACAATGGGGACTTGACCTCATTGGCCTCATCAATCTGTGTTCCTCTCAACACCATTATTTTATCATCACTACTACTGAATACTTCACCGGAAGGGTGGAAGCCATTCCACTCATGTCGACTAAAGCTAACTAGATCATTAATTTCATCTATCATCATATCATTTGCCACTTTAGCGTTCCTCATAAAATCATCACAGAGAATGGAAATTCCTTCAAAAAAAAATATCAAGTAGATGTGGTATTCATTTAATATTAAGCTTAGTTTCTCTTTTCCATACTATCCCCAAGCTAATGGTCAAGTTAAAGTCACTAACAAGACCTTTCGTAACATTCCTACTAAAACTATTGATAAATCGGGATGTAATTGGCATCTTCATATCCCCTTTGCTCTTTGGGCTTATTGGACTAGCATCTGTACCTCTATGGGCACTACTCCCTTCTCCTTTGTCCACGGCTCACGAAGTTTTCTTCCTCTTGAAGTCCAAATCCCATCCTTGTGTATTTCTCTTTGCGATTTCGTTTCTGATGATGATTATCACCAAGAGCATTTAACACAACTCGAGGTACATTGTTAGACAAACGTCGCCTTCTCGCTTTTGAATATTATCATGTCTACCAAAAGAGCATCAAATGTGCTTATAAAAACATCTAAAAGAGTGTGACTTTAATATCGGTGACCTTGTCCTTAAATAAAAGTAGAACGTCACTACTATAGAAAGGAATCAATGTGGTAAGTTTTCTTCTAACTAGATTGGACCTTAGATTATCATGCATAAGTATGGGTCTTGATCCTACCGTTTGCCATCTCTTGATGGTAAACCATAAATGGAGCCTCTTAATGCATTGCACTTGTGGCCTTTCTATTATTAACATACCTACCAATGTGAACTTAGTCATATCAACGATCTTATTCCATCATTAGCCTCTTCCATATCTCATTGTAATGATTTGGAATTATGTGGTCTACCGTCACTTTCCTATCATTGAACTTGAATATGGGCAACACAAATTCTGCTCATAGAATATTCCTTATGTACAAGTTCCCCCTCCTAGGTGAGAATCCCGCAATTATTATGGCCATCTCCTCCTTATTTACCCATTGGAACCACGATAAGGGTCCATATGTGTCACTTGTACATTTTATCTCCCCTCCCAAGTGGTCTACTTGACTATCCCCAACTATTTCATAAAAGTCAAAATTTTCGATTACTCATATTAAAAGCTATCTTATCCGAGAAATAGACTGCTCCTTGAAGGACAACTATTCATATAAAGCAAATTGTCAAAAGTATAGACCGATCCCTCGAAGGAAAACTATTTTTCATATCATATCTTGTCATTTAAAAAGTCAAGAATCCAAAATATCCAAATTCAAAAAGCAAAATGTAGACCACTCCCTCGAAGGATGGCTACTATCTTATATCATGGTAGTAAAGGCTTCCCACATTGATCAGCCTTTTAAATATTCAAAAGTAAATGTATAAAATTTAAAAGCAAGCATCCTAAGGAAATTTCTCACATCGATCAACTTTCTCATCTCTAGCAAAGTTCCCGCATCGATCGGTTTATACCACATTGCTCAAAGTTGGGGCATAAACTTAGGGACAACCACTTAAAGAGAACTGTTTTCCCACGTATGAGTTACATCTAAACCCCTTTTTGTGTCGATATTAGGTCTATAAGTTCATTTTTATCTTTTCCCTCATGATCTTAAATATGAATAATTATTGTAGATTATGTGTTAACACCTACTAATGGATGTAAGTGCATTACCTTGTTTGGTTCCCTTTCATGATCACCTCCAATCCACTCCAAAAATCATCGATCCTACGTGCGCTTCTTACTACTGACGACGAAGTGTCATTCGCTCCTTTTGGTCATCTCTTGTCAAGTCACAACCTCTTTTATCAGATCTAACCCCACACCATCCTTTTGCTACCCTTGGCTCTACCTTCCATATAAATCCATATATACCTCATCTATAATCTAGTCATCTAATCCACGTCTATATCTAAGTCCATCACATCTTCCTTTGATCTCTAAATCACATTCCTCACATCCCAATAACAAATATCATATCATATATTTTTAACATCTATATAATCCATCACATTTATTCTAACCTCACAATCACATCTATCATATTTTATTACACCACACCAACTTATGTCATATCATCTATTCCTAAATTAACAACTATCCATCCATATCCATCACATATATCTATCATCTATATATACATCATGTTTAATCTAACATCACATCACATTTCACCATCCATATTCCACTTAAAGATCTAGTCCATACATGACATCATAAACCATCACATCCATAATTGTAATCCAACATCTAAATCAAACATAAACATAATCAAATCCATCACATAATTCATCACACCACACATGGTAAACCACGAAAAAATCATATATATATATGTATGTATGTATGTATGTATGTATGTATGTATGTATGTATGTATGTATGTATGTATGTATGTATATGTATGTGTGTATCTATATGTATGTATATGTATATATATACACATACATATACATACACACACACATACACATATACATACATACATACATATACATATACATACATACATACATACATACATACATATATATATATATCATCAAAATAGTTTATACATGCAAGATAGGCCTCAACCGGCTCTACCAAGAATGTCTATACATCAAAAATCTATATCATAAACATGACCACCCAACTGCGGTGTACTCAATATCGAAAGCCTAAGTGTAGATCCCTCCCCCTTGGCATGGGAGACTATCCTCATCCTGGCCGCGTCTAGTCCCTCATCCAGACCTCGATCATGTCTAGGTTGCATCATGTTGGCTATGCTCCCTAAACCCACTGCATCCCATCTCCCGATCTCCTCTCTCCGGCTAGGTATGACACATATCGTGGCACCTCGAGTAGTCTTCTTGTCATTATCCACTCATAGTAATGCACCTCCTCACTCATTGCATGGTATTGTGCCATAAATATAGTACTAGGTGGTGTCATCTAACCAGCTCCCTACACCCCACCTCCTAACTCCGCATAATAACTATAAATATGAGATCTCTATATCTAGCACTTTGTAGGCCTCCCTTTATCGGTGATATCGATCTTGTTGTTGTATGATCTTCTCTCTCTCTTGGCATAGCCCCGCGGCCTCCTGTCATGCAAAATCCCTCTCCTATTGTGTGGCATCTAACTCATCCTCTAAACTCACTTTTACTTTTACAGTGCTCCTCCATCCCCTCCATTTTACCCTCTCCCTCTCCAGGTGCCACCACCTCCTCCTCTCGACAGTACCTCCGCCTCTCCTCCTGCAGCTCAGCTACCTCCAATACCACATGCACCCTCTCCTCACTTTCTGAGCCGCTCGTTGTTGTGTCTTTCACTCCACATAGCCCGCTCTAACGCTAACATCATCGTCATCATCTCATGGCTCCCCCTCCTCCACCAATGGGTCATTATCACCGGACTAGGAATATCCCTCTCGGTATCATCTCACCTAAATATAATCGGTGCCTCGGTTGCGGTGTGAACCATACCTAACTACCTCCTAACCCATGGAAATTTTACCACCTTTATCATATCGGGTCTCTCCACCTGTATCCACCTCACTCTCCTCATACCCACCAACTATGCATCTACCTCTCGGCCATGATGGGAAGTCTCTATAAGGCCTCCATATCACATCATCTACCTCCAAGGACCCTAATCTCTCCACATACCAATCCTCACTATGTTCACCTCTCTCCCCATGCACTGATATGCACGTAATCTCACGAATCCCACCGTAAGCTCAATATGGTCTCCGATCACTCATGGCAATCCTAGTGGCCGCACCACTATGATATGCTCATATGCCCAAAGAGTGAAGTAAAATCCCCACATCCATACTCCGATCCTTGCCCTAATACATACATCATCATCTCATAATAAACTTGTTGCTAGCAACACCCTAAAATAAAATATTATCCCATGCTCCACAATATCTATAACCAATCTTACTAACGTCCATGAAAATCGGGCTCCACATGAGTTTGGAAGTGCATAAAAAATATGGCCATCATCACTAAACAAATCAATTGGTTTCCCAACATGGCTGGCTCATATCTCATCTCAATGTGGAATGCCCTCGAAATAAAGATAATTTGTGGGGCATCTGCTCCAAAAATCATGTACACACTCCCATCTTGCCCTCTATTGTAATAGGTATTAAGGGCTCCCCGATAGGCAATCTCAATATGTGGTACACGTCGTCCAGTGTCACCATCATATCTCCTATCCTGAACCAAAACATGTTGGTCCTAGGATCCCATCTCTCCACCAATGTAATAATCATCCTAATATCTTTGTGCATTCTCCGATAGTGGCGAAAACCACCCAATCGATCACATATAGCTAATCCCACTCAACCTATGTCACATCTTCTCAAATCCACTCCATCATGATCGGGACCCTATCTCTCGTAAAGTGTGTCCCCGGCTTGCAAAATCCATCATGAAAGAACCCATTAGAATCCATCAATCAAAATTCATCATATTTTCATTCCAAATCATCATTTCTAAAAACCCCAACTCCCACCCGGTTGACATCGACCCCAATCTGGTTGACTTCGTCTTCCCTTGGTCAAATCGATGACCCATTAAGGTTGACGATGACCCATCCATTCACCACCAATCGACCTTTGGCACACATGAAATAATAACACAAAAATAAATATAATAAATTACATCCAAAACAAAGCTAGGGTTTTGAAATTATCACTTTGTGTGTCCACTTGCGCTTCCTCCCCCTCTACTCGTGTCCATTTTTCTCAAATCGTAGGCTTTTATATCAATTTGAGCTATCAATCGTCAAATTCGCACGTTGTAAATGGGCTTAGTCGATTGACTTTAGCACTTTTATATTTTCCCGATAAAGCAATCACCATCAAATCCTTTCCGGTCATTGTCGACCTATTACGGTCACCGTCGACTCGGCTCTTTTTTGGCTTTATCCTCCTCTTTTTCTTCATCTTACTCGATATTTCTTTCCAAAATTATATTTTCTTCCACTTATTCCTTGTGTGTCACCCATAACACATTGTTAAGCTCGCTTGCATGGCTTGCCTATTTATCATCATTCACCCTCTCTCATCTCACCTTTGTGGCTATATTTGTGTTCCCTGTTGGGACACCATTATCTTATCCTAATCCACTATTATAACCATATTTTACTCTTCATCCCACCAAAATGCATATTTCCCGATTCCACATATATGAAGGATATCACATTTTACTTCTCTTCATATTTGTTTATGCATATTTTGATGTATGCCTTTGACCCGTTGGTCCCACGGCTTAAACATCCATTTGAGTAGATTCCCATTAGACTCCCTCCATATCATAGTGGTTTTTTCCAACTCATAGGTTCGTAGGACATTTCGTCATCTCCATTGAGGCCGTACTTTGTTCCCTACCAAAGTGATTCCAAAATCTCCATCATATTGTACTTATTTTTCTTATCCTTCCCTATTTGGGCCATTCTGTCTCCCTTTCTTTCTTCCTCTCTCATCCTTTTCACCCTTTCCTCTTCTTTTCCTCTATCTCTTTCAAAATCGTGATCAATTCCCCTTCATGTCATTGATCCCTAGTTTGAGGGGGAGCAACTCATAAATAATCTTTCATCACTTTTTGTTTTTGTCTTGTGGTTTGCTTACTCAAACCACTTGACAAAATGGGCAAATGTAGGCACCAATTTTTTGGTATCACTAATCCCTCCCCGCATTTTCTCTCTTATATTATCATCATACACACACTCACCTTATTCACATTTAAATTCCATGTTTCCCACCTACAATCACAATAATTCCCATAATCCCATCTTAAAATTATTTTATCATTTAAAAATTTTAATTTCCCATTAATCATGTTTAATTACTCCTCAATCATCCCCAATATTTTTATCCCCCAAAACCTTCCTTTTACAATCCCTAAGCATCTAACCGGACTCATTTAATTCATTCTTATCTCTCAACCACCTTTTATCATCCCTAGATAACCCTAACCCGCCTAAACACCTTAAAACCCTAATCTCCCCTCTTTAGAACCATTTTGCATTGAATTGGGCACCATCCCACTACTTGAATTGACAGTCCTCCATAGTTTCCAATGACCCATCCGGGTCACCTTCAACCCTATAAGAACCCCTTGCCCCTCCTTCCTTGAGGATGAAATTTTGAGAGTTGAAGCTATCTTGCGAATTTCATTGTGATTCTCTATCTTCCTTGGAGTCATTCGCCACCTTGAAGATGCTTTGGAGCCCTTACACGTTTCCTTTGGAGGTCTTGGAGAGTTGAAGCTTGTTAAGTCCTTTGGCCATCTCATCATCTTTTACATCATATTTTTGTAGGTTATCATTATCCCGAGTCCTTCCATTCACCTACCATCAATTTATCATCTTTCATTTTAAGCCCATTTCTCTTCATCAAACCCTAACCCCTTTATTGGTCACCATCGACCCCGCTTTGATCGCCATCAACCCGACATGTGTCAATTTTATTGAACTCTACCTTCATGTTATGCATTATGTTTTCTCGAGCCCGTAGTTCTTTAGATCCCTAGATCTGGTCATTTTACCCACTGTCACCTCATATTTGACCTTCAACACGCCTGATCATTTGTCGACTCTTCATGATCACTTTATCACAACTGGATCAATATTCACCACATCCATCATCGATTTTGTAATTTTCTTGCATCCTTTATGTCAATATCAGGTCCATCTTTTACATCACCTCAACTTCACCTCAATATCATCATCAATCCCGGATCGCCTCCAAATCACTCAAATATGCATTTTATGTTTTTGTTTGACTTACTTTCTTTGAGATCACCATCGAGGCCCTACGAGTCCCAAGTCATTTGTCGACTGTATAGGGTTTGAGTTAATTTAGCATTTATTTACATTAGATCTACATCTTATCATATTTGTTGCATTTCATCTTTCTCGCTTATCTTAGATTCTCGCTTTGCATCATATAAGGTCCATCTTACTTTTTTAATCAAAAAGTGTGTTGACATCTTTCCTAGGAAGTTTTCACTTCTTGAGGATGACATTATCGAAACCCACTCATTTACCTACTAATCATTTTATTTTTGATTTCTCTTCTTCGTGCAAGTCATCTAACTTTTTGTGAGTAGGATCTCTTTCTTATGCCCATATCCATCGTCATCTCATCTAGAGGTACCTTAAACCCTCTCATTTTGGAGTTGTTTATTTTCTTTGTTACCATTTCACTAATCTGAAATAGGAACAAGAAGATTGGTTCAATGTTGTCTTCCACAACTGATTATGATCACTTCTTCAACTCAACTCCTCTTTTCACCCTCCTTCATTTACTACAAGTACCTCTCAATCACCTGCACTTTCACATCTACAACTGCTACAATATTTGAGTCCTTAATACATTAGATACATGCTTACTTTCATGCACTTTCTACACCTCCAAATGCGATTCATCAACAAATTTTTCAAGCACAGGAAAGAGATTTTAGTTTCAAGGAAGATACCCCAAAAATGTCTCTTGCACTTCACATTCAATGACCCTTCACTTCCTCTCTTTACAACTCATAGAAAGAAGGACTAAAAGAAAAAAATAAAATTTTCCACTAGCATTAATTACATCTAATTTAATGTCGGTTTCAAACTCATGACTTACACAACCTGCCAAGATCCTTCATATTCTTACAAGATATTTGAAAAGATTCCTAAACTCGCTTGCCTCTTCGATAAATCTGAATTGTTCCTCTTATGACTGACATGCAATCTAATCTAACATCTCGACATGTAATTGTCATACGTTTTGTCCTCTTCTTTCCCAACGTATAAGCTTTGTCTTCTAGCTCACTTAAACTGATGGACAAATGTCCTAAGCATGAAAATATGTTATAATATTCCCTATTCACATTTATAACCTCTTAACTCCTCATATTCTCGCCATTTCTTCTTTAAGCTTCATAGGAGCTCCAAACACATTAGTGGAAGTTCGAAAATTGCAATCATGGAGCTGCTTGAAAAATTTCAAAGAACTGATCTTTAAATGTTCTTCAAATCTTCGATAAGGTGGTGAGTGGTCTCTACATTACCTTCAGATGCCTAGAGAAGTTTCATCAATCTCATTCAAGCAAGAACATGCTGATTTGAACAAGCAACAATCAGATCTTCACACTCATAAGTACAATCCTCAAAATATGATTATTTGGAGCACTAAACATTGTCATCAAACCACCTATCATATATCAAAATGAAGCTCATGGAGTCTTCTTTCACATAAAATTGATAGAAAACACAAACACATAGCAAAACTTTCTTTTTTACTTCACTTCTCAAACTAGTCATTTGTGTTCTAGGAGCTTAAAAACTAGTCTTCAACTATCATGACACAACCATCTTTGGGGAACTCAAAAAGTTATTTCATTGCTTCAAATACTTCATATGCATCCTAAACAACATGCTCAAACACTCATAACCATACCTTCTCTGGGAAAAATATCTTCTTCATACATGTAGTTGAGGACTTCTTCACTAGCTCAAAAAGGTAGTTTTGGATCACTCAAACTTGTGCATGCAAACACTTCATCAAACCAAACCAAGAACACTAAAAGATCATATGGAACACATTCATGTTATTCATGACCAAAAACAATCACTTTATGATGCAAATCATCATGAATACTCTTATTCCTTCATGACTAGTCTTGCACTCATAACATTGTCAAATGGTAAAGACAATTACAAACCTGTACCATAAAATTTCTACAAAGGAGTGGTCTAAATAGATTCATGAACATCAAGCACATGTCTCTATAATCCTTCACAAAAATTTGAGCATGGGTTCCTTTATAAATTTTGTCTGTACATTGAAATCTTCACAAAACAATTGATTTCTTGTGGGGTCCACCATGAGTCATAAGCTCAAACCACCATGAAAATATGCTCTGATGAATTATCTACATGCTAAGGTTTATAATAAAAATAGTTCCATTTTAGCACCTAACCAATCATTTTTCTCCATACCGATCTGAACTAGGGTTTAGGAGGGTTTAAGTCAACTCCACAAAAATGAATATAACTTTCTTATTTCTTATCCTTTTGGCCTTAGAATTTTTGCAACATATTTTTATCTCTATGATCTTCAAAAATGTATCTTATGATTTATCTGAAGGAGGCTCCACAATTTATATTGAATGTTAAGAAGTTAGAGTGTTATTTTAGCATACCTTACTTAACCCAGTTTTGGTAAAAATGCGATATATCATACAAAACGCCTCCTCATGTCCTCAAATTTGGTCCACACCTTCATAACTACCTCATACATGAAATAAAATGGCTACGTTGTCATGGTTCACTCTGAAACTTCTAATACAATCTCGTTTGGGCATACTATACCTATTTTTCCTAAAGGGCGATCACAACAAATGACCCCAACCATGCCTCCAGACATTGAATTATGACATATAGCTTCATATTAGGACTCTTGACAATGTCCCTACACGTTTCCCATGCCTAAATTAGCATGATATAGCTTTTTTGGCTTCATATCCTCATGTTAGGTCCTTAAACTAGGCCAAATTGGACTAGTTTACACTATAACTCATCATTATTGTCTGTTATTCACCTTGTAGCTCTTTAAACATGTATTTTATGTGTTTTATGCCACTACCATGCTTCACCATCAGCCTCAATCCTCCTCTTCACCTTTCCAAGTAAATTTTGCTACATAGGCCTAGGGGTTAGGCATCATGTAGACACAAAATCATGCACTTGGGTACATTTCTAGGTCTTAATCACATATCACTATTCATATGATTCCCAAGCGATAAAACTAGAAATGGACAACTATCTTTGGCATTTTGTTAGGTTTTCTTATTTACTAACACCCTACACCCAAGTCTAATCTTCTTTGCTTTATCTTTATTGATTTTGGACACCGGCGCCTAGCCAAGACACTAGCGCCTGGCGCCTCGTCCCCTCCTGGGCACCCCCGATCTCTTTGTATATTACTCACCTCTTTTGGGCATCTTGTTTTCTTATGGGTCGGCATTTTAGTTGTAAATTATGAAATTCAAACAAGGGAATCATATAAATACAAAGTTATGTGACCATAATAAAGGACCAAGCTCTAAACATCTATTATCATCACCTAAGGTTGCATCCAAAGGCATCTAAGAGCATCAAATGCATCCATCTAGCACTCACTCAAGGGACAAGGGATTGCATTTTTTTCATACACACATAGGAGGGGAAGTTCATTTTTTCATCCACACATCTATTTACATTGCTACATCTAGTTATTGCTCGCTATCAAGTGAATCTTGCACAAGAGCTTCCTGGTAACAATTTTATCACACACACATAAGAACTACACGGAGTATGAGATGTAGTGCAACACTCAATCGTAAGTTCACTCAGTCGGGTGACCATTGGGGTCAATCTGACTCCCCATATTGCATCTTTTATTTTTGGATTTGATGTAGTTTGAGGGTTTTGCAAGTCATCCAAGGTGACATACATGTAACCAACAACGACAACCTTGCAACACCATAAAATTTAGTTTTTGGCCATTTTCATAGTCATGGGCGCCCAGTAGTAGACTCCAGTGCCTAGGTGCCCCTGACCTAGTCTAGGTACCCCAGTCTAGGAATATATGGTAGCTCCATAATTTATTGTGCATAGTTACGACAGTTTTCCCTTCTAGTTTGTCGCTTTCCCGATCCTTGCAGTCTTGACATCGAGGCATAAATAAACTAAGTCACTCTTTCTCTCTCTTACACTAAGGGTCTTATATTTATCTATCTTATTTCTTGTGTCATTTTGTATCTAGAAACTGCTTATTATAGTTTACATTTGTTACTCTGTAATCAGGGTTTTACAAATTCAATATTTGTTAAATCATTTGGTGAACCCGCATTCGAATACTTTTGGATCCTCATTTTTCTTTTCTCATATCTCATAAGATTCCTCAAATTTATTTTCATGATTTACTTCAAATGCATCCACCTTGCAAAGTTGTTCTTCAAAAAACCCTAAACACTATGTATCTCCCTAACAATATGCCACCTTCACAAGTGCCATCTTCGATCGTCTTTCCAATGACTTTATTAGTCCTAATGTCAATCAATCCATTTACAAATCAATTCAAGCTTTACATTATTTATTTCAAGATAAAATTCAAGCTATGGAATCCATGATCACATCTCTCACAACTAAAATTCAACATCTTAAGGCTACTTCTCAATCTAATGCTAGTTCTTCTTCTACATCTCATCCTCATTCTATGTCTTCTACATGTGCTCATATCAGTGAACCTCAAGTCTTACCACTCCCCGCACCTCTCAAGTTTGATTCAAATGCTAAGCAACAAGATATTCTTCCTCAACTCCTCACTCATCAATTGATCAACTTTCCATCTACTCATTACTATCCTCCTTATCAGCTTGAACAATATCAAGGTCATCCATATTGCAATTATCATCAAATTAATGGACATAATGACAATGATTGCTATGCTCTAAAATGACAAATTGACCACCTTAAGCATTATGGTCTCATTTCATTTACTACACAAAATGCTACATGTTCATCTCCAATTGTTACATCCCATTGGGTTCCTAAATCTGATTCATCTATGTCTAATGAGCATCATGCCATCACTTCTAATGTTCCTTCTTCGGTCACTCAAGCACCACCTATGCAACCCACTCCAACTAAGCAATCACCTCTCAAGGTTCATCCTCCATCACCTCCTCCTACTAAGTCATCTATCATGTCACCAACTCCTAAGCAACCTCCTCTAAAAATTGGTCCAACACCTCCTCCTCTCAAGTCTTCTACAACGTCATCAATCCCACATAAGATACCACCATTCAAGATCCCTCCCCATCCTACTCCACTTCTGTTTCCAATTCGTTTTGTCAAACAAAATCTTCCTTATATTGATGGCCAAGACACATTTCAAACTCCACCACCATGGCAAGGTCCTTCTCACATCACCGCATAGATCTCCATCACTCACATAGTTGGGGGCATCATAGCTTCTCCCCTTACATTGTTATCAAATGTTTCTATCATCTCATGCACTTGATGCTCTACGCTTAAATGTCTAATATTTCCTAAGCATCATTACAAACCCTTTGATACACAACTTGTATCATCACTACCTTATGATGCACTCTTGTGCTAAGGTTCACACTTGACTATTGAGGGCATACTACATCCATGAACCTCACACACTACACATTTCACACTCTGCGCTTCATGATACATCTTTCTAGCATTCAATTCTCACACATCATACTACCCTATGACACACTCTAGTTCCATGGTTCATACTCGACTACTAAGGGTCTAAATCTGAAATGAACCTCACCACATTCACTCTTCATGCTCTATACTTCATTGATCTATCTATCTAGCGCATATTTCAAACCATTTCCCGATGACACACTCTTGTTTTATGGTTCATTCTTAATTGCTAAGGGGTCTTTTATAAATGAACCTCATCTCATGCTCATACAAATTCACTCGGGGGGCACGCTACTCCTATCATTCACTTTGCATTCCATTCCATTGACACTCACACCATACTGCATATCTCTCGGTTACTTTTATTCTTGCTTTCTTATGCTCACATGTACACTTTATTTCCCATGCTAGATGTATACATAATATGTCATTATTTTTATCGTATACATATGTGCGTTCACTTGTTCTTTAGTTGTAAATGTAGATTGTCTACAAATCTTACATGCAACACAAATTCTTGGCATTGTACCTCTTACTAGTCCCATCAAGGCTCCTAGGGACATATACTTTCATACACACTACATGTGTTATTGTTTCATTTTGTACTACTTCATATTGTTATTTGCACACTACTTTATAGTGGAACAAACACGCTTTGAAATGCTTTTTATCTTTCTAATATGCTAACGGATGCTTCATGTGTAGTATTTGCTTTGCAAGAACTATTTTCCACCATGTTTGTTAAATACTTTGCTTGTTATTGTTTATCATCGTTTTCCATTGTATGCTATTGTTTGCGGGCTATGCCCTTTATCTTGTATGCACATTTTATCCTTTTGGCTACTTCACCTTGATTTTCTTGTGACATTAAGAGCAATGTCTCATGTACGAAACCCATTTTTTCACGGTCTATCCTTTTTATACATTGTTTCTTGTTTACATTGTCTTTTAGAGCATGTTTTTCACTTTTTCTACTAACACATTGTTGTCTCTCGAAAAATACTCTGCGTTTTCATAGCCAAATTCAATTTTTTTGAGCTCATGCCCTTCGTTGGTGTTTAAGCCAAGTTAGAGATTCAAGAAATTAGCAAAATTCATGCCCTAGAGCTGTTTAAACCTCTATTTTGCTCATTTTTAGAAATCCTCCATTTCCCGGTCTATGCACGTAATATCCTCTTTGCAACCTCCATTTTTGATCGAAATTGTTCACTTGTTCTATGGCTTGGGTCGTCAAATCATTGTTTTGCCTCCATGCCTCTAGTTCATGAAGGAAATTTGAAAATTGGACTCAAAACGATGAAGTTTTCTTCCTCTGCGTATTTTCCATAGTCGGGATGATGGGCGTCTTTTCCCCATCAAATTTTGACCCCAATGAATGCAGGTACGTGGTCAGATCCTATTGGATGGGGAGGAACGAGATTTTTTGTGAACTTAACACTTTTGGTCACTTTTGGCAAAAATGGTAAATTTGCCCCGCGGCCCCGATCAGGCTTTAAAGGTAAAAGTCAAAGTTGAAGCCCATAGGGAAAAATTCAAAGTTGAAGCCCACAAGGAAAAGTCAAAGGTGAAGCCCACTAGAGAAAAGTCAAAGTGGACGAGCGGGCCATCGAGGCACTTTTGGAAATTTAACCAAATTCCCAAAAGTGAAGTAAAAGTTCTAGAATGCTCTGTGGCTCCGCCAAGGTCTCGGGCCTGCCGTTGGAAAGTCAAAGCAAAGCAAAGCGCGGGGCGGAGGAAATTGAGTTTTTGAGCCTTTTTCCAAAAAAAAAGGTTAAAGTGTTTAGAAAAGAGCCGCAACCCCGTCTCTCAACTGCAGACGTGCCACGTGTCCTAGTCAAATCGGAGCAACGGGCGACGGAGGGAATTGAGTTTTGAGTCTTTTTCCAAAAAGATTAAAATGTTTAGAAAAGAGCCACAACCCCATCTCCAACCAAAACGTGCCATGTGTCCTCGTCAAATCGGAGCGTGGGCCGGAGGGAATTGAGTTTTTAAGCCTTTTTCTAAAAATGTTAAAGTGTTTAGAAAAGAGTTGTGACCCCATCTCCAACTAGAACGTGCCATGTGTCCTAGTCAAATCAGAACAGTGGGCCGGCGAAGGAAATTGAGTTTCTGAGCTTTTTTCCAAAAAAGGTTAAAATGTTTAGAAAAGAGCCGCGACCCCATCTCCAACTAGAACGTGCCACGTGTCTTAGTCAAATCGGAGCAGTGGCCGACGGAGGAAATTGAGTTTTTAAGGATTTTCCCAAAAAAGGTTAAAATGTTGAGAAAAGGGCATTGATCCCATTTCCAATAAGAATGTGCCATGTGTCTAAGTTGAAAAGTCAAAGTGGGTGCTTGGGCCAATTTGTTCCAAATTGTCAAATCTCACAAAAAATCAAAAAATGTGAAAGGCTTCCCCCGTAACCGCTCCAATCCCTTCCTGCCATGTGGACGACCCAATTTCAAAGTTAGAGGAGCAAATCAAATGGTCTATATTTAAACTGGCAAATCGAATGTAACGGTTGCTTTGCAAGATCTAGTTTTTAACCTACCATGAGCGTTTTCTTCACAATAGAGGAATTTGAAAAGGCGTTGAGGATTTGTGAAGTTGTAACGGTTTCTTGCGAAGAATATAATGGCTTCTCAATGTCATTCCAAGGGTTGGCGATTGATTTCAAAAAGACCAGAGTGCTCTGTACCTGGAAAAGATAGAAAATGCCACACTTCTTCTATTTTCTCTTCTTCCTCGAATTTCTTCCATTCTCAAGCTATGTACAAACTCTGCTCGAGCTTCAATAATAAAAGAAGGAATTTTTGCCTCTTTGATTGAGGAATTAATTGGTACTTTGTGACCAATGAGTTTCATTCGGTCTTGTAGCTTCTCCTACGGATTTGTTTTTCTTCTAATTATAAATGCATGTAAATGAAATTTCTAATTAATGTGTGTGGGCATCTGATATTCTACTCACAACATTAGTTTTCTCCTACCTCCATTTCCACTCCCCTTCCCCTTTCCAAGACAAATTTTCTTCTCTAGTGAGACATTGCTAGCTTTGCCACAGGGTTAGTGGAGTGCCCCTGTTGGATCTCTGGTTGAAAGGCCACCATTGAAATCCACTTTTTCATGCATGCACATACGAAGCTGCTCCGTTAAAATAGAGGGACTTAGATTCCCATAGCGTTGGCTTGAAACCCACCAATTTGTCCACAAGACAATTTTTTTCGCCAACACACATATTACTAGTCACTTTGTTTACACGTGCCTTGGTTTCTACCATGCACATTCCCCCCCCGTAGGGTATTAGTTTCGTATCAACGTTCAATCCTCTCCTTTGGGCTGCATCCTCCTAACGATGTCACATGTACCCCAAATGAGGGGGCATACATTGGGTGAATTAGTCACCCCATACAACAACTTAGAGCTTCGGTACAAACTCGCACAATAAAAACGAACATAACAATCTAAAGGTACAATAATGGCGCGAGAGATCGCGTGGGTCCTCAATATAACACATACCCGGTGCTCGAGATACGAGACGCGGCGCCTATGCGGTCCAAACCTTTCTTGGGCACTTATGACTAGGGAAATCATAGTTACTTTCTTAGATTGACACAATTTTTAGCAATTCATAGAGCAATTTTCACAGTACAAGCACAATCCTCCAACAAACAGAATGCATTTTATCTTCTTTTTCTACTTGGATTTAACTAGATCGAACCATCTGCATAAAGGTGTATAAATTTAGGATATACTTAGGGATGGAGAATAACACTAGACCTTTCTCCCCAACACTCTTTTCTGTGGGATGAGATTATCGAAAAAATTGTTCTTGGCGTGAGACCACTGAAAAAATCATTCTTGGCATGAGATCACTTGAAAAACTCGTTCTTTGCGTGAGATCGCCAAATTCACTCTTCTACAACATTTTCGGACATTTTCTATCACTTTTAACTCGTTATGGATCAGTGCACACTTTCCTTTTTACTACCTTTTCACATTTTCACATACTTTTACATGATTTTACATAGTTTTCATAACACATAACTTTGATTACTCTTTCGCTCTTCTTTTGTAGGTCCGTCCTTGTCATACGCAACAAGAAGTAGCCCCACATCAAGCTACATAACAACAGTGTATAGCATGACAACACATACGCTTTACCCCTAGGGTCACTTCCTCTTCCTTAGCTTCCATGCTTCATTTTTATCACTCCACACTTTCACTTGTCTCTTCAAGATGTTTTCCGTATAACATTCTAAATGGTTATCATGTACACATCTCTTATCTACTTTATATTATTGAGTATTCACTCAACAACATAAAGTGGGGGCAAATGTAGACACAAAATCATGCACTTGGGTACATTTCTAGGTCCTAATCACATACCACTATTCATATGATTCCTAAGAAGAAAACTAACAATATACATCTATCTTTGCCCTTTTATTTGTGTTTCTTATTTTCTGTTTGGTCTTCCACACCTTACAACCCAATCTAATCTTTATTTATTTATCTTTATTAACTCTGGACACCAACGCCCAACTAGGACGCCAATGCCTAAGTGCCCTCATCCCCTCTGGGTGCCCCGACCTCTTTGTATCTTACTCTCGTCTATTTTGGGCCTCTTTTATCTTTCGGGCATCTTGTTTTCTTATGTGTTGGCATTTTAGTTTTCAATTACGAAATTCAAACAAGGGAACCATATAAATTCAAATCTATGTGACCATAATAAATGACCAAGCTCTAAACATCTATTATCACCACCTAAGGTTGCTTCCAAAGGCATACAAGTACATCAAAGGAATCCATCTAGCACTCGCTCAAGGGACATGGGACTGCATTTTCTACATACACGCATAAGAGGGGAATTTCATTTTGCCATCTACACATCTATTTGCATTGCTACATCTAGCTATTGATCACTATCAAGTGCATCTTGCACAAGAGCATCTTAGGGCACCATTCTATCACACATGCACAAGAATTACATGGAGTCTACATGTAGTGTAATGCTCGTAAGTAATTCAACTCGGTTGGGTGACCACTGGGTTAGTCGAATCCCAGTATTGCATCTTTTCCTTTTTAGATTTGATTTAGTTTGAGCATTTTACATGTCATCATCTCTTTGTAGAGTTACAAGTGAATTCTGTGATCATCTAGTGACATACAAGTATCCAACAACGACTATCAACGACAACCTTGCGATACCAAAAAATTCAGGTTCCGGCCATTTTCGTAGTCATGGGTGCCCAGTAGCAGACTCCAACGCCCAGGTGCCCTTGACCCAATCTAGACATATCTAAAATTTATTGTGCATAGTTATGACAATCGGCCCTTCCAGGTTTACTTCGGTTTATCCATCTGCAAACTCCCGACATCAAGCGCAGATCAACTAAGTCACTCTTTCTCTATCTTACACTTAGGGTTTCATATTTATATAGCTTATTGCTTGTGTCATCTTGTATCTAGTGCTCGCTTATTATAGTTTACATTTGTTATTCTACAATTAAAGCTTTATAAAAGTTTATTTTTGTTAAATCACATCCCGAATCGAGCTAGTATGACAAATTCAACTCATGTCCATTGTATTCATCATTATGACCATGTTTCCACATCATATACATGCTAGACTATGTAAGACATCACCCTGGTAGGCTCTCACATCATCACTCTCGCTTATGCTAGTCACTAGTATTTTAAGAAGTTAGAGTTTACTCGGTGTTCTCAAGCCTTTGTCCTGTTCTACCTTGTCTAACTCACTCCAAGCTCCCTCTAGCTTTCCTGCATCTTGCTTTGTCATTAATATACCTTTGACATCAATGACAACTCAACATCCAAATGCCAACATTGTGGACAATATTAAAATCTTTCATTCATTCATTTACTTTTCATACAAAACTACAAGGACATCAACAAGCCTTTGGTCTATCGGTGAAGTTGTTTGACTCAAAAAGAGCCCATTAGAAATCAATTCTTATAGAATGCAACGATTGTGACACCAAAATTTAGGAGAATATATACCCCTTAGTGCTTAACATTAAACCTAAGAAGCCATATTCCTCTATTCAGGTCTATATAAGATTGAAAAAAGAAAAAGGAAAGAGAAATGAAAAACAATAGCCAAAAAAGAGAGAACAAGAGGAGGGTGGAGAGCTCTTTATGCTTTACAAAACAAATGTAGAGAAGAAGAGTTATGTGATTGGAAAACTACTTAGACCCTTTTTGAATTATTAGTTACTTCGGTTGTACTTTATGGGTGTGAAATATGGGCCAACAACATACCAATATCAAAATGGAAACAAATTGAGAGAATTAAAAACATATGATCATAAGCAAGTTTAAGTTGAAAGTTTCTCTCCCTTATGAGATTCTTTTAGCTGAAACAGGTGCAGTTCCAATCAAAGTTGTTTCTATGATTCGACTTCTAAGATACCTCAACAAAATTGAACATATGACAACAAGCGGGCAGCCCAATATAGCCTTGAAAGAGCCATTATGCAAGAGAAAAGGTCATGGGTGAATCAAAACATAAAGTAGATGAAAAATGAAATATTGAATGGAATGCATGGCCCAGGACAATACGAAATGAAAACATTTGTAATAGATAAGTTCCACAAAGCTATGTGAGAAAAAATGGGGAGAAAAAGATATTACCTTAGAGAGCTAAGATTCTCGTAGCTCAACTAAGGACTAACTCCCTTTGGCTTAGATGCGAAACAAGTAGATGGAGAAGGCCTAAAAAAATGGGAAGAAAGACTTTGTGTCTTTTGCTCAAATAGGGCAAATGGGAATCGGAAAAACACTTTATTATAGAATGCAATGCTTATAATGACATTTGTTTGAGATATGCAATCAATTTCACAACATTGTCATTACAGAATATGTTCAATAAGGAATAGATAGCTAAAATGGGGGACTTCATCATCAAAATTAATAGAAAAAGATAAAGAATGATGAAAATAAGAGAAACTGGTTTCACTGTCTCATAGGCTATTTTTAGCCTCATGGATGTTAAAAAGTTTTCATTTTCATTTTCATTTTCATATTAACATTAAAAAAATACTAGAGGGTCGAATTGACTTTTTGTTAGTGCATGTTAGATAACATCATTATTTTATTGCACTTTAAAATCAATAGTCCTGTCACAGTGAACATGTTAATAAATTATATATTTTTCTTTTTCTCATAGGGGTCCGTTAAGAAAAACAGCCTTTGACAAGGCAGTCCGACATTTGAATGAACTACCTAGGTATGCCACAAAAGTTCTCCGAAGCAGTTCGGTTAAATTGGACTGGTAGAAAACTCGGACCATCGACTAAATCTCGAAAGCCCATTCTGGTTGTTGTGCTCCAATGAAGTGACCGGGCCAGACGATCAATGGCCTCGTACGTGTTGATGAGGGACGAGGAAATAGTTGACTCTGCTGATACAACCAACTCTTCAACAGTTGAACTTCATTCATCTGACAATGAATCCCAATTGCTTAAAAATGGAGCTATGGTCACAGAATCTCATCAGAGGCTTAAATCCCTCGATATTTTCCGGGGTTTAACTGTCGCGGTACGATTTAAATTTCTGCAATACAAATATTTTATTTTATTTTAATTGCACATTTTGAATGCTTAAATGCAAACACTTAAGTTAGGGTTCGTTAGCTTTGTTTATTCCATTTTATATCGATCAGAACGTTTAAAGAAAATTTAGCCAAACTGATTCGGATCATTGCTTAGAAAATTTTAGGTTCAACATCATTTTATGAGAAATTGGCGAAAATGATTCTTGAGAGGTCATTTTAAAATTTGTTTTTAGGGTGTTGACCTCATTGTTTTGTTAATATGCTTTGGGCCGTGGGGCAATTATTTTTAACATCTCCTATGCCTGTTCAACTTGCTATGTTATCCTCGAGATTTGAAATCTCGCCAAGATAATGTATGCAGCTTTTTTGGTCATTTGTATTAGGGCTATAACTTTAAGTATCTAGTTACAGATGGATTAAGTTTCTTTAAAAGTAGTGGTGATACTGACAGGCGAACTTGGCGAATGAGACTCCGAGTGGGAATATATATACCACTCTTTTGATGAAGGAGAGCTTTCAGGCACTTATGTTAACATAAGGACTTCTAAGACATCGAGAGAGCTGATGGTTGAGCCTGTCTCTCCTGTTGGCTGAAGAGCATAAATGTCCTCCGCTTGAGAGACTGACTAAAGGTCCTCCATCATCTTGGGAGTACCAAAATAGGCCTTTATGCTCTTGCACAAAGCATTCATTATAGAGTGGAGTGGTAGTGAAGTATCTAGATTTAACAAGTTAATAAAGGCAGGCCCTCATTCTCCTCTCCATTATTTGAGAGCCTAAGGGCCCTCACATCGATAATAGAATGAAGAAACACTAAGACCTAACAAGTGCATAAAGGCACTTGATCTCCTCTCCCATTTGTCAAAAGCCTAAAAATCCATGGTCTTCTAAAGTTGATGTGAGGGCCTTTGGCTGGATCTTTAGGTTGAGGGAAATTTTTGTCTGTATAAATATGACCTCATAGGTTTTGACCTCATGACCAAGCTATGGAGTAAACTACATCCCTTTTGCTATCTGAAGGTAAAAGAGTAGTACATATTTTAGTTTTAGTCATAGACATCTAGAAGCAAGGTGTGGATTGGGACTCAAACTAGAATCTATTTTAAATAAAAAAGAGTATGAGGTGTGGGGAACTATCTATATATATTGAAAAATAAAAATATCATAGGTAAACTATGTTTCTCCAAGTTTATGGGATGGGGGTATGGGGAATGTGGGGCCCTTGGGCATAGGGACTCAAACCAAAATCTTTTTTGAATAATAAGGGTATGAGGTGTGGGAACTATATATATATATATATTAGAAAACAAAAATATCATATATAAACTATGTATCTCCAAGTTTCTCGGATGATGGTAGGGGAACACGTGCATGTGTTCGTGGATGGAAAAATAGTTCCCTAGTATTTAGGATGACGGGACAAGGAATATAATAAAATATAAGAAAATTCTAAAAAAATATTTATAGCTTTTCAATTGTATAATCAAAATTATAAACATCATCAAAGTCTCTAAAAATGTCATTAACATCTACAATCAACAATATTACATTGATCATTGAAAATTGAAATTGAAATTCAAGCAAATTATTGTAATACAAATATGAAATTGTAAATATGAATATATGCTAGTTATACTATCCATAGATTCAAAACTTCGTGACAACTTGGTTGAGTCCTAATTACTTGCTTGATAAATTGCTTGTTGAGTAGCTTGCTTGAAACTCAACAACTGAGTTTTTGGTGAGTGCTTGCAGAAGTATTCCCACTGAAAAACTTGCATGAGTCTAAGCAAGAAACTCACGAGTTGTATGAATAGAAAATTAGGGGTTTAAAAGTGTAATGTCCCCTTTTTGGGACATTAATGAAATAAAAATATTAGAGACCTTTAATCCACTCTTCTCTTGGATTAAAGGATAATTAATTGATTTGTGCTAATGAATTAGAATTAAAATATTATTTATTTGTGCAAGTCAAAAATAAAAATAAAAAAGGGAGAAATCGATTTACTTTGGGCAAATTAATGATCATTTGAGGTAAATTAATTAATAAAGGCAAGTCACATTTTTTAGAAAATGGTTTATTCACTCTATGAGCTCATTTATTAATAATTTATGGGGCAAAATTCGACTTCCATATGGGCATTAATTAAATTAATAAATTCCTATTTTCTATGTCTTATCTTGGGGAATTAACTTTTGCATTGGAGTTGTCTTTCAGGCCATTTTAAAATTAAAAACTTTCCTCTTTAGAAGATGACGCCAAAAATGAGAGACAACTTTGGAGATTGCACAAGGACAAATCTATAAAAGGAGATGATGGGCACCCCTTTTGCATGTTGACGGTTTTTGCAAACTTATCTTCATGCTTGAAGAGGGATGTATGCCCACTAATGATCTAAAATAAAAGGTGTTCTTCAACACCACCTATATGTGAAGTGTGTATGCCCTTTGAGCTATGAATTGATGAGTTATTGCTTTAATTAATTGCCTATGTGAAGTCGCCATTTTTGAGAGTATGTGAGCTTGATTTATGAGGGTATTTGTGAGTTTTATTTGGTGAATACAATTTGATTATTGCTGCTGGTTATTATTGCCCAAATCGATTTGTTTTGAAGAGTATTATGGTCCATTTTGGTGATATTTTACAAGGGTTTGAATTTGATCTGTTTTAGCATGTTTTGCTAAGTATAATGCCCATGATTTGACTAATTTTGAGCTGGTATGTGCTGCTGGAATTTATTTATAATAAAGCGACTTGTTTGGAGTAATTTTGGCATCATATGAGGGGCATTTTAATAGTTTTATGAGCTGCTGTGATAAATCTAATATTTCAGATCTGTGTGTGGACATTTTGGGGTTTGGGAAGCAAGAGAAAGAGCTGCAAATATTTATTATATTTTTCCTAACCCTAGGCGACTAGGTTTCTGATTTTAAGGGCAGATTTGGAGGGTTTCTAGTGCTCAGAAAATTCTGTTTAATAGCTGGTTGGAAAGACCATAATTTTAGCTTTCAAATGCATTTGGTTTCACTGAAAATATTGAGTATTGATCAAGTTATGGAATTTTGAAGTTCAACTGGTTTTTCAGTGTTTTAAATTAATTTACTATTGTTGCAATTAATATGGTTAATGAAGTGACATCTCCAACTAGTTAGCCCATCTAAACCCATCACCTTGGCTCACTCCAACCCCATTTGGGTTGTATTGAAGCCGACACTGGGTTAGTTGAGGTGAACCTAGAAGGGTTGCTCTTCTAAGTTTACTTCTTGCAAGTAGTTTTTCAGATTTTTAATTAATATCCCAAAAGGGGATATTACAAAAAGTGGTCTTTTTGATTTTACTTTTGTCATTTTCTTAATCCGCTTATGTCTAGTATTTCTAAGAGACTCAAAAACAATTTTTCAACTGCTATGACGTGATCATCATTAAATTTGAAGGATTGTTTGAGGGTTGGAGTTCGAGGGCAATTATTATGATTACGAGGAAGGGAAAATAAAGTTGTAATTTTTTGAGGGATTTGAAATTGTTTATGATGAAAATCAATCATTTTATGATATTATGATGTGCATTTGTCGAAATTTAATAGAAAATAGACCTATGTGTTTGCTAAATTCATTTCGTATGCTTTTTACAAGTATTTTGCATGTTATTTAAAAGTTATGTTATGAATTTATACATTTATTTTATTTGCCGGGTTTTTTGTTGAGTTTGAGTCCAAGGCAATATTTCGGGCAGCTAAGATTCTCCGAGTCCGCATTTTTGAGCTGTAATATTATCAATGATAATGAAAATAATTGTTTGAAAATGCCCACCATTTTTTTCTTAAGTTTAAAATATGTTTTTTCATAATGTTTGTTTTTGATGATCGACGTGGAATGTCTCGGGGACATGATGTAAAAATGTCGGAAAAGGGTACATGTGGGGGATGTCCCCTCCGTGTCTTATTCAGGATAGTTCTAGAGGGAAGGGGACGCCTCCCTATGGAGCATATATGAATACCTAAGACTAAAATATTTAGGGTTTGAGGGTTTAGTAATGATAGGAAATCTTACCTCCACGATTAGGTAGGGTTTTGTTTTTAGCTTTTTTTTTTTTTTTCAACTTAAAATGGGTACTATTGTGGAAGACAAATGAGACTTCTATAGGAAACTCTAAGAGACATCAGCCAAAGTCTATTAGGACCTAAAGATGTCCCCTATGTGTTTCTTGTATAGGATATGCCAATGTATATTGGAGATGCATCTCCTAGTGACTATAGTTTAAGTTAAATTCAAGTTAATTTAGGGCTTCCTTGCACGTGGAAAACTAATAAGTACGTCCACGATTAGGTAGGGTTTTATTTTAGCTTTTTTGTTTTTTCAACTTAAAATGGGTACTATTGTGGAAGACAAATGAGACTTATATAGGAAACTCTAAGAGACATCGGCCAAAGTCTATTAGGACCTAAAGATGTCCCCTATGTGTTTCTTGTATAGGATATGCCAATGTATATTGGAGATGCATCTCTAGTGACTATAGTTAAAGTTAAATTCAAGTTAATTTAGGTCTTCCTTGCACGGAAAACTAATAAGTACGTCAAACTTATGGAAAAACAAATGTGCCCATTTATGTTGTCATTTTGCTCCAAAGCACATGCGTATATGGGTAATAATAGAAATGGTTTCCGCATGATTCACCATTTTTTTCCCAACTTCAAATGGGGGACCGGTGTGGAAGACGCATGAGACTTCAACATAAAACTCTAGCAGACATCATCCAAAGTCTATTGGGACCGGAAGACATCCCTAATGCGTTTCTCGTATTAGAGATACATCAATCCGTATTGGAGACACTCCTTGTTACTATGGTTTTAGTTAAATTTCGGATCTTTTGCATGAGAAAACTAGTAATATTTGCACATATGAAGTAGAAATATGCCTATTTTGGTCATCATTTTACTCTAATTCACGTGCATATGTACTCTTTTGATGGGCTTTAGTGTAACTTAGCCCACCCTTAACCCCCAAAATTGTTTTGTAATAATGAAATTATTGATTTAAAAGCTTGCCACATAGCCCTAAGTTTACTCGAAGACTCTCTAATTCAAAATACATTTTCGTAAGAGCTAAATAATGCACAAGGACATCATGAATCATCAATCAAAGCACCTATGGTGCCTCAATCAAGGAAATTGTAACTAGGGAATTGTTTGTTGAACTTGTTATCGGTCTTTGCTCATAGGCTCGTTGTTCCCAAAAGTCCTTAGTTGCCTTGTAATGAACATTGAGGGATCAAAATTGAGGGACTAGGAGATGGGATTATGGTGTAGATTATAGCTCTGGGATACCCAAAAACACCTAGGGCACCCCCGTATCGGTTTTGGGACGTACCCGATACGGGTACTAGCGGTGGTACGACCCCAAAGGTATGTCTTGTGTACATTGCATATGGCCCAAGTATGTCTCTCGCTTTATACCGAGTTGTACCGGTGGCGTTGTCTTTAGTTATCCATCTATTGTGAGTTTGTTGCTCTTGGGAAGGATCAACTAGTTTAGACCCAGGATAGTCGTGGGCACAACAACCACATAAATGGCAATTTCAAAACTCAAAGGGTAGTGCCTTATAGTCAATATCTTGGTCTTGAATCAGCTTCCCAAGTTGTATTTCATGGTGTCCAAGAGAGGTCAGCTCAAATCCATTTCAACGCATGTCCTTGCATATGCAACGATTTGTCTTTCTTTGGTCAGCTAAGATGTGCCAAGGAAGTTGCCAAGGAGCTCCTTAATGGACTGCAAGCTATCATCAATCTGATATATTGTGAGAAGCTTTAACATGCAAATTCATACAGGACTTTTAGAGGGTAATTCCTTTGCTGGGTTAAAACCAACATGTGTTACGGATTCTTCATGATAGAAACTATCCGGTTGAAGATGTATGGACAACCTCTAAAGCTTTGGTCTATCCTCCATGTGGATGAAGATAGTTATGAAGTATCTATTAGCACATGATATATTTCTACTTATTCTAGAATCTAGATTGTAAGCATGTACATATGAAAATTGAAGCAAGTAGAATGTTTTGAACTTTCATGAATACAAAGCATTTTATCTTTTATGGACTAAAAATGAGTGCATATTGTATATATTTATATTCTTTTCTTTTTTAATAAATATTGTGCGAATGTACCCGTACCCAACGTTTTAATTTTTGTGTTTCCGCATTTCGAACCCGTACCGTTACTTAACAACTTAGATTGTAGGACAAGTTGAAAGAGTTGCTGGTCAACATTGTTTCAATTAGAAGCTGCAAGATTTGGTTGCATAGCTTAGGGGTCCTGCCAGCTTTAAGGGCTGAGCATGACTAAGTAGTGTCGACCATAGCTTGACACCTAAATAATCTTTCACTATGAACTCCTCGTGTTATGATTGGATTAACAATGCATAACTTTTAGTATGGTGGAATGAATCTAGAAACACATCAACACATACAATACACATGTAACATAGAAGGTGACATAAAAACTTAACATTACAAACAGATTACAACAAATAATTGCATGAATTATTGAATATGTGTTATAATCTCACCCAAAAGGTTGACTTGACTTCCATCGAGTGTCACTTGCTCGACATAGACGCCACTCACTTGTCTTTCCAACAACGTTTATGGGAGAAACTTCCCAAACATACTTCTTGATAGCTTATACTACACTCTTACACAATGGACTAGACTCTCACTAATTGCATCCCTCAAGATTTTCCACCTTCTTATGTCTTAAATGAGGTAGTGGCATCCCTATTTATAGGCCTTTAAGGCTTATCCACCTTATCCTAAAGATGGAATAAGAAATACCCTCTAACCAATTATTATACATGTTACAATTATCATCTTTACGCACAGGCTCATCTCTCGGATATGATAGATTTAATCTTTTACACATGGGCTTGCCACCTAAAATAAACATAAACATTTTCTAGACTTTATCTTCGTAATAAATAAAATATTCAAAATGTATATGACATCACTCTTTGTAATTGTTACAAAGATAATATATAATATTTATGAGCACTTGGACCCTAGTTACCTTCTTACCATGACAATCATATTTTTGACATTACCATGACCGCTTCCAACAATTATTTACATTTACCTATTGACCATCACTTTCACAACATTCCCCTATTGTACTTTGACAGTTACCTTAGAATATTTATTAGTTATTTTATGACATTTTGCAATGTGCGCTGTTATTTCTTGCCGGGTTTCGTTAACTTGTAGTGGATGCTACTATTTAACTATACTATACAACAAATTATTGATAACATGTACACTCATGAACTCACAATTTTGGTGGAAAATTCTAGTGTTGACAATAACGCCATCAAATGTTGGAAACAACAAAAGAAGACACACTAAAAGACAACCCTACTAGAGAACATGTTATAAAGGGACAAACTAGAAAGAAACAAGATGGAATGGACAGTGTATCTTGTGCTTAGAGCAGTTTATGCCTCTTTGAAACTTATGTAAACGTTGAAAAGTAAATCTAGAGTAATTGCAAAAAAGAAACATAAAAACTCACACACAAAAGACCTAACTAACTAAATAGATACTTCTACTGATCTAAGAGGATCTACCACTAGCAGTTCCTGCGGTACCGCTAAGCCCATCTTCACAACTTGTGGCTCATGTGGTTCCATTTCAATGGGCTGTGGTACTTTAGAACCTTACCCACATATTCGGGTTACCTCCAAGACCATCCATACAACTCTAATAGATGTCACTCTTACTCTAGTAGCAGCAATACATCCATCGGTCTCAAGCAAATGCCGTACACACTCTTGTAGTGGTGTGATGCAATATGCGCAGATTGGTTATGGCGTCATCAGAATGTGTGCCAAACCTTGTGCAGTGCACACTATTGGCTTTGTAGGGTCTAGCACACCTCCATGCCAAATTGCGAAGGCCAACTCACATTATCTGTACCAACCACTTACTACTTATAACCTTAGTGACGCACTCCTAAGGTTTCTATTATGCTAGAGTGTCTATTTGCATACTGCACATCTTATAACTGTTGGAAGGTGAAGAAGCATCACAAATGGAATCTTGAAACAATTTAATTTCCATTACGGTTCTTCCTCCGCAACATTGTAATAGATATACTCACATCTACAACTTTACATAGCAATTAAAGTAGAAGATAGACAACCATACATCTTTCTCAAGAGTGTGCCATGTACATGACACGTATAAATAATCACATTTATTATTCCAATTCTGTTCTCTCTCTCTCTCGATTGTGTGCATATTTCTAAATAGCTTCCGCATATGCATATAACACATTTAAATCCGCATTTAGGGTGTTGTTCATGTAGGTCACCTCTTTTCCACTAGATCAATGGTATTAGAGCTATTTATCATCTTGTATGATCCATCGAACAAGGTCGAGTATATTTGAGCTTTTGATCCATAAGGATCCTTGGAAAATCACTACTACATCAAATAAACACATCAAAAAAGGAAGAAAGGAGAAAAACAGAGTATTCGAAGAACGGTTGTAATGTCCCCTTTTCGGGACATTGTCTACATCGAAGAATTGAAGACCCTCAACCCAATGGGTTTGAGGATTGGGCTCGAAATTTGTCTTGAGATATCTATTATCTATTTTGTAACCCCTTGGCGGGCCCTTTTAGTTAGTTAAATGTGCACACAGGCTAGTATCTTTATTATTTAATTAAAAATAATAAAGTGCACATAGTTCAAACAATATTTAATTAGAGTTTATGTTTTCCCTCCAAAAGGGAAATTTGAATTTTGCACCTCTTTGTCTATAAAAAGAGGATGTTTGTTCATTGTAAGACATGCTATGGTGATTTCGATTTTGGCTCCATGCTTGGAGTAGGGATGAATGCCCAAACTTGATGCTCTTGCTCTCTATTGTTGAAGATCTTTGCAATCCATTGTAGCTGATTTTGGATGTCAAATTGAAGAAATTATTGGTGTCTCTCTCAAGTCGATTTCTTTGTGTATGCATTCTTCTAGCCCTAGCGAATCCCATTCTGCTGAAGCAACTCGCTTTAGTATTGGATTTATTTATCGGAATATTGTTGCATTGAAGGCTGGTAGCAAATTTTATTCTTGCATTGGTGATGGCTGGAGCGACCTGTATGTGATAGGTTTGGTAATGAATTCCCATGAATAATGATCTGATTTTTATTCATTTAAATCTGCTGTTCCTTCCTTGACATCAGCGACTTCATTGGGCAGCTTATTAAGTATTTTGATGCATGCTTAGAGCCATAAATGATCAGCGGATTTTGTCGTGTTAATTTATTGGTTATAGCGAATTGTCCCAAGGCAATATTTTATTAAATAACCCCCTCTAAACCCTAGCGACTGCAAACGTGTTTTGATGATTGGCTTTGGGGGCTAATCCATGTGCAAAGCATATCGTTTAGGCAGCGATTTCTATGCCTTTTGTGTGACTGTTTATTTTTGAGTATGGCGACCTGATTAGTGTATGATTTAATGGTGTTTGGAGTCCCTTTTTGCAGCGATTTCTAGCTCAACTGAATATCTTCTTGTGGCTGAAATATCCCAGTATTGGCGACTTTATTTGAGACTCATATTGGTGTGGAAATACATATTTTTGGCAGCGATTTCTACTTGTTTAAATACCCTCTTGGTGGCTGATAAATTCCAGTCTTGGTTTGCATATTATTAAGGTGTTTTGGAGTCTCTTGTTGCAGATGTAAATGTGATACATTTATGAGGAGTTGGGAAGTGAATCGATTGGGTTTAATATATGATTTGGATGCTCTTTATGGCAGCGATTTGGGGCAGTGTTTGGTAAAATAGTAAGTGCTTGTTTAGTTGCCGACCCATGCATTGTTTGATTGGTAGTCAAAGTCCTTGGCAACGATTTGTATGTGAAGCTTAACATCTATTTTGGTTGTTTAAAAGCACTCTTAGAACAACGATTTGTGTGAGGGTATTTTCCAAGCATTTCATTGCATAATTGTGTTTGTTGGCTAGATTTTCTGCATGGCTGAAAACTTAGCGATCATGAGATAAATCTCCCTCATTTACCGGTGAGGCTCTTGTGTCAGATTTGTCAATTAAAATATGCTAGTATCTATATGGGGGTTTTACTTTAACTATTCAGCTCATGAACCATAGCTGTATAGTTCTGCAACAAGTAAACAACTGTTTAAAGAAAATAAATATTTATAGAAGGGAATAATAAAACACAGGGAAGAAATAGGGAAGATGTGCAACCCAATCAATAGATAACAGAGTTGATTGCATGCACATAGAAGAAACCAATAGATATCAACACACATAATTATAAGCAAAGGCAACTTCAGATCTAGATCTAAAATAACACAAAGTTTATAAGTAGATCTGAGATTAAAAGCTAGAAACACAATGCACCGTGACACAAAGTTCTCCGGAAATCTGCTCCTTTATATTCCTTTGCTTCAAGTGGCTATCAGGGGTTTCAACACAAAGTTTGGAACACAAGAATGCTGCTTACAAATTCTGATCATTAACCCGAAGGTTCTTCTTCTACTTATAGAATGTAGAAGGAAAGTACAAATGGGAAATTCAATCAATCAAACATAAACAAGAAGTAAAGATGACATCCGCAATCATCCTCCTCTAACTTCTCCTTATGTGACACATTTATCACTTAATTAATAGAATCGTTCCACGTAACTTAAAACAATGGTTTCAAAACCAATAACTTTAAAGTTTTACAATATCATCCAGAATGTGGAAAATAGAAGAAGAAAGACATGTTAGTAACATTTATATCTTCTTTTGTTTTGATCTTGGATATACTTGTTGAACATGTAATTCAAATCTTTCCATCTGCGTCTTACCACACTTCCTTTTACATCCCCGAATTGCAGTGAGCCTTCGTTCAATACCCGATACATGCTTCTACATCTTCCAAGCTCGGCCCGAACTTTGCGAATATCCATTGCGGTGCCACCAGATCATTGATGGAATTCATCGTGAAAGGCTTAGTAGCTCCATCAATTCTCCCTTGCACCATCATAAGAGACCCTTCCAGGGAATGAGACACTCTGCTAGGAATGATCCGTGTGTATGAAGTAACATTTCCGACCACTTCCTCCTGAGTGAAAGCAATGATATTGTCTGGTAAAGACGATGCCATACTCTCAAGTGCTCGTCCTCTGCGGCGATAATTTTCAGAGATCTCCAAACGGAAAGATACTGCAAACTCTAGCTGCTTCCCCTTCTCAACTGATCCATCAGGTACAATCTGTTCCGCAATCAACACTTCTCTCGGCAGCTTATTGATTTCGGCCAAAGTACTCAGGTTACTCTCGAATGCTTGTGTTCATATTTATTGTGCTTGTCATCAGTTGCTTTAACTGATCTGCTGCATCTTTCATAACCTTTAGGCGGGCTGACACCTCTCCGAGTTGTATAGAAGCTTGACAAATGATTAGATTTTTCCATTCGTCGATAGCTTTCACTTGGTTGCTTGCATCTTCTATTTCCTGCATCAGATGATCACCGCGTGCTTTTGGTGAAATGGGCTCGATGGGAGATTTAACAACCTTGCACGATTTCGCACAACCGAGATACACGCTTGAAGTTCAACTTTCTCCGCCTTTTCTCTGTCAAGCCTAAGGAATAGAGCATCTATCAATGTCTGCGTGTCCTGCTTCAATCCTTCTGTGGTGGCTTGACCGATAGGTACTCTGGTTACTGTTATGTCTTCTGTCGTGAGCTCATCCTCTTTCTTCCTTCCGCCGAATCGACATCTCAGCAAACTTCTGCCCCGACTCCTCGATGATCAACCTTGAAGTTACCTTAGCAACTTTAGGTTTTCTGTCTTTTCCGCCTAGACTCAGGAGCAGCTGCAAGTCGTGTTCCTCCAAGTTCATTTCCACTCTAGCTTCTGGAACCAACTGCGAAGTCAACCATTATGAGAAATTACTTCTCGGAGAATGAGAAGTTGCTGAGTGTACTACTATCTCCCACTCTGATTCCTCTCCATCAGAAACCGCTACAGTGTTGTGGCTGCCATCCTCTGAATCATCCAAAGACAAAGCTCTTTCAAACTCTGCCATCTGCAGCTTCAACGTTTCTTCGAAACAGGTGTTGAACAGAGTGGTTGAGGAGAGAAGATGAATGTTGCCGGATTCAACTGAGGAATGGCAGTGTCCTGCTGAGGTGCAACAATGGGTGAAGTACTGGATGCTGGAGAAGCTAGAACTAACGTCATAGCCGTGGAAGTGATCTTCTCCTTTGATTGAGACCTTCTGTGCACTTTCATCTTCTCGGGCCTTCTGTTGCTTTCTCCTCGTGCTTCCTCTTGAGGGAATCTCCTGCGCCAAAGTTGCCCGTGACTTGATTCATCAATGCTTCATCAAGGCAATATCCCTTCGTCGAATGACCAGCTTTGAAGTATTCACACGTAATGGCGGCAGACCTTTCCTTAATCGTATAAAGACCCCTTATGTTCTTCTCAAATACAGCTCTATCTCCTCCCATTTGATGGTATGTGTCAAGTAACACAGTCCCATCATCTTTAAGATCCGCAGGTATCCATGCTAATCCAAAGTCGAACACTTGCCGTGCTGATAGCTTGCTGAAATCTTTCTTTCTAACCTCGTACTCACTTTTGAACTTCATCCAGAAATCTTCTAATGAAGGCACATGTGCGTACTTTTGGGAGATCGTCTTCTTGGCTACTCCAATGGATCGAAGTTCGGCCGTCTTTGGAAGAACTCTTGCTCGTACTCGGAGAACATTTTTGCTTCCAATCCTCGGGTTTTATGAATGCTCTGACAACTATAATGTCCCATAGTGATCGGGAAGAAGCCTGTAGACTTGTGCCGTTTCGACTGAAGATCGTGCATCTCCACAAGTTGTCTGCTCAGCTCCATTGTGACCAATCTATCATTCGGATATCTGGGCGAACTTAACCGGTTCTCAAAAAAGCCGGTGACCACGAGGCATGTGAAATCCGCAAACTGAATGAAGAGATTGCCAATTCTGGACACAACTTCCCACGCTTCCTTGCTCACCCTGTTGGCCTTTAGGTCCCTCTGTCCTAACTGCCGCAAATGAATTCGTAGAAGAATCCATCGTTGACCACTTTGAATCTTTCTCGCACGCGCATAGTAAGTAAGTGGGTAGCACTCGAAAATAGGGTCCTTGGAAAGAACACCACATCTATCCAGCTTGGAGAAGATGCCTTGTGAGGTTGCTGCGTATACCAAATAGGAAGTCATTTTGAAGTTGAAAGTACGCTTCACGTTCCGGAGTTGCTCACCAATGTTGTCGCTAATGATTTCCGACCAATTGATTATTGAATCCGCTTTGTTGATTTCAATGGTCTTGATGAAAGCATACATCCATGTGCGGAAGGTGTGAGCGTTTGCTTCGCCATTTATCCTGCATAACAATTTGGCAATATCATCTACCTCTTGTACTAGATTGGACCGCGAAAGAGTTCTTAGGAACTTGGAAGGAGATCTGGGCTTCTTCATGTATCTGCTGTTCATTATGTTCGCGTAGTCAACTCTATGCTTTTCCCACCTGCTGTTGGCATCCTGTATGTTAATAGAAGTCTCCACCTTTCGTGTCGGAATCTTCAAACAATAATTGATGAACTGTGTGTCCAACTGGATTATTGTTTTCCCCGTAGCATCTCGGACTGATCTGGATGATGGATGGTAAGACTTAGCACACTCCATAACGAACTCTGACAACTGGGTTGTGTATGGAAATGTTGCAGCTCGAATAATTCCACTGCTTTTAACTGCACGCATGAGGGAAGTCTTTCCTGCTCTGGATCTGTCAATCAATTTGGAAAGAGGTTCCGGACCTAGATTTGTGTCTCCAATGTCTGCAAATTTAGAAGTGATGCATGACTCTGTTGTGCTCTCTTTTTCATCCCTCTTTGCCATGGTTGTGTCTATCTTTGTCTGAACAATTCTTTTTCTTCTTATTCGGCGAAATTCTTCAAAACTGGTGCAGATCTGAATAATTCTTCAGATTCGAAGGATATATTCAATGTATTGGACATTGATTTAAACTCCCTTTCTCTTATAAAAGCACCTGTAATGAATTCTTGTAATTAATTCAGACAAAGATGGCAACCGGAACATGAATAGTGGATTTTAATCATAAAAATCTGCATAATTCAAGCTGCTGCCCAAAATTTGATGTTTTATTTGCATGCAAAACAAGCATGAATTTTACCAACTTCACCTGAGCACTTGTATCACTTATGCAAACAATTATCCAGACATAAATCAACCTCCTTCAACCTATGCGCCAAAATTGGAAGCTTTCAGCATTAATTACACCTTCTGAGCAAAAATCCTCTCCAAATGGGGCGCACTTTTTGTCTGGGCTGCACTTCTCTGCTTTTGAATTAATTAATTCATCTTTATGGCAGCCCCTGCTTATATAATTCTCACAATTCTATAATTAATTAATGCCTTTCCTATTCCTGGCAATTAATTAATTATTTAATAAGCTTTATTCTTCAAATGGGGCGCCTATTTTGTGCATGCTCATGGCTGCCATTAAATAAATTAAATTTATTTAATTTTAGACTTCTGCTTCCAGTTAACTCAAGCCTCATAGTATGCTTTGACCTTAGCCACTGAAAATAGGAATTAATTAAATCATTTAATACTTAAAAAAGTATTATTTCTCTCCCAAATGGGGCACACTTTTTGACATGAAGGGGCTGCATTAAATAAATAATATTTATTTAATTTTAGAACTGTCTAATTCCAACTTCCTTTTGTCCACTTTCCTTTGTTGACTTTTCCACAAGCTTGGGCGCCAAAATTGGAGAAGAAATTAATTAAATTAATTAATTTAAGGCTGCCTTTCTTTCCCTAAAGGGGTCGCACTTTTTGGCATAAGGAATTTCTATTTTTAAAAGTCAATTGGCAATGAGATTATTTATCATGCAAGGCAACTCCGAAAATCCCATGATTCATTTAAGCTATTTGACTTTCATAATGGGATTATTTACCTGCAAGGTAGGTAATTAAATCCTTAAAGAATGCCTTAAGTGATTTTCCTTTTATTTCACAATGGAAATTTTTACCTTGTAAGACAGGTAATAAAATCCTATCTCGCTGTTGCCTCGATTTTCCCATTGTGACTTAAGTGGTGTTGCTTTCATGGGAAACATGCCTGTTGGCGGTGCATGATATTCCCACACTTGCTGCTTCCAAAAATCCCATGATCCACTTCAAACCCTCTTTTTCCAAAAATGCGGCCAACTTAGAAGAAGCTTTTTGGTGCACGACTTCGTCTTTTCCAAGAGAACCAGACCTCCGATGGCGAATTCCTTCTGGCACAATGTGCATAGGTGATCTCCAGATACTCCAGGCCAAGAATTAGGCCAAACCGGCAAAGGAATTGATCTAGAGAAATTTCATAGAAAACGAAACAGAAAACACAAAAAAACACAAAACGTTGCCAGAAGTCACAAATAAAGCCCATGATTCATTCCTGGTTAAAACCCTATTGGTATATGGGAATATTGACATGTACGATCACAACAGGGTTAAACCGGAGCACAAATTGCCTCAAACGGGGCTCAAAATAATTAAATACAAATTTCTCGCAGCAACCCCCAATGAGAATAAAACAATTTTGGGCATCTGGGTATTTGGCGAAAATGGCTAATATGGCTCCTTGGGAATATCTTGACACAATACAGAACTTTCTGGCAATAAAAACACAAAACGACCCATTATTTTAAAAGTACGATTTTTTTAAATAGGGTAGTCCTAGATTTCAGGGTGAAATCTGGGGACACCAGGTCGGCTCCCGTCTGTGGACATCTTTTCCTCTGTCAGAATGACAAGGGAAAAGATGAGATCCCAACATCTCTGGTTTCGTATCTTGTCTTTTGGGCATGGGGTCAGGCAAACAAAAACAACACAACACAAAAACAAAACAAGGAAAAACAAAGTTTTATTTATATACATACAGTTTCACCTGCTTTTCATGTTCGGAATAGCTTTAAGTGTTGCCCATTGAAAGGCAACGACAATTCAACTCCATCCTGATGAGCAAGAATGAAGCTATCTGCTCCGGCGATCTTTTTAATCACAAAAGGCCCTTTCCATAGTGAATCGAATTTTCCATGCATGCCTTTTGCTTCTCTTCTTTTGTCCCATAAAAGGACCTAGTCATTGACTTCAAACTTTCTTTCCTGGCCTTTTTGTTGAAGATGACTTTCACCTTCCTTTGATGCTCAGTCAATCTATCTGCAACTTGAGTCTGTACCTCCCATGAATTCAGTCAAGTACATTATCCTTTTATCAATAACATCAGTGAATGTAGAATCCTCCAGGGCTCTAGAAAGTTGTAGGGCAGGTAGTTCCAAGGTAAGAGGCAGCTCTGTGTCTCTTCCATATAATAGCTGAAAAGGGGACATGCCTATAGCCTTTTTGGTGTAATTCTATCGGCCCATAATGCATCAAACAACTTCTTATGCCAAGTTCTTTGATTCTCCGTTACTAGCTTTCGCACGATAGTCACCAAGTTTTTGTTACTTGATTCAACTTGGCCATTCCCTTGTGGATAGTAGTTTGAGGAATGTACCAGTTGAATCCCATGAGTGTAGCAGAAATTAACCAGCTCCTCAGAAGATAGATTTGGAGCGTTGTCTGCTACTATTTTGTTGGGCACACCAAACCTAACAACAATATTTTCTTTTATAAAACTGCACACCTCGGCGGAAGTGGCATTCTTCACAGGAATGGCTTCTACCCACTTACTGAAATAATCAGTAGCTATCAGAATATAGTGATGGCCGACACTGGAAGCCGGGTTGAGCATACCAATAAAATCCATTCCCCACTGCTGGAAAGGTTCTTCAATTACAATTGGTTTTAAAGGTAATGCAGACAATTTTACACGCCCAACAAAGTGTTGGCATGCTTGGCACTTAGCTACCCACTCTGCAGTATCTTGAAAAAGTGTGGGCCAGTAATACCTTGCTTTGAGGATCTTGTGTGCAGTGACTCGGGCTGAGAAATGACCACCGCAAGCCATGTCATGAAACTGTTGTAAGAGCTGATCCTGCTGAGCTTTATCCATGCATCGGAGAAATACGCCATCAATCCCTCTTTTGTATAAACCATTATCCCATAGAACAAAGTCTTTGGATTTCAGTTTAATAGTTCGTTTCTCTTTCCGAGAAAGTTGATCCGGGCATTCTCCATACGTCAGAAAATAGGCAATGTTACTGTACCACTCCACCAAATCTATAAAAAGTACCATAGGCAAATCTTCATCCATCTCTTCTTGATCTACTTCTAGTGCTGTTGCTTTCATCTCCGTCATCAATTCGCACATGACCTCTTCCTCGAACCAGCTTTGTAGGTTTGATATCCAGGTCATATTCTTGAACTTTCGTCACCCATGTGCCTCTTAACAATCCTAACTCTTGTTGAGTGAGGATAGATTTCACTGCAGTATCTGGAACCAAGACCACAGTATGTGAGGAAAGAATATAGTACCTGAATGCTTTACACGCCTTCACCACTGCATATGCATGCTTTTCCATTGGAGTATATTTCAACTCATAAGCTTTGAGAGGCATGCTCATGAAAGTAATCGAGCTTCTACATCCTCCTGATTCTTCTGCATCAAGATTGCTTGACATGGTGTGTTCGGAGGAATAACAATAAAGAATAAATTCTTTACTGAAGTCGGGTGAAACCAAGACTGGGGATTTTGACAGGGCCTCCTTGATCTTCTCAAAAGCTTCCTTCCCTTCACTTGCTCCATTTGAAATCTTGTGTCTTCTTCATCATATTTGAGATATGATGGGTTAGCTCAGCAAAGTCAGGAATGAATCTCCTGAGAAAATTAACTTTTCCAAAGAAAGAGTGAACTCCTTTTTTGGATGTTGGCAATGGCAAAGTTTGAATGGATTTGACACGTTCCGGATCTATCTTGGTTCCTTCCTTAGAGACAATGTGCCCTAGTAGCTTTCCTTCTGTTACAACAAAGATAGATTTCTTAGGGTTCAAAGAAATACCATGTTTGCGGCATTGTATGAAAACCTCTTCCAGATTTGAAATGTGCGTGCTTCTGTTCTTGGAAAAGACTGTCAGATCATCAAGGTACACCACTATGCTTATATCCTTGAGATGAGCAAAAGCTAAATCCATAGCTCTTTGAAACGTAGCTCCAGCGTTGATCAAACCAAACGGCATTTTCTGATAAGCAAAGGTTCCCCAAGGTGTAATGAATGCTGTTTTGTATTGATCTTCTTCAGCCACCTTGCCCTGATTGTAGCCTGAGAAACCATCAAGCATGGAAAGCATTTCAGATCCAATGACCACCTGCAAAGTGTGGTCCATGATGGGGATGGGGTAGTTATCTTTCAATGAGGCTTGATTGAGGTTGCGAAAATCTACGCACAACCTAATCTCGCCACTCTTCTTTCTCACAGGAACTATGTTGGCTAACCATTCGAGTGATGTATGGGATAAATTATCTTTGCATCTAACAACTTCTGGATTTCTGCAAAGATAGTTCCGGAAATAGTAGGGTTATGCTTCGCTTCTGCTTGAAAGGCTTTTGTTCTGGTTTTAATGGGATGTAGTGTTGAACTTCTGCAAGCTGATATGTTTTCAAATCCTGGTAAGACCAGGCAAAAACATCCATGTATTTCTTAAGAAGCTCTGTAAAAGCTTCTCTTTCTGCCTCTGAACAACACTTTCCCAGATTTACTAATTTGGGATCATTGTTGGCTCCCAAATTTAGTAATTGTGTATCTGAGGAAGAACCTTCACCACTTTCTTCATTTTTTTTAAGCATCTGATCATGCTTGTTGAACATTTTCTCGAGAGATACCAAGCCTTTGGGAATTTTATTTCCCTTTAGCTGGATAATCTCCCGACTTCCTAAGACGTCTGCATCCATTTCTCCTACGGTAGTAGTTTGTCTCGAAGGTGAGTTACTTCCCTCATAGTAGATCTCTTCGAAGTTGTCCTTTGTTGGAGAAATGCAACAATCTGCTTGTCATCGTTAAAAACTTGCCATTCTTTAGACGTTGTTAGGAACTTTCGGGCGGAAAACCATCTCAACTTTGTAATCCCCTTGTCTGAAAAATGTGGGAGGCTGATCTGGATTTAACAAAGCTGCAGTCACTGCAAGTGAATCAGCTCTTGAATTTTGTTCTCTCGGAATGTAAGATACCGAGAAAGCTGAAAAATCCAGGATAGCAGAGTAGACTCGATCTCTATAATGCCGAAGTTTGTCCTTTTTTACTTGATAGAGACCTCTTATCTAGCTTAACAATCAACTCAACATCTCCCTTTGCATGTAAGAGCTTGATTCCCATTGTTCTTGCCTGCTCCATACCTAACAACAATGCTTCATACTCTGTTGTGTTGTTAGTATTTTTGAACATCAATTTGAAGGAATGTGCATGCACTTTTCCCTTAGGAGAGATAAGAACAACGCCTGCACTGGATCCAAATGAACAACAACTGCCATCAAATTCTAGAGACCAAACCTTGTTGTCAAGTTGATGTGGTTCTTGAATCACAGGTTGAACTTCTTCTTTATCCATTTCTAGATAATAGACTCCGTGATCAGATTCTTGAAACAAGATCTGAGATCTAGGATCTTCAGACTTTGATACTATGTACTTGGATTTCTTCTCAGGTTCTAACTTCTGATTAACTCCTTTGATTGGTATGTGCGCACAAGACCAATCCATCTTGACTTCTCCGCCCAGCTCTTTACAAAATTTCTACTTAACAGCATGCCATAAGAGACTGGGATGTCTGCTACAAGGATAGTCATTTTCAATCTTTTGTCTGGGAAAGAGGCAAGTACTACCTGTGCATCTTTGATTTGCCCAACAAGAGGAACTTGCCTTTCCATTGAATAGCATCTTCCGATGGTTTTTGTCAATGTGAGACCCAAGGCATCAACAACTTTGGCAGGCATGACGTTGTCAGAAGCTCCAGAGTCCAAAATGCAATTGCTCAATTTGTACCCATTGATAAGCAATGATACATAGAATGGCTCGATCCTTTCCGATGTAGCAGGAGAAGAAGTAGAAGGAGAAGAACTTGCAGCCGCATTATTTGAAGGAGGAGTAATCTTTGGACTTGACAAGATACCCCATGAAGTATTATTTGGAGGGTTGGGACCATTACTTTGCACATACTTGACCAATCTATTTAGCTGATCAGGAAATGCCCTCAAATACTCAGCTTCTGACATTTGGACCTTGGTCTTCTTGATATGATCGATGATGTCAAAAGCTTGACTTGCTTCAGCTGGATGTGTGTTGGCCCTTTGCTGCGAATTGAAAGAATTTGAATATTTATCTTTGGGCACTAATGAAGAAGGAAGAGGGCTACCTCTTTTCAAGATAGTAACATCCGGCCCAGGATCTTCTCTTTCTCTTCTTTGGCCGCTTGTGGATGCTTCGGCATTTTGGCGTGTCTGGGACCTTGTGAACACCGCAAATGTGTGACCATCAAAATCTTCAAAAGATTCATAATAGCCATCGTCAGATTCGTAGTCCAGGTAACCAATATTGGAGTCGCCAGCAGGATCTACAAAGTCTTCATCATCAAATGATTCGTCAATGCCTAGATCTTCTTCATTAGTTTCCAAGTTATTCCTTGGAGCAACTTCAATTGCCAACCGTTGTGGTGCAGCAGCAAGTCTATTTCGATTTTTATTTTGACCATTAAAGGTCCGAGCAGGAGCTATTCTTGAAGGGTCGCATTTCCTGCTTGAGAGATCGGCTTCTTGATTTGCGGCATGTCGTTAGCCAATCTTTGTGCAGCAAAGGATCCAAGTACTTGAAGAAGCATGTCGTTAGCCTAATTAGAGTTTATGTTTTCCCTCCAAAAGGGAAAATTTGAATTTTGCACCTCTTTGTCTATAAAAAGAGGATGTTTGTTCATTGTAAGACATGCTATGGTGATTTCGATTTTGGCTCCATGCTTGGAGTAGGGATGAATGCCCAAATTTGATGCTCTTGCTCTCCATTGTTGAAGATCTTTGCAATCTATTGTAGCTGAATTTGGATGTCAAATTGAAGAAATTATTGGTCTCTCTCTCAAGTTGATTTCTTTGTGTATGCATTCTTCTAGCCCTAGCGAATCCCACTTTGCTGAAGCAACTCGATTTAGTATTGGATTTATTTATCTGGAATATTGTTGCATTGAAGGCTCTAGTGGTAGCGAATTTTACTCTTGCATTGGTGATGGTTGGAGCGACCTGTATGTGACAGGTTTGGTAATGAATTCCCATGAATAATGATCTGATTTTTATTCATTTAAATCTGTTGTTCCTTCCTTGACATCAGCGACTTCATTGGGCAGCTTATTAAGTATTTTGATGCATGCTTAGACCCATAAATGATCAGCGAACTTTGTGGTGTTAATTTACTGGTTATAGCGAATTGTCCCAAGGCAATATTTTATTAAATAACCTCCTCTAAACCCTAGCGACTGCAAGCTTGTTTTGATGACTGACTTTGGGGGCTAATCCATGTGCAAAGCATATCATTTAGGCAGCGATTTCTATGCCTTTTGTGTGACTGTTTATTTTTGAGTATGGCGACTTGATTAGTGCATGATTTAATGGTGTTTGGAGTCCCTTTTGGCAGCGATTTCTAGCTCAACTGAATATCTTCTTGTGGCTGAAATATCCCAGTATTGGCGACTTTATTTGAGACTCATATTGGTGTGGAAATACATATTTTTGGCAGCGATTTCTACTTGTTTAAATACCCTCTTGGTGGCTGATATATTCCAGTCTTGGTTTGCATATTTTAAAGGTGTTTTGGAGTCTCTTGTTGCAGATGTAAATGTGATACATTTCTGAGGAGTTGGGAAGTGAATCGATTGGGTTTGATATATGATTTGGATGCTCTTTATGGCAGCGATCTGGGGCAGGTGTTTGGTAAAATAGTAAGTGCCTTTTTAGTTGCCAACCCATGCATTGTTTGATTGGTAGTCAAAGTCCTTGGCAGCGATTTGTATGTGAAGCTTAGCATCTGTTTTGGTTGTCTAAAAGCACTCTTAGAACAGCAATTTGTGTGAGGGTATTTTCCAAGCATTTCATTGCAGCTGTGTTCATGCTTGTTTGGATGATAATCATAGCTCAATAACAGCGACTTGCATTGATGATTAAAGGACTGATTTTGCATACATTAGGAGCAGATTGCAGCGACCTTCCTTGTGGGGTTTATATTTAATTCTATGAGCATTTCTAACACTCACTAGCAGTTGTGTTTGGCCTTTATGTTTATTAGAAAAATGATGATCATTACCTAGATCTAGCGATCTGGTTTGAGTCATATTAGTGTGCCTAAAAGCATGAAGGTAGTGATTTGAATATTGCATTTCAGAGACCCAGGTGTGGTATATTCTGGAGCAGCGAATGGTATTATTGTGCATAGTATATTGGAGTTTGGATCAGCTGGTTAATCATGTGGCCTTCAAGGTAGTTTTGGAGTTGTTTATTGATGGATTGGCTGGAGTTGATCATTTTGAGGTTGATTTCTAATCATTCTTGGTGTTGGATCTACTTGTTGTCTGCCACCTCCCCTTGATCCCATAAGTGGGACATTACAACGGTTGCAAAACTGCCTCCTTGTGTAGGAGGCGGTTTACTCTATCGGAGAAGTGCCACGGATCTTCCGGTTCGTAGAATGCACAGGTGAATGATGCGAGACATGAATTGTTCCAAGACAACAAAACACACATACAAGACTGCAAATTATGAAAATACAAGAGAGATAATTGCAATAACGCTTAAAAATAGCTCCAACTCAATATAATCAAATAGAATAATGCAAGAGATGTACATATAGGAGGTGAATGTGTAACCTCCTCCTAGAATCACAACAACCTCCACCTAGAATAGTGGTAACCTCCATACCCAAAATAGCTAGTCAATAGACAAGTGGCCAAGGGTAGTAAATACCACTAACTAAAACAATGTGATCAAGTGTACACCTAAGCAAGCATATCCCATAAGTGTAGGGAAACTCCAAGTGAGGTGGAATATCCCGAGTAGGATAATACAAATAAAGTGAGGAAAATAAATCCTACACTAACACCCCCATAAGCACAACTTAGGTGGGCAGTGAAAAAAGAAAGTGGGTCCCGACAACAAGGCCTGATGAGGTACCCATGTACAATGCATCTCTCACAAAGATAGAGTAAAAGGAGAAAACCTAGTGGGAAAAAACTCCCCCCAAAAGAGAGACAAGAAACTCACTCAAGAAAACTAGAGAAGAATAAGAAGTGGGTCTCGGTAACTCGGCTTGATGAGGTACCCACGTATAATGATCATCCCCAGAGTAGAGAGAAAGAAGTGAGGACAAGAAGGTCCCCTAAGAAGAGTGTCGATGATGTGGTCCTCCATGTAAAGACTGAAGAGAATCCGCCTGCACTAAACAATGTTCCCGCCTTGGGAAGGACAAAAAAGGAGCACTGAAAGTCGGCCCACTCCACAAAGGAAGAAGAAGCCTGCAGTACTCTGATCTCTACATCTAGTTTGTAATTGAAAGGTGGCATAGGTTTGGCAAAAGTGTGCACAAAAGACAATGGGAATGCCACTACAAGTATACGTGTCAGAGAAAGAAAATGGTGGGGGCCCAATAACCCTCACAAAGGGATCCACAAGAAGAGGTGGATCATGAAACATCTCTGAAATAGTGGAAGTGACAAATGTCCCAAGGCGGGCACTCCCAACAAGAGAGATGAATGGGTCCTCCAAAATGTGTGATGGCTCAATCGGAGCATATTCCTGTAATGAAACACAAGTGGAATATGCAAATAGACAACTCAAGTTGGGCAGATACTCGTCCCAATGGGGTTGCTCAATGAGAGCAATGTCTGACAAGAATGTATTAGCATCACAACATGAAGTAGGAGGAGAAGATTGCTGCAAAGAGCTGTTGGAAGTCCAAGATGAAGCAATGTTGCACTCAAAGGTAGAACCCGAGTGTATGTGGAGTGTCATCAACTGAGCAATCAAGATGTAATGGAGCATGAGAGGCAATGGTCACATCTGTCTCAGAGGAAAGTTCTCTAATAGAACACATTGCGGAGAGTGAATGGAAGCATGAACATGGGTGACAATGAGCTCTGTGGAGGCAACAATAGGGAGAGTGTGCTCAATAGCACAATAGCAAGATTTTGTGGCGAATGGTCAACATGGGACTCACAAGTAGCAACAAGTACAAAAGAACACTCATCAATGAAAGGGATGTGAGAAGGGGAGAATCTATGGTGGCACTAGAGTGGTCCAGGGAAGCGTTGCTCTTAGATGGTGAAACAAGGTCGCCATGCAACCGTGTCGGATAATAGTCTAGGCAATGAAGGGGGCACTCGGTGTGCTTGAACAAACACAATATATCCCTAGATACATAGGTAAGACCGAGAAGGCGATAAACCTCATCATTTTGGTTAAACCACTCGTCCTTCTATAGACTCTAGAGGCTCATTAGGCTTAGGAACAAGATCATGGAGGCGAGCAGCAAATTCTGCATATTGTAATGATTGATAATGCCTACCTTCCAAGATAGAAAGTTCCCAAAGTCGAGCATATCAATAAAATGGTGAAACTCCATAATGCAGATAAACCCCCAAAATTATCCCAAATGACACTTTATAACTTAGTGCGAAAAGTACAAAAATGCCGGAAATGAGAGGAAAGGGGGTCGTGCGTATACTCGTTGGAACCGGGACGAAATTTAGAAGAGAGTGGTTTGGTTTGTGAGGGGGAATTGGCCTCTTGCCAACCCGAGCCTCACACTTCGTCTTCGACCGACAAAGGTACACGTTTACAAAACCACTTAAATCCACTTTAATGCAATTTCTCCAAATCAACTTGTTTAAAAAACATAAAATGTCAAATTTGAAGCAATAGAGAGTCAATCTTGAAAAATAAGGTAAATTATTCACCTTGTGGGCTAGGTGGGGTCCATACGTAGGAGTGGGAGTTGATTTTAGGGTTATCAAACCCTATATTTCTTTATCTCTTTACTATTCTTTGTTTGTTGTTTGTTGTTGACTGCAAAATTCTTTGTTGGCTATTGTTTGGTGCCACCATGACCAAGATGAAAGCGTTGTAGGAGAGCGAATGAAGCCACAACATTGACGTTGCAAGGTGGACTCGTTGCATGTTTGTTCGCAGGAATCTGCAGGCACGTGGAGAGAGGTCTAAGCTCGTTGCAGGAGTGTTTGAAGCCCTGATCACCTTTGCAGAGGTTTGCAATCGACTGTGAGGGGCGTCTATCTCCCTACTAGGGCCTGCACATTGTGAATGAGTCGTCCTAGCCAAGGTAGACGTTGCAGGAGTTTTGGCGCTTGGCTAAACACCTTTCAGACCTGAATCAATGTTGTAGAGGCGCGAATGCATTCCAACAGCCTGCTACGATTTTCCAGAAGCTGTATAAACCGTCCAGTGACCTTCAGGGGTTCTATATGAGCCATATAGCACCTTCCACAGGTCTGAAAATGCATGCAAGGTGCTGCCACAGGTTAAAAATGCCCTTCATAGGTCTGCAACTGCGTGTATGGGCATGCAAAAACAATCTCCATGTGTGTATATCTCTATACGTGCTTGCAAACACCTCTAGGAGCCTGCAAATAGGCTGAACCAACACGAACCAGACAGAAACCAACAAATACAAACACCCAACACCAAAAAAACACCCAAATACTTTGCAAATAATGACCTTAAATGAAAATAAACTTGTAGAATAATAACCAGACAAGCTCAATACTAGCTCGGCTTTGATACCATATCGGAGAAGCGCCACGTATCTGCTGGTTCAAAGAATGCACAGGTGAACGATGCAAGACGTGAATTGTTCCAAGACAAAACAAAACATGCATACAAGACTACAAATTACAAAAATACAAGAGAGATAATTGCAATAACATAGAAATAGCTCTAACTCAATACAATCAAATAGAATAATGCAAGAGATGTACATATAGGAGGTGAATGTGTAACCTTCTCCTAGAATCACAACAACCTCCACCTAGAATAGTGGTAACCTCCATACCCGAAATAGTCAGTCAATAGACAAGTGGCCAAGGGTAGTAAATACCACTAACTAAAATAGTGTGGTCAAGTGTACACCTAAGCAAGCATATCCCATAAGTGTAGGGAAACTCCAAGTGAGGTGGAATATCCCGAGTAGGATAATACAAATAAAGCGAGGAAAATAAATCCTACACTAACATGCCCAACTGCCACGACGCTTTGGAAACATCCGTGACGGTTGTGCAATTGTCTTTGGGTTGATGTTTGCAGATGACTTGGTGGCTATGGTAGAGTTGGTGGGAGACCTCAAGGAAATGCTACTGAAGATTCGGGTTTGGAATGATAAGTGGAGGATGGAGTGCGGCATTGACAAGTGCGAGGTCATGAAATTTTTGCAATCAAGAAGAACTCGAACAACATGAGTTTCGATTGGAAGCCGAGCCGAAGATTAGGGTATGTGACGACTCTACAGTGCTTGGGGATAGAGGCCGATCCGCACTATCTATAGAAAGAATCATCAAGGAAAGAGTAGTGTTAGGAAGTAGAACCCTTCATGGTGTTTGCCACTTTCGGTCTCGCGAGGAAGCCCCACTTGGTCCGAGATCCTTACCTTGAGGTGCTTTGGTGTACTCGGTGCTCACGTTTGGTGTAGAGGTGATCGGGATGTTTGATGTGGCCAAGCAAAACTCCCTACAAAGAGTAGTAGTGGAAGGGATGAAGTGGATTTTTGGGAAGTCCTCCACTTGTCATTTATTTGGGCAAGCAGTCATGCACTAGAAACTCAATATTTGCCCCGTTCTGTTTCAATGCGGGTCGACGGGCACTGGCCCTGGAGAAGTATGACGGACTTAAGACTGTCATTGTTGATCTTGTTAATCATAACCCACCATGCAGGGTGGGTGAAATTTGGACTTGGATTCACAGAACGACTAAGTGGCTCAAGAAGAATGTACCTAGGGCTAGCAATAGCTTTTGGTGCATGAAGAGGCTTGGGTGGCTTGGGAGAAAAATTCAGGCTTCAGGATTCTCTAAGATTCTTTAAGTAGGCCAAGTTGGAAGTAACGCAAAGCTACTTCAAGCATGCTCAACGTTACGAGAATGTGTCGGCTGAAGCTATTTGTTGCTTCCTCAATGCCCGGGTGGGAGGGTTTGCCCTTAGTAGTCGTGCAATTAGGATTGGGCTAGTGGATTCTACCTTAGGGGGTAAGTGCTCGTTATGTGAGGATGTGTAATATCCCCTTCTCGGTTGAAGACCTTTAGCCCGATTTTGTTTCTTGGCGGCTAAAGTGTGTTTCAGTGAGGAAACTTATCATGATAAATTAATTATAAAAGTGCAATATAAAATAATAGTATAAGCACTTTATATTAAGTTATTAATGATAAAGTCAAATTAAAAATAGAAAAGGAAAATATAAAGTGATAAAGTGAAATAATAAACAAAAAAAGAAATATCACTTTATACTTATTATTCTCCCCAGGAGAAAATGCGACCCCTTTGGAGGATGAAAAGGGTGAAAAAAACATTAAATCTGGGAAGTCCAATCTGATTGGAAGATGAGGGTGGCTATTTGGCCAAGTTCATTTATAAAAGCAAGTCTACTTGCTTGTTGAAGGTATGCTTTTCTATTTTACACAAAATCTGATTTTTATGCAGAGCTAGAGCTTTTACAAATTATTTCTAAGGATGAAAACCTTTAGAAATAATCTCTTGAGGATGAAAACTCTCTAAGGGATCTAGTAGAAGGACGAAAACCCTTCTCCTAGTTGAGAGGATTCTCCACACAGGGGTTTCCATTGCACATTAAGGAGTTAGCTGATTTTCCATTGTTTTCCAGCAGTTGTTGAAGGGAAGATTTGTAGATTTGTGTTACTTCCGGCAAGGGTTTGAAGGTGGAAGCTTTTTGCAAATTTTTACCTCCATTTGCAGCCATATCTAGGGTTATCTACACCCTAGTTGGTGGAGTTTGGTACATTCTAGGGCATGGCTGTTCGGATCTCATCACCAACAGCTTTGCCATAATTTTAGAAGCCAAGATCAGCTGGTTTGCATAATTTTTGGGCCAAGGAAATTGTATTGTCAACTATCTCTGAGGACTACCATTTGCAAATTTTTATAAAATCATTCAACTTTCTATTTTGATCCAATATGATATTTTTCTCATGTTCTTGCCCTTATAAAAATTGTTGATCAGTTTGGAAAAGAAATTTAGTTGAATTACTTCAGTTTTGAGTGATTTTGTTCCTTCATGCAAGTTTCCATTTACTAGTAAAATTCAGATATGCACTATATCTTTTGCTATATTTTCTATAATCTGTATTTGGGGTTTGGGATTTGCCTTAAATCCGTTTGGGGGCATAATTTGTTCATTTGGAGACATTACAGTGGTATCAGAGCGATGTATCCTCCCAGCCTGTGAGGAAAGAAAAGAGAAATCAGATTTGAATGCAACCAAAAAAAAATGAAGTGGACTCAGGTTCCTTTTTGATGGTACTAATGAAATATCTGCTAGATTTTGGTTGAAGGAATTTAAGAGATGTTTGCTATGGAATCCTATGTGTCAGGATGATGCCCTTAGGCTCATCCTAGATACATGGATGGAGCAGCACATAAGTGGTGGCATCAATTGTTGAAAACCCAAGGGGTTGAATCCATTGCCTCCCTTGAAGATTTCACACAAAAGTTTCTAGAAAGATTTGATGTGCAAGATTGCAAGGATGGGTAGGAAAGCGAAACCCGAGAGTCTACCTCGGATCTACAAGTGGAGGAAGAGAGTTTGGTGGTTGAAGCCCAAATTTTGAATGTAGATGTTGATATTCAGCTTGTCCCTTCTAGAACAACAATTCAAAGGGAGCATAAAGACAAATCAGATCTACACCCAAGTGAAGAAGCCAAAGGAGACTTTATGGAGGAACTTGCACATGAGGAGGAGACTTCCATGGACACTTGCATGAAATTGCAGCCTGTTTTAATTTCCAAAACAACAACCTTTGGTAAGCTTTTAGATGTAGTTAACAGGTGTTTAGTATTTCCTACTATGCCACTTCTTTTTGATAGACACCCTAGTGGTTACCCCAACAAAGGGGAAGAGTCCAAGGTTGATTTCAGTGATGGGGATGATAGGATGCACATTTTCAATCATAAGTTGGACGAATTATGAACAACGGTAAGTATGCAGCCCGGATACTCTCTTTGGTGTTCCAAGCATTCACTTTTGGGCAAGAAGATGTTCTCCTACAGACAAGGTTATGTGGTAAGCAATATATCTTCTCTTTTATTACAGCAGTTAGATCATGAGGATATTGAGAGAGGTATATGGGGGCAAGATCTATCTCACTTAACAGGTACAGGAGCTCGGATTTTGGAGCACTTTAGCATGTTTTGTCTCGTGCACATGGCACTTGGACAAATGAGTTACAATTGCTTGAGGGCAAGCAATTTGGGGAAGGGAGGATTGTAATATCCCCTTCTTGGTTGAAGACCTTTAGCCCAATTCTGTTTCCCGACGGCTAAAGGGTGTTTGCAAGGGAAACTTATCATAATAAATTAATTATAAAAGTGCAATATAAAATAATATTATAAGCACTTTATATTAATTTATTAATGATAAAGTCAAATTAAAAATAGAAAAGAAAAATATAAAGTGATAAAGTGAAATAAGAAAAAAAAAAGAAATATCACTTTATATTTATTATTCTCCCCTAGGAGAAAATGCGACCCCTTTGGAGGATGAAAAGGGTGAAAAAGCATTAAATGCGGGAAGTGCAATCTAATTAGAAGATGAGGGTGGCTATTTGGCCAAGTTCATCTATAAAAGCAAGTCTACTTGCTTGTTGAAGGCACACATTTCTATTTTACACAAAATCTGATTTTTGTTTGAGTTGAGAGCTTTTACAAAATATTTCTAAGGACAAAAACCTTTAGAAATAATCTCTTGAGGATGAAAATGCACTAAGGGTTTTAATAGGACGAAAAACTCTTCTCCTAGTTGAGAGGATTCTCCACATAGGGGTTTCCATTGCACATCAAAGAGTTTTTGATTTTCCATTGTTTTCCAACAGTTGTTGAAGGCTAGATTTGCAGATTTGTGTTACTTCCGGCGAGGGTTTGAAGGTGGAAGCTTTTTGCAGATTTTTACCTCCATTTGCAGCCATATCTAGGGTTATCTACACCCTGGTTGGTGGAGTTTTGTACATTCTAGGGCATGGCTGTTCCGGATCTCATCACCAATAACTTTGCCATAATTTTAGAAGCCAAGATCAGCTGGTTTGCATAATTTTTGGGCCAAGGAAATTGTATTTTCAGCTATGTCTGAGGACTATCATCTGCAGATTTTTATAAAATAATTCAGCCTTCTATTTTGATCCAATCTGGTATTTTTCTCATGTTCTTGCCCTTATAAAAATTGTTGATCAGTTTGGAAAAGAAATTTAGTTGAATTACTTCAGTTTTGAGTGATTTCCTTCCTTCATGCAAGTCGCCATTTACTAGTAAAATTCAGATCTGCACTATATCTTTTGCTATATTTTCTATAATATGTATTTGGGGTTTGGGATTTGCCTTAATCTGTTTGGGGGCATAATTTGTCCATTTGGGGACATTACTGAATGTCGGAGGGAACTCTCTTTTGCACCTCATCCTTAAGTGCCAACACCTCGGGATGTGAGATGCGAGTCACAGTCTGGTTTTCAAAACGTATTGCAAGAGTTGTGGTGTGTTTCCCAACGGATGCTGGTGAGAAGGGTTTGCTCTCGATACTCCTTGGTGGGGAGTGGGGTGAACGTTGTCTATTGTATTGGTTAGGTGATCGCTTGCATCGTAAGGGAACTGCAAGCTTTACGCTTGTGGCGAACTACTTAGCCGTGTGGCGCTACCCCTCTATCGTAAAGCCCTATAGGATTGGACGATGGGGGAATGTGCATGCAACTAGTCCATTTGGGGCCTCGGGATTCCTAACCACCATCGAGCCGACACATAGTTGTATAGGGCCCCCGCCTTATTGTCAGGTGCTCTGCTTGGAAGAGTTTCTCCTCCACTTAGCCCTTGTTCTTAACAATAGGGAGTTCATCGTAAGGCCTTTGTATGATTGAGTGGAGATCAACGGTTTCTACCAAGAGTGCTCCTTGGAGATTCTAACCTTAAGTGGCGGGATCGGTATCGCTGGAGCTATCACTCTCTTGTTTATGTTGCTTGGTATCCTTAGTGGTGTTAGTAGAAGAAAAACAGAGAGATTAGAGAGTACAAAAATGCACTTTGCATGAATGGACGCAGGAAGAGTATATTTATTCTGTAGAAGATGGTTAACATTTAGTTATCGATTATGGCGAGTCCAATGAATAACTACTCTCAAACTGAACATTACATTATATATTCAACAATACCAAGTTTGTCCTGAAATTTTACAAATGTCCTAAAGCCCATATGTTTAATCATTAGATCCATGATTGTGCCATAGATTGTACTTAGAAATCAACAATCCATTGTTGTGTTGCGGTTGTTGAATGGAGGACCGCAAAACAAGAATCTAGTCGTGTGAACAAAGGATATGACAAGTGGTCCACTGATTATTCGTTACGTGATTCATTGACCAACGATGAATCATCAATGGCTGAGAGTGTCAGCCCCAGCTCTAGAGTGTTGGAATTAGAAATTCGGAGAGGTGGATTGAGAAATCTGCCTGGGCTTGTGTAGTCATTGGAGTCTATCAAAGACTCAGTTATCCTGCAATCTAAGTCACCTCGATCATGCCCTTGTAACACCATGTAGTACTCATCCAACCTTTTCAGGAAAGCATGGTGAAGTACCTTCTAATCAAATTGAGTTGCGAAGGAGAAAAATGTGACCATCTGTGCAGTAGGAGTTAGAACCAACTCCATAATAGTACGAGAAACAAGCATTGCCGTCTCAACAGTGAGAGAAATAACCATTTCCGTAGTAGGAGTGAGAACTAACTCCTCCATCTCATCTATTTGCTCATTTATCCCCCTCTGTTCGGAAAGGCCCTTCACAACATAATGAGCAAACTGTTCATGCTCTATTGTCCTTCGAGCAAGTACTTCTAAGTGAGTGGCTTGGCATGCTATCTCACCATGCACCTTCAGTGCATTTGGAATAGTTAGTCTCCATCCACAATAAATTGTTCTTCGAATGAGGAAGTCCATCCCCTCAAGGTATGTCGGCCTTCATACATCCTATATGGTGGAGTTGTCCACACGTGTATTCATGTTGATTGTAGTAGGATCAACAAGTGGATATTGGCCACCTTGCCCAATACCAAGGGCAATCATCCATCTATGTTTCACATTAGAAACAAGACACTTCTTCCCACAAAAATCCACAAAAATATTGGGATTTTTAGTTAATTGATGAATAAAAAGAAGTTTCTTTTGTAAATAAGGTACCGATCTAACATTCCATACCAAGAGTGTATAAGCATTATTCAATAAATGCATATATTTCCTATCCCATCTCTGCCGCAAGTGATTTTCCATCATTAATCTTGTTGATTCAAAACATATATTTGGAGTAAATGAAATATACTAGTCCTTGCGACATGAAAAGTGTGCGGATGTGTCGAGTCAATCATCCAACTAGTATCACTGTCATGTGAGCATGATGTCGTAAGACAATAAAGAGCATGCTCGCCATTTTTTTCTAATTGCTGCCACATGTTCCTCATCACATGGCTTTTTGTTCTATTGCGAAAGATCATACTTCTGCTTTCGACAATCCTTCTTAAGGTGCCCAACCTTGTGACAGTAATAGCATGCGACTGATATCGAGTAGAGGACTTACCAGAATGATGTCTCCACTTTCCTTTTGATTGTGTGACAAGAGCACTCTCTCGATTGGTCCCCGAATTTGTATCCACTCCTTTTGTAACATGTAGGAACTCACCTTGTCAAATGTGAGAGTTTGACTTTCAGCCATTAAATGGAGTGCCTCCACAAATGACTCATATGAAAAAGGTAAGCTGTTCAGAACTAGAGCCACCATATCATTGTCGATCACCTTTTTGTTGATGGAAGATAACTGGTCTTAGAGGTTTTTCATTTGAAGTAGGTGCTCAGATAGCGATCCACCTTTTTGTAACTTTAACGAAAAGAGCATATTTTTCAGGTATAAAACCCGACTCTTTATTGACGTCTGATATTCATCCTTAGACTAGTCCACGTTGTGCTTGCCACAGTGGCATTCCACACTTCTGGTATCATATAATCCGAAATCGACAACTTGAGAAGTAACAGAGCCTCCTTATGACGTTTGTCATAATCCGTGAAATTCGTAGTATGCCTTAGCTAGCTATGACTATTTTATCACAATCTCGAAATTCTGCAAATGTTAGAATTTTATGGTTCCATACATTGAAATTTGTGCCTGTCAACTTCTGCAAGTCTAGCAAAATCAGGTTAGAAATATTCACCATTTATTACTCCAAAATAACAGAAATAATAAATAAAGTTTTGCCCTTCGACCCTCGTGACTATAGAGAGAGACAGTATATGCCTTCAACAAATGAATGCCCCGGTACTGATCAGCAAAGCAAATGAATGCCACAGAAACAACCTTTGCCTTCTCTTTGTGCCCTTCGTGTCTCTTGGATTCGTGACTGTTAAAAACAACATGAAACATGAAGTCGCGAGCCTCCAAATCTTCTGCCCTCACGGCTCTGTATATGGCCCTCATAAACGACTGTATTCACGACCTTTAAAATTGCGACTGGGGTTTGTTTGCATTTTCGACTGTTATTTAAAAGTATGGCTTCAAAAAATAAAGCTTGCAACTGTAATCTTTCTACAAAAATGACTTCTCCTGTCCTTGCGAATGGAGAAAAGAAACAGTGTCCTCATGATTGGTATTTCTGCAATGAATCTTTTGACTGGTATTTTACCCTTGAAACACAATATTTGCGACTTGCAAATGGAGGATGATTACCATTAAATTCGACTATAATCTTTCTGTCTTCTTCAAGTTCGTGCCCTACTAGGGCTTCCTCGAACTTCCGCCGTGCCTCTTGGAGGCTTCCTCGAACTTCGATAATGAAAGATGTTAATTGCTCGATACTAATGTTAGTAGAAGAAAAAGAGATTAGAAAGGACAAAATTGCATTGCATGAATGGATGCAAACATAGTATATTTATTCTATAGAAGGTGGTTCACATTTAGTTATCGGTTATGGCAGGTTCAACTGAATAACTGCTCTCAAACTGAACATTACATTATATATTCAACAAGTGGGGAGGAGCTACAGAGACGAAGTCCCACTAGTGATCGCTCCACCGAGGCTTGAGCTTGGAGTCGAGGGGTGGTTCCCGAAGACGGTGCTCGCCGCCGAGCTGACTTGAATTATAGGACTCTTCCAGTTTAGGAAAATCAGGAAAAAATCATTATGTTGTGGGGCAGGTGGAGCGTCCAAGACACCAAAAAGAGACATTGTCTCTTCCCTTGCTCAACCCTTTGGATTCTTGGGCTCAAATTTGAGGAAGTTGGATTTTCCCCAAAACCCTAATGGAACATTGCTGGAATTTATGATAGCCACATGTATAAACCTGAATTTTATGACAACCACATAGAAATTAGAGCCAAAGAGGGTTAGTGACCTGTTTTTGGGTCCCCAAAACCCTAGGCGACCTAGGTAAAATTCAGATTTTAGTATTTCTCACACATAATTCTTCAAAAACATATCAACAATTTGAAACCCTTGATGAAATAATGCAAAATATGTGCTTCAACATCAAAATACAGAATTCTGGAATTAATTATTGGCCACAAACAACTGAAACTTCAAAAATTCATATCTTTTGAAATACTTGGAGTTATAATGCAAACGATAGCTCAAAATGACCACAAAAATGACAGCTATCAAACAAAATCAAGTTTAGATTTTTCCAACCTACGAAACCCACTGAAATGCTGTCCCGAAATTCCCAAAGGGGTCGCCCAAGCTGGAAATGAGTATGGCAGCCCCAAAAAGTGTGCCCTAGCTGGAATTTGTGCCCTAGCACGGATGGAAACACTTGCTGTTCTGAAATTCTGAATATGAAGCTCACTTGTGACTCCCAGATGAAGCCACCAAAGCAACAAATGAGGGTTTTTGTCCCCAAGTGTTGTGACTATTGAGGGGTTTCGTCCTCAATAGGATCCAATGAGGGTTTTTGTCCTCAAAGGCTGAAAATGTGAGCTCAATGCTCCAATTTCCAAAGAGAAATATCAAGATTCATATGAAGACCCTTACAATGAGCCCCAACATTTACCTTTATAGCCTTTTTCTTTCTTTTCCTTGTGGAGCACTCCATGTGGGATAATAGAAATACTTTATTTCTATTTTAACATTCACTTTTCCCACTTAAAGAGGGACGACCCCCTTTGTAAACATTCTTTTTTATCTTGAAATTGGCGCTTGCACTCTAGCCACCAACCTACTATTTCTAGTGCTATAATTGGCAATTTGGCTTTTTACAAAAAAATTACAAAGCTGAAAATAGCAAATTACAATTATAACACGAATGTACTTCCCTTATTTTCTCCCTTAAAGCCCACGAGAAGTAGAAATGGGCCCAAGGTCTTCAAATCAAACTCGCTTGGAAAAGGGGACATTATAGATGGGTAGACAAAAGTGGTAAACAAAACTTTGGTACGGCTGATTAGAGGATACGACAACAAGTATCCATGGACTTGGGATGAGTCCTTAGCCTATATTCAACATTTGGACAACAGGGCAGTCCAGGCATCCACCAACTAGTCACCTTTTGACGAAGTCTTGGGGTATTTTCCTGCCAATCAACTTGATATTGTGCTCAAATACGTTCTCGTCTCGCCGCTTTAAAGAATTGCCATCAACCAATAATGGTCAACCCCGCCCAAGATACAAAGAGCATTAAGAAAACTGCATTTGTAGGGAATATTGTCACCAATTTCCTGCTTCCTCTCCTGCATTTTTATTTTAAGAGAATCGGTTGCGGTATGGTCTAAGTTTGGTCAATTTGAGCACATATACTGTCGTAAAATGATAACACTCTCGTCTCGTTGACTTAGCCATACAAAAATCCTAACCCAAGGGATTTCCAATATCCTCATATACATATGGTTTCAAAATTCCATCATCAAACCATACAAACTTATCTCAATTGAGACTCTAGAGTAAGTTTAAGTTTTAGAGTCAAAACTCATATCCCAAAATCTCATGTATCTCTTTGGTTGGCCCATGAACCATGACCCACATTTGAAATCATTCTCCCTATCCTTGGTCGAACCTAATATAACCTTACAGAAAGCCTTGAGCAAGTAATCTAACCTGATTTTCTCGAGGAAATTCCCCATGAATGATGAAGCTATTTCTCCAAATGTGAAGTACTTGGCCAATAGCCTATGATTTCATTGATTTGGGAATTTCCCTCACGAATGTTAATTTCTTGATCTAGCTCATCTTTCAGGAGATTATTGGGATTGAATCTAATGTTGGGATCATAGTTAGCATACTCGCCCAAAAAAAATTGAAACGAATATTCGCTCCAAAACTGCCGAATGGGCTCGCCGAGTATTGGCGAATATTTGCCAATACTTGGCGAGTCCGTGCACAGACTCGTTGTACACGGTTTAGACGCGAACACGTCAAAAACACTAAAAAAATGATGTTTTTTCCTTTATAAGGCACTAAAGCACTTCATTTTCATTCACACAACCATTTGAGCTTGCATTGCATGTGTTGAACGGATTTTTGAGCGAATTCGAAGAGGAAATTTGGAGAATTGCATTTGGAGGTAAGTTTTTAATTTTTTTTTCAAGTTTTTTCAAATTTTGTCTATATTATTTAAGTTTTATATATTCATATTGTAATTTTAAATACATCTAATTTAAAAGCGAATGCTTTTAAATTTTTAATAGTCATTTGCAGATGGAGGTATGTTTTTTTAACGCAAATTCGTTCTAAATTATTTAAATTTTATATATTCGTATTGTATTCAATTCTTCGAATATGTTTTGTAATTTTAAATGCATTCAATTTAATTGCGAATCATTTTAAATTTTTAATGCTCGTTTGAACCGAGGTGTGTTATTTTTTAATTAAGTTTACTTTTTATGAGTTTTTTAAATGTGCATTGTGTTGCAGATTAGAGCTTAACAATGGCATCGTGTTGACATCGGAGTTCGATATCCGGGGTCAACATCATTAGTAGGAACCGTTCCTGCGAACGCTCGTACCATTGCTTGGAAGTATGGTGTATGTCGAGTAGTTTCGGGAACAGTGGTCTGCAATTTCTGTGGCAAAACATTAACTGGAGGCATTAATCGCCTGAAGTATCACCTTGCATGTATTGTTTGTCGGACGCTGTGGTTTGCCCCAATGTTATGGAAGAGGCAAAGCGAGAGATGAAAGCAGAGCTAGAGGAGAAGAAACTAGAGAGGGAAAGGGTGCATGCAACCATAACAGAAGTTGTTAGGGGCTGGAATGACAGAGGATTCAGAGGATGATGCGGCAACAATTGTGGGCTCTACTCGTGGTCCACACATACGAACCGGAAGAGGCACATTTGCTTCATCGAGTTCGAGCAAAGGCATACATAGCTTTTTGTACCAAGGAACATACCTGAGCACAACCTTCATTGCAAGGTACAACCTGAACAAGGATATGCACAAGGAAACGGATAAAGCATGTGCGAATTTTTGGTACTACAACCTTCCATTCAATGTGGCAAAGAGCCCATATTGGGAGTACTTGGTGACAACATTGACAATTGCAGGGAAAGGGTACAAGGCACCCTCTCTAAAAGACTTGAGTGGGAAATTGCTCAAGGGTGTATTTATTCTGAGATGTAACTACAATTCTAAAAGATCAAAAGAAACAATGGCAGAAATATGGATGCACCATTCTTTCAGATGGGTGGACAAATGGAAGGAACCACACCCTCATTAATTTTTTAGTGGCTTCAAATGGTGAGATGGTGTTTTTGAAGTCTATTGATGCCTCTAACATAGTTAAAAATGCAGAGAATTTGAGTCTTATGTTGGAGAAGATTGTATTAGAGGTGGGTATACAGAATGTTGTGCAAGTTGTCACAGACAATGCAACAACATATGTGGCGGCTGAGAGACTACTACAGAGAGAGACATCCATCACTCTTTTGGACTCCTTGTGCGGCTCATTGCCTTGACCTTCTTTTGGAGGACATGAGGCAAAAATTGATTGGGTGAGGCCGGTTGTAGAAGATGCAAGAAACATAACAAAGTACATATATAATCACCCTTGGGTTCTGAGCTTGATGAGAGAACACACAAAGGGAAAGAGCTTGTGTGAGCCGGTGTCACAAGGTTTGCAACTAACTTCTTGATGTTGCAAAGTATTTCTAGTTTGTTGACATCATTGAAGCAAATGTTTGTGAGTCAAGCATGGCTAGACTCACAATATTCAAAGAAAGTTGATGGAGAGAGGATTGCAAAGATAGTTTTTGATGATATCTTTGCAAAGAGAGCTATAGAGATCATCAAGGTAATTTCAAACTTTGATTTATATTTCAAGTTGATTCCTTTATTTTAATTTGTTAAATTATAAATATATTGTTATTTACTTTTTACTTTATTTGTAAGTTTGTAACCTTACATTTTAATTTGTGTGTAGGTGTCAGAGCCGTTGGTGAGGGTTTTGCGTTTGGTTGATGGGGAGCAAAACCCTATGGGGTACATTTATGAGGCCATGGATAGGGCCAAAGAGGCTATCCAAAACTATTATGGGGGGATATCACCAGATATGGTCCCTTTTGGGAGATAATTGATCGGAGGTGGAACAATCAACTCCACCAACCTATTCATGCAATGCGGGTACTACCTCAACCCCAAGTTTTTCTTCTCTGCGGCTTCACAGATGTGAACGGAGAGGTTATGGAGGGCCTTTCAACATGTATTGAGAGGATGATACTAGAGGTTGAGACGAGGGACCTCATTATTTTAGAGCTGCAAAATTACAAACATGTTAGGGGAGGCTCTTTTCTTCAAGGTTAGCTATCCGAGGGAGAACCACGCAGTCACCAGGTAATAAAAATTAGAATGTTTACTAAGTTACTTATATGTGTTACTAGTTACAAATTTGATTTTATTAATTACTTATAAACTTTTGATTATCTTGTTTGTAGGTTCTTGGTGGGAGGATTGGGGAGGAAATACCCCGCATCTTCAAAAGTTAGCCCTCGAAATCTATCTCAACCTTGTAGCACTTTTGGATGTGAACGCAACTGGAGTTTGTTTGAGGCCATTCACACGAAGAAGCGCAACAAGTTGACTCAAAAACGGCTCAACGACTTGGTTTTTGTGCAATACAATCTCTCGGCTTCGCACAAGAAAAGTGGAGGCCACATTGGAGGAGCTTATTGATTTGGATGAGATAGATCCATACAGCGAGTGGACTGGGCAAGAAGAGGAAATCCCTGCATTCACAAAGGATGAGATTGCTTCTTTCAAGAGGGAAGCTATGGAGGGAGAAGCACTAGCAGGAGATATTGGATTGGATGACATCTTTGGAGGTGATCTTGAACATGCAGCAGAGGAGCCACCACCATCTACTACTAGGTTGGAGCCAGAGTCACAACCTTCTAGGAGGAGCGAGGAGATGCACCCGAGTGTGGGGACTAGTAGAGGCAATAGACCCTCTCCCCAATATTTCTCTAGAACGGGGAAGAGGAAAATGTAACTTATTGTATATTGTAACTTGCATAGATATGAAATTTATGATGATAATTTTCAATGACAATCATCATAAATTCATAGCACTTATCACCGGCTGTTGTATTCGCATGATGATGTGATTTTGTATTGTATTTGTATTCAAATTTAATAGAAAACACTTCTCCAACATTTTATTGATTCATGTGATACATTTTGTAGCTATATTTTGCATAAAAATCATGTTTTTAAAATAAATTTGAGTATTTTTAAGTTGCCAAATATTCCCGAATATTGGCTTAGTCTTGCCGAGTCAATTTTTTTGGGTTTGCCGAATATTCGCCAAATACGAATATGCGAACTATGGGTGGTATGATCAATTGTGGAAGTAGTGGCCCTCCTTATTTAGGGAAGGCCTTCACTTGTTTCTGAATCTGATCCACTTGATTCTTTGCATGATTCTGTCCTTGCTTTGCCTTTTGTTGTCCTTGTCTGCACAATCCTCCTTTCCCCCCTGCTTCTGAATCCTCATTCCTCACTACAGCCAGTGATAAGCTTAATTTAGTTTTTGGTTCATTAAGATAATTAACATATAATGGTGTTGTACATTTATTGCATGTACAATATAATGTCCATAAAATGTTTGCAAACAACATACATGCATGTGAACAAGGCGGGTGAACTAGTTATAATTGCTGCAATAAAGATATTCCTCAACAAGTAGAAAGTTATCTGTATGATGAAATTTTTCTTGAGTACTTTTTAGGTTAATATTTATGGTTATTAAAAACATAATTTTCTTGTGCCAAATGTTTACCATGTTGTAGGGCTTGCTGAGCCAACCAACCGTCACAGGGCATACTAAATTTTGTAAATATTGCACTGGAGCTGACTTTTTAAAAATTGGTTTAGTCAAGGGCATAAAAGTCGCACATGTGCACATTGTAGGTCTTTTAATCAGATAACAGTTTGGCAGTTGCATAAATATATCTTCTCTGTAATACTCTAAATATTTTGGTCTTAAGGTTAGATTCTTAGCATTGCAATTATAAATCAATTTCTTCCGAGTCAACTGTGTAGTAATGTTTTTGTCCAACGTTTTGGATCCCACGTCCTGGATCCATCTTCTGGAGTATAGATATTTGTGACGTTTTTAGAACTGTCTCCTAGTCATCGAGAGCAAGTTTGCATGCATTGTGGTAAAAATGTCAACTATTAATTGGCTAATAGTAAGATGATCCATGACTGGATTTTCTTATTTCTTGTACATGTAAGAGTATAGATGGATGACCGGATTAATGCGTTCCTGAATATGATGATGTTCTTTCTTCCCGTTTATCTTAAATTCATTACAAACTACACATTATTAATGCATATTTCTCTATTCAATGTTGTCCTTTTCTTTTCTCCAAATTCAATATGAGCTCAACAAGGGTGTAGAAGATTTTATGGGCTATACAATACAAAAGTTGGAAAATTGTATAAATGGGAGTGGTATGTTTTTTTTTTGACATTTGTTATTCTGCTTGAATCCATGCAGCTTATGATACTAGTGGATGATGCTGGAGGAGCACTACCTGCTATAAATCATTCCCCTTGGGATGGTGTAACACTTGCAGATTTTATCATGCCATTTTTTCTGTTCATTGTCGGGGTTGCCCTTGGGCTGGTGTACAAGGTATCAAGATTGAAACTTAGTAACCGTTTCTGGACTGTCCGAGTTAACATGCAAAGACTCATAGGCTACAATGTTGTCAAGAACCCTTATGATCCTTTTGTTCAAAAATATTTCTCTTCATTCCTCTTTATTTTCCTTTTCCCCTTTTTGTTGGTTCAGCATTCTTTCCTCTTTTATGACATGCTTTTAATGTCTAAGATTTCAAACTCTTATTTAAACTTTAAAGCAACAAAATGTTTATTTTTTTGGTGAAGAGGTTTCTGCTTGTCAATCAAGGAAGTGCAATTCTAATATGTTGAGATTTGGCCAGAATGTAAAGTAAAGCAATCATAGATCAACTCCATTAATTGCGTTGTCAAGACTTTAATTCTATTTGTTTTGCAATTAAGCACAATCTGTCGTTAATGACTAAGAGTTCTGTGGTCTTCCTCACCTTTGTTTTGTTGTAAGCCTTCTAATCATGGTCTTTATGATGACGAATCCCTTACTTGTTTCAGCTACTTGCCAGAAGCTGCCTATCTATTTCAAGGCTCCACAAAAGCAGTAGCTTATTTCAGACAAAATTTAATAGTACTGAGTTTACTAGCTCCGGACAAGTCTTTTTCCCACTTTATCTAATCTTATATCTGGATTCTGAATGCCATACGACACTTTCTGAAGTTGAAAGGTTGTATCCACTTGGACTGTACATAGATCACATTTTGCATGATATAAGAAACATCATCTTCATGCTCTTACAATGATGAAATAATCTCCAAGTTATCTGACATCAATCTTTTCTTCATATCTGCTGTACAGTCTTTTATCTGTTCCTTCAATTTTTTAAACAAATCCGAAAATCCATTCGAAAATAATGAAAACTATGAAGCCGCTAATCAAGGCATGTCTCTAGGTGTTACAGATGCTACCCAAAACTTGATCAATAATGAAATTTAAGCATTCCTACAAATGACTCCCGAAATCATTTTTATTCAGAAAAACTATAACAGGGCTGAGGGGACATATGTACAAATTACACAACTTGTCCAGAAAACTCTAAATGACTTGAAAGTTGATATGGATCACAGTCATAAGCTCCTCCTGGTTTGGCTGTAAACCCTGTTTTCCGTTCTCAAATTCCAGGTTTCCTATATATCAGTCTTACCTGCACTGCAGGTGCAGATGCACCAAACTCAATTGCTGCCAAGATAAAGCCCTGGAATTTTTAAGTTTGGCTGTCCTGAGAGACACATGGTTAGAAGCAAGCAATATGTATTATGATTTATGAAGCATCCTATACATAGGTAACCTATATACATTCCTTGAATCACCTGCAACCTGTAAAAACATGTAATTGGATGAAATCAAGGAATGATGTAAAACAATGCATCAAAAATGATTTGGTGAAGTGTGTTATGCAAGTGAAATTGTCTGTGTCTTCATAATTGAGATTACGAGGGTCAGAAATCTTCTTTACATTAGTCATTGGCATGAATGAAGTTCTTCTTACCCTAAATTCACAATGTCCATAAAACATAGACAAGCCATTGTAAATGCTGCAAAACTTTTGTAATCATGATAAAAGTTCTTCAAAATAGGAGTGAATTGTGACAAGTTTATGGCGGCTAATCTTCAATCATCTAGAGTCTCAACTACTATTGATGCATTGTTGTGTGTTAGTGCTGAAACTGATGATGTGTGTTTTGTAAATGGGACTATCTCATGTATTTTGTATTTGGCATTGTCTGGTGGATTTTGTAATTGGTACTGTCTGGATCTCTGCTTGAGTCTGGAGTTAACTGATATGCTGAAGCCAACTATATGTGGATCAAAAACATTAACTATGATGAATTGTCTCAATCTAAAATTGCGGGATTCTTCTGAAATTCAAGCACATTTTGAAATAGGGATGTCTGCTTGTCTTCTCTGAAACTAACACTTCTTTGCAATAACAAAGGTTATCTCAACCTTCTCTGCATAAAATAATGATGTCTCATATGACTTTCTTCAAGAATGTGTAATATCCCCTTCCCAATCGAAGACCCTTAGCCTATTTTGTCTACCCGACGGCTAAGGGATGAACACAAGGGTGACTTAAGTTCTAATATTTTATTATAAAGTGCAAAAAAATAAAAGAAAACATTATATGCACTTATAATAATTTATTAGTAACTTAAAAATAGAAAGGGGCAACATAAAGTAAAGTGCATTTAGCCAAAATGATTTATTCTAGGAGAAATGCGACTTGCCTAAGGAAGAAAAAAGTTGGTGGTAAAAATATTAAATGAAGGGACAAATCTGATTGGGTGTTGAAGGAGGTTAGTTGGGCCATTTTCTCTATATAAGCAAGTCGACTTGCTTAGGAGAGGCATGACTTTGTTTATTATCAAATTTCAGATTTGTGTGTTAAGCATTTGGCTTGCATTTTTACTCTTGAGGACAAAAACCCTCTAAGAGCCCTAGAGAAGGACGAAAACCCTTCCTCTAGTTTGTGAGGATTCTCTACACAAGGGATTCCATTGTGCTTCAGCGGATTCACAAGTATTTACAACTTATTTCCAACAGTTGAAGGAATAAGGTTGCAGATTTTTGTCAAGGGTTTGGAGGAGAAGTTTGTTGTTATATTTCCCACTCTTTTCTATATGTTTTTGCTGCAATTTCCAGCCCAAAACCCTAGGGGGAATTGGTGTTTTGGCTGTTTAGGGCACTTGTGGTGGTCAGTTGTATGAATGGGTAACATCATTGCATTCTCCCTATTTTTCTGAGTCCGTGCATAGTTTATTTGTGTGAATCGGAGCATTTTTGAGTGAGTTATGAATTTTTGAAGTTGCCATAATTTTCTGCAGATTGGGGTTTCAAAATAAATTAATTTCAGCCTTCTTGTGCATCAAAATTTGTATTTTTCTTCATATTTTGGCTTTATAAAATTGAAGGATCAGATTGGAGTGGAAATATCAAAGTTTAATCGTTGATTGTTGTGAGTTTCCTTTCATACCCTAGTCGCACTTCCCATGTTTAATTCAGATCTGCATGATACTTTATTGGTATTTTGTCTACAAGTTGCATTTAGTGGTTGGGGTTGGGGACATTACGGAATGTTGTGAGAGATTCCAAAATAGGTGTTACTTTTTACAATGAATTTGCTATATTCCACATCGATAAATGATCTTCAACTGCGCCGTTACTGTCCGGATGCGAGTGAACGTAATTCTATAAGAATAGGACATGCGCCGACATCTTTGTTCGGTCCGCAGCCGTGAAAAATATGTTTCTGCAGTGAAGTTTGGTTTGTTGTCTCCAATGAAGGAAGAATGAATAAGCGAGCGATTAAACGAGTATCTTTGATGTTAGCTTGAAAACTGTCTTCTTATGTTGGTCTAGATAAATTTGTCTACTCTAATGTTTACTAGAATTATTAACACAAAATTTGTCACTCTTTAAAATATTGAGATGTTTGCAATTGCCTAAAATTGGATATCTTAAATTGTCACATCTGCTGAATGGCGTGACTTTGGCATGTTCTCAATCTCAGTGAAAGAGCAATTAAGGCGTATGATGAAAGGGTCATTAAGGAACTGTACAAGCTGCTATGTTGTCAAATCCACTGGGTAATCACCATGGACAAGATGTTTTAGGTAGTTCTATTTCATGTTTTTTTTAAAAACTCTGACATTGTATTTCAGTTACATTGGCTTCTATAATACAAAGAGTTTCTTAAGATTCAACAAAGTAATATGGACCCACATTATAATTTCTTCTCAGAGAACTTTAATAAAGCCATCAACTCTAGTAAAATAATTGATATCGAATCTTAGTATGGAAGAGCTGTGTCAACTTGTGTGTCCAATTTGATTTTATACCTATAATTTGTTCCTGAATCTTCATGCTATGCCTTGGTCTAGGTTCCCAAACCTTCATGTGCTTTGATACCACATATAGGATATCAAGCGAAAAGCCGAGAAATAAAGTGTATGACAATGTTGGGTGCACATGGGTGGCAACACCTATAATAATTTATCTTAAATATAACAAACGTGGGTACACAAAATACTCCTTTAAATAGTACATCGGGTTGTGGTCTAGTAGTAAGGTCATGCCCTTATCATGGCAAAAGACCTAGGTCGAAAATCTGGAGGGCATGCCCAATAATCTTTGCCATGAACATCTAGGGAAAAAAAGATGCCTCTTAAACTGGAAGAAAAAGTTGAGATAGTTGTATCGGCCACAACATAAGCAATGCAATTTTCTCATAATCCTTGTTTATAACGTGTAGCCATGATATGACATAGGAACATATGCTTTAGGAGCTTGATTTGCTCCTCCAAAACATTTAGCATCAAATGCCTTGACACTCATGCTCGTGCTAACTCGCTTACATCCACCGATGACCTCTAGCTTACTATCAAGTAATGATCTAAATTCTATCCATAGATATATCATAATTCGATTGATTGAGATGGTCAGCAAAGTTCTTAGCTTAAGACATCCTTTCATCCACCGTAAGACCAAATTGGACAAGGAAGAGATGTAGAGGCAATTTGGGAACAAGAAAACAAAGTGCGAAAGGATAGGGATGATTCATACATATTGGGTCTCACACCACTTAAAGAAATTGTGATAGTGATTGGTTCGAGACGAGCCTATATAACAGTTCTGCTTAAGCCAAACCCATACAATCGAAATGTGATTACCTAGAGCCATGATATGACATAGGAATATATACTAGGAGTTTGATTGGCTTTCCTAAAACATTTATTATCACATGACTTGGCACCTATGCTCTATGGGGATGCGTCCCCTGCCCTTTTAGGCTCGTCCCCATACCGGGGATGTTTCGGAAACTCGGGATGGGTAGGAAACGTCCCCTACCCGTACCCAATTTGTCAAAAAAATTGGGGACATCTCGGAAACTTCAAATTTTGAGCAGTGGACGGCCGATGTTTCCAGTACTTCCAGGACTTCTAGAAGTCCCCTAACCGCACCGGGACATCCGCGTCCCCTACGTCCCAACAATGTTTTAACTCTTTTTAAAAAAAAAAAACACAAAGTTAATTAAAAAAGGAATGTGGGGGCCCACAAGGACCCCCACATTAGCATTCCTTTCAGTCTTAAGGACGTAAAACTTTCTGGAATGTTGAAAAACCAGGAAACCCATATTCCTTAGCAAAAACACGTAGAACTCATATTATGATTACTTGCTTGTAAACCAAAAAATCCACTTTTACTAACCCAAGGAAATGAATCTAAAGCAAACTCAGTTCAAGTAAGGAGTGCTACTTTAAAACTTTTCATTATATTGCAATTAAACATGTCTAGAACCTGAATTTCTGTATGAAATTCTTAATTCAATGATAATCAAATGAAGTCTCTCGTCCATAATATATTGTGTATATATAAGTGTATAATGCATATCTGAGGCATACATACTAACACAGATCAGAGTTCTATTGCACGTTCCTGCAAAACAAACACTTTATTAGTTATAAAAACTATACTCTCTTAAGTGCAATAGACCTGAATGTACATAATCTGGTGATAAGTAACTAAGTGCAGTTTAGAAGAGAAAGAAAATGAGAGATCCCAAGGGATGCAACTGCTTTCAAGTATCGAAAGGGCTTACCAGCCAATTTTAGATATACCTGAGATCTAAACATTCTTGATAATTCTAAATTCGATGTTCACGCGAAGATAAGGAAAAAGGAAGAAATAATAATAACAGGCACAACCATCCAAAAAAAGCATAATTCTAATGTCATCCTAAAATAATAATAATAACACACAACCATCCATATTTCATATTTTAGGACATCCACATTCCTTCCTTTCAGCTCCAATTTTATGTATTAAGGTTCTATAATGTGTGTGATGAATGTTTTATGATTTATCAATGTTATCATATAAATATTTGAAATTTCCTATATTTTTAATAGCCGTCCCCTAAAAAAAGGCCTCCAAAAAATCTGTCCTGAAATGCATCCCCCGTCCCTTGCCATCCCCGTCCCTAAACTTGGTGGAACATAGCTTGGCACTCATGCTAACTACTTACATCCACATACAACCTCTAGTTTCTTGTCAAGTAATGATCCAAATTGGTTTGTGAGATGTATCATAATCCAATGATTGAGATGATCAACTTAATTTCTTAGTTTGTGTGACTAGTGAAGAGCTTAAGGCATGCTTTCATCGTCTCTAACACAAAACCGGAAAAGACAGAGATGCAAAGGCAATTCGAAACAAGGAAATAGGTGTAAAAGGCTTAGGGGTGATTCAAACATCTTAGCTCCTGCAACACTTGATGAAATAGAGATAGTGACCGGTTTGGCTAGGAATGAACCCTTACAATGGGAAACATGCTTACCTAGACCCATAATATGACATAGGAACATATCTAGGAGCTTGATTTGCTCCTTGAAACATGTTTCATCACATGTCTTGTACTCATGCTAACTACTTACATCCACATATGAACTCTAGTTTCTTGTTAAGTAATGATCCGGATTGGCTCTGAGATGTATCATACTTTTGTTGATTGAGACGATAAACTTAACTTCGTAGTTTGTGTAATGTCCCCTTTTCCCACTTGAGGATCAGAACTTGGACTTCTTGTCATTCCTTCTCCATGGCAAAGAAGTAGAGGAGTTGGAGAAGAACATTGAGCTTTCATTTGCATTTGTTTTTCTAATTTTAATGTTTCTTTTTAGTATGTGTTTGCCTTTAGCAGGTCGGCTGGGTTTTATGCACTTTAAAAGCCAATTAAAGATTAAAAGAATACTTTAAGGGGTCGGCCTTGCTATTCCAAGCTTTGGCGCCAAAAGGAGGTTATAAAAGAAGATTAGAAAGCTCATTTGAAGGATCTATCTTGGCGCATTTTTCTATTTGGGCATTGTGAGCTAGTGGCTCCTTGTTCTCCACTCTTGGACGAAAACCCAAGTGTGTGGCTTCTTCCTAGAAGGACGAAAACCCTTCTAGTGGCTGGTTAGAGGACGAAAACCCTCTTTCCTTGGTTGGCGTGAAGACTTATTGAAGACCTTTATGCAGATTTGAGTGTTGGAGGATCAAAGGCATCATCTACAAATATTTGCATGCATTTTAGAGCCATTCCTAGTTGGAGCGACTAGGGTTTGATGGTGTTTGAGTGCCTTCTAGGGCACAAATTACAAATCTGATTTTATATTCTGATTCGGCATAATTTATAAAGCCGAAATCTCCGTTTGGTGATTTTTGGAATAGTTTTCAGCTTCATCTACTCATTCACAGATTTCGGGATCAATTTTGAGAGGGTTTCCATGGTTGGAAAATTATGATATTGGTCTCATTTGATTGCTGGTATTTTTATGATCATTTTGAGTATTCATTTGTGTGGAGATTCCTTGTATTCTAAGAGTTATTGAATTTACAAGTTTCAGCTGTTTTTGTGCCATAGTAAATTCCAGAATTCTGAGTTTGATGATTTGATCACATTTTTGGCTTCTAAAATCAAGGGCAATCCAAGGAATCACTTCCCATAATTTTTGAGTGTTTCTACGGTGGATTTCTCTCTCTCTCTAGTCGCTAGGGTTTGAGAGTATTTTCTGGTCCTTTATTAATTGCTGTCATAAAAATCAGACTTGCTTATTTTGGAGGTTTGAGCTAATTTCCTTAATTTTCAGTTTTGTCCCCAAAAGGGATATTACATTGTGTGACTAATGAAGAGCTTAAGATGTGATTTCATCCTATCTAACAAAAAATTGGACAAGGCAGTGATGCAGAGGCGATTCAGCAATAGGGAAACAAGTGCAGGATGTTTGCCACAAAAAGCTACACTATTGAAGAATATTGATGCAGTCACAATTAGACATTTAAAAGAAGAGATGCCTTATATTGTGCAGCCTACTCAAATGCAATCTTTACGCAACAGAATAACACAACTCCTCTTTATTCATCAAATGAGAGATTACACACGGAGTCTAACACCCATGTACAGACATACACATACATAGAGCCTATAGGCTTAGAAATGCCGCAATGTCATAATGCTTGCAGTTGTCATAAGGATGTGATTCAGCTCTATAGCCCTTTCCCAGACATGTGCATAGATGTCTAATTGCAATGCTCTCCAAAAGCTGCACTCTAGACTATTTCCTCACGGGTTTCTTGAATGCCTTTCTCAAATGTAGGAGTGTGTTTATATAGACACACACACCACCTACATACAATATTATCCTCAACAACTTCCTATCCATACGAATATTAGATGCATTACAAACATTAAATGTAGGATAAAGCCCAAATGCCCTATAACATTTCTTGAGCATAACACAACTCAATGAAACACTAGTCAGCTCGCCAACTACAATCTTGATGTTTTACAAAAAAGTGACCATAACATTTGTGCTACTAAGGTTCATGCACAAAGCTGTGACTTAGAGCTTGTATAAACCTTTAGCAACATCGAATGACTTCACAGCTTCATAGGTAGGATTGCACCATCAAGATGAACATAGAGTCATAACACGAGCCATAGACAGGAGGTATGTATTACCGCGCACACATCGTAAGGTCTTTGGGCTTGTGCCAAGTTCCCACAGTCTGTGTCATGTTTGGATGCTGCGCCAAGCACAGTGTTGTGCAATTAGATTCAAGCATTGCGCTGTCATCCTAAAGGTATATGCATAATGCGGAGGTGGCGCGATGCAGTCTGAGTGTTCTTTAGTTGAACACTGCCTATCAGTTGCCATTTTACATTTCCTACGTTGTGCTGGTAAATACTTGTTTGCACCAAATTTTGATTGATGATTTGGAACTGGGAAGATACGTTGAGGCTCTTTGAAGAAATCTGCTGATGCCGCACACAAAAAAATTCAAAAAGACACAACCTAGTCTATCCGTTTTTGTTTTATGCAAGATTTCACATGAACCCAGATGCTCCTGCATCAAATACTATTAGCAGAATCATAAATACATATCATGAGCAGAACATAGCAGAATAGGATAGAACGATATCTTTATTTTAAGGGAAGTGTAAATTAATGCTTGGTAAAGAGAGGACCTATCATACCAGCACCTCTACCCTGACATTCAACTTGCTATTTAAAGACCAATGGATTCGGTTAAGCCACAATTGTCAACACCAACATACACTACCAAAGCTGACAGGACAATAATTTACATGACAAATTTGGTTGTCAAAACAATGCATTTATTAATAACAACGTTCTTATTGACCCAACCCATAAAACAGGTTGTAGTCCCTTTTATGCAACCCATACAAAAATAAAGAAGAATGGCATGGAGGGGAAGAATAAGACATCCCTAGTGGAATGACTGTGCCAGCTGAGCATGATCCTAAAGAGGAAACCCTACTTGACTTGATGTGGCTATAAATCAGCTCTAAGTGCACAGACCTTGTCAGTGCGTGTCTTCTAATGACTGCTATACATTCATGTTACCTGAAAAATTCGACCAATTGAACGACCTCTTTCGCCCACATTTCAATTGATCTCTCTCTTTGTACCATCTCAAGCTCAGCCACTTGAGCTTTCAGCTGTGTCAGCCCTTGCTCATACTTAACAACCTTCTTAGTTTGGCTTTGGGTAAGCTGGGTTTGCTAGTGGAGCTATTCTTAGAATCTTGCTCGTTTCTCCTACATTGGAGTGCTCAAATCCTCATTTTTGAGGGTGATTTTAGCCTCCTCATTCTCAAATCGACATTGTTCGCACATAGTAAACTGTAACATTAAATCTAAAAGTGTTTTTAATAGAATGTAACGTTTCAAAGACTGAAAATATGAGAAGCAATTGCAAGATGAGTCATGTTGGGCAGCCACTTCTGGGACATCTCTGGAGTATTGTGCTCAGGCCACCCTCGGTTCACAAAAATGCACTCAAACTCCAAGTAACAGTCCTCTTCCAAAATTTCGTAATGCAGTCTGCCTCATTCAAAATCAATGGAAATGTGAATGCCAGACAGTGACATCTAAATCCTTGAATGTGTTTGCAATGTCAAGCAGAGATTATGCCATAGTCCTCGTATGCTACAAAAATTGAGACAATATCTAATAGGGATTGCTGTTTGGCCGAGGAAGATGTATTGCAGAAAACTCATTGTCAGGGGCCTGAGAGTCACTTGGCCATGTCTGAGAAGAGCATGCACTCTCTTCAGAAGGGCATGCACCTGAAGAGGTAAAATATCTTCCATATGTATGTTCTCTACCTCAGTGTTCAGTTTTTGGCTCAAGCAACAATGGTTCCTGTGTCTGTAGAGGGCTACTTGGAGGCACGTCCAAAGTCAGATTAATTGGTTTCCCTAGTTGATTCAGCCATTCTTCTATTTGTTGTGCTTCATTCCTAGTTGGAATGAAGTAGTTACTGACAAAATATGTAGAAATAGCAATCTATAAGGCTTTCTGCTCAAAGAAAACTACAACCTGTTGTAAAGAAGGGGTTATGCTAACAAGAGAGGTGAGAGAAGGCTCTAATGGCCTTAACATTTTACTCCTGTCATCGTCCTCATTATCCTGCTCATCTTCAGTGTCATTGAACTCCCCTTCTTTCTTCTCACTATCTTTGTCCTCAGAAGTGGCCATCTCTTTAACTATGACCTGTTTCCTCTTCTTATAGACTGGTCCATATTCTAGAAGTTCATAGTTTTCCTCAGTCAAAGGAATGCCCAAATATTTCCATCTAAGTACAGATGGCCAAGGCAGGTTGTAACTTGCGTCGGAACTCCAATCACCTTCCAAAGTTGATTTAAGTATAGACTGCATCTAGAAATAACCCAATTGCATGCTTGGTCATGTAAAAGTCATTGTTTTTCAGAGAAACTCGTGGATTTTTCCTGATAATTCTCCCTAATTATATCTTCTCATTTTCGCAACCTTTCCATATGATGATTTGTCTACACCGCAATGTCAGAATCTATAGCAGCTCCCACCACCTGACAATGTATCATATCTAGGAGACAACACCATTCTTCGGAAGCGAAATATTCTTTTTTATACCTCCATTATCCTTGGTCCACATGTTTTCCAATCTTGGAATAGTCATATTAGCTCTATATAAAGTCTCCATGGTGTAATTCTTTTCGGGCTATGTAATGTGCAAACTACTTGTCGGCTTAATAACTGATAGTCCATGAGAGGGTAATCCAAAATTCCCAATGAAATCTTTTGTTGTATATGTTATTTTAACCTCTTTATCTATGCACCGCATAAATGAACATTTGCTGCTCCTATCATAGCTAGACACCATGCAAATCAAATACTGCTCAAAGTCTCTAGCGATGTACTACATTTGCAAGATTTGGTATATGACATCCCTCTGTAATGCGACCTTTAACTCTTGACCATTTGGTATTTCCCCATCATATATGAGATTCGGTGGAAGGGAACCTTCCCAGCTGAGAGTTTTGGGTGTATGTAGTACTATTTTTAGGCATCGTCTTCAATTGCTCACCCAATTTCTGCTAGTTATTGCTTTTCGTTGCTGCAGTTTTTGAATTTGCACTGGTTGACCAGATCATTTTAGGCATAATTTAAATACTCATACTTGGCAATAACTCGGCAGCCCAAAATTTTTACTCGGCCTTGGGATTTAGGAATTTCTCCATAATTACTCGGCAACTTTATCACTGCTATAAAAAACATATAAATTTATAAAATAAACTTAAATAACATGTAAAACATTGCTAAATGACATGAGAAATAACTGTAGAGAATGCCATAGGAAAGAAGCAGATATCACGATTCATACTAGAAACAAGAAAGGTATATAGTCTTATTGAGCAATGAGGAGTACTTCATGTTCAAAGTTCAAGTTTTAAGACTTTTACAATATTTTTAGAACACCTGTACAATTCTGTCTTAGTTTTAAAGTCTTGGAGAAATCAAGTTACACAACGAAATTAGGAATACTGCTCTACGGGTCATACATCTAACAGAGATATATCATGAATGGAGTGTATTTAGAGTACAAGCATGAGTGCCAAGGTAAATTACTAAATAGATTACTGTATTTCGGATTTCCAAGAAATTAAGAATGCACATGTAAGGTTGTTGGCAGCTTGAATTTATCAATGGTTCATCCATAGTTTGAGTCTTTGTGAGATTATAGTCTTTTGAGAAGTGAGAGCCATTACCAAAATGAAATCTAGCCACAGGCCCACAGAGTTCAAACTTAAAGATAATGAAAATAAATTAAAATACCTTTCGGCTGTGCCGCTGTAGGGGTTGTATCAGACTATCAGTGATTCCATATGTATTCCTTGACTTGAAATTTGAAAATGCAGGAAACCCTAGCTTAACTGTTAATCACTATATTTATGTATTCCTTGAAGTTTGAACACGGAAATTGTGAGCAGAGGACTAAGAAACAATGAAAAGTTAAAACCCTAGCAGGCTAGCTCCCGTACACTGCCCTATTTGCAATTTTGCAGAGAGAGAGAGAGAGAGAGAGAAAGTAAAATTGATTTTTTTTCCATTCTGGGGGTGTAATGTCCCCAAATGGGACACTTAGACCCTTACTTGGTTTCTAGGCCAATCCCAAAACCAAATGCAAGCTTATAACATGCATATCAGATTTTTATCATACAGATCTGTATTTTATCTTGGAAAATGTGACTAGGGTATTGAATGAATCTCACACCAATCAATCAACACTTTATAATTTTCCCACTCCAATATAATATGCAGATTTTATGAAGCCCAAATCAGACCCTAAACTGAAGTATGAGTCCTTGTAAAAATCATTTAGACTGCTGAAAGTAATTACCCAGAAATGGCGACTTGTACCATGGAAGAAAAATACAATATGAGATGCTAAACAAGGCTGATTTCTGTTTTTATGACAACAATGATTTTTAGAAGATTAAAGCAAAAGAAAAATACCAATTATGAGCTCCAAAAGTCTGATTTTATTTAGTAATAATCTGCAGACCTGAACTGGTAATTACAGCTGAATAATGGGGGTTTGGACCCCTGAAAAAGCTCCAAAAATGGCAGCTTAGATGACTGAAGTCCAGCTTAAACACACAGCAACAGATCTGAATTTTATCTCCTTCCCTAACACCAAAATAGTTCCCAAACTAGGTCGCTCCAACTGGAATATAAATAATGATTCAAAAATCAGATTTCTCTTGAATCTTCAATACAAAAAGATGAGTTCAAGGAAGAGTTTTCGTTCCTCCTATCACTTTTCCTGAGGGTTTTCGTCCTCAGAAATTGCAGCAGCAATGCTTAGCTTACAAGCCAATTTCAAAAATATAATGATCATAGAATGCCCCTACTACAAGTCGACCTCTCCTTTTAAAGATAGAAATGACCCAAATAGCCACTTTCTATGTCCAACCACCTTTCACAACATTTAATGCCTTCTTCCTCCAAAAAAGTCTTCCCAAGGCAAATCGCATTTTTTAGAGGGGATAATTTTGGCTCCTAAGCATTTAATCTTTTTTTACCAATTTCTAAAGCTCCCTAAGCTAGTCGCACTTCTCCATAGAAATTACATCTTTTTATAAGTGCTTTTTTCCTTTGTTCACTTTTCTATATTTATTTAATTATTAAGTTCATTAATTTATTATAAGTGCTTTTTTATAATTTTTATTTTATTTTCTTGCACTTTATAATAAAATAATAGAACTTAAGTCTCCCTTTAAAATTCTCCTTAGCCGTCGGGAAGACAAAATAGGCTAAGGGTCTTCGTCATGACTATCCTAGGAAGCGGACATTTCACGGTTTTATCATTTCATTGGCAATTTGGTTGGCGGTTTTGCTGATTGCTCACCGATATTACTTGGCAAAACTCTGATTAATCGCCATTCCTCTTATTGCAATTTTCTATTTGGTTAATTGTTTTGCAGTTGACTCACTATTTATCGTAATTAATCACTGGCTTTTGGTGATTTTTGGTACTATGGTTTTAGGAGGTGTTGTGTTTGTTGGCTGCAGAATTATTCTACCTTCTTGAATAGTGCCATAATTTTCAAAATCTTTATCCAATGCTGATTTTCAGATCTCCAACCTTGTAGAAGAGAATGATGTACCTTTGGCTCGAGGGTTTTTATTGTTTCAGCCATAAGTGTAAATGCAATAATGCAAAAAAAGACATTGAAACAATGAGCCCGTAAAATACCGCTTCATTCCTTGCAGCCTGAAGATTATTGAGTATTGTTGTTTTCAAGCTATTTTGAACAAAATATGAAGAACAGTCTTAACAATTTCTTCCAAAATAATGCATCTCTGGTTTAATTTCATGTACTTCAAATGTAAAATCAATAGAATCAGGGACCAAAGCCTTGCAGTTATTGGGTATGTCGATCAAGCTTTTCTTTTCTGCTTTTAATAATCATGAAAATGCAGGAAATTAGGGAGCAGGGAGTTATTGACAACATTTAATGTGTTAGAACTCATTAGCAAAGAACATTTTTGTGGTCTCTATCTGTATTCCTTTAGTAGATGGAGAGGGACCAGAGAATTGGTATGCTGCTACAGGATGCAAAATTCCTGTGCCAAGTGGATGCCAGTATCTTGTTTTGACCTTAAATCTTAATTATCACATCTCAATTTTCAGTTAGCCTGGGAGTGAAATTATTGAGTCTGTAGAAACTAATGCAGGAGATTGTATACTTTCCTTAAGCTTAAAGTTTTATGGTTCAAAATAATTGAAATGTTATTCTTGAATTTTGTTTTCTGAACTTCAAATTCCATAGTGTTCTCATCCATGTTCTTAGCTGTTATCAGCCACCAATAATGGATCTTACTTTTCTCTCAATTTGCAGAATGTACCAGATAAGTTTGCTGCAACTCGGAAGGCCATTTTAAGGGCCATTAAGCTTTTTATTTTGGGTGTCATACTACAAGGTATATTTCTTGACCACAGTGTTAATTTATAGGGTAGTAATTTATGTTGCAGATAACATGGCTTCAATTAATTCCTTTATTGGTGATAATATTTAGGCCTAGAACAAGATATGTCCCTACCTCATGTTCTTGTAACAGAATTATCTGTATAAGGAGCTCTAGATCTGTAATATTTCATCATTCTTATCTTGGTGATGGGTCTCGAAGGAGGTTGGAAACATTGACGATTTTCATTTCTATTCACAGTTTTCTCCAAAAATTGGTTTTACAATTCTAGAACTGTAACTTGATGAGCCATGTGTGAGTGGAGATACAAAATATACATAAAGAAAACAATATCTGAATAAAGGAACCAAACCATCTGAATAGGGGAACTAACTACTTTATTGGTTTTGGAGGTGTGCACAATTATTTTTGAGAAGAGACGTAGGCTCTCAGACTCTTATTGTCACAAAATGATAACAATCTCTGAGAAGATATTTGAAGTTACCATTCTATTCTCTTTGCTTTCTCTGATTCCACCAAGAGGGAATAACTCTGGACCTTCCTCTATGCTCTGTTCTTCAGTATGTGCGACTATATGTGTTTCTGCATGGGGAAGAGTAGAGGAAGCATTTTGGATGTAGAATACAAAGAGTCACTGTAGAAAAACTTAACTACCTTGAACATCCTAAAATCCAAGGGACAAGCATCCCCCAAGAAGTGAAGAGGACCTGTTATGAAGTAAAACTCATTAAAGCACAATATTTGGTTTCCGAATTTTTTAGGATTTATGATATATATTTCTATTTTCCATTTTCGGGATCTTTACAGCATATATTCGAAAATCTGATGTCCTATGTGAAGGGAAATTGATTTAAAGTGAATGCTAAACTTTCTAACGCATATTGGTGTTTTGAATTTTGAGCTCCAGTAAAGAAAGTGTGGCCTCAATGAGGTGACTGTCTTAAGGAGAGGGGCCTCTTTACGGAGATTTAGTCTCGTATTGACCACTTAAATCATCTATATTGTCAAACAGAACACAGAGATTCAAAAACATTGGCAATGGTGCCTCTAAGTTAATTTGAGAACTGTATTTTGATGGTAATGAGCTGTTGGCAGTAACGAAAATATTGGTGTTTTAAATTTTGAGCTTTGGTAAAGAAAGTGCGACTTTCATGAGGTGACTTTCTTGAGGGGAGTTGCTTGTTAAGGGAATTTTGTCTTGAATCGATCACTTTGGATCATCTATCTATCTCATAGTCAAGCAGAACACATAGATTCAAAAACATTGGCAATGGTGCCTCTCAGAAAATTTCAGAACTGAGTTTTATGGTCATGAGCTGTTAGCAGCAACGAAAATATCTATTAAATACATTAATAATTATATTTTAAAAATTGTAACAAAATATAAGAGAAATAAATAGCATAATTAATAGATAGATTAACCCCTAGTATTTGGCCCAAATATTTCACCAAGATATTTAATCTTCCTCCAAAAGGAAGTGTGCCAATTGAAGATAATGTTTATGGGTGCTATACATTGCCATTGAATAGAGACTTTAAGTTCTTGAACATATGAAGGCTCATGCTCTTGTGCTATTCTTGTACTTGACAAAAATATCGAGGAAAGGATGAATTCATGCTCAACTTTGGTGGTCACATAATGGAAGGAAGGCATTGGTGGCCATGTTTGATTGGAAGCTCAAATTTGGTGATCTCATATGCAACGGATCTGGTGATCTCACAGGTGCACAAAATTGAACGAGCAACTGTAGAATATGGCAAAAAGTTTCAGGTTTTCAGGAGCATACTTGCACTCTGATACCTATTGGCAAAGAAATGAGGCATATGAAAAATACATATCATAAAAAGTGATGAAATGTAACAGTGATGTTATGGCATCATTAAATAGGTGCTGGAGAGGTATAAGTGTCATGGAACACACCCTTTCAATGTTAGCTAAGATAATAAATAATCGTTTCATTACAAAATTCCATGCAAGTTTGCATGAAATACCAAAGATTTTAATTTTTTCTACAGGTTGCTCCTCATCTAGATGTGTATTGAAATTTCTAATTTCCATTCGGATTCCACATCCTTTTTTCACATTGTATTAGATGAGGTAGTTTGTCTCTTCTCTGCTGGAGAAAAATGTTAGTTGCTTGAATTTTTATGTGAAATGTGTTTTCCTTCCTCTCGATGCCACACTACTCTTGCATACATTGCTAGCAAGATTACCCGGTGATTGCCAATATGGCCATTTGAATCTTGTTGGTGAGAAAATTTGTCGTGTGGACAAATTGATGGTTATCTAGCCAACGCTTTGGGACTCTAGGTCCCTCTGCTTGGGTGGTGCAGCTCCACTTTATTATGAATGAACAAAAATAAAAATTCGTTGTTGGCCAAGAGGCCGGGATCCAACGAGCACACTCCACTGTACCCGCGGCAAATGCTTACAATAAATTATAAGGGAGGAATTTGCTGAAAGATGGGGAAGGGGAGTGAGAAATTAGACAAGGGGAATTAACTCTGCGAGTAGAAAATTAGATTCTTGCCAAAGCTAATTAGAAGGTTCACATCCACAATTTATAAGAAAGAAACAACAAGTTTAGAGTGTCAATGATCAGAGGAAACCATGCACACAAAGTTGCACACATTCATGAATCATGAAAAGAAACAATCCCTTTCTTTATTGACATTCTTCATCAAGTTGTACAATGCTAGAAATAGAGGAAAAATGGTGAAGGAAAGTGGAAGAATTGCTATCTCTCTTGCTTAGCTCAAAAATCTCTCTTGAGTGTACAAAATTGACAACCCTTAAGAATGAGGGTGTCATTACATTTATAGAACTAGAAATGTCTCTTCATCTACCCCCATGGTGTCTTTTCATTTTCCTTTTCCTAATGTGACTTTTGGTATTCCTAGGAAAGAACATTGTCTTCTTTTATAAAATAAGGGTGACTTATTACATTACAAGACTATAGTCACATTAATCAATAAGACGAAATAGGAATAAGACAAAAGAAAAAGTGCACACCGTTAATGAAGAATTAGAACATGAAAGAAGGGGGAGAGAAGAGAAGAGGAAGGAAGAAGAGAGAGAGCACTATTTTGAAGACGATCTTGCAGCTGATGGACTTCCGGGAAGCAATGCCGGTGAAATCTCGACGCCCTTGAATGCCTTGTTGAATCTTGCTATTGCTGGTATCACCTTCCGCTCCCGAGGGATCTAGACAAAACTGAGTGGCTTGATACAATTCTTTGCAAGGGAGTTGATGCTCCTGCATTCCAAGTACCAAGTCTGATAGTTCTCTGCAGTGATGGAGATGATTACACATATCTTTGCCAAAAATTTCAATGTGTTTTCTGTGAATGAGAACGGATCTCCGGCCTCTCTCTTGACTCGGTCCTCAAATGCTTTCAACATATCATTTGTTGAAGTATCCAAGTTCATTACACTGCACCCCAAGCTTCTGAATCTGGGTATTTGCATCCTTTTGCATTTTCTCGACATTCTCATATGAATCCAACTCGTTGAGGGCGTGCTTTATCAATTCATACCGCACAAACAAGGTATGGAACCAAACCTGCAACAAATCCTCTTCGTTGATGAGAACACTCCTTTAATAACCAAGAAGAGATGACTTGACCTTTCCCATTTCCATGATCAATGAGTACACCTAGTCCCATTGGTTTTTCTTAGCCTCAATTACCTCCTTTGTTGTGAGCACCTTCATTTCCGTGTCGTCCATGTATTTGTACAAGGTCACGCTTTCCTTTCTCAAGAATCATATCCACCCATTTTCGTTTGCTTTTCCTTGCATGGTGAATGCTTGGGTCTTCCTGATGGACTCAGGATCAAAGTTGCTAACTGGAGTGACTTCCTCAGGGGAGAGCATTGGCGACACTTGGATCTAGGAGCACTTGGACATAGGAAGTGAGGGTGCGAATGTGGTCATCCGCTTGGTCCAACTTTTCTTTGTATTCCTTGATTCTCGCGATGAGGTGAGTGGATGACTCTTGGAACAAATGTAGATCACCTCCATGTGTTGCCGGTCCAAGGGGGATTGTGCTTGTTTCATAGTCAATCGGGTCATCTCATCAATGGACATAACAACCTTCACTTGACTATCTTGATGTATTGATTTCCCGAGGCGCCACTATAGAATCTGGAAGCCGCTGAGCCAGCCTTTCCTTTCCTTCTTTGATTTGACCATCGAAGCGATGGTTGAGAAGTTAGGGACGATTGCTTGTTATCAGACGTGCGGGTTTCCGTAGTGATCATCTCCGCATCTAGGGAAATATCTCATTGGACTCTGGCTCAGTAGTGGGCATTATCAGCAGCTTCCTATTCCTCCTATGGGGAGGAGCCTTTGTAGGTGAGGCCGGTGCGGCGTAGGAGACAAGGGACTTGGAGGCCGTTGTGGTTACGAGGCTTCACCGGTCAATTTCACGCTGTTCAAGATCTATCACAGTACTTCTCCGAGCTTCTTACTTTCTTGCGTAGCCTCATGTAGTGATGACCCTTAGGTTCTATTGCTTCTCTCTTCAAACTCTCTCCTGAATGAAATGAGCTTGCGGTCTTGTCCTTGGTCTTAGAAGAAGAGTGATATGACGCTTGCCTTTGGGGGATGGGAAGCTTCTTGATGCAAGGAGATCAACTCTCTTTCTTTTGAACCACTCCTTCGATCTCTTGATCACGACTATGGTGCATTCCTTAATGTCACCAGATTCATGCACACTCCACACCACTTGAAGAAGAGGAGAAGCCTTGACTGCAAGGTACTCAGGATCAAACATCTCGGAGCCGTCTTTTGGAACACCATCCTCGTACCATTCAAATTTGAATTTCCTCATCTTTGATCCGAGGCACGTGGCTTAAGTTGGGCAAGTGGAAGGATCGTGGATCCTCTCTCGAGATCAAGTCCGCCCTTGAAGTATATGAGTACATATTGATTGGGGTGAGGGCAGCTTCAACATTCGCAGCGTCGTGTTAGTTTTTGCATGTGAAAATCCCCGTGAGATGGGGAAAGAAACTTGCTTCTTCACCTTGTGTTGATGTTGCACCACATTTGAGGTTTATCCAATTCTTCCTTAGATAGGTGCAGGCACATCTACCTTGCCTATTGCTCTTCCTCGAAGCCATTGCCCTCTCCGATTATAGTGGTCGATCTTGCTGTTGGTATGCCTGCGTTTCACGCCTTCTTGGATCCATTGGCATCCAGATGGACCACCTCCCACCTTTCAGTTATTCCTTGGATGCCCTTGCCCATCTCCTCTCGAATCAACAAAACCTTCACAGAATTATCAGAGATGATATCTATAGACAGTTCATCTAGCACACTTGGACCAACCCTCCGGGTGGATTATGTCCGAAGATTTCCTTCTATGGCGCACAATTTCTTGAGATCTGCGCAACGGGCTCATTATCAGACCCATGTACATCTCCCGACACTGGTTATAGGTCCTTCGTATCTCTTTAGGTCAGTTCAGAGTGGGCTCACATCGACTTCGTGTGGAGACTGACCACTAGTTAGACCGCTCGAGATCGGACTTGCTTACCTTGCTCTCTCCAGGAGGTCAAATCAAGAACACTTCATTTTCTCGATGTCTTGTTTACTACGAGATTAGGGGAGATTCCATTGCATGTTTCGTGAGCATCCTTCCTTTGCAGCTTTCTTTAGATACTATGATCAGAGATGTCTTGCTCTTTATCTATAGGAGGCCCTCAGGCTTCGGGACAGGCTCCTTCACCCTCTCCCAGATGGATGGATACTAGACGGATCACCTCATTCTTCTTGGTGCTCTCCCCGTGAGGGGCACCAAGCGACATCTTGACACGAGTACGGATCCCCAGTTCAGATCTGTCAGGACTCGGAACTCCACTTCCTACATTAGAGGCTCTGCCTCGTGCACATCCCCCCCAACATGACAGAGAGATCCACTAGGCCTACGCAGAGGCACCGTCTCTCTCTCGGACATCGGCTTTCCAGATATTCCACGGCTTTAATTCTTGGACACATGGCGCATCGCCAATTACTTCCCGATCGCCCTTGAATGCTAGATGATGCTGGTGGGGGCGTTGCTCCTTCTTCCGCTCCCCCACACTATCATCCTCTTCTTCTGTAGTTTCTGGGACTTGTGGCCCTTGTTGCTTCCTCCTCTTCTCTTTTCTCTCTTTGTGTTTCGGGCAACCCGTTTGGGTCCTCTCATTGGATCCATTAGCTTTGTACTCTACAGTCCCATTGACCTACTTTTGTGGTCATTTGTTGGACATTAATAAAATTATCTTATCTTATCTTATCTTCTTTCTCGCTCTTCAATTTGCTGTTCACATGTACCAATTGTCTGCACAACTCCATCAACACAATCTTGTCACTTGGATAGAGGGCACCTTTGCGGAGCGAGGTCAAAGCCGACACCACGATGTATGAGAATGTTGAGAATTGAATGAAGCACGAGCCATACTTCTTGACCAAGGCAGTGGCTTGAGAAGACATTCTTAGATGTTGATTTCCCTCAAGCAACTTGATCACGAACATTGTGAATGTGTCATTCACCTTGGTATAATGCTGATTGCTTTCTTTGGGGCCAATCAGTGGGTACTTCTCGAATGCGGAGCTTTACGGGAGATGTTCTAAGGTGTGACAAGCCCCCGACTAATCTTGTATTCGCCGGGGCGTAGACAAGATACGAGGTCATGAAGAATTTCTTTGAAGCATGGACTTGTAGTGGCGGAAGTGTAGATTATCATTGATGAGCTGCCCGCAATCAATAATTTGCTTGCCTTGCATGATCGTGAGGATGAAGAGTGCCATCTAGTCTTGAAAGAATTTTGTGCTTTCTTCCCCATCACCCGACTCAAAAGGATGTTAGCGTTAGAGAAAACATTGTGGAACTCACCGTGAGCAAGAGTCTTCGGTGTGCAAGAAGCTTTCTCTCGTGCTTCACCAGAGCCGAGTGCGAGCCCTTGGAGATAGGACTCGGTCTTGGACCATTCGGAAGATGCAAATTCCTTGGTGATTACGACCATATCTTTCTCGATGGGGATCTGTGCATTCCATGAGATGTGGTTCTTGGATTAAGTGCAATCAAGACCAATTGTCAATGCGTGCTTGATCGTCCTCGTGTTTAGTTCGTAGTGTTGGCACATGCTAACACTAATTTGGTGTTTTCACGCAAGGACCGAGGATGGCCACCTATCGCATACAATCCACTAGCAAATATATTCTCCTCTGCGTGTTCTCTCGGCCCACCGAACATTCTGTGTTTGAGCTCCTCTAGGTCCATGTGAGTAACATTGTTGTCACCCACACTCAAGAACTCGAGGTGAGGGCCGAAACGGGCTCTTGACCAATGAACTTGAACTTCATGGTGAAAAAAGCAATGATAGATGTTACTACGGAGATGGTAGCAACTTTCTGCACTGGGACCGAAAATTGCTATTTTTGGAAACTAGGTCCCAAGAGCTGCTATTTTGGGCAGTGTTGCTTTTTCACCTTGTTTGCATTGAGGTGTTTCCTTCACGCTCCAGTGCTTGTCACAAATGTCTTGGGGGTCAATTCAAAGCACTTTCTATTTTGGAAAGTTGCTTTTTCGCTTTTTGCTTTTTTGACTTTTTGACTTGTGTGCCCTAGTTTTTAGTTTGTGTGATTTTCACTATTCTTTCTTTTGGAGGGAGTTCGCCGTTTTGGAAACTTACTAAAAATGGCAAGTGCGAACCAACAACACTTGCTATTTTTAGAAGATAAACTTCTGAGTGTCGGATTGACGAAAAATATTGATTCATTCTGGGTTTTTGTTCTTCAATCTCTGTTCAGATTTTCAGCTCTATCCGCTTCTGATTGACGGAAAATGGAAAAACAACTTAGGGCACGAAGCTTCAATGACCGCCATTAAAAATCAGGCTGTCTTTCGAGATTTGGTTTTTGCAGCTTCAAGGCGTTTGATGAGGAATATTTTCTCAAAATTTCATGAGGATCCGATGCACGGTTTGAGAGATACGAGCAATTTGTGGTTTTTGACCCTAGGGTTTCCGGCTGACTAATATCCATGGATTTTGCTTAGAGACTTGACTTCTTGTGTTGCAGCAGTGAGGGATGATGGAAAAATGATGTTGAAGGTGGTAGCAAGGTTCCAGAGGTGGAAGCAATGGATTAGTGAAGAGGAATCCGGCAGCTTGAGTTCTCACGGACGTGCATGTAGGTAGCATTGGAAGAAGTCTGGAAGCATCAAAGAATATAAAAACTTGCATATTTTAATGAAATGGGAAGGAGCGCACTTTCTTTCCCCCCGTCCCAAGGGCTTGGGACAGTTGGTGCAGAAAAATGCGCCCCATTCCTATTGGGCCAAGTGTTGCGAAGAGATTTGCAGTTGGAGGTGAGAGGGGGCCGGAAATTAGCACTTTCAACATCCGCCTGGGTCACATGGTTGATCGTGGGCTTAATCGGGAGGGGGACTCACTTTCTTGCACCAACCGTCACGAGGGTCCGGGATAGTTGGTGCACAAAAGTGCGCCTTCCTATTGGGCCACTTGGCGAAATCACCGAACAAAACAGGGGCATGGGTTTTGGTGCACGGGGGCTCAACTTGCGAAAAGGAGCTTAAAACTGGTCATATTGAGGTCTGGGGGCTTAATTGGGAGAGGGGTGCATTTTCTTGCACCATCCATCCCAAAGCCTTGGGACAGTTGGTGCACAAAAGTGCGCCACTTTCCTATTGGCTCAAATTCCAATGCAAAATTTGACTAACTGCTGGAGTTGTACCTTGGGGGCCGCTTGTCGAGGCCATATCTTGAGTTCTGGAGGAGTTTTTTATGATTCTTTATATGATTTTGCATGCAAATGGCCTTTTGAATCCAAAGGTGGGGGTCTCAACTCTTGATTATGCCATTTACTTCTTGAAAAATAGGCTTTTTGTTCAAGCTCAAAGGTTGTGTATGCGGAAAACAGGTTGTGGACAGAATGCGCCTAGGTGTTGTGAAAAATTTGAGACCACCATCATCTAGGGCTCTGAATTAGCTTTCTGACGATATTTCATTTGGCTCCTACCTCCTCACGGAACTCCCATAATTGCTTCCCGAAGCTCAGGAGCTGTTTTGGCACTGTGCACTGCTTAAGCCTCCAAGACCCACTTTGGCTAAAACTGCTCCAAAATTTCTGGAACCTCCCAGAATCTTCCAAAACTGATTGCACAACGTTCTGGCTCTCTCGATACACCTCCTTGATGGATTTGGGTCTTCCGTTCCACTCCAGGGGTGTGTACCAACTTTAAGAAGACTAGAGAATAGCCTTTCCCAAGCTTGTCAAAAAGCTTGTCTTGATGGATCTTGCCTTGGAAGTACTTGAATGACAGATACCCCTAAATCACCTAGGGGCACATTGAGACGACAGGTTGGACTGCTTCAAAGAGATGGGATAGGACCGACTCGAGGATTAGGGTGATATGAAGGAGGGCTCAGAATGACCTTTGACTAAAAATTTTCAGGTAGGGTATAGTTGTCATGCTTTCAGGTGTGGATTTTGACCTTGCAAAATCTCATGACAACAAATCTTGTCCATTTCCTATGTCGGGAATTTCCAAAGACCCAACTCTTAAACTTTCTTGCATGTTGAGGCTCTTAGATAACTCTAGAGATTTTGATGGATGGCTTAGATGTTGTTTCTCAAATCTGAAACTGAATCGAAACAGGTGGGAAGATAATTTTGAGTGCTCTTTTATTGCTTTCAAAAATAGTGTTTTACATTTTTCCATTTGCTTACACAGATGCATTTAGCTCCCAATATAGGTGGGCCATTGCTTATGTTTGATGCAGCTATGTGTGCAATCCTATATTTAGAATAATTGTTTCATACTCATTACATATGCCTGAAAATAATTTACATTTCTTATGCAACCTACATATATTTTAGGGCATACCAAAATAACCAAATAGTTTACACTTTGGAGCTTTTTATGACACAAATAACTGATGTCCAATTTATTTCATTCTCAACAAAATCTTCAAGGGTGAATATAAATTATCTTTATTGTCTACTATTTTCTGACAATCCTGCAATCCTTGAGAAAAGAAAAGTTGAAATCAAAGCCTGTAATTCTGGCAAGTATATTTTGTTTGAAGAATTGTATTCATCTATGAAGATGGAAACTACAGCAACAATCAACTTATGTTATGCCAAAAACCATAAGCGGGGCATCTTCACATCAAGGATCTTCAATACATCCAATTTGAAAACACAATCCTCTTCAACCCAAGAACTAACCTAAGGAACATAAACCAACATCTGACGAATTGAGTGTAACTATGAACCCCATTCTTGAAACATGCTATAAACAAAAAAAATACTAAATTTATATAACCAAGGTCCAAGAGAATATCTCTTGCACAAAACGGTTGAAGATTTACGAAAAATTGACCCTATAAAGATTTCCATTGAGCACATTGGTCCAATAGTAGTAGCTATCATCATTTTGGTTCTTTGTTCCTGGTGATCTATTAAGAAGATTTTGTGGTAGCCTCATGCTTTATTCATGAATTCCTTAGTTATTCTGGTTAGTGCTGAGAAAAATCGACACTAGGCTCCATTATTTCTGAGCTTTATTTCTGTTTGGGAAAATGGCCATCTTAGCTAAAAGTTTAATTAATTCTATAAGGCTAAAAGAGCTTTGATAAATTTTAGTGATAAAAACTTTATTAGTGGGCTCACTCACTAATGAAAATGAGCTTATGTATTAAAAATTTAAAAGGGAGCTAAAAGGAAAGCTACGGGTAGCATGAGAATTAATTAAAAGCTTTTTCTTTATTAAAGTAAACTTTTAAGTGGCATTTGTGTTTGGTATTCGAGTGATTTTCTTGATTTGAGTGGTTTTGGGGGTTTATGGACCGAGAATTCTCCGATAGTCTTGTTTGGATGCATAATGAGACCTAATTGAGAAGAAAATTGTCATTTTTGTGTTGTTTGGCTTATGAAATCATTTGCACGCTTGATTGGACTGTTGAAGGAGCTTAATGGGTATCTAGAATGCATCTTTGTTGTCCGAGAAACCCAGTTTGTGAGAAGTTATCAAGAATTATCATGATTGGTAGGGCTAGAAGACTGTATAAACAAAGTTAAGAGTAAACAAACATTAATTGCAATTCCTTGTGTTTTTGATATTGAAAGAGAATCAGCGTGCATGTATGACCACCTTAGTGGATAGCTTATGGAGTGGATTGAGAAGTACTAAGTGGCTTCAAGGACTAGTTGAGAGTTTGTATCATAGTTACGCGGGGACGCGTCCCCATATTTTACAAGTCCGGGACGTCCCGAACATCCTGGGGACGTGGGGGAAACGTTTCCCCCACGTTTCCTATAGTGCATGCTTCAACGGAAACGTCCTGAGGATGTTTGAAAACAAGGGGGATGCTTGAGCGTTGGGGGGGTGTCTGGATGTCCCCGGAAATTCCCAGACGTCTAGACGTCCCCGACGTCCCCTGTAATGTATACGCCTTTTTAAATTAAAAAAACATGCTTTAATGCCTTTAAACTATTTTTTTTATTGCAAAGCAATTATAACATAAAAGAAACATTCCTAACCTAACCCTAACCCTAAAATTGTAATTCTATGTTATAAATTTACATTATGGGCCCATTTCATAGGGTACATCCAGATGTCCCCGATTTCCCCTGCGATGTATACGCCTTTTTAAATTAAAAAAACATGCTTTAGTGCCTTAAAACAATTTTTTTATTGCAAAGCAATTATAACATAAAAGAAACATTCATAACCTAACCCTAACCCTAAAATTGCAATTCTATGTTATAAATTTACATTATGGGCTCATTTCATATTCACACCAAGCAAGAGCAAGAGCAAGAGCAAGAGCAAGAGCAAGAGGTATTTATGATTTTATTTGCTTATAATACTTGTTATAGCCTTTTTTTTAAAAATTTAGATTCTATTTGCATTTTTAGGGGCTGTTTTTTAGCATTTGCATCTACATTCACAATGTAATCATGTTTATAGTTTGTAGGATTTTAAAAATGCATATTTCATAGGGTTTGGTTGTTAAGAGGAATAGGCTTACCTCTATGAGAGCGGAGAAGCTTGTAGCTGTACACAGTGCTTTGCGTCTTATGGATTACAAGACACTGAGTACAAACAAACCCCAACATTACGGTGGGATGTAGATCCCGAGGAGCCGAGGCAGGTTGAAGAGGACAATACTATGCAGCGGGGATTGATTGGGCTTACCTTTGAGGATGAGGATGCTAGTTCCAGCGAGGAGTTCATGGATATTGCTTCAGATGTTGATTCTGATTTTTAGGCTGATACTTGTAGTTGTCCTTCTTTTTTTTGTAATATTGACAATAGACAATTGTTGGTGTATTTGGATATGAGATTAATGATATGAATATCAGCTATTGTCACTTGATCAATCATAATTTAGAATGGTTTTATAATTTATTTCAGCTTGTCTCAAATTCAAAATTCAAATATGACATATGTAACTTACATTAACATATTGATATTATGGTATTAAGGAATGTATTTGATGTTTATGAGTTCAAGTTTCACCTTATTTAAATCTCAAATGGTTTTATTTCAGCTTATTTATATAGTTTAGTCACTATATCTTTATATTTTAAATATTTATATATTTTTAATTAGCCGTCCCCCGCTGTCCCCAAAATTTAGAATTTTTTTGTTGTCCCGTAAACCCCATCCCGCTGTCCCAACGTCTCGCTGTCTCGGAGTCTTAGGTAACTATAGTTTGTATAAAACAGAGTCTTGAAGAACTCCAAAATAAACTATATTGATAAGAGAAAGGATTGACAAGATATGATAAGATAATGTTATTAATGTCCAACACATGACCACAAAAGTAGGTCAATGGGACTGCAGAGTACAAAGCAAACAAACCCAGCAAGAGGACCCAAATGGGTCACCTGAAATAAAATGAGAGAAGGAGAGGAGGAGAAGGAAACAACAGAGGCTGAGAGACCAGAAATGAAGAAGAGAGAGATGACTCACTGTTACAAGGCAAGGATAAGTAAGGATGAGCAGTTTTAAGCTAAAAAGGAAGATCATATAGTAAGGTCATTCAGAGGAAACAAGTTAGTGAAAGAGTTCTCAGAATCTTAATGAAGAAAGATTAGTGTAAGGTTGACTGAGATAGTCCCAGTTTCACAGTCTAGGACAGAGTAAGTATTCATACTATATTTTGATAAATTAAGTACTTTTGATCTTGCATAAATGCATTGGGAAGTCTTTGACCAAACAAGAGACTGAGGCTAGGTAGATGATCAATGAAGTCTTGAAGGTGAAAACAGGGCAGACAGTACAGTCAACTATGCTTCTTGAGGTCCATATTACTATAAGAGGTTTGTAGCAGGGTACATATAAAGTTGGGCATTTGTTAGATAGTATTCAAATAGTGGGAGACCATATTCATGCTTGGAGAAGTGAGTAAACACAGTGAAGAGATAGAGGAACCTATGAGGACAGTCAAGAAGATCATTTGATAAGAAGCATAGTTGAGGTCATTGTGAGAACATGGAAGTATGAGAAGAGTCTTAAGGGTGTATGTGGGCAAGGACCATGTTCTTGAGTTGTAAGAGCATTGAAGAACAATGGGAGAGAAGTCCAAGATAGTTTCCAAATACTATTAAAGGGGATTGATTCATGAAGTTGTCAATAGTTTACAAACATATGATGTTTGCTAATTCTGACTTTTGAGTTTGTATGAACAGGGTTGACACAAGAGTGAGGACAAAACTGAATGAGAAAGGTTGGAAACACCAACCAAAGGTGATGATTGAGACCTTTTCTTAGAGGTATATGAAGAATCTACAAAGAATGACATGCATGATGGCCCACTATTGCATTTGAAACAGTTTGTTCATCAAGATATAGGTAAGTTCTTGTCCATCCCTGCATCAGAGAGGGAAGATGACCTCATTTCTGTTGCATCAATCAGAGTTCATGGAAGGGTATTGCTTATCATCTTGTGTCAATCCACAGTCGTATTCTTCATGGCATTTTGTAAATAATGACAAACATGATACTGCTACAGAAGATCTTCATCTGCATGTCCAAAGAGCTTCACAAGCAAATAGAGACAATATGTCTTGGGTGGTAGGCATGCCTTTAAAAGATTTGATGCAACTCTTTGATCTTTTTGTGCTATCCAAGAATTGTTCACCTGATAAAGATGGGAATAACTGTAGTTCACTTCTTTCTTCCAAGAATAGAGAAATTGGGGACTACTCACTACCATTGGGGATTCTTTTGGATCAGGTGGCTCATAGGTTGTCCCTTTCAAAGGTCCCCAATAACAGATGACGATGTGCCAAGATTTTCAAGAAGTGTTTGGAGTTTTTGAACGAGGAGCATTTGGTGCTTCGTGTATGTACTCGTGAACAGGAAGTGAATTCAGTCCAAAATGCATGCGTAGACTGCATGGAATGTATAGCCGATAGCAAACAAGTAATCAGTCACACGGCCAAGCAGGAATGTAGGGAGAATTAGGAAGGTTGCGAGGTGTAACAAGGTTACAAATGATTTGATACCAGATGATTCAATTGATCCCGACTTCGAGAGAAATGGCAAGAAAACAGACGCACCTCTATTTCAAAAGAAGATAATAATAATATTGGTAGCTGGGAACAATTGAGATAGCTACTCGAGAGCACAAGGATTATGAAATTACATTGACGAAATTGTTCTCTTTGTTGTCATGCAAAATTGCTAGCATGAAAAATAGAAAAATCTCTGCCATGATAACTAAGCCCACAATTGAAAATTTTATTTCCTTGTCACTGTGAATCCTTCCTCTAACCAGCATGTCCTCAGTTTTACCCTCACTTTGGCTTAGAGGAAAGTGCTAACAATATTTTCAAGTGTCTTGCAATGTGCAGGGAAGAGTACCTAAAATGATAGACGAATTCATTAAGATTCGATGGAAAACAATTCCCTCTGAAGGCTTAATAAGGTCATTTTTGGCCATTTTTCAATTGGTAAACACCTTCCAAAACTTTCAGGAAGATTCAAACCATCTGAGGTTGGTGTTAGAGAACATCGAAGATGGCCAAGGCAGTTTAGGGAAATTTTGTGAAGAAAATTGATGACAGGAACAACTTATGCAACATCGGGTAATTCTGGGCATAGGGAATGAAGGCTCCAATGGTGAAAGTCAACTTGTGCGGATGATTCTAGGAGGTCCGGGAGAAGTTAGGGGGCAAACAAGTAGTCATTGGAAAGTATTGGAACCCTCTACATGATGAAAACATAAACTTTGTTCCAAGACTTAAAGATTTTCTTAGGTAATCCAAAACACAACTGCTTCTTTCAGTCAAGAATGAAATATGCCCTAAAATTGAAGTTACGGAAGAATTGGCTCTTAATAATGGGTGAAATGATCTCCAGAAAGTGCTTTGGAGTCAAAATCATATAAGGTTTGACCCCAAAACACTTTCCCATGCTCTCGAGGCGGAAAATCACTCTTGGTGTCCTAATTTGGATTATGCAGTAACTTCCTAAAATGGAAAATGCAGGTAACAACTTCCTAAAATGGAAAATGCGGGGTTTTGAGCATGCTTTGTCCCCTTGGCTTGTCCTTGAGGTGTAAAGGGGACAAGGGGGACACAAAAGTGCACTCCCCCACTTATCCAACTCCAAGGCACATGAGGAACCAATTTTTAGTCCCTAAGTGTTAAGTTTTGCCCCCTGCATCTCATTTTTCATACTTAGTCAAATTTTCAGCTTGCCACATGTCAACACCTAGTGCAAAGCGCACTTTGGTGTCCCTTCAGTCCCCTTTGTCCCCCTCAGCATCGGTCAACCTAAGCTCCAACCCCCACCCGACCCGGGTTAAGGTAGGCTGAGTTAAAGTGCAAATGGGTGAATGAGAGGCTTGGAATCCATACTTAGCCATTTTTGAGCTTGCCACATGTCACCACACGGTGCAAAGCTCACTTCGAGTCCTTTGTGTCCCCTTTGTCCCCCTTACACAAGTGCAACTCAAACACTAGCCTCCACCTGACTTTGGTTAAGCCTCAGGGTTAATGGTGAGTTAAAACTTGCAAGAAAATTTGACTAAGTCCCTCACCTCCATACTTAGTCATTTTTAAACTTTCAAGCTGTTGTGTTTCCCTCTCAAAACCTCCATTTTCATCAGTCATGCTGCTGCAATCACTCTCGAGACATGCATGCTCCAAAACTCAAGGATGCTCATATCTCCAAAACCATGCACCCGATCTCCATCAAACCTTGCCTCGTGCACTCCTCTCAAAAACACCTTCAAGCTTGTTATAAGAGCGTTGTCATTAATGCTTTTTGTATAATTTACAACACCAAGAAGAAATTTCTAGCACAGGAATTTCCCTTTTTGATCTACTGAGTTTCGACGGAAGAAAAACCTCAAAAATTGAGCGAGAAGGTCTTGGAGTAAAACACGAACTTGTAAGACCATTTTCGTTGCAAACCAACATCCGAAGACCTCTTCCAAAAATAGTAATATCGCAAGGCTTCACATGTCTAACTATAGTAAGTTTCCAAAAATGGTAAATTATCAAAGACTGTGATACTCCAAACAAGCAAAAACCATCAAATGGTGAAAATTGGGAAAACTTACTAAAAATGGTCATCCTATTCAAGACTTGCTAAAAATAGAAAGTCGCACAATCGGGCTCGGATCACTTGTATCAACTCATATTTCACCTCTCTCGTTGCTTCTTACCACAATTGCAAGGTTGGGAAGTTGTCTCGTGGTTCAAATAGGAGAGAAAGCCCTTGCACTCCTAAAACATAGAGGTGAATTTTGCATGACACACTTTAATGCAAGAAATTGGATGATTCAACTCATCCGAATTTTCACAGAAGGGAGTCGTCATGGTTGAATCCATCAAAGAAGGAAATGTCTTTGTCATTGAGGTGAATCGAGAAGCTTTAGAACAAGCTTATGCAAGCTCCGGACCAAATACAGAGAAGCTTCAACCAAAATCTTGGAATCTTTCAACCTCAACAAGCACAAATTATACCTCTCGATGAATAACGAGTGATGCTCCTACATCATATCCACTGCTCCCAATGTGCCTCAACCCAAGCCCATCATGTTTGCGAACTCGATTCAAAATCGCCAAAATTGCCGATAAATCGCGTTCAGCCTGCAAAACGATTAAACTTACAAAAATCGCGATTTTTGAAATCTGATAAATCGCCGATAAATCGCGGTCAAAAACCCTCGAAAATCGTTGAAAATCGCGGCTAAAATCGGCGAAAATCGGGGAAAAAAGCGGCTAGGGTATAAGACGAAAATAAAGTAAATCGATTTGTTTTTTATGTTGTTTTCTCTTTCCACGGGCTCGTTTTTATCGTTGCGACTTCCTTCGTGTACAAATGATCGCGCGTGAGGGCATTTTTTTACCGGTTCGTGTGCATTTTCTACGGTTAAATGCAGTCGACGCGTTTTTTACCTGTTCGTGGCGATTTAGTTCGTGGGGATTTGCATTTTCTTGCTCATTTCCGGTTTGTGGCGTACCAAGTATGAATATGTATATTTATTATTAATGTATGTTAATATTAATATTTGTTACATTTGTAAAAATAATAATATTAATATTTTACCTTTGTAAAAATAATAATATTAATATCATTTATTTACCTTTGTATATTAATATTAATGTATGTTAATATTAATATTGTAAGTGTATACTTAGTGTATAAAGATGTACACTTGGTGATTTGTATACATATTACAGTGTATAGTGTATACAACTGTATATTAATATTAATAAATACTATAAGTATTAATATTAATATTATGTATTATACTGCTAAGTTCTAACTATATTAGAAGTTTGTGATGATCCGATGATATATTTGCAGATGACAATGTTGGTGTTGCAGAGGAGGAATATTTACCTTCCACTTCCACGAGGCAGCCTCCAGTGCAACAGACTTATTTTAGGCGTGCATAATGAAATAGAATATTATTGATATTTGATAGTGATACTTCAAAAGTCACATGTGACATGACTCTATGAGCATTTTTGTTTGCAAACTTTGTACTCTCTTTTTTGGTCAAAACTTAATCGAAAATATGCATATGGGCCTATGGCATTCTATAGAGTCACTTCTCGCATCATTTAACATTGTTTTTACATTTAATTTAAGTATATTTTATGAATTTAAATGTTTTTAAAAGTAGCGATAAAGTTGCCGATTTTTGCGATTTTTGCCGATTCCCGATTTTCGATTCAAAATTTGGCCTGCCGATTAATCCCGATTTACGATTTTTTGAACTATGGTTTGCAGGATCAAGAAGTCATCACAGGTCCATGAAGTGCAATATCTCACAACAATGTTCCCGAACACTCATTCAACACCTTGTAGTGTTATCACACCTCAAAGGAGGAAGCATACTCAATCACATCATTTCAGATTCAACAGTGGTCATAGGACAAGAATTTCATTCAGGGAGTAATCCTTTTATCTGCAAGATGAAGACCTATTTCAGTGAGTAATAATGACAAGCATAAAAAGGTTTGAGCATCTTGGAGTTAATTTTTGGTCACAAAGGTGAATTGTGAAGGCCTAGAGGAGTAAGGTAGTGATCTCCATATCCTAACTCCTACCTTGTGATTAGAGAAGGTCATCATGTTCCCATCAGTGCAGATATCATAACAGTGTTTTTGAACACTTATTTGATGCCTTGGAATGTTTCCATATCTCACAAAGGAGATTGTGATCACAATGCTTCAAGTCAAAGTTCTTCATTAGCAGAGGCTTCATCTTCATCAGATTGATCAACTCTCTTCTCTCTCTCTTCTTTCTTCTCTCTCCATATTCTAATTCTTCATTAAGAATGTACTTTTTCACTATTTTGTCTTATTCACTTAAGTGACCTTCAACTTAACATTGTAAGAGTCCTTTTTCATTAATAAGAAAAAGACTCACTTTCATTCCCTAGGAATATGAAAGGTCACAAGTGATGAGGAAAGGTGAAAAGTCATGTGGGGAGGAGATGAAAAGACATTTGTAATGCTATAAATTGGAATGGCTTCTCCATTCTAAGGGGTTGACAATTGTTGATTGTTGTATGTTGTTGAGATTTGTATCACTACTACATCAAGAAATAAAAGCTACATTTCCTCTGTCCTTGTCTATGTTCCTCTATCTTTTCTACTCTCCAACTTTGCAAGCATGGTGATCTTATATAACCAAGAAGGAACTTTGTGTCCTTGATTAATGAATCTACAAAACTTTGTGTCTCTAGTTTATTAGTCTTGTTGATTGCTTACATTGTTGTGTTCTTATAATTGAATGTGGATCTACTCACAGTTCTTGTTGGTGAGAATCGATAGTTCCTACATACAACATTAACCTTCTCTCCTTATTTCTCCTACTCCCCTTTACCCCCATACACAACAAATTCTTCCCTTGTACACCGTATCAAGCATTTTTGCCACAGTTTAGTGGAGTATTCCCGTGTGATCCTCGGCTAACGGCCAACCCACGCTTTAGGTAGTTTACATTCAATAATGGGAGCCTACCCATACCCAAGGAGGGGCTTAGCTCCGTGATCGTTGGTGAAAACCAATAATCTGCACTTTGCAACAAATTATTTCTCCAACACTCTTTTACACCTACCCTCGGCTAGACATGGAGGTGTTAAAGCATATGAATCACTTGTTGTACAAAGTGCATGAGAGAGGAGTTTTTACCCATGATCTTAGTTCCAACACTAAACGGAGAATGAAATTGTAATTGTATCTCACATAAGATCGAACGGTGATGGTATCAATAGGAATGAGACAGAGCATGTGAACAATGAATAAGGAGACGTTTTTAGGAATATGTGCATGATATGGAAAGACAAATCTTTTAAATTAGATGAAGTCACATCAAGCATGTGCATTCCAAACTTGAGAACTCGAACCAAATCATCTCTAATTTGCAAAGGTAGCTTGATGGATGCAAGTCAATACAGAATCTTTGCCAAACACATTGAAACTTCGAGAGAAGACTAAACATTCCGATGTGAAGTTGGAACTTTCTGAGGATAGTTTTCCAGAGCTAAATTCCAATATGGAGGGCCATGAAAATAAAGAACACCATATGGAGTGACATTATTTCTTGTTGGAGGAAGAAATTTGGGATTCTCTTTCGGGCTTAAATGATGAAATGGACAAGTTCTCCCTAGCTCTATTGGGGAAGAAGATGGAGAAGTTGGGAAATTTAGACAGGAAATGCTCCTTAATCATAGAGAATTAAAAGCTATATTATCTTCTTAAGGGTCCTCTTCTTTCCATTGAAGAAACGGAAGCAATTAAAAAGATGAATTTTCATGGTTGGAATAGCGTTGTAGCTTATAAACAATACTCTAAAATAGTTCAGGATTTAAATAGGCATTGCAATTTGCGAGGCATGTTGAAATTTAAGAAATCTGCGGATAAGAAGATTTCTTTGGAGTAAGTCTAACTGAATAGTGAGACTTGTGAAATGATTTTGCACTGATGCTATGAGTTATAGCTCAATCTCGTTGGAGGCTCATACAATCGTAGATATTGCAATGAACAAAATTGGAGGGAAGTCCAATACAAATGAAGAAAGATTGAACTCACCTCACTTACAACCACTTCCTGATGGATATATGAATCCGAAAAGAAGTGTAATCAAACAAGTTGCATTATTGTTGTGGTAGTTTGCTACAATAAACCCTAAATGCAAGGTGTACATTGTCCAACAGGGTGTTGTTTAGCCTCTCTCTAATATGCTTCAGATGCCTAATCCCCTATTGAAGGAGATGTCAACATTTGCCTTGGGTAGATTAGCACAAAGTTCATGCAACCAAGCTGGCATTGTTCATGATGAAGGATTAATTCCATTCTTAGAGTTTGATTATAAAATGGATCTCTTCAACACAATGTTGATTTTGCTCTATATGGGCCTACAAATAATGAGGACAATGTCTCTAACATTGCAAAGGCAGGTGGAGGCGCTCAACCAATCTGTGCGAGATGGTGTCAATAAAGACGGAGGGCTTCATTCAAGATGCTTTTGCATAGTGTATTGGAGAGTTGCTTAGTGTTATGATCCAAGATGTGCATGAGGTGATTTCGTCATCTAGCTCAGATGTGCATTTGATTGCTATTCAAGCAGGGGCTATGTAAGCAACATCATTAATGAAGGTCAACAGGGATTTGTTAAGATTGGAGAAAGAAAAATCATTATTACTTTGCCACCAAGGCAAAGAAGTTGGCAATTGCATCTGGATTATTAAACATGCACCTCAAAGAACTATTAAAGCCATCAAGAACCTTTGAGTATGTGTTGATTGCCACACTACAACCAAGTTCATCTCCAATATTGTTGTAAGACAAATTGATGTGAGAGATGCAAATGGGTTCCATCATTTCAAATAAGTACAATATTGTTTCAGAGATGGTTTGTTGGTGTTAAGTGAACATAAGCTTGCACTATAACAAAGTCCACCGTGTAAGAAACCTACAATTTCGCATCGCCAACACAAGCTTGGTGTAGAAATATGGAGTGATGATGAAAATAGAAGGTGGCGAGTATCGAGAAAAGAGGAGATGATTCCAAATGCTGCGAATGATATGATGATTGCTATGGACCAGCATGACATGCTCACTAGCATGGTGGTATGTGATGAGGTAGAAACAAACTAGACAACGGATGGCACAGATAAGTGAACTTTGAATTCAAACTCATACATGTAGAAAATTTGCATCCAAAACAAGCAACCAAATCGGACTCGGTTCCTTTCAACTAGGGGATCACGGAATGAAGATTATTACTGCCGTTATCCTTGCGATCAATGAGTTCATTTCTCGTACGATCTAGATAGGCGAGACTCTTGGTCCAAAGGGATAAGGTTCTAATCATAGGTTGTCATTTTGCTGCTTAGGTATGCGTCCAAATCAGTCAAGTGGGGTCCACATGTACCCATTTAATTATTGTAATAAATACTTTTAATTAGGTCACTTATGTGATAAAATTATGTTATTTTAATAAAGTGACTTTATTAAAATAAATTTATAAAATTATAATGTGACTTAATGCCCTAAAGTGATGTCATGTAAACCCTAACTACCTTATAACAAATTTTTTGAGTTATAAAAGAAAGTTAGAGGTCATTTGTAAGGGTCTTGGAGGTTGGAGGAACTTTGTGTCCTATAGTCTCAAGGCAGGGAAGTTAATAAAACTTTGTGTTTAGATACTTTCCATGGAGATTGATCATTGTGAAGACTTTGTTGAAGAGAAGATAACAAGGAAACTTTGTGTTCCTTTCCAAGAAGAAATACATGGATGCTTATAGAACTTTGTGTCTTGAGATTCTTGGTGGTTATGTTTGTTCTTATGTCAAATGTAATCTTTTATTTCTTTCCTTTTCATGCAAAGTATTAACATTCAATCTCTTTACTTTTATGGTGTACTTTCTAGCATGTAGGAATGAGATCTGCATTTGCTTGTGTAATATCCCTTTTGGGGACAAAACTGAAAATGTTGGAAATTAGCTCAAACCCCCAAAAGGAGAGAGAGATAAATCCACCGTAGAAACACTAAAAATTATGAGAAGTTATTCCTTGGATTGCCCTTGATTTTAGAAGCCAAAAAATGTGATCAAATCATTAAACTCAGAATTCTGGAATTTATTATGGCACAAAAACAACTGAAACTTGTAAATTCAATAACTTTTAGAAAACAAGGAATCTCCACACATGAATACTCAAAATGATCATAAAAATATCAGCAATCAAATGAGACCAATATCATAATTTTCCAACCATGGGAACCCTCTCAAAATTGATCCCGAAATCTCTAAATGAGTAGATAAAGCTGCCCAATGCCAATAAAAATCTGAATATGAAGTATTCTTCTCAAATCTGCAATATTCTTCAATACCAATCAATGTTGCAGGGTTTTCGTCCTCCAACAAAACCACTAAAAGTGTTTTCGTCCTTCTAGTAAGCCACACAAGAGGGTTTTTATCCTTAAGTGAAAGAACATGGAGCAACAAGCTCACAATGCCCAACTAGGAAAATGTGCCAAAATCTAAATGATCAAATGAGCTCCCCTAATCCTCTTTTATACCTGCCTTTGGCGCCCACACTCATAAAGGTATGGCCGACCCCTAATAAGTCATTATAATCTTGTATTAGGCCTCATTAAAGGCATTAAACCCATCCGACCCACTAAGAATGGGAAATACAAAAATAAATCATGAATATGAATGATGAAAAATGAAATATAATCCATGATCTTACATTGTTCAACCCTTGCTTGATAAGGAATCCTTTATTTTAGATTAATTTGGAAAAGGGGACATTACTGACTTGTCCTTGCATGCTCCCTCTCTCCATTCTTTTCCACTATCTCTTTCCCTCTTCTATATTTGTCTTTCCTTTTTCTAGACAACGACATAGTAGGCAGACTCTCTCTTCGACGGGTCGACATTCTATCCTCAGCTTTTTCCAATTGGCCTCGGATGTTAGGAGAGATGGATCTACCATTCCTTGATGGGCTTTCCTCTTTTCTTCTCCTTGGTTGTCTTTCCCCTTTCTTCCTCTCACTTGTATTTCCACCCCCATTCAGGTGTGTGTGATTTCTCCTTCCAGTTGGCCACCTCTTTTGGCTTTTGTACTTGTCTTTCTCGGGAACTCTTTGGTTTTCCCGCTTTGTATCGGTGCTCGCTGTTTTCTGCAGTCCCTTTGACCTACTTTTGTGGTCATTTGTTGGACATTAATATATTTATCTTATCTTATCTTATTTCTCACTTTCCTTTCTTTCCCCTTTCGGGTGCTTTCTGGGTTAAAAGTACGAAAACCCCACAAACCCATCATACGAGGGAGTTGCCCTCTCAAATGCAGAGGTTATATCACCCTGTCAATAGGTGATCTCTCCAATGTTGCAAGTTTTATGTTGAATAATGTAGGCGAGCCCATGAAGAGATCTGAATAAACTAAACCGACATAAAATCTTGCCAATAGGTATACTCCACCTCTTGTCTCAATGTTGATGTTTGATCCTCGGTTATTCCTCCCATTTTTGCATGGAGGTCGGTGTTGGTCTTGATTCACCGTCATCACACCTACTCCTTTATGTGCCTCATCTAATGCTAGCATCTTCTTGTGCAGATCCATGCACTCTTTAGTCTTGTGCCCTTCCCTGCAATTGGTATTAGTAGAAAACTTAGAACATTGTCTTCAGTAACATTTTATTGCACCACATTTGAAACAATTTCTCCATGCATGTCCACCACTACATGCTAGACCTTTGCGAACATGTGCTTTACCTATATTGAACCCGTGTTCTTGGCTCGACGTTGTTGTTTCTTGCCTCATCCCTTGAACCTTAATATCATGCCTTTTGTCAATCATTTGACAATTCTTGTATCATATTTTTTTGGCTCACATATCTTACACCAACAAACAACTTTGGCTTGATTAGCCCTTCGCAACATGTAGTTATTTGTCTCATGTCTAGCTTGAAAAGCATCACAATAGGGCATCATCACCTTCACCTTCGTTCTTTGCGTTTATATCTCGTATACCCATTAGTTTCACAATTAGTACTCCAAAGACTTCTGTGTGCCTTTAGTGCAGGCTCCATCATTGTCCAAATTTTGTATTTGTGATGGCAATAGAATGTCGGGCTTCCAAAAGTGGGCTTATCCTTACATCAAGTCTTTCTCGTATCCTTCATCTCGCAAAGCTTCTTCTAACACTATATACAAAATTCTTCATCGCGAGATGTCTTTTGAATGGAGCTAACGGTCCTCCTATGAACCATTGTGCTTGTTATAATGGGTGTACCTCACGCGAAATCCTCAAAATTAGGGTCTTAAAACATGCATCATATGTATGCATCCTCTCCATAACTTCTGCTTTATCTCCTTGGCAAAAGATGCTTTCTTTGCTCGAACTTTGGAGTATGAAACTCATTACGAAATGTGGTCTTCAAGGCATTACAATCAATCATTTGCACTGGTTAGGATCAAACTTCCTATACCAAGTACGTGCTCATCCCATCATCAAAAACAAACTTGATTTCCTTTTAAAGGACACCACTCATTTGGTGCGCCAGGCCATCTCACACTTGTGTAGATGCTTTGTAGCATCTTCAATTCCGTTATACTTCTAACTTGGTCATATCATTATACTGACTAGCAATTGCTCATGGGTCGCAAGTTACGCTGGAGAGGATAATAATGTTTAGTTTGTTGGAATTGTATTTTGTATTGATATTACCTAGAGGTCTATAAGCTGTTGCTAAGCTCTTATTTTTTTAGTACCCACATTTTTGTAAGACACAATTATCTACTAAAGCTACTTTTTAACATTTCAATGTTCCCAAAGCATATTCAATAATCTCATTTTGTGGAGCTTATTCACATCTCTCACACAAAGGTGTCTTGTAGCAATCCTTGAGATAAACTTGGTTGTGTTCTAAAAATCAACACATACATGAAGGTTCTCAACAAATCCAATAATTGTCTTGACATGGGACTAACAAATCAAACGAAATTACTAATTTCTCACTTTCTCTAACTTTACATAGATCTCTTGTATCTATGAGTGTACTTCGTCTCTTCCATAAAAAACATATACGATTTTATGGCCTTTAATCCTATTACATTCATGCACCATTTTAATTCCCCTATCCTTCATTAATCTCTTTAATATTGAGGCGTTGTCCCACCTAAAGAACACCCTTATTACACAAATCCACGCCCCAATAAACGCGCCATGGATATAGGGATGGATGGATATATATTATAAATGAAAATGGAGATATATTAGTTGTGACTCATCCAACGATTGACTGACCACCATTAATAGCTATACAAACACAGCAGGGGAATGCACGATAAATACCAATGTGTCCTCTGTCATTCTTCAAACATCTGATTATTCTCAACTCAATTATTTGTGGGCGGGAAGAACCTAAACAGAGAAGCTATAAAATCAAGTTTTTTTCTCACAATGGAAATCGCGTGTGCAACAACAATCGGTTGTAGAAGCAAGCGCCGCTTATTGAAAGTGAGCATCTACTGGATGTGTTTAGGAAGCCCCGATGTCAATAAAATCTAAAATAATTATGGAGAATGAGGCGGCGGCTCGAATGGGACATCTTCGAGTGCCAATAATCACACCGTTTGGTGAACCATCTTTATTGCTAATAAAATTACTGAGAGGTAGAATTTGGCCCACTCGGTGACATATTTCTTCTAAGCAACATATTGGAGATCTTTATCTTGTGAAGGAAATGGATTTATGGGTGAAAAAAGCTACGAATAACCTTTTGGTGCCTCCCGATAAACGCCGCATCACGAGTTCTTTGTTCACCCATCTGAAGCTTTCTGTAAATAAGAAGGCCAGTTATCACTTTCCCGGAGGAAATGTTGGATGAGGGACAACGGAAGAATGGGGCAATTCTCATATTGCCTGGGATAATCCATAACTTTGCTTCACTTCTCGCCTTCTCTGAAAATGAATGCAAGAAAGGAAGACTGTGGAAACTGCTCATGTAACTCGATGACAATTTCTCGCAAGTAAATAGGATACATCTCATCTGGGAAAACCCCAGTTGAAAAACAAAAGTTGGAAACTACATATCATAAAAATGAAATGTAAGCGTCGACACATTCACTTGCAAAAAGGAAAATCCAAAAGTATCATAACAATAATATTATCATGCTTACCATAAACGCTTTCGGTAAATTCAAGAAGACTGTCTGGAGCACTTCTGTAGAAGAATCTGCTAAATAGCGACATTTTTCAATTGAAAACAACTTGCCTTTCCTTTGACCACTGGTATGTTGTAAATAGTATTTATAATTGCTCGATCCTAGTTTCTGCACATAGGCAAAGCAAGGTCGACCTTTCACGACCATGATGCGAGACATAGCGATTGCTCACAAACAAACACGAGGTTAGAAAGAGGAGAATCAATCATTGCGTCTAGAAAGAAGATTTAGAAACCAATTTGGGTATTCTTTAGGGTGATATTGCATCTTTAAAGGAGGACAAAACTTAACTCGTAATCTCAAAACTAAGGAAATCGAAGCCAATTGAGTGCATAATGGCGAAGCCGAATAAGCTTTCCAGTGCTCAGCAAGTTTCCTTGCTGGAATATCATGCGATGCCGGTATACAGCCCCACGGGAAGGCTCAAAATCGCCAACGGTCCCATGAGCACTCTGGTGGACGATCCTCCCGTCTCCCGAGCTCGCACCTGCGCACCTGCTCCTCAAACCCTCACTCCAACTCCTTCAGGGGCTTCTCCAGGTTCGAGCTGGAGAAAACGTCCCTGCGATTACAGTATGCCGGCGGCCATGATAAAGCACTGGTTCAGAGCGAGGAAGAACATGATAGATAGCATGAAATCCTACCTCATTATTCTGTAGACGGATTTAACTCCCACCAAGAATGCGATTATTCCATGCGAATGAAAAAAATGATCTTTCCCTGTTTAATAGTTTACAACGTTGAAATCTGTACTGTACACACACGACAGGAAAATCTATTGGATTTCTTCCCCAAAAAAGTGGCCATATTAAATCTGGACACTTACCTCTCAACAACATTAAATAAAATAGTGGCCGGAAAAAGTCAGTTGGAAATAGAGTTACCGGAATTTGACACTCTCCAGCATGAGCTTCTTCAAAGTAAACGCCTCCGGCGAATTATTGTTGTGGCACCATTTAAGGTTGTGCTTGTGAAACAATTCCAACCTTCCGCACATTTTGGAATACTCATTGTGGTTCCCACATTTGGTGCATTCGTGGTCGGAGTGGCTACGGCTGGTGTGGCCACAATAATACTTGTAGGTAGTACCACCCCCCGACACATTGCTAATAGTCAACTCATAAGTAAGCATTTGTACCACCGCCGCACTTGTACTCGACATTGTAAAGTTGTAATAACACTTTGTACAACTCCACTCGCACTTCCTACCGCCAACACAAGAATTGCAACCACCATTGTCGGTGCATTCCTAACCTTGACAATGCGTCATCTACAACCGCTGCAACATTTGTGCTATCATCCTTCGCAACCAATGACACTTTTTTCCTATCCTCTCTATCACATAAGGTATGTTATTACTCAAAAATGATAAAATCAACTCACCTCTTTAGCTTCAACAAATTTTCCTTTTGAAGAAAACAACCTTGTGTTGGCATCGACGTGTTGCTGCTACCTTGGGTCCTCTTTAGATGCTGCATACACTTCAACCTCTTCATGTGCCTTCTTTGCACCACTATTAACTGGGTTATCACCTTTTGCAAGACTTTGGCTGCGCAATTTCTTATCAACAAAGGAGTGTTCCCTACCATGCAAATCATCCACGCGCTCTCCCTACCCTTTGCAGGTCTTTTCGGCCTTCATCTAGTACAACTCTCACCTTTATGCCTAGGGTCCTTGCCCACAAGATCTCATTTTGTGCCGCCTCATCTCCCTTTCTAGGATTCCTCTATCCAATCTCCTCATATTCTCTATCTGCAAATTTGAACCCTTGCTTTTGTTCACAAAACCCTAGCCTATGCACAATGAAAGATTTAGCCTTCCATTTACAATATTTCTAAGCCAAGATCTACCAAGAGCATCTTATTTCTCAACAGATTTTTTGCAAAAATAACTTCCTGGCTTTCTGCAAAAACTCAAACTCCACTTCGTTAGGTAAAGGGTAAGTTGGCACCTAGAAGTCTAACACAACTATTTAGAGCTCCACTCACTACACCTCTACTGCACATGTCCACGCTTCGTCAACTTTCTTCAAAGATTTGATTCGTGCATCATTCCAACCCTTACGCTGACGAAATTGATGATTTCTACTAGTTGCATAAGTTGCAATCCATGGATACACATGCTTAGGAAACTTAACAAAGAAGATCTTGTACAATTCAATGGTCAAATGCTCATGTATTCATGTGCAAAGATCTTGATCCCACCACAACTCGATCTCCCTGCAAAATCTGCTTCTCAAACCAGCTCTTGATCTTCTCAAGAGTGATCCAATCTACTTCAGCAATGGTCATACACATTCTCCATTACTGCATTACAGTCGAACGAGGTCCCGATAATGGACTAAAATTGTTGTAGAAGTCTTTTTCTTCTTCAATCCTTATTTGTGTAAATGGGTAAGAGCTGAAATGAGTCCTTGCACCGTGGCTCAGCCCTTGTTGACAACACTGAACAATTCACCACTTACGTTAGCATTTTATACTATGCACAAGTGTGTAGAGGTCTCACCCGAAGCACAACCAAAAACTCATTAGATTTCTTGTAATGAGAAAATAATACGATGATTGAGATTGCGAATTGATCTATGAAAGATCAAATCCTAGCATAAAGGAAATTGGCAATAAACCTACAAACTCTCATCAAATCATTCTCATAACATTTTTACAAAGACAAAACATACAACAACATTCATTAACACCTGTAAAGATCCTTCAAACCATAACCAGATACGCAATGTATATACTCATAAAGATTCACCCAGCCCCCTTCTCATATATTATCTCAAAGCTGTAGTACTATATTACATGATTACACGTCCTGTGGCATACAATAAAATATTACAAAGCGTACAACACTTACACCTAGCCTAGGGTGCAAAGTCTAATACTTCATTAACCTGCACAAAACTCTAGCTCTGCACCCTTGCAATAGTTCTCTAAAAGCTGAAGATTAACTCTAAACAACAAGTGTCTCAAATGTGAGCCCATGGGCAGTATTTGTAGGATTCTTTGAATCCCTTTTCCTCGCCAACCGAGAAGAGAATATCCTTTGCTGCTTTGTGGATAACCTGGAGGATATTTGGTTAGCGTTGAGTTGTCACACACTCCAAGTATCTAGAAGCCTCCCCATTTGCTTCCTTGTTCTTCCTTCCACCGCCTCAACCTTGTGCCATCCGCAACCCTACATTGGTTTGGGACACTTGTGTGCTTATGTGCTATCAATTAGCATGCCTTCGACCTTGTAAACTCTATCTCCATTGACTTACACAATCTGATATACGGTCATCACCGACATACGCACAATCCACTTGGGTAAGGTTTGTGGAAAGCCTACACAAAAGCTTTTGCTTGTGCACTTCTGTACAAACTACCAAGCCTTAGGATCTTCATGCAGGTTACTTGTGTGGCTTTGTACACTTGGACCTGCATGAGAAAGGACATAGTGGCTTTTCTTGGGGTCAACGTTTGCTAAGTGTGATGTGGGTTTTAACCCTTAATAATGTCAAAGCATCTTTAATATTATCAAGACCTAAAAGAATGTCAAAAAATAAAGGTAAACTAAATCAATAACTTAAGTGAAGTGTCTTAACATTCAACATAAAGATAGGCACGCTGATCTGAATTTAAAGTGTATCATTCCTCGAACAAATAACGCGAACACATTAAGTGTAATGTCCCCAAAAGGACTATTTTTACCCCCAAACGGATTTGAAGTAAATCCCACTCCAGAAAACAAATTATAGAGGACACAAAATAAATTTTTGATTGCAGATCTGATTTTTATCTAGAAATGGTGACTTGCCTAAATGAAGAAATTCATTCAAAGCAGAAGATAATTCACTATATTTTTGCCATAATCTGATCAGATGAATTTAGTAAACCAAAACACAAAAAATACAAATTTTGGACCCAAACAAGAGGCTAAAATAATTTATTACAATCTGGAAAGACTTGCCTTCAGAAACTGCTGAAAATCTGATAATTTGGAGCCAAAATCCACTCCACAAAGGCTGATTCAAATCACAAAAATTCTGCAACTATAACAACACCTTAGATCTGGCTTTCAGCAGCCCAGAATACCTCCAAACAACCCACCATGCAAGTCGGACTTCCTAAACAAGGGTTGGAAACAAAGGAAAAACACAGCCACAACTTCCCTCTTCAAACCCTTGTAAAAATCTGCAACATTATAGCCTTCAATACAATTGGAAAACCATTGGAAAATCAACTAACACCTTGATATGCAATGAAAACTCCTGTGTGGAGAATCCTCTCAACTAGGAGAAGGGTTTTCGTCTTTCTACTCGATCTCTTAGAGGTTTTTGTCCTCGGAGATTGTTTCTAAAGGTTTTCGTCCTTAGAAATATTTTGTAAAAGCTCTAGGCTTAGACAAAAATCAGATTTGTGTAAAATAGAAAAACATGCCTTCAAAAAGCAAGTAGACTTGCTTTTATAGATGAACTTGGCCAAATAGCCACCCTCATCTTCCAATTAGATTGCACTTCCCGCATTTAATACTTTTTTCACCTTTTTATCCTCCCAAAGGGGTGGCATTTTCTCCTAGGGGAGAATAATAATTATAAAGTGACATTTCTTTTTTTTCTTATTTTACTTTATCACTTTATAATTTTCTTTTCTATTTTTAATTTGACTTTACCATTAATAAATTAATATAAAGTGCTTATAATATGATTTTATATTGCACTTTTATAATTAATTTATTATGATAAGCTTCCCTTTCTAACACCCTTTAGCCGTCGGGAAACAAAATTGGCTAAAGGTCTTCGATTGAATTATCTTAGGAAGTAGGACATTTCAGTCCTCCCTTCCCAAATTGCTTGCTCTCAATCAATTCCAAACTCGTTTGTCCAAGTGCCATGCACAAGAGACAAAACATGCTGAAGTGATCCAAAATCCTGGCCCCTATACTTGTCAAGTGAGATAGATATTGCCACCATATACCTCTCTCAAGTTGATCATATACACACAGTTGCGTCAAAGGTAGCACATACTTTAAATTGCAGATTTCTTCCTCTAATTCCTTATTTTTCTCGAGAGGAAAACAAATATGAATATGCATTACTAGATATGACCTTATCTCACACATTCCATACATTGGGATGTCATCACCATCTACAATGGGTTGAATTCCTTCACGATACAACTGCTGCGATGACATGCTCCTTTCTTTTCCATCCCCATTTTGTGCAATCTGCCCTTCTTGGAATGATCCTTACATGCTCTTGGCTGTCACAATTTCAGGAACACCCTTCCTCATACCTTGCAAAACAATTACTTCGGATCAACATTCTTTTCTTCTTCTTCTATCATCTTTGGAGCTGTTATTGGTTGTTCAAATGAGTTCTTTTGTAATTTAGGTACCGGCATATGATGATCTTGCTTGGGCTTGCGACCAATCTTCATCTTGCAATAATCTGAAAATGACATTATCTTTGAAACCCTTACTCAAAGATTGGTATTTTTCCCAACAAGACTCCTCATCAATCACCTCTATTGGCTGCCCTTTATTACTGTTCTCACCTTTTTTCCCATTAATCCCATATTTGATCTGATTCATGTTGTGTGAGCTGCCTCAAGTAGAGAAGTGGTTGTCTCTTGTTGTTTCACCATGTTGATGAACATTTGCTTCATAAAATCCACATTGAGATCTTTCCGATCTACCATATTTTGTCCTTCATTCACTACCCAACAAGCTGGAAGAAATGTGACTTTGATATCACTGTAATTTCCCCAAAAGGACTATTTTTACCCCCAAACGAATTTGAAGTAAATCTCACTCCAGAAAACAAATTATAGAGGACACAAAATAAACTTTTGATTGCAGATCTGATTTTTATCTAGAAATGGCGATTTGCCTAGATGAAGAAACTCATTCAAAGCAGAAGATAATTCACTATATGTTTGCCATAATCTGATCAGATGAATTTAGTAAGCCAAAACACAAAGAAAATGCCAATTTTGGACCCAAAAAGAGGCTGAAATAATTTATTAAAATCTGCAGAGACTTGCCTTCAGACACAGCTGGAAATCTGATAATTTGGAGCCAAAATCCACTCCACAAAGGCTGATTCAGATCACAAAAATTATGCAACTATAACAGCACCTCAGATCTGGTTTTCAGCAGCTCAGAATACCTCCAAACAACCCACCATGCAAGTCGCACTTCCCAAACAAGGGTTGGAAACAAAGGAAAAACACAGCCACAACTTTCCTCTTCAAACCCTTGTGAAAATCTGCAACATTACAACCTTCAATACAATTGGAAAACCACTGGAAAATCAGCTAACTCCTTGATATGCAATGGAAACCCCTGTGTGGAGAATCCTCTCAACTAGGAGAAGGGTTTTCGTCCTTCTACTAGATCTCTTAGAGGGTTTTCGTCCTCAAGAGATTATTTCTAAAGGTTTTCATCCTTAGAAATATTTTGTAAAAGCTCTAGGCTCAGACAAAAATCAGATTTGTGTAAAATAGAAAAGCATGCCTTCAACAAGCAAGTAGACTTGCTTTTATAGATGAAATTGGCCAAATAGCCACCCTCATCTTCCAATCAGATTGCACTTCCCGCATTTAATGCTTTTTCACCCTTTTATCCTCCTAAAGGGGTCGCATTTTCTCCTAGGGAGAATAATAATTATAAAGTGACATTCCTTTTTTTGTTATTTTACTTTGTCACTTAATAATTTTCTTTTCTATTTTTAATTTGACTTTACCAATTAATAAATTAATATAAAGTGCTTATAATATGATTTTATATTTCACTTTTATAAATAATTTATTATGATAAGCTTCCTTTCTAACACCCTTTAGCTATCGGGAAAGAGAAAGGGCTAAAGGTCTTAGACTAAATTATCTTAGGAAGTGAGACATTTCATTAAGTGACACAAAGCATATGGACCCACTTATTCTAACAATGTAACAAATAATGTCATGTATAATAAGACTAAGTTTTAACTTAAATTTACCTATGCACAGTGAAATCCGACAATGTGTTTACTAGCAAATGTAGTCTATCATCCTAATGTGCAACCTATAGATTATAGAGAAGTAAATATTGTTTGCATTAATGGAACATGAAACTCCAGAATTCCAACAAACAAAGGGCAAAGATCGATAATCTTAAGGGGCAAAGATCAATAACCTTAAGGCACATAGATTGTGGGTAAGATGAAGGTCTTTCCTATCAAACTACAGATTTGACAATCAATTCGTATATGCAAAGAATGATCATCTCTCCCGCTATGCTTCGAATTGGATCCAAGTGTGTCCTCAGAGCCTATCTTGTACTATCCTTTCCTATAACCCGCTGATTTGGATTGGAAGAAAGAGAAAAGGAGCAAGGAAGAGGAAAATTGGAGATCCAATGGAGAAATGAAGAAATATAAAAAAAAAAAAATCAAAACTGCTTGAAAACACATGCCATGAAAACCTGCTATAGTTATCTTTGAGTTATACAGAGGAAGACACATGAAAAGATTAAAAAAATTGTAGTCTCAAGGAGATGAAGAATCGCAGGCAAGAAGAAAGGAGTTCACCAAACTTCCAGCCCTTTAGAAGTGGCCTAACACCTACTTATATAGGGCTAAAAGACAGTTGAAAATGGTTGGGAATCGCATTACGCAATTAAAAACTGAATTTTAGGTTGAAACAAGAAAAATGGTCAGTTGTGCAGAGAAAACTGCCACTGCTCAGGGTAATCTGCTAGTGGCACTTTTGGTGAAGTTCTAGTGACAGTTTTCCCTGCATATCTTCTCACACAAGATTTTCCAATGTCAGCTGAGTAATGGCTGTTCGGTCTAAACCGCCACTAACAAGTGGCATTTCAGGACCAAACCACTATTAGTCTCCTGGCACCCTAGGTAAACCGCCACCTGCAGGTGGCCCTAAACTGCCGGGTGACCCTGAAAAATCCAAAATCAGGCAAAAAGAATCTTCAGGAAGGTTTCTGGGGGTGCAAGACAAATGTCAAGAGTTCCAAGACAAGTTCTGAGCTTAGGGATGAGTTTCTTGGAATCAATTTAGTACAAAATGGTCTATATAGCTATGGGTGTTGCTGGATATGGCCTGACCAGAGTAAAACAGGAACAAGTACACTGTACACTGAGACGGCCTTAGAAACATCAAAAGGGTAAATTGAAATGACTTAACTATGTTAACTCGAATTGGCAAGGGACCAAAAGAGAAAGTGAAGGGTATTTAAAAATGCATCAAGTGGTCTATGAACTGGGAAAACAGGGAAGAACGGGGGCAAAACTACAGGGACAAGAAAATATGATAAAATTGACAATTCAGAAAAAGGCATTGCAGAGCTTCCAAACTGAGAGGGTCAATGAACCAAAATATGCTACATAATGATGTCCAAGCACGAGGAAGATCACGAAGGAAAACAAAGTGTGAAAATAGAAAACGATGCATGGATGTGAAAACAACAGAGTGAAAGTCATATTAAGAAGTTGAAAGTTGCAAATCAGAGAAAAATGCATGCGGGTATTACTCCAGGATGTTGTTATCATTCTGAAGAAGAATAAATGTGGATAAGTTCATCATCAGACGGTTGTATTGGTAGCAACAAATAGCATCTGAAATAGGTCTTTCAGGATGCATACAGTGCAATGAGTGGTTCTGCTGTTTGCATATCAAAGATATGGGTAAGATATCAGTATTAAATATTGCAAAGGGATAGATAAATTCATATAAGAAAAGAAATATTAGGGTGAAGTTCTGGTGTACAAGAGGAAAAAACAAAGAAATAGGAAGAAACTGAAGGCAAGAGGTAAAAAATAAAAAAAAATGAAGAGAGAGCATGAGCAGGAAGTTATATTTCAGCAGCCGATTAATATTGGAAATGATGAAAGTGCTTCCTAGTAGCTTCCAATAAGGACCAGTCTTACAATATGCCTCTTCAAAAATGAATCAGTCAACCTCAAGAGCTCAATCTTATTCAAATGACACTCTACTCCTGTTATGGAGCATAGGGTAAGACCTCAAAACCATCCTTCTTACCCTAGGACTCAAGAAGTCCTTTTTGGAGCTGAATTGTCCCCGAAGAATGTAAGAATCATCCATCCCCCAACCCCTGAATTGTACTTGTTGAGAGCAAAATCTGTGTAGAAAAGCCTTTGGGTGAGAGGGGGCCGGGCGTACAACCCCTATATTGAAAGTTGGCTGTCCAAAATTGGTCATTGTGTCTACAAGCAGAATGAAAGGATGGAGGCTCTCAATAATTGTGTGGAACGGCTCAAGAAAATAGTTGAACACCATGAAAAAACTCTGCCTGCCATCAGCTCAATTTTTCTTTTTGAAAATGCAAGGCAATATATTGCAAAGGTCATGCATCAACAAGACTAAGTTGCTCCCACGGAAGCTGGCATACGAGGATTGTCCAAGCAAAGAACCTTGTTCAAACCTCAAGCCACTACCTTTGGTCATGCATTGAATCCTCAACACTCCAGTGAGGAAGTTGCTTCCTTTCCTAGTGAATGGGCTTATAGCAGTATTTAATGTTGGATAAGAATTCTAAAACCTTTTTGTACTTTTTCTGGCTTCAAATGTCCTTTTGTAATATCTTTCATGCTAGCATCACTAGCAGTAATGATAGCTATCAAGAACTAAATACTAGGTAGCTGGTACGTGGTACAGTTTGGGTACATGGTATGGGGATCCGGTTCTTTGGTACAATTTTTTGGGGCCCCCCGGGTCCAGCACTTGGGTACGGCCGTACAAAAAATATATAAAATGTTTAAAATATTAAAAATCTAGTCAAATAAGCAAAATTAACCATATACATGCATAGAGTAAACAAAATAAGTGAAATAGCCACAAAACATATTGATAATTCAATGCATTTTGTCATGATATTCATTGATCGAACTTAGAACAAGTACATTGTTCAAATGTTACAATGTATTCTAAAAAAATGAAGATATATCAGCAAACCAATTAGAATCATAATCAAATGGCTCTCTTCCAATGTCTTTAATGAGAGCATCATCACCAATGCTGTTCATTAGAACCACAGACATTAGGCATAAAACCACAAGCATCAACAATGCTGCTCCCGCTAGCTCCACCACGCAGGTTGTGCGAAGCACCCTCTAGCTCTGGGTCTAGCTATGAGTGCTGGCGAATGGAAGCATCCAAGTCCGGAGTCTTTGTGTCTATATCCCAACACTTTGTTGCACCTTGCTTGTACTCATCCTTCTTGTGTGATAGAAGGTGCAAGTTAGAATGCATGAAGACCAAATCCTCCACCTTTTTCGCTTTCAACTTGTTGCGGTTAATCGAGTGGATAAAGTAGTATGTACCCTAGTTCCAAGGCAGTTGAAGAAGAACATGCAAGCTAATGAGGGAAGCCACGAAGACAATGCAAAATTAAAACTTATAAATCTAAAAGCTTAAAAATTTAAAGAAAGAGACTTAAAAAATTAAATTCTTACTTGTGATAAAACTTTTATTGCAATTGGTATGAAGTGGGTGTATGCTTTTCCATGGAGGTACTACCACGAATAAGCGTCCATCTTGATGAAGAGTGCTAATGGAGTGATCCTTGGAGGAGATGAAATTCACAAACTTTGCTCTAACCACATCTTCTACATCCGGATTTGGGAAGAGTGTAGTTAATGCAACCTTATAACCCTCACTAACCTCAGCTGCCCTATATGGTGGGACCCTTCTGGGAAAAGAAAGGGTCTCCGCGTTGTAGTATTTTGAGTCAAGGCAAAAGTAAGACGATCCAATGGGGTGGTCATTTTGTGCCACCGTTCAGTGAAAGATGACCGCACTTCCTCCTGAAGAAACTCTCTATAGGATCACGCTCTTCGGCATTTATTACAGACTTAATTGATTCAATCATTTAGTCGATTCCATCATAAATCTCACCTAAATATGGATGATCCATATCAACAAATCTGAGCATACTCATGATGGGCTCGGTAAATGGAGCAAATAATCCACATGACCCCACCACCACCGCCATCGAAGATCAATAGTTTCACATGTTTAGTCCTCTCTCTATTTATGCCTCCATACACCCCAAAGGTCGTTTATAACCATGTTGCTTTAAATGCCCTTACACCTTCACAAGCCGTCTTAAGACAAGCGTGTGTGAGGTAAATAGAGTCTTAACAACTTTGATAAGAAATTGCAAAAATAAAAGTAAAAATAAAACATTTAGATCTCAAAATTCTACAAATTACAAACTTACAAAATAAATTATAAAAAAAAATAAAAAAAAAAAAGATTGTTACTTTAATAGTGGCAACGTCGAGAATCTCTCGAAAGATGGCTTGGGACATGTGGTGGTTGTTGACGAACATTTGGATCTAACTTGCCTCCTCATAAACTTGTTTGATCCAAGAAAATTTTGTGTCGAATTTTTATAACATTAAGTTGAGGGAATGAATGGCACAATGTGTACAAAGTATGTGCTCATACCTTTTGCCTCAACTAACAACCCCACAACTTTGCAATTTTTTCTCTTGTCCGTTATAACTTGGACAACGTTTTTTCTGCTCCACAACCTCATTGGACTCCATGAGGATGTTGGTAATGAATTGGGCATCCTTCACCTTCCCCTCACAATCAATAGCCCTCAGAAACATTGCCCCTTTAAGGCACATTTCAACCACATTGATCAACGACATATTTGCCATTTCTTTCCATCCATCGGAAATGGACACCTCTATTTCAACCCATTGATTCTTGATGGGCTGCAATGCCTCTTCAACTTGTTTTATTTCTTTTGACAATAAGGCGGTGTGCGCCTTTTCATACCCTGGGCTAGTGTACCCTTTAAGCGCGTCATTAATATATTTCACCATATATCGCCAATATGGTGATCTAACAACATATAAAGGGGCACCGCATGCGTAAATAAAACACACAATACCTTGGTTGACTTTGTTTCTACTTTCATTCTGGAATGCCCTTTCCGGTGGACTTACATATTTTGTTCTTTTGCAAGTAAGAGGTGAATTCTCTTCCCTTCGACGCAACAGTGTAGACAAAAATGGGTGATCTAAGGCCACAACATCAACAAATGGAGAAACAGGTGGCTTGTTACCCGATCTTCCTTTCTTTGCCATAGGATGCTTGGATTTTAGGGCAGTTGCTACATCCACATCTTCTTGCTCTTTGATGTATGCAAGGGTCTTTGCACGTGGCAACCCTTTCTTTCCAACCCTCCACATGCTTTGATTCCTTGGCCAACAACCCCACACAAATGGTATTTCACCCGACTATACGAGCTCTTAAATTGCATTTTACATTCTGAGCAAACCCAAATAACGGCCTCTCCACTTGACAACAGTTCCATTTGTGTAACATACTTCCAAAGGGGTGAGCATGGATCGTATTTGAAGGGGATACCTCTAATACCTTGGCCCAAAGAACTAGAACTTGCAACCATTCTAGCAAATCCCTATACCCGGATAATATATTTAATAAAAAAAAATTAAGTGTTGAAATAATGTTTAAAATTAGAAGTTAAAACAATAACAAAAAAACTGAAAACAACTCACAAAATACAAACTAAAAAACAGAAAAAACACAAAACACTTACCTTGAATCACCAAACATTTTTGTTGCAAGCTCCTTGAACTCCTTGGCACCAAACATCTTTGTTGCAAGCTCCTTGAATGTAATGTCCCACTTCTGTGATCAATGGGAAAAGGACAATAAACCAACTTTCCAATACTCCAATCAAATGCAAATAGACTAATCCAGTCAGAAATATTTGAACCAATCAACTAGATGAATCAATAAACCCGAAGATAAGGGTTTAATGGCCTCTACTAATTAGCTAAGCAATTAATTCTCAGTGGGACTAATGGAACTCCAAACTCAGATTTCTTTTACCAGCAATATGAAGACCAATCATAACTGTAGCTAACTTCCAACCAGATCTAAGTTCACCCATACAAACCTCGTATTAACAATGAGAGTCACTATGATGGAGCACTCATAAATGAACACGACTCAGCTGTAATTAATACTTGAAAATGTCCACATATAAATCTCAGCCAGGTATGCATCAAGGTACTAATCCAATCACAGTTAGATCTGCAATGGAGGATTTAGAAATCACCCACATAAAATGCAAACACCGTCACCAAAGTATGTTAACAGCTTGCCACATGTAGTTCGCTGCCCATGAGACTTCAAACCAGCAATAAATCATGTATTAAATCCAGTCATTGCACTCAGACATTAGAGGCACCCAATATGCATAGAAATTGATATAAAAATCAATGCTTGCACACCATACTATTGACGCCAAGCTTATACAAGCAATGCTAACAGTTTGCAGATCCAAAGAAGCTCAAACATGTATTAAAATATTTAGCATTTACTCCCAAACTAGTCGCTGTTAGGAAGGAAAGAACAGCAGTTCATTCCAGATCCGAAATCAGTCCAAAACACACCCAATATAGTCGCTGGAGTTATTAAAATAATATCAATCAATTCGCAGTATGTATAAGACTCCAACCTTGCATCAAACATTCAATTTGCATACCAAATGAAGTCGCAGATTTTAGATGAAGCAACAACAGTTTAAATTCAACCACAATCAGCCAACATACACCAAGGTTTAGCACCAGACTTGTCTAAAATAAATCACTCTAGCAAGAGCACAATTATATATAGATCTCGGTCGATTTACCTCAAAGAACAATCTAACACCCAGCTGATCGAATTCACATCAGATTTTGCATATAAAACAGTCCATAAACATTAATAAAGAAGTCGCCAAAGATGGAATGGAACACACCAACCAATTGATTTGCAAAGCACATAGAAAATACTTTGATTTGATCACAAAAACCCAGCTGCTACAGTGACGTCGCTACAGTGATTCGCTACAGTAGAAAAAGGCAGATTTTCACTTGCAAATTTAACCAAAATGTTTGCCAAAGCCAAAAACATGGATCTCACAAATAAATACTTCAATTGAATCTCAAAACCAGCTCAATACAACCTCCCACGCAAGCAAGAGAGAGAGAGAGAGAGAGAGAGAGAGAGAGAGAGAGAGAACATCAATGGGCATGCATCCCAACTCCAAGCATGGAGTATCAAATTAATCTCATCATAACATAAATTTTACAATGATCCCAAGCTCTCCTTTTATAAACAAGGAGGCACAAAATTCGAAATCCCTAGGAGAGGGAAATTATTAAATAAAAATAGTTTATCCTCCCTAGGTGTGGCGTCCCCTTTCTAAGGGTGATTTTAACATTAAAAGCCACCCAAATATTATTTAATTAATTCCTCTTTTAATTTTGCATTTTGGGAATTAAATTAAATAAATTACATAATTAAATAATTATTGCTTTATAATGTCAAATGATAAAAATCACTCTCCAAGCAATATTATTTAATTATTTAATATAATGTTCCCCTTGCAACATCCCAAAGCCCACGGGGAAAATAGGCTAGGGTCTTCGAAAATGGGGACATTACATTGAACTCCTTGGCACTTGTTGCAAGCTCCTTAAACTATTTGGCACTTGTAATCAGTGTAAGCAATTGAAAAGCATAAAATATGAAGGTGAGAGAGAAAATGTGCAATGAGAGGTAAGTATGCAATGTGAGGTTAATGTGTTGTTATTTAAAAAGAGTTTGGGAGTGTCTTTTAGGGTTTGGGAGATCATTTTAATGTTTAAAATTCAGATTTGACCTTTTTGACACAGAAATGCTAAAAAAATCAAAGGCTTGCCATTTTTCCCTTGGGTATGCACCAGTTACACCCGTGCAGTACGGCCAGCTGTGCTCAAGCATGCTCAAGCACATCCTTGGACGTACCCGAACGTACTTGCATATGTTTGGCGACCACAGGTGTACCATCCACATACCCCATACCGGGCATGTACGATACCGTGCCTGGGGCCTTGAGGGCCATACCCGGTAGTGTAGAATAAATAGTTATAGCAACCGAAATAGTGTATATAATCAGGAAAAGAGGGACATACTAAGTTATGGAGCTATTGTGAAGTAAATGGGGAATACCACAAAGTGCAACAAGCTAGAGAATCCATATATTTGCAAAATGTTCTTGATCTGATGCCAATCACCTTGTTTTTATTAAAGACATTTGCTGTTTTGTATGCATTCTAATATAATAGTTTACCCTATTTTTTAAAAAATGTGAAAAATACATGTGTTATTGGATTTAATCTCTAGCCAAGAAAAAATAGTGAAAAATTCTGCTGTGTTAGAATAAATTAGTAGAGAATGATTGTGTGGGTGTCATAACTTGCACCTCTCCATCAAAACATTTAAGCAGTAATTTGATTGGTGTTGTGTTTTGATTTTCAGGTGGTTACTTTCATGGACTAAATAATTTGACATATGGTGTTGACCTAGAACATATACGATGGCTTGGGATACTGCAGGTATATTAATATTTTTGGATCGAATCAGAAAATCATCATTATTTTTCCTTGAAAACTTGTATGCTTTTGATACTGAACTGTAATTTTGAAATTTTCCAAAGCAAACTGTTAGGAATTAGTACTCATATGTGCTAATGTGTAGGTTAGCAATATTGTGGTGTGAGCAAATATGTGCGTGAGAGAATAAAACAGTAGTATATTATTGTATGAATAATGAATTGTTGTGAAACAACTCATTATTAATAATAGGAGTCTATTTGGTTATATGTGAGTTGTAGTTATAAACAGCTCACTACCTATTGTAGGAGAGAGTATATGTTGTTAAGACAACCCTCCTAGATCAGTGATAGGAGATATTTACGGGGATCTTTGTTCTGAGGAGTTGTTGAGTAGGCTTATGTATCGGAGCTCATCAACCTATTTAAATGTAACCTATCATTATAGAATTTATGTTGAATTGATTCCTTTTGAGCTTATGCTGTCACCGAGAATGGGAAATCCCACACAAATATACTTGTTGGCAATATGGTTACAAAGAATATCGTTTGTAACCATATTGCCCACAACCTTTAGTGGCTGCTGCCTTATATTCTGCTTCTGTGGAAGATAAGCTGACCGTACACTCGAGCTTCTTAGCCAGGAATTACTTTTAAACCAAAAGTGAAAATATGGCATGTTGTAGACTTCCTAGTATCAACTAATCCAGCCCAATTGGAATCAGTATATCCAGGTAGCTTGAAGTCTACAAATCTCTAATATAAAATGCCAAAGTCAAAATGACTCTTTGACATATCAAAAGCTCACTTTGCAGCTTTCCAATGTTCTTCTTGTGGCTTAGACATGAATCGGGAAAGACAACTCAGTGACTCACTTCAAATCATTAGTCTGGTGGAGTGGTAGTAAGATATATCAAACTACCGTCCAATTGGTGATATAGTGATACATTGACTAGCGGTCAATCATTGTAAGATGATAGCTTTATCTTTCCAAAGGTATATATGCTGGATTACCTTTGGTTATCATGACTTTTTCTAAAAGGGATTTAGCGTACTTAGTTTGTGACACAAAAATAGCACGATCAAATTGCCGAATTTCTCCACTTAAATAAGAATCTAGGAGGCCTAGATCTGTCATTGCGTATACAAAACAAATATCATATTTCACCTGTTTAATTTAATTATATAATTATATTGGTCCTCCTTATGGTTATGGCAAGATCATCAATATAGATAATTAGGATTACTATGTCATCACCATTGATTTGGATGTAGAGATCAGGTCCAGAATAACTTCTTTTGAATCTTGAATCTCTAAGATATTGATCAATTTTAAAATGCCAAACTTGAGGGGCCTGCTTAAGTCTGTACAAGTACTTAACCAACTTACAAACCAATTTTTTTTTCCTAGGTGAGCTGTAAACTCCTAAGATTGCCTACTTGTAGAATTTGCAGAATCACATAATGCTTTTCTACTTTGAATTTGCTACAAAATGGCAGTTCTTTGTTGTGTTAGAGTGGTATGATGTGCAATAGAAAGAGTACATTTTTGCACGACCATAAACAGTAAGAAGTGGAAACAAACACATGTCACAAAGGTTTTGACTTGGAAAATCCCTATGGGGAGACGCCAGCTGAAAGTGGCAACAGCACATCTTCCGTCTTCATTTAATGAAATGGGTCAATACAAAAAGCTCATAGAGCATACAACACATGCTCCTCATTTTCTCCTATCTACCTAATGCTGTGATGGAGGAAATACAAGCAACATAGAGTACTTGCTGTAAACTCCTAAGATTGCCTACTTGTAGAATTTGCAGAATCACATAATGCTTTTCTACTTTGAATTTGCTACAAAATGGCAGTTCTTTGTTGTGTTAGAGTGGTATGATGTGCAATAGAAAGAATACATTTTTGCATGACCATAAACAGTAAGAATTGGAAACAAACACATGTCACAAAGGTTTTGACTTGGAAAATCCCTATATGGGGAGAAACCAGCTGAAAGTGGCAACTGCACATCTTCCGTCTTCATTTAATGAAATGGGTCAATACAAAAGCTCATAGAGCATACAACTTATGCTCCTTGTTTTCTCCTATCTACCTAATGCTGTGATGGAAGAAATACAAGTAACATAGAGTACTTGCAGTCAAGACTACTGACGACCCTATTTCTCTCTCATACATTCACTAATTCACTCCATAGTGCCTTAGATCATGCTTCCATGATCACCGGTTCCGATTCTCATGTCCATGACCCTTCTTATACAATTTGTGGAGAAGTCCTTTGAAGATCCAAGCCTCTGAAACTTGTAAAATGAGAAGACAAATCGATTCATGTCCTTAAAGTGACTGCTCAACTGGTGTGGAAAAACACAGGTTTCTACAGACCAGCGGTTGTGAAACAGCTGTTGTTTGTAGACTGGCAGTTATGAAACCGCATGGCGGTTGCAAAACTGTTTCTCGAGGCTGGCAAAAATAACTGTTTCTCAAGGCTTGCGAAACTGCCTTGAGGGTTTTGCAACTGCATAAAGTACCTCACCTTTTAGAAACCATAATGTTTGCATGCAAACTCAAATTACGTGATGTTCTTTCGGAAGTGTATAACTTTTTGAAAGGAATTGAAATACATAATCACATTTACATTTTGATGAGGAATACTATCTGTTTCACTTGGATGATGTAGATGGTGTCTTTGTCAGGAGCTGTAATGCACAACCTTGCCACTCAATATTCCTTGTTTCGTTGACTCTGACGTGCCCTTGGATTCTTTTTGAGTTATTGATGAATTTCATGGAGTTACTAATGAATTTCATGGATCTTTTGGTCTGGTAATTTCTAGCCGCTCTTCCTCTTTTAGGTTAAGTCTACTTCTGTGTATTACTTGGGAGGTGTTTCTGTACTCCCCTTTCTTCTTTATATGATATATTTTGCAGTCCCATGGGCCAATATTGACCGTTAGTGGCCATTAATATATAAACTAAATCAAATTTGATAAACGTAATAATTCTTTTATTAATGCTTGTCTTATTCGGTATATACAATGATGGCAATTTATGCCAAAGCTGGAAATTAATATAATTTCTTTCTATCATTTCTGCAATCTTGTTGGTTGATCAGAATTTCGTAAATAGTGTTTATGCTTGTGAGTCGTTTCATTTTCTTGTACACTTACCAGATTTATTTCTTTTGTTCTACAAACAATATAAATGTTTGGAAACTTGGTTTTTGGATAAAATCGTGTAGAAATTTAATACCTTTATCGTTTTGGAATACATGAAGTAATCAATCATTAGGATGTAGGAATTAAATGTATGAATTATGGACCAGAGCTCCATATATAGATGACTTTGCAAGTTACAAGATGCCTATTAGAGCCACATTATGAAATTGATAAATAAACAAATAGCCCTTATAATTAATTAAAATTACAACTTTTATCGTCAAAAACACTAAATGCTTATATCCTATCCTAGTGGGACCACTTTAGAATCCAATATATCATAACTAGCCGCTACAATTAATTAAAAATTGTAACCATAACTATGTTGAAACATTAGAAGATCAGATTCTAATGTGAGGATTCATTCTCATCTTGTTGATAATGGGTCTCCACGCATGTCTCAAATCTTAACCCTTGTCCCTATTCAGATTTTGCGAATGCTTACTATTAGTAATCTCCAAGGTTTCCTTGGTGTTTGAAATAATGATTCTCAACCACTATGACCTTGGCATCCTCAATGTGGATATTGCGTTTCATTTTGAAGAAGTGCTCAGCCAAGTCTAGGTGAATGTCATTGGCATGCTCTTTGATCCTTGTTAATAACTCAACTCTTTAACATAAATGTTTGTTAATATCTTCAGTTTTACTACTTCGTTGCAAATTATCTTCTTTTTTATTTCAAAGATAATCGTAAAATATTTGTTATTCTCATAGTTTCCAGGGATGGCAAAAAAATTCCCAAATTTTGGGGACGGCAGGGGGACGGCTATTAAAATAATATATAAAAATTAATATTTGAATATTTTAATTGTATTCAATGAAATTTAGGGATTTAAACTGTGTTTAATGTATTTTAGGTACTTTCAAGATCATAATTTAATGTTCTTGGTAAAATAATAGCATTTTAAAAGTAAAAACATCAGATTTTTTTGAAAGATTAAAAAAAGGGGATGTCCCCTCCAAGCTCGCAAGTCCCTGAAACGCTTCGGAATTTCACCAAAATCTAGGGGACACGTCCCGGGTAACACTGGACTTATTCTAGAGATTTTCAATATAAAAACACAATTTTTGAGAATCAACTTTGCATGTATTGTTTTTCTTTCATCTCTGTCTTTCCTTTAATGTAAACATTTGTAGATCTCAGTTCTGGAATAAAGTTTCACATATGCATCGAGATTTTTATGTTACCTTTTTTGTTTTGCAGAGAATTTCCATTGGTTACTTCGTAGCAGCAACGTGTGAAATTTGGTTAACATGCAACTGTCCGGTAGACTCTTTTCTGGGACTCGCAAAGAAATACTACGCTCAATGGTTGGCTCTCGTTACATTTTTGAAATGAAAATATTGTAGTGATGTTAGGATAAAGTAATCAGAAGGTTAACAATAGCAATTGAAACTGACAAGAAAAATATGAAACAATATGAGAGTTTTCTGGATATAAATGTCTAGGAATAGTTAGGTCCAACATTTCGGGTCTCTCTATTGGGCCCATGCTTTACCTGATGATGGGCCCTGTAGAAGACCCAAAACGTTGGACTATTCCTGCGCAGTTGTATCCAGAAAACTATCACATTAATTCTCACTGCGATTTGTCACTTAAAAACAAATTATGAAAAACAGAAGAAATCTGAAACTAACATTCAAATGAAGTGATTAGTGTGCATTACAATTCCTTCATAAATATTTAGCTTTTTTGCTGTTTTCTAATTAATTTATCATTTCATTTTATTCTATATTGTTTTTGAGAGTGGATATACCATTTGTTTCAAGGTTAAAGAATTGATTTTACCTCTGTATAAGCAGATGAATTAATGTTGTTTTCACAATTAACATTCTCGTGTTCAAATGATTCAAACAAGAGAGTTGTATAAATGGATGTCATACAAAGTTTGTCAAGTTCTATAAATGTGAATTATTTATTTTACACCGTGCTCCACAGTATTATTAACAATGAAACTATAGTCACAGGGTAGGCTAGATTTTTAATGGAAACATTAATTCTTATGTCTTAGATATACAACACATAATATGTTGATTTGGATCTATCTTAGCATTTAATGTTTTTGGTTGTAAGTTGTAACTAATGATATACTTGCGCCTCATTGCCAATATAGATTGGTCCAAGCACAACAATACTGTAGGAGAAAATGTCATGTAAAAGGTTTATGGTTTTTGAGATAACCAACCCAATCAAATAATCTGAGAATCCTAAACCATCCTACCTAAGTTTATCAAAGAAATAGGGAATTAAGTGGTGAAGGCCCCTCATTTTTGTTTTTGACACAGATAAAATATATTATAACAAGAAGATGAGATACAATGAAAAGAGCTCACAAGGGCAGAGCTCAAGAACAAAAATAATTACATAGAGGGACAGACCAAAAAAAAATCCAAGTAGGATAGTCGCCAGGGACAAAGGAAATCATGAACAATATGAAAAATATCCAGAATGTTTACACATTCAATTGTCATGAGCAAGAGAGACTGAAAAGCTGTCCTCTTGAACACAATGTAGCTCATGTTAGGCCGAAGGAGGATGCTTTCAAGGTGAAGTAGTGTCCTTGGAAGTGTCTTCTTTATAGGTGCTAGTATGAGTACCCCGATGTTTTAGAGGGGCTGGGGCTGGGAAGATCTGACACCATCATGGTGGTCTCCAATTTTTGTTTGACATTCTCTGTCAACATGATTGCATTGTCGGCATCCATCATTATGCCCCAGTTCTTACAATGTGAGTGAGATTTTCCCCACATGTTTGTAGAGACCCAAATTGTTCATGTTGTTGGACCATTATCTGACACATTCTGGAAATGACCTCCCCCATTCCAAGTTTATGGATTCCTTTTTTCTCAATGGTTTTCCCTGGTTGTTGAATCATTTCTGAAAAATTCATCAAATCCATAAGGACATTGGTATCATGGGGATTGATGGGGGTGATCTGGTGGGAAGAGGGTATTGGAGATCAAAGATATTGATCATTTTGAGGGTGGGAGCTAGCATACACCTCAAAACATACCCACCATGGATAAGGTGGGGCAATTTTATAGAGGGGATGAACTAGGACAACGATGGGGATATAATGGACACAAGCATGATGAATGCCTAGCTTTTGAAAAGAGGGGTTTAAAGATGGAGCATGGGAAAATGTGGGGCAAATTCATGGGGATGATGGAGGTTTTCTTGTGCAGAGGGAGGAACAAATTTTTAATACCTTACACATTGTCGTTGGTAGACCTTGGGCTCTTGTTGGCTAGTATGCCGAGGAGAATTAGCCTTAACCAATCCTTTATTTATATACACAGGGAATGCTATGAGTGAGTTCCCATTTGTCTAACTGGAAATAATATAACCGTGGTAGGTAGCTTTTTATAAGAATGATATTGAATCAAGTTATGGATATTTTGTCAAACCTCATATACACTTCTCTTTGAATTTTGTGCAACAATGAGAACAACTTTGTGAAGGGGTTGTTGGGCGATGGAGGGAAGAAATGTGCAGGTGGGTGTGTCAAAAGAGGGGGAATATTCAAAGCAACACTTGGCTTTGATCCTGTAGGAGATTTGATAAATATTTCGTCACACTTTGCCTTCCACATTTGGTTCCCACTACTCCGTCCACCTAGTCGAGGAAGATATCGAGTGAGCTTTAAATTGAAATTTTGTGTCAAACAGATAAAACCTGCAAAGATAATATCCAATTTGTTTTTGAATGAGTTGGTGAGTATGCCATGTGGTGCTAACTCGCTTTGGGAGAGTAGGAAATGCGACATGTGTATGGCTAAAGAGATACCTTCTGAAAGGCCCAATTGTTGAACGGTGATATAGTGGAGAGGAATGGTAGTGGTGTTGGGGAAGGGTGACATGGAGCTTTACTTGGGTTGACTACATTGTCAAAAATATAGATGCTACTACGCCTCTTCCCAATAGATATATGCAAGAAGACAACAGAATATGGAAAAATAGTAGCTTCTAAGGTGGAAAAGCTCCCGTGTAAGTGGAGGGGGTGTGAAGCGATGATGAATCCAAGAAATTGCTGATTGGTAAAGTGTAGTTGTACTTGATGGTATGGTATTGTCTTTGCTAAGTCGATGAAGTAATTGAATTGGAAGCTTAGTACAACCACCAATGAGGATATGTCAATGAAGGCTTGACTAAATGTAGATACCAAAGTTTTAAAAACCATTCGAACCGGAACCGGAACCGGAACCGGAGCGGAACCGAACTGGTCGGTTTGACCATTTTGAGCACCGATCGGACTAAAAACCGGATCGGTTGACCGGTTTGGCCCCAACCAATCAAACCGGCCGAGTCGTGGTTTGTGCAGCCTTACGCCTTTTTTAATAAAAAATTCACATTTTTAATTACAATTTATATTTTTAAAACACCTAAACCCTAATTTGGTGTTATATATACACCCCCCCTCTATTCACTTCACACCTCTCTCATTGAGCATTTGTGAGCAAAAGCATTTGTGAGCATAAGATTGAAGAGTTTAGTTTTGGAGTGAGCTTGGAAGTTGGAGGCTTGAAGCTTGTTTGCCATTGCTTGTGGGCTCTTTGTGGTGATATTGGCATCCATATAGAGACTTCCTCACCTCTATTTGTGAGCACCTCTCTTATTTGGAAGGATTTGGAGGCTTGGGGCAGCATTGAAGAGTGTTGATTTGGAGTGAGTTTGGGGGTTGTTTGGCATCAAGTGTGAGCTCTTTGTGGTGGGCTTCACATATTCATTTGGAGGGTGCGAACCCATATACAAGCTTGGATTGTTTCTTCACCTCATTTTTGTGCACATTGAAAGGTATGTTCAATTTTAAACTTGCCCCTATTTGTAAATTTTATTAAATAGGAAATCTGAATTTTTTTATTTTATTTGTGTTTTCAGTTTTCTTTGCATTTGCAATGGCCCCCAAAACTAAAGACCCTACATGGAACCATGCAAGACGTAGTTGATAATCAAATTTTTGTAAATATTGTAAGAAACACATCAAGGGGGATTCATAGGTTGAAACAACACTTGGTTGGTCAAAGAGGCCAAGTTTCCCCATGTGATGCACTTGATATTGATGCCATTAGGTTGGAAATGAAAAACTTGCTTGAGAAACATAAAGAAGAGAAGGCTAGGCAAAAAGAGATGGAAGCTGAAATAGGGAGGAGGGAACATGCCTTGAGTGTTGAAGGATCTTGCTTTGACCCCTCTAGTCCATGTTAGAGACCCCTTTCGGTATATGCCTCCCCATCCACTCATAGTCAAGAAAACCGGCCTCAAAAAAGAAAGAACATCCAAAGCTTTTTTCCATCTTCCACACCTGCTAGTGCCTCCATGCCAATAGAAAATCAGCCCACCTTGGATAACCATTGGAAGAAACAATACAAAGAAGCAACTTTTGAATACATTGCTAGATGGTGGTATGATGCAGATATCCCTTTCAATGCTGCCCGCTCACCTTATTACCAGCCTATGTTTGATTCCATTGTTGCTGCTGGTAAGGGCTTCAAAGGCCCTAGTATGCATGACTTGAGAGGATCTCTTTTGCAGAAAGAAGTTGCATCCATAGATGAATATTTGAAGAGTTGTAAAGCATCATGGGCCAAAACAAGATGTACTATTATGTCAGATGGGTGGAGTGATGGCAAGAACCGCACCATAATAAATTTTCTTGCCTCTTGTCCACAAGGTACTATGTTTTTGAAATCAGTTGATGCATTTGATAGGGTGAAAGATGCAAATTTGTTGTTTGAGCTTTTGGATGAGATTGTTGTAGAGGTGGGGATGAAAATGTTGTACAAATCATAACAGATAATGCCTCTAACTATGTTCTTGCTAGTAAGATGTTAGAGGCTAAACACAACAATATTTTGGACTCCATGTGCTACACATTGCATAGACCTCATGCTTGAGGATATAAGAAAACGAGATTGAATCAAAACATTGTAGAGCATGCCAAAAGCATCACAAAATACATTTACAATCACTCATGGGTATTGAACCTAATGAGGAAAACACCGAGGGCAAGAGAACTTGCTAGGCCAGCCATCACAAGATTTGCAAAAACTTTCTCACAATGCAATATCTTCTTTCCCAAGCATAAAACTTGAAAAAATGTTTTCAAGTGATGAATGGAATGCATTAAAGTGGAGCCACAAACAAGATGGGAAAGACACAAAGAAGAATTTTTTTGACAATTTATTTTGAAAAAAACAACAGAGATTGTGAAAATTGTCTTGAGCCTCTTGTTAAGGTGTTGTGGTTGGTGGATGGGAAAAAATTAACCATGGGCTATATTTATGAGGCTATGGATCGAGCAAAGGAGCGAGATAAGGGTAGCATTCAAAGACATGGTAACTAAGTATGGGCCTCTATGGGAGATAATAGATAATAGATGGAACAATCAACTCCATCGTCCTATACATGCACTGGATATTTTTGAACCCAAAATATCATTACATATCTCACTTGAGAAGATCAAATAGGAGAAGTAAAAGATGGTTTGTCACGAGTGCCTGAGCGCATGGTCCTTGATGAGATGCAACAACTCGAAGTTCACCTTTAGATCAGTTTCTTTAGCGAGAACCATAGGTACCTTTTTGAAAAACATCGCAAAGATTGTAAGAGATGTGGACCAACCAGGTAAATAATTCTAAGTTTTTTGAAGTCCATTTGATTAAAATTTTTAATGAATAATCATGAATTTTTAGCATAAGACACAATCTAATTTGTTGAATTACGCTTTAAGTTATAAGTTTTACTTTTAATTTTTAACTTTGTGTTTTTATCGTCATTGTTTAATAATTAAACATTTACATTTTTTCAGTAGCACATTGGTGGGATTCATTTGGTAGTCAGTGTCCTCAATTGCAAAAGTTTGTAATTAGGATCCTGAGCCAAACTTGCAGTGCTTCTAGGTGCGAGCGCAATTGGTCCATCTTTGAGCGGATTCACACGAAGAAGAGAAACCGTTTGGAACAACAACGGTTGAATGATCTTGTCTTTGTGCAATCTGACCTTCGGTAAGCGTAACTAGTTCTTGTGAACCGAAGACTTGATACAAATCCCATTGTCTTGGATGATATAGATCCAACCTTAGATTGGGTAGAGGAGAGTCAACCAACAGAGTTTGATCCCGATGACTTGGGGTGGATGGGTTTGGATCAGGATGATGAGCCATTAGCAGCACCATTGCCACCATGTCACGAGACATAGTAGGCACTAGTCACACTCGTCACTCTTCTACTCCCGTGCTAATACAATTGTTGCGAGATGTACCGAGGATTTGGATGGGTCCGAGTCAAAGTCGAGTCGAGCCGAGCCGAGGCCGGTGATGATATTGATGAGGATGACCCTGAGGATCCCATTTTCAACAGCGGTGCAGAGTTTGATGATTGATCATTGATGTCATCTAGTTTATTCTAGAGTTTTGTAACTTGTAGTATCTGTAATGTATCAATGATCATAACATGTTTTTTTTTGGAGTCTCGGACTATGGAGGCCATTTAGAGCCTCATTGTTTATGTATTTTGTTTCGAATCTCATATATGATATATGTATTGTGTATTGGACTTGGAGTTCATGCCATTTTTCTATAAACACCTTTCTTACATATATACAAGAGCAAACTTTGCATATTTTGTGTGTAATTGTTGGAATCATGGTTTTTAATCTTTCAAATATATTGTTTTCATTAAAAATATAAAATTTTATGTATTTTTTAGTAAACCGGTTCATAAAGTTTGAACCGGTCCGGTCCGACCCTCAGCCGGCTCTGAGTCGGGTTCCGATTTTTAAAACATTGGTAGATACTTAGCAAATGTTAGAATGTGGAGAGAGAGAATAAAGAAAGATTAGTGTGTACAAAGAACGAATGAAGAGAAACAAGAATGCACACATTATCATTGTGTGTCCATCATTTTATTATGGGAAAGATGGGTACAAAGTGGTTGAAGTAGTTTCAACTGTTTATTAGTTAACACTTAACTAATATTCACATAACGCTAATAAATAAGCCTTATATTTTAATACTTGCTCTTAAGGCTTACTCTACATCTCACCTATTGTTCCTCTGTGAGTATTGCCCAGTGTGGGCCGTTGTTGGTTTCACGAGACTTACGCCTTGTTGGAATCGGTTGGTATCCAGTTGATCGTCTCCCCCTTTTAGTATTCTCAACGCTCCTATTCATCTCTTGCCCACCAAGCAAGTGTTGAACAGTCCATCCGAGAGGATATTTACAGGAGATTCATTCGGACTACTTGGGTGAACCCCACAGGGTTTGCGCCCTAAGATGTCTTTTTATGTAGAGCACTTTCTTGAAATCGAGAGATGGACTCATCTTCCACCCCCTGCACACCTTTCGTCACCGGGTGCATGCCCTCTGTATACCTCCGAGTCAGGGTTTCGTGTTGGCTCCCACAGGCTTCGGTGCGGGGACCATCACCACCTTGATCGGGAGGATAGACTTTGAAGGCTTTGTAGCCTTCATGAGGTGGAGAACAGACTCATTTCATCTTCTGCTGCTTTATATACTATGAGATCACGGGAGCGATTTCACTTGTCTCTTCAGAGGGATTTAGACTCTCCCGGTCTTCTTCCAATATATTGACCAGCGGTGCCTTGCCCTCTACATCCATGAGTCTTTGCTGTTATGAGACTAGATTCTTCATCCCCCTCCGAGAGTCGTCCCCACGAGACGGATTACGGCCTTCTTTCCGGTTCTACCCACTGGTGGAGGTACTAAACGACAGAGCCTTTCTGACCCAGATACAGTGCATAGATCAGTTCGTCCCCGGTTGGACCTTCACACTTCTCTCGATCACCGCCAAAGAGAATCGGATACACACACGTACTAGAGGGCAGTCCAGGCTCCATTCGTCCTCATGACCGTCGTGTCAGTCTCAGAGCTCAGCAGGGAAGGAGGCTTCCGCCCCCCTCGTCGGGTTGCCAGTCCATCAGGAGCTTCTTTCCGTCGGCCTCTAATGTTAGGAGGGGTGTGGATACCATTCGTGATTAGACCATTGGTCCTTGTTTGTCCCCCCCTACATTCCCTTCTTTGCTTCCCTCGTTTTTCTCCCCCGCTTGCTCCATTGCCCCCGCCTGTGGGGGTATTTGGCTTCGGGTTTCCTTTCTGCTGTCTTTTCTCTTCTTTTCTGTTTTTGGGAACTCGTTTTGAGTTGTCCCCGCTCGCACTTTGTACATTGTTTGGGCTGCAGTCCCATTGACCTACTTTTGTGGTCATTCGTTGGACATTAATATATTTATCTTATCTTATCTTATCTACATCACATACTTGACAAAAGATTAAAAATAATAAAACCAAATAAGATCATACATTCTTTAGAAGCCTTTCCTTTAGAAAACAATGCTTTGACTAGGTAGAACTTCATCAAGCTACCTCCTTGACCCTTGTAAAGGTGTAGTTCTCGAGTTGAATTCCCGAGTTCTTGAATTCCACCTCCCGAACTCCCGAATTACAAAATCTCCCGAATTGATGGACAACCATCCATACTTAAGCTACTCCCGTAGTAGTGCTCCATCAAGTTGTCTCATGACCCTCGTAAGGGTAAATTCCTGAGATTCACAGACTCTTGAACTATTTGGACAACCATCCATGCCGAGTTTTACCTACATTGGATTCCTTCATGTCTTCAAAGTGTTGGGATTTTTTTAAAATATGCATTCTCTATCAGTGAGTTCATCAATTTCAGCATCCGGTGGATTTTTAACAATGGCTATAATCGTTCTTCTTTCCGTGGCATGTATTATTTTGTTATAGTCTATATTATGAGTTTTTGACTTCACGCAACAACAATAAACTATACTTTTGTATTCTGATCTTGACTTGGGAATTAATTCAAGAATCATTAGTGTTTGAATTGACTCAATTTGTTCAATGTAACAATCATCTACAAAAATTATTTTGCAAGATTAAATGATTGGCGTACTTGTCGACACAATACGCTTTGAAAAGCCTTTTTCGCCTTTGAAATTTCCAAATTCACTTGTGAATTGGTGGAAATGGAAAAACATGACTTCTAAGTCGCATTTTGCCTTTCTTGGTTGTATTTGTCCTAAAATAACACATTAATTTGTTCCCTAAACAGGACTTCTGAGTCGTATTTTTAGTGAAGATTGTTTGCTTCGTTTGACACTCTCGAACTGTGCCCTGACGAGAATGACTTGAACTTCTTTCCTTCTCCTTCTCCGTGCTTGCCATACCAATGTTAGAATATGCAGAGAGAGAAAGAATAAAGAAAGATTAGAATGTACAAAGAACGGATGAAGAGAAACCAAAATACACACATTATAATTGTGTGTCTGTCATTTTATTATGTGAAAGATGATTACGTAGTGTTTGAAGTAGTTTCAACCGTTTATTAGTTAACGTTTAACTAATATTCACATAACGCTAATAAATAAGCCTTATATTTTAATAACAGATATCGTAAGCCCAAATGCTTGACGTAAAAGACTTATGGCTGCTCGATCGAACAACCGCACCACAACAAATATTGAATTTGGAGTCATGGAGTGTGTGGATGAATGTTAGTATGCTCTATAACTAATAGTTGATGGAGATGAGTTGGTAGAGGTTTTGGGAAACAAATACTTGAGGACTATATTCATGCCTAGAGGCATTCTACAATGGTAGCATGGAGTGGAGGACTCTTATGTCGTGCCCGTGAAAGAAAAACTAAGGCTGACATTATTTTACATATTTAGTTTAATTTGTAAAAGTTATACATTTGTATTAGTGGACCTAACTTTTGAAAATCAAAAGAAATAACTAAAGTATCTTCTTGGTTATTGCACTTCTAAGTAATTACATATGATTTGTCGTTTTAGGGTTTTATGAATAGTAAATATAATTTGACGATGGCATTTAAATAAGACACCTTCTTCCTTGCTTCACTATCGATGATTATATATAGTTTATTAGTTTAATTTTTTCACGAATTATGAATTTAATTTTATCATAACGTTTAGATTCAATTTTACCATGAATTCTAAATAATTACATATGATTTGTCGTTTTAGGGTTTGTATGAATTATGAATTTAATTTGAACATGGCATTTAAATAGGACACCTTCTTCCTTGCTTCACTATTAAATGATTATATATAGTTTATTAGTTTAAATTTTAATTGAATTGTGAATTTAATTTTACCATAACATTTAGATTTAGTTTTTATTATTACTCTCCTAGCATTCTTATCTAGGTAAATATAATTTATTATAATTATGAATTTAGATTTATAACAAATTTAATATTAACTAGGTACAAGTACCTATTTATCTTATAAACAAGATAAATAAGGTACTTAATTTAAATAATAAAATAAATATGGGTGAATTAGTATTAATTTAAGTGTATATAGATATACTATGTACATCATTATAATCTAAGGTATTTATTTACCTTTAATTTCTTACACTTGTATTATATCTATTTACTTATTTAGCTATCTATTTACCTCTTAAATAGTATGCTAAACTTATTTACCTATTTAAATTATTTAGGTATTTAATCTATGATGAAATCTAAGATTTAACTTAGGTATTTCATGACACAATGATGTTAAATCTATAAATCTTAGGTATGCTAAATTAAGATATATCTAAGATGTATATTTTGTTATTATCTAAATATTTAATTTACTATCTAAGTTGATATAAGTATGTTAGATTTATTATAATTGGGGAAATGTCTTTGCACAATATTATACATCTATTTTCAATTCAAATTACTAAAGATGAATACTACATTCTCTCTCTCTCTCTATATATATAGTGTGTGTGTGTGTGTTTGTGTGTAGAATTACATTTATATTAAGGAAGTATAAAAGTTAATGTTATACATGTGTTTTTTTATAAGGGTAGTAAAAGATAGAGTTAATATAAAAATATAGTTATCAAATGTTTCTAAATGTAATTATTAAGTTCAAAATAAATTAAATTTTTAACTAGCATACCTATCTTAGAATAATCCATGTAAAAGATGCCGTTAGGTATCATTTTCGAGCGCATATTTCACTTATGTTGAAAATCCAATATACGCACCTCGAGAATGATACCTCTTAGCATCTTTTGCATAGATTATTCTAAGACAAGTATGCTAGTTTAACTCAGAGCCAAAAGGGGAAATTGGCCAATACATATGCGATCAGACATCCACATGTTTTATGCCTAAATAGGATTTGAGTGGAATCCTAGTGTAATGTCCCCTAGAGGACCCAAATAATTTTCCTAGTGGAAGAAACTATGAACTCAAATGAAAGAGAACACTCACTGAGAAAATATATGTTGTAGAGATAATTCATGCTAAAAAAAATGCAATTTGCATAAGGGAAATAACTACCACATGCAAGGCTAAAACAATTTTTTTTTTTGTATTTTCAAATAAATGCTGATTTACTGAGAAATGAGGAAGAGTTTTGTATTGTTGGCTAGATTTTCTGCACAACTAAAAACCTAGGCAATCATGAGATAAATCTCCCTCATTTACCGGTGAGGCTCCCGTGTAAGATGTTTATCAATTTAGTGGGTATGAATCCTAATAACTATTTGTGGGGTTTTACTTTAATTACAAAGCTCATGAACCATAACCAAGCAATTCTGCAGAGAAACAACTTTTTTGTGAAATATTTTCAGAAGGGGGAAATAATGGAATTTGGGAAAGAAGAAAGGAAGATATGTAATTCAACCAATAGTTTTCAGAGTTGGTCTCATACACATAGATTAAATAAACAAGTAGATCTCACAATGTTCAGAAGTAAAGGAAAAGAAAAGCTTCTAATCTAAATCTCAGACAACACAAAGTTTATCTAAAGATCTACACAGAAGTAAGAAGCAAAACACCGTGGACACAAAGTTCTCCGGAAATCCTCTATTCAATTCCTCAACTTTCACAGAAATGACATCAAGGGTTACAACACAAAGTCTGGAACTCAAGAATATTCATTAACAAATTCCCTCTTTTAACTCGTAGGTTCTTCCTCAATTTATAGTGTATAGAGGGCAATTGCAAATAGGAAACAATAACTGAATTTACACATGCGAAGAAGCTATAAAGGAAACAACTGGCAATCTTTTCCTGAAATTTCTCTCTACATGACATGTATCTGAAGACTAAATCAAAGTTGTGCATGTCTGCCACCTATTCTCAATTAAAGGACCTTTTCAAATAACTAAAAGTAATGGCTTTTAACCAATTACTTTAGTTTAACAATTTTGTCCGAGAAAATAAGAAAAAGGAGAAGAAAGAAAATATGTCAACTGCTACACTTTACGCTTTCCCTTTGTTCTGATATTGAATGTACTTGTCAAACATGTGATTCAGTGTCTTCCCATCTGCTTTAGCAACAACTTATTTCTCAGTCTTGAACCGCAACAATCCCCTAGAAAGAGTATCAATGCTTACCTTCACTTTCTCCAAACTAGGCCCAAATTCTTTGATATCTGCATGAAGTCTCACTAGTTTGCTAATTGAATCCAACGTGAAAGGCATGACGGCTTCATCAATCTTCTTCTGAACAACTAGAAGAAATTCCTCAAGAGAAGCAGGCAACTTGTTTGGAATGCATCTTGTATAGTAACGAATACCATCAACTTCCTCCTCTATAGTGAAAGCAACTATGTTCTCTGGCACTTCTCTCATCTTGTCTTCCAACGAATCGCATTCTATTTAGCATAAGCTTGAGAATCTCCATGCGAAAGACACTGCTATCTCCAATTGCTTGCCCTTTTCTATCAATCCATCAGGTACAATCTGCTCTTCAATTAATACATTCTTTGGCAATGCATTTATCTTGGCCAAGGTATCCAGGTGGCTTTCAACAACTATATTCTCATCTTCTATACCTGCCATCAGTTGCTTCAACTGAGATAATGCCCTGTGCATATCCTCCAAACTAGCTGGTACTTCCTCGAACTGCTCTGAAGCTTGGTGGATGATTTGCTCTTTCCATTTAGCAATAGCTTTGACCTGATTTCCCGCATCCTCAATCTCTTCAATCAAATGACGACTCATCTGCTCTTGTGCTAGCCACTGGCTGAGAAGAAGGCTTAACAACCTTGGCAATAATCTCACATAATTGGGAGATCTGTATCTGAAGGTTGGTTTTTTCTACCTTCTCCCTGTCTAGCTTGAGGAATAAAGCATCTATCAATGTTTGAGTATCCTGCTTTAATCCCTCTGTGGTGATTTGCCCCAGTGGCACTCTAGTTACTGATATGTCTGCAATCGTTAGCTCTCCCTTTTGCTTCCCTTCGGCTGGAATTGATAATTCAATTTTTTTTTCCCCGACTCTTCAATAACCAGACTTGAAGTTACTTTAGCAACTTTAGGTCTTTTGTCTTTTCCTAGGCTCACGAGCACTGCAAGTCTTCTTCTTCTAGGTTGATTTCTTCCCTAGCCTCTGGGACTATTTGTAAAGCCAACCAAGATGCAAAATTACTCCCCGAGGAATGAGAAGCCTCTGTGTGTACCACCAACTCATACTCTGTTGTATCTGAATTCACCACCGTATTATGGTTTCCTTCTCTGTGTTATCCAAGGATAATGCCCTCTCAAACTCCACCATCTGTGCTTTCAACTTTTCCGTAGGAAGAGGTGAAGAACTAGGTGGCTGAGGAATAAATACGAACGATGTTGGATTCAACGGTGGAATGACTATGTCACTGCCCGAGGTGCTTAGAACTCTGAAGTGCTATGAGTTGACACAAAAGAAGCTTCGTCCGAAAGTAGCACTGGTGTAGTAGACTTGTCGTTCTCCAATGTCTGAGTCTTTTTTTGCACCTTTAGCTTCTCAAGTCTTTTGCTTTGCTCTCACCCTCATGCTTTCTTTTTGCTTTGAGATTCCCCGTGCCAAAATTCCCTGTGATCTGGTTCATCAAGGCCTCATCCAAACAATATCCTCTTGTTAACAACCAATTTGAGGTGTTAATTAGAACTGTGAAGACCTCTCCTCGATTGTCTGGCTGCCACCTACACTAGCCTGAAGAGCAGCTTTATCTCCTCCCATTTGACGATATGAGTCAAGTACTACATGTCCATCATCTGAGAGGTTTGCAGGTATCCTTGCCAGACCATAGTCAAAAATTTGTTGAAATCTCTTTTTCTAACTTCGTATTCGCTCCTGCACTTCATCTAGAAATCCTCCAATGAAGGGACATGAGAATGTAATATCCCCTTGTAGGATATTAACTGATTATTATTAAATACTTGCAAAAATAAACACTTAGAAGATAAACCCTCCTAGGTTTACCTCAACGAACCCTAGTGTTAGCTTCAATACAACCCAAATAGGGTTGGAGTGAGCCAAGGTGAGGGTTTGATGGGCAATCCAGTTGGTATTTACACTCCTTTATCCAATACAATTTGCAGAAGTAAAAATAATAAATAATAACTGCTGAAAATTAGCTGAAACTTTGGAAATTAATAACTCCCAAAATACTAACTTTTTTAACTTGAAACCAAATGTAGTAGAAAGGGAAAATTATGAGCTTCTCATCAAAATAAATATCAGATATTTGCATGCACTAGAACCCACTCAAATCAGCCCCCGAAATTCCAAACCTAGTCGCTAGGGTTAGGGTAAATTGCATAAATAATTTCCAGCACTTAGAACCCTTCAAAATACTCAATAACATGCAGATTTTACCCTCAATAAAATGTGCCAATACCCTAGACAAGTTGCCAAAGCTAGAGAAAAAATATCACGCACAAACACCTTAAACACAAGAGAGCAAAATGGAGTCTTCAATAATCTTCAATAATGGATCCAAATAAGAGAGAGATCAATGCAAGAACTAGGGCATACATCCCATGGGCATACATCCCAATTCTCCAAGCATGGAGTGAAATCAATAATTCATCAACATACCCTCTAAGGAAATGCGACCTCCCTTTTATAGAACTAAGGGGTGCAATATCCAATAAAGACCTACCTTTCCCTTTTGGAGGGAAAATATAAACTCTCATTAAAATATTTAATACTAAGACTATGTGCACTTTATTTATTTTTTAATTAAATAAATAAAATTAACTAACCTATGTGCACGTTAAACTAACTAAAAGACTCCCACTTGTAGTGCTAGGCATGCCAAGGGCTTATAATGCAAATGAAAAATAAATATTAACAATGTCTCGAAAAAGGGGACATTACAGAGAGTACTCTTGGGAGACCGTCTTCTCCATTATCCCATACAGATAGAAATTTATCCGAGCTAGGAAGAACTCGTGCTCATAGCAAGAAAACATTTTTGCTTCAACTCCCCTAGCTTTGTGGATGATCCGCAACTATAATGGCCTCTGTGACGGGGAAGTTGACCGTAGATTTATGCCGCTTTGATTGCAAGTCATGCAACTCTACGAGTTGCCTGCATAACTCCATGATAATCCTCTTGTCATTTGGGTACCTCGGCAACTTGATTGGTTCTCTTGAGAAACCACTAACCCTGAGATACGTGAAGTCAGAAAACTGGATAAAGATGCAGCCGTGTTGGGAAACAACTTCCCAAGCTTCCTTGCTCACTCTGTTGGCCTTCAGATCACTATTCAACTTGCAAATAAATCCATAGAAGAATTCGTCATTCACTTCCTTGTAATCCTTGTTGCATTCAGGAATCGCCAGCTATGGGTAACACTCATAAATAGGATCCTTTGAAAGTATCCCTCTTCTATCAAGTTTGGAGAATATTCCCTGTGAGGTTGAACATACACAAGGTATGAAGTCATTTTAAAATTGAATGTCCGCCTCACATTTCTCAGCTGTTCACTAATGTTGTTACTGATGATCTCTGCCCAATTGACTATTGAATCAACTCTGTTAATTTCAATTGTTCTGACGAAGGAGTACATCCATGAGTGGAAATTATTCGCATTACTTTCCCCATTTATTCTGCATAGCAACCGAGTGATATCATCAACTTCCTACACCAAAAATGACCGTAGAAGAGTCCTTGGAAACTTTGATGGTGACCTTGGCTTCTTCATATATCTCCTGTTCATTATACTCACGCAATTCGCTTTATTATTTTCCCATCTATCACAAGCTTCCTGCATGCTGATTGCAATTACTATGGGCCGTGCCGGAATTTTGAGGCAATAATCCATGAATTGTGCATCCAGTCTGATCACTTTGTCTTTCCTGCGGCATCCCTGATTGTCCTGGAAAGAGGATGATAAAATTTTGCACACTCTAGAATGAATTCAGGCAGCTGGGCGGCAGCCGGAAATGCCGCAGCTTGGATAATTCCACTATTTCTTATTGCCCACATAAGAGATGACCTACCGGTGGCCCTGGATCTATCAATGAAATTACTGATAGATTCAGGCCCTATGTCTGTATCATTGATCTCAGCAAGCCTGGAAACTATGCTTGATTTTGCAGAATCATCTCTTTCATCACCCTTCATCATGCCTGAAACAACCTTTGTCTGAGATCTTCTTTTTTATTTCTGATAGAAGACCTTGCAATTATGAGAGCTTGATCTATTTGTGCAAAACCTGCAATTCCTCCTGATATATATTCAATGTATCTGACATTGACTTTTCCTTCTTTTCACCAATATGAGCACTAGTGAAGTATACCTGCAAATGATTCAGACAAACATGGAATCCATGGCATGAATGCCCAATTTCTTCACCAAAATCTGATTATAAAGCCTGCTGCCCTAAATTTTTAGACTTTGCTTGCATGCCAAGCAAGCTAAAAATATTATTTTATTCACCTGTGCACTCACATCAACATGCAGATAGCCAAAATAATAAAAAGAAAGCACTTCCAACCTTAGGCGCCAAAATTGGATGCTTCCCGGCAATTAAAAATATTTTTAATGCTCACAACTTCAACCTTTGGCGCCAATATCCTCCAGGCAGCATGCTCCACATAAAAGAATTAATTGCCCTTTACTTATGGTGTCCACTTCTTATATAGGCAACTGCATGCTATTTTTACCAATTGCTTCCTCTTATTTTTAGCAATTTCTAATAATAAGCTGTGCTTTTTCTCCTTATTTGGGCACCCAAGTTTGCCTAATTTAGCTTGCTTTTCCTTGCAATAGCTGGAAGTGAACATCCAAAAACAGGTCTGAAACTGATTTTATAACCTTCTAAACACTGCAAAACCAGTCCCAATCTGGGTCGCTCCAGCCAATATAATGCTTGTTTAAATAAACTGATTTTTTTCGCTGAATCTCTACTCACAAAATGTCAACAACAAGGAAGAGTTTACGTTCTCCCTTCACCATTTTCTGAGGGTTTTCGTCCTCAGATATTGTAGCAGCAGCTCTCAGCTCATAGACCAATTTAGAAAATATGAAATGCTAGAATGGGGGCCCAAGGCAAGTCGACTTCTTCCTTAAGGGAAAGAAGGGACCCAAAAGATACCAACCAAAGCAACCAATCAGCTAACAACAATATTTAATGCCTTCTTCCCTCCATTTTCCTTTCTAACCCAAGTCGCATTTTTGCCTAGGAAGGATACAAAAATTATGTTGGCTCTTTTATCTTTTCTAAAACCTCATTGTCCATTCCATGTCAAGTCGCCAAAGCCCCTAGGATGAATACAAAACATCTTTGGACCTTATTCCATCCTAGATTAGATACAATATTAAGTCATAATATTATTACAAGTGCTAAATATATTTTTTTCGTCTTCTATGGCACTTAATAATAATTTATAGATGACTTAGTCACCCTTAAGTTCCCCTTTGGCCGTCGGGTAGACAAAATAGGCCAAGGGTCTTCGCCATAGTTATTTTAGGAGGGACATTTCACCTAGGTGTGTAGAAACCATTCATGAATTACATTTTCCATTTCCTAGTTGGAAAGAGTTAGAGGTACATGTGGTTGCATGGTGTGTAGATGAATTGCCTCGAGAATCACAACAATGATGAATTGGAAGCTCCCTTCAACTATGAATTTAAGAATATTGAGTTGTCGACCTTGTGCTATTCTCATGCCATAAGCTTTGAATTCCGTAAAATTGTTGGTTTCAACTTTCAAGCCTATATAGTGGGCATAGGAGGGACATTATTTCCCTTGATCATCCCAAATGATGCCCCCAATACTTGCCTTGCCCGTGCTTTGTTTGGAAGCCCCATCAAAATTCAGTTTATGCGGTCCTTGTGGTCGCAGAGCCCATCAAGGTGTTGGAGCCACTTTGTAAACTGACTCATGCTGAAATGGAAAGGAATATTCCTTTGTTTGATAGTCCATAGATTTTCCATCTTTGGACAAATGTAGACTTCCTGTTTTAGTTTAGAAAGACAAAGCAGTAATTTTAATATTTGCTTTCATCCTGTGTAAAATAGTTGGAAAAGAACGTGATTCATTGCTGAAAATTGAAATCTTGCGAATTCCGTTAGTTCCAAAAGTGCCAAAGAATGTGTCTTGCTGCTATATGGGTTGGATGGCAGATCACTGGCATAGTTTTGATTACATTGGACCTGGTGTGCAAGGCTTGATTTAGAGTTTGTGGCTGTCATCCTCCCGATTCAAATCACAAATGGACTCTTTCTCATTATGCTTCTACCACTGGGCATTTCTAGGAATAGGTGCTGTATGGATTCCACAAGTTGATGGAAATTCGGGTAGATGGAAGGGCCTATAAAACCATTATTCGAAAGGTTGTCTATCATAAGATTTTTCATGTGTTTGACAAGCCAAATGAAAGATTGGAATTTAAGCGAATTCTTGTTATTCCATTGAGGGTACCACTTGGATCCTTGATGAGAGTTATCCAGGTTCTAGAGGTCATATGCTAATGTCACTTGGGACAATCCTGGAAGAGGTTAAAGGGTTAGATTAGAGGGTTGGTGCTCTCTGAGAGGGTAATTAGCCATTGTAACAAGATATCTATAAGTTGTTTTGTTTGGACCAAGCTAGGACTGCTCTCATCAAATAGTGAAGGAATGGTCGAGTCACTATTTCCATGCTGATCCATGGTGCAATAATCTGTTGCATTTCTGAATCGCTTGTCTTGAAGAAGAGAGTGGAATAAAGTGTCAAACTAAGGGCACAAATAAGGGTCACCATTCCACTTTGAAGTCCAAAATGGAGTTGTTTTCCCTTCTCTATATGCCAACTCAAATGGGGGCGGATATTTTGGAACCTCTTAGTAGATGTCGGGATGTGGTGGGAATTCTTTTGGGTGGTTGGAAATGTTCAAATTGCAATTGTGAACCACTGATATTTTGTAGAGAGGATGATCTGGCTGAGGTCAAGGCATTCCACGTGTTTGATGTAGCCTTCAAGATGCTTTTATGAGTAAGGCCTGATTGAACATTTGTGGATTTTTTATGTTCTATCCTCCATGTTTTTGCCTTAGTAATCCTACTTCAAGTGATTAGGGATACTTGAATCTATCTTGTTACCCTTTCCGAGAGAAAGTTCGGAAGATGTGTATGACTCGATGCATAGTTACTAGGAGACGGGGGGTATGGGTACCAGTATGGGGATGGGGACGTGATTCAAATCACGATACATGAGCAAATGAATAAGGGTATGACTATATTAACATGGTCAACAAAAAATGTGGGTACAGGGACTGGGATGTGGTTCTTGTTCCTATATTGGAGTTTCGTGGTACCCTGTGTTGCTGCATTTGGAGAACTTGAAGGAAAAAATTCGAAATTCGCCGAATTTTAACAGTGCGTTGAAAATTGCGATTTAATTCGCGTTTTTTTTTCCTTTTTGGCAATTTTTTCCGTTTTTGGATTTTCGGTGAAAAAAATAGGAGAAATTTTTTTGCCGTTTTTGGAAAGGGTCCGGGAAGATGTAGCAAAAACTTGCATGTGCCATAACTTTCATTCTGTGGCTCCGTTTCAGGTGTCGTTTTCTCTAAAAGTGCATATTTTCTCGAGCTCTACGCATTGATGGCAATATTTTTCTTATTTTCATAAAATCCATTTTTGCACCTTTTTGGACCAAGCAACTTCTTGCAATCTTCTGAAAGAATCATGAGCTTTGATCGCCTTGTAGACAAATTAGTAATTAAAAATACTTGGATAGCTTTCCAAAACTCGTTGATTATTCTCCCGTGCTCGGACTAATCGTCCCACCTGTCAGCTTGGTCGCAACCTGCGAGCACATGTTTTTTGAAGTTTTTGCTTTCAATCACATTATTGTAATAGCTACTTATGAAATCAATGAAATGTGATATTATCTCTCTTTTGAAATGTGAATTTATCTTTTGTTTTTATATATTTAATAAAAATGTATATTTCTCATAGTCGAATTTAATCGCTGATTTTTTTACCAGCGAATTTTTCACGAATTTAATCATCGGCGAATTCGAACACGAATTCGAATGCGGCAACTTAGATGGTAACTACGATTTGATATCATTGGCTGGAGTTCATTGTGAACTCCAATTGTGTGCGTGTAGAAATGTGAAAACATGGTATGGGGGAGAGTTGTGATAGCTCTCTATGGTGTGTGAGACACGCGAGGAAAACTGCTCTCTTTGGCCAAAAAGAAAGTGTGATGCAATCCATAATTTAAGTGTTATTATGAACCTAAATACAAAGTGGATAGCTAGATGGTTTGCTTTGGTGCAATTGAGGCAGTGACAATGGAAGATGTCTCCTTGAACTAGGAAGTTATCTGGGGTATAGGGAGGAATCACCCGGCCCACTATGTTCTGGATGGTCTTTCAATCCAGATTAGGCCCCTAATTGGCATCTACCACATTTCTCTTGAACACTGATTCTCAACTTCCGATTTGGAAATGAGTGAGGTCATGTTTGTTACCTCTATGCAGGGTAAGTCAATGTGTGAACAATCCACCCTTCTCAATTACAAGGGGGTATTAAGATGCTTATTCTAGTTCCTTTTATCCAATTGAAATACAAAGCAAAGAAATAGGTGTTATACTTGTCGCACACATTTCTGGTGTGGCCCATACTATACTTGTCACCAAAACATGAAAACAATCAAGAAAATTGTTAACTCCACAAGGATCAGTGGCCAGTAAGTAATCATAATTAAGTATGCTTAGCAAAAATGGTAAGAACCCAGTATATTGTAATTTTAAGATAAATAATACACTTGCTCACTTTCTCCCTACTTGTATGTTCTCATTGCTGATGCCCTGGGTTATTGTTTAAAGATGCCTGTACACTGAACAGGGTTCATGGCATTTATTTACCAAATAATTCACAGATGTTCATTGTTCAATAATCATTTTGCAGATTATTCACTCCTCTCTATCCAAGCAACACCACATTCCATAGCTGGGGCAAGGGATTGCCTGGATACTTTTTGTAAAGCATCTGGTGCCATTGCAGTCACCATAAGACAAAATTTTGGCTAGTTGGGTCAGATACTTGTCCTCAAGGGATTCCATCTAAATGGAATTTTGTTCAACCCGGGAACATTGTTAGGTATTTAGGCATCCCTTTCAGACATGATCTCTCTCCAGTTGGTATGTGGGACTAGGTCTTGCAGAAATTTCAAGCTAAACTTTTCTTCTGGCAGCATAAGGATCTCTCCTTTGCAGGAAAATTGACTGTGTTGAGTCACATTTTGCAAGCTTCACATATTTATTACGTTTCTTGTTGGCTTCCATCTAAAACATAGCTGATCCACCTTGAAAAGATTATGCGAACTTTTCTTTGGGCAAAATATGGCGGTGCTAGAGGCCTCCCTATGGTTCCATGGTCAGTTTGCATAATGCCTAAGGAAAAAGGAGGGTTGGGGTTAAGAGACATTATTACTCAAGGATTTTTGTCAGCAAAATGAATTACTTGCTATCTGGGATGTTCAGCCTGACAAATTCTCACGAGGCACAAGATTCTGACAGCTCAACATCAAGGCAAAATCAGAGGAGAATTTGGACTTTGTGATATTATTGTGGATCCTGACAGTTTCCAGCTACATGGATCATTTTTCTCTACAGTCTTTGGAATGCCTGGAATTTTTTTGCAAGATTGTTAACATGGAGGGTTGCTGGGGCTTGAACTGCATGGGACCTATCAAACAGATCAATTTGGTCTTGGAAACTTCAGGATACATCCATTGCTTCTCTTCCCGTTTTCAGGCTCGAAGGCTGAGCAAAAAGGAAATATTTTTTTGGAAGGACTTATGGGATACCACAACACGTGATTGGAAAGAATGGAAGACATTAGCGAGAGAGTTTACATTATCCTCTGCTGATCAGTTGGTTATTAAGGATATCCAGAACCTTATCCCTCTTGAAGAGACCTTCAAGCTGAACTTGGAATTGAAAGGACCCATATGGAGAGATTGGAGATGGATATATGATCATCCCATTTCTCAATTTGATGCATGCAGGCTCTACCATCACCTTCCATCAGAAATGCCTTTTGTCACCCATTCTTAATCCTAGGTGGCTTGCTTTTGATGCTGAATCGTTATGGATACATAGATTGCACAGTGTTTGGGCAATTAAAACAGCTTACAAATTAAGAGTTTTTGCATGGCTTGTAATTTATCAAGGTCTTGCCTACAAAAGCTTGGCTATCCAAGAGTGGTTTTACAGATGGACTGTGCCCCTATTGTGCTAAACTTGAAACTGTGAAACACCTCTTGTGGGATTGCTCGTTTGCCAAAACATGTTGGGGAGAAGTTCAGACCCGACTGGCAGTAGTTTTCCAACATACTCTTCACTGGAGAGCAGCTTTACTAGGAGATTCCAACAGGCTGGTGCGGAGACCTTTCGAAAGTATATGGCATTGTGTGTGTGTTTCAACCCTGTTTATTCTCTGGAAACTCAAATGCAATTACATTTTCAAAGAGGTAGAGGGTAAGTTGGAGAATTTCAGGCAGGCTTGGCAAGGTGAAGTTAGAATGCAATTGCTTGCGAAAGGTCATCTTCTGCTAAAAGAAGCTAAGCAATTAGACCCCTCAGATTATTCTGATATGGCTGCTCTTCTGTTTTGCTTAAGGAAAATGTAACCATCTCTGTATTTTCTCCTGTACTTTTTCTTATTCTTTTGTACAGGGCCTTGCTGTAAATATTTTTCTGTTAATATATGAAGCACATATTTAAAATATAAAAATAAAAGAGGAATGTGCAAATATTGCGTGGAATGAAAATGATTCTAGCTAGAATGTTGCAACATGGTTAATGTAATATACTGAACTAGACTGCCCGGAAACTCCAAGTACTCCCGTGTACCAGGCCTGATACACGTGCAAATATTGTGTAGAATGAAAATGATTCTAACTAGAATGTTGCAACATGGTTAATGTAATATACTGAACTAGACTGCCCGGAAACGCCAAGTACCCCCTGTACCAGGCCTGATACATACCGGTACAGGTACGGGTACGCTGTGGGTACATACCCACATGGTTTTTTTTTTTTTAGTGCAAAAAAATAAATAAAACTTGAGGGCTTTGACTGGAATTGAACCTTGGAAAGTTTGTGTGAGATTCAATATTGCCAATAGGCTCCGAAGGGTCAAGAGAGATGAAAAGGACTTCATTTGGTTGACTTACTATTTGGGTGCTTTCTTGTTGCTCCTCATGGGTCCTTTATTCTTCAGTCAATTTGGAAGGCATGGGAACAAGTGAAGCACTTGGTGGTTGGGCAGCCTATCTTCTCTTCCTTTGACACTAGGTGCCAAGCCTACAAATCGATTTTGTTGAATCTGAAATATAATGACAAGATCCTTGCCTTGACAAGAGGCTGCTCTGCCCTCCTTTGGTTTGAGAAAGGAATTAAAATATTTCATGACTTGTACAGATTTGGGAAGTTGATGGAATGGACAGACCTTAAAGCTTTCTATAAGCTTCCTCAATCTCAGTTCAGAATGTATACAATGCTTTCACAGCTCCCTCTACTGGACTAATTATGGAGGATGAGAATGAATTTTGGGATACTATGAGATGGCTCAAAGGGCCCCTTCTCCAAGAGGCTACCTCCAAACAACTCTATGAAAAGATTGCCTTCTCTCTAAACCTTTCCCTGGGCCTTAACAATAAGTGGAATGTTTGTGAGCCCATTAGTAGATGGACTCATAGATTTAATGTTTTGGGGTCTTCTTGTATTCAGTCAAAGAACTCTTGCTTTAGATGGCTTCTAATTCATAATTAGCTTGTTGTTTTCGTTAAATTTTTATGTATATTTAAATTTTTACTTTTTAAAAATATATTGTATGAACGTACCCACAACATACTGTACCCAAGGTTTTTTAAAATTTTCCGTTTCAGCATACCGTAACCGTTCCCGTGCATCAAACAGTCTAGATACTGAACTTAGCTAGCACGCTATCACTTGCTAAGTGTAATGGGACCTAGGAATGTCTATGTATGCAAATGCTTATGTTATTGTGAATCTATGCAAGTGATGTGAAAATATACTGAGTGATTTAGCCCTTAATAACATTGAAATGACCTAACATTATCAAAACTGAGTGCATGCAATCATGTGTAAGCAAACTAAGTTAACAACATTTAACCTTTAGGAAGATTAGCTGCTTAAACTGAATCTAATGCATGCTATTCATTAATAATAACATGATACATTTTAGGTAGCTTTAAAGACCCACAGACCCACCTATTCTAATAATAAAGCAACAAGATTAAGCAAAGTAAAGATTAATAATTAACTCATTTTTCCTAAATGAAGTTAAAAACTATAATTGAATTTAACAAAAGATGATATTTATTTTCCCAAGTCCTCCTATACTTTATGGAAAAATAAGGATTGAAAGCAATAATGAAAACCTGCAACTATCCATAACTCTAAAATAAGAAACAACATATGAGGCATAAACTAATAATCTTAGGCCACATAGAATGTGGGCAAGATGAAGGTCTTTTCCTACTATCCTGTAATCTGACAATTCATTCTTATGAGAAGAATGATTATTATCTCTGTCTCTACTTCAATTTGAATCCAAGGGTGTCCTCAGCTGTATCATGTACTATTCCTTTACAAAACCTGCATATTGGATTGGAAGAAGGGGAAGAGGAGTAAGGAGAAGAGGAGAGGAAGATCCAATGAAAGAATGAAAGAGGATGAAGCAATTAAAAGAAATCCTTGAGAGTATATGCCTTGAAAATAAACCTATGCCACCTTAAACTACAAGGAAGAAAGCAAATAAGAACAAAAATAGAATTTCAGGAAGATGGAGTCTTTTTGCAAGCAAAAAGAAAAGTCTCAAGAAGATTAGAAGAGGTAATACCTGTTTGTGTAGGGCTAATACATGGTTAGAAGAGGTTAAAATTGGTTAGGAACTGTAATTGAGAGTTAAAAATGAATTTTGAGGCAAAACTGTCAGGAAAAATGAGAGGATATATAATGCAACAGATTTATAGATCCATCAAAATAAACTTTCCAAGGATTATAGTTTATGTTTGAATAGTAAAATAAGATAGATCAAATTACAGAATGCATTAGAGATTAGATTAAGTGCATAACATGAAATAAAATGAACACAAGACACAAGATATAAGTGGGAAAACCATAAGGTAAAAACCCACTGAAAATCACTTATCTTTATTGAGAAAAATATGTTTCACCCAGCACTCCCACTATTTCCATGTATGCAAATCAGTTACACCTTCATGGAAGAATTACAAACTATCATAAACACTTGCTCATAGATCTTCATCCATTCGCCTCATGTATTATGCTAAATTAGCTCTCAAACAGCTTGCATGCATTCGCATTTCCTTGTTCATCATATGAACCAATCTCAAAGAGATCACCTTGATTTATATCAAGGCAGGTGGCCCAAAGTTGGGTCACTCTTATATTTTTATTTCAAATCACATGCCGACCCCTGTGGGAATCCGCCATGCACTTATATTAAAATATAAGTTAAATTCAAATGCCATGACCATTTTAGTCCTTGGCGGGTTTTCACTAAAGCAGTTTCCCGCTTAATATTAAAACCCCGACAGAAACAAGGTAAAATGCCTACTGTGCATGTTAAAGTGTCTGGTGATTTAGATAAAATGTGAGTAGCACTACAAGTGTTAGTGGTGCTCTAGCTAAAGCACGAGTGGCACTTTACCTTATTTGGCTGCACATATAGATCTTGCTTTAGTGTCTAGTGAGTTTTGAAGTTTACTCTAAAGGACCATTGGTAGGTGGCACTTAAGGGATAAAGCGCCAGTAATAACCTGACACTTAGGGTAAAGTGCCACCTATAGGTGGCCGTTTACTCCTAAGGTGCTGATTGACCCTAGTAAGCCCAATTTCAGGTTTAAAAGGTCTCTGAGAAGGTATTCTGGGGATGCTACAAAGAGGTCAAGAGTGTAAAGGTAGGCTTGGGGGTATGGGTTTATTATGAAAACTGCACACACAAAAAAAACCAAGCAAGTACAGAAAAAAGAACTTGAAAGAGAAATACTTCTTGGATATGTTACTGAAAGAGCAATCATTACTTTATATAAAATAATAAAAGCAACAACATAAACCCTAATACTTTGGTGACACAAACTCTAACCCTGAAATGACTTGTCACTTAAGTTAACATTAGGTCATGTTTAAATTATTTGCTAAAGGAAACTGAAGTCATAAAATGGCTTTATTACTATCACTAAGACTAGTATGACCATTATAACTTTGTATTACAAATTCTAACATCCTTTTTCTAGAAAATACACCCAAGTATATTTCTAAATTTATTTTGGCCAAGACACTTCGTGAGAATGTCTGGAGCCTAGTCTTGGGTTGGACAATATTGGGTTGGACAATATTGCAGCTCAACTTCTCCATCTTCTATGGGATATTGAATGGAGTGATAATGTATGTCAACATGTTTTTTCACTCGTGAAAGATGCGATTATTTTTCACCTTGAGAACTCCCTGTTTATCACAAAATTACACTGTAGGCTCAGTCTGATCAACTCACAAATCTACATGCACTCTTTCAAGCCAACCTGCTTCACATGCTCCTTTCACTGCTTCTGTATATTCTGCTCATGTAGAGGCAAGTGAAACTGTATGTTGTTTCTTGCTGATCCAAGAAACTGCCCATGTTCCTAGACTGAACATGTAACCTGTTGTAGAGTTCCTGTTATCCACACTACCCAATCCTAAGCTGAATAGATACACAACTGAAGCTCCTTGCTCTTACCATATAGAATGCCAAAGTCTAATGTTCCCTTCACATATTGTAGCACCCTCTTTGCCACTATCCAGTGTTATGTTATTGTAACTGTTGTAAATCGGGAGATATAGCTGACTACATAGCACAAGTCAGGCCTAGTGGCTGTAAGATAGATCAAACTGCCAACTAGTTGCCTGCAGACTGATTCATTTACTGCTTTTGAATCAGTCTTGGCTGAAAGTTTCAGCCCTGTCTCCATAGGTGTAGATGAGATTTTACAATCAGTTGTCACGAACCTATCCAATAAACGTGTTACATATTTTGAGAAGAAAAATATGTTTATCAGTTTGCCAAACTTCTACACCTAAATAGTAATGTAGGAGGCCTAGATCTGTCATGTCAAAAGTAGAACATAAATTTGATTTTACCTTTTCAATAGCTCTGACCTCATTACAAGTGATGATGATGTCATCCACATGTACCACTAGAATCACACCATCATTCTCTCTTTTGATGTAGATATTGGGTTAAGAAGGACTTCTTATTAATCCTTATTCTCCCAAATACCTGTCAATTTTGATATGCCATGCCTTGAGGACCTACTTTAGCTCATAAAGAGCTTTCTTGAGTCTGCACATCATATGTTCCTTCTCTGGAACGCGAACTGTGTATGGTTGATTTATGTATACTTCTATTAGAATATAAGGCTTTACTTAATTAGTTATTAGTTACATGTTAACTAATAATCGGTTGTAACCATCAACCGCATTGTAACTATCTTTTGCATAATAAAATGACGGACACACAATCTCCAAAGTGTGCAATCCGCCTTCTTCTTTATTCTTCCTTGTTCACGTATTCCAACATTGGTATTAGAGCGAGACACAAGGAGGGTTTTGAGAAGAGGAAAAACAAAGTTTCATAAAGCCCGATTTTTTTTTCTGAAGTATTATTAGGGCATGTCGCTAGTAAAGAAATCAAGGGCACGTTTCTCATCCATTTCAGTTGTGAGCGAAAAGGGTCAAAGGGTATTTTTGTGTGCAGGATTAAAGCATTCAAACTAGCACGATTTACATCATTTTCACAGCCGCAAAACAGCCCTACAATGAGACACAAATACGGTCGCAATTTTTGAGCATGAAATAACCACCAAATCAAAAAAGAATAGACAGCTGCGATTTGCAGATTTCAGGAGAATAACAGTCATATTACATGAAAAATGAAAATTGTGAGTGTTTGAAAAGGCACACTTGGAAGTCACACATTTGCGAATCAAATCGAGAGCACAACAAAAGTTTCGGATTGTTTGTTTTATCTGCTAGGGCACGGAACAGTGCACATCACACTTGAAGCAAAAAAACAAAACTGGTATTTTATTCTTTAACCCATTTCAGTAAATACACATTCGTATTCATTTTATTGAATGAAAATTCCAGGAGAAAAATTTTCTGGTCTAAATTTTCATACATGGAAAGTGAAAATACAAATGCAACATGTGAATAAACATTTGTGGGGCATAGTAAATGGGAAAGAGAAAGCACCCACCAATGCATCTAATTTATTAGATTGGCAGAGCAGAGATGATATTGTGAAAGCTATTATTGTTCTTGCTCTCTTAGACTCTGAACTTCATTATGCGAGACCTAGAAAAATCATCCAAGGAAATTTGGGATGCTCTAAATAAATTATCTGGAGCAAAAGTAGTTAAGACAAATTTTCCCTAAAACTTCAGTTATATAGATTCAAAATGGATGAAGGAGTCTCTATGTCGAGCTACGTCAACATTCTGTGGTCCTTGATCGGACAAACTAGCATAAGTCAAAAATGTGATAGAGGATGAGGATGCCAAAACTATCCCATTAAATAGTTTGTCTTCGAATACAACAATGTAGTTTTTACCCTCAGTCAAATTCAATCTCAATCTCTAGATGATATGATTGCAACTCTTCTAGCTGAAGAAAAGCGAACAATTGCAAGAAGGTGATCCTCAACAAGAAAGTGCATTTTATTCCAAGACCAAAAATTTTCGTAGACGGTTAGATAAAGATAAACGGGAGATTGAATGTCATTATTGCAAGAAAAGAGGTCACACAACTTGGGATTGTTGTGTTCGAGCCAATGATGTGCTCAAGGGTAAAGGCATATCAAATGCAGCCAATATAGCCATGGTTGAAGACCCACCAGATGCTGAAAGTGATGAGGATAGTGACAAATACGTAATATAAAGATGCTCTAAACTTTGAAGGCAGGAAAGGATATAGGGTAGATGAAGGTTAGTATGGATGGTTGCTCAGATAGTTTGGGAGACTGTGGATCTTGGGAATTATACCCTTGCGAGAATCATGAGACAACTTGATGGAGCTTGTGGATAACATGGATGGTTGTCCAATAATTCGGGAAATTTGTGATTCGGGAGTTTGGGGAGGTGGAATTCGGGAACTCGAGAATTTAGCTCGGAGCTACACCTTTACGAAGGTCACGAAGCAGCTTGATGGAGTCCTACCTTGTCAAAGCATTGCTTTTAAAGCGAAAGCCTCTAAAGATTACGTAGTTATGTTTGGTTGTAGTTTCGTGAGAATGTTTGTTTTTGATTTTTGTAGGTAAGCCTTAAGAGGGGGTATTAGGTATTAGAATATAAGGCTTTACTTAATTAGTTATCGAGTTACATGTTAATCGATAATCGGTTGTAACCATCAACCGTACTGTAACTATCTTTTGCCTAATAAAATGATGGACACACAATCTCCAAAGTGTGCACTCCGCTTTCTTCTTTGTTCTTCCTTGTTCACGTATTCTAACAACTTCTTCCTTTAGATTTTCGCTAAGGCACTCTTCATGTCCCTCTCGATGTTCTTTGTAGCCAAACTACGGTTCCATGGCTAGATCGGATTGTTTTCATTTTTGTAGTAGGAACAAATGCCTCCTCATAATCAATCCCTTTCTTAATGCAAAGCCCTTTTGCGGCCAGCCTTTCTTTATATTTGTCAAGTGTTCTATATGCTTTATCCTTGACCTTATATACCCATTTGCAGCCAATGGGTCTCCTCCCAACAAGTAGCTCTTCTAGAACCGATGTTTGGTTGTTCATCAAAGTATCATGTTCGGCTTGCATAGCTTTCTCCCAGTTTGGTTTTCCTTTGACCTCTTCATATACTTCGGGTTCAAAATAATGTTGAAGGTTATTCTTCAAATCATAATTCACCGTATTGGATGTCTATCCTCTTTTAGTTCTTCCTTTCTCTCTCATACAAGGGCGCTTGTCTTCCCAAACATTTCTGTAGGTGTTGCCATTTTGGTCTTTTCTTCTGTCCCTTCCCCTTTAAATCAGCACTGGTGTCTTCCTGAGTTGAGGAACTTGCAGCTGCATCTTGGCTGAATTTTTCTCAGGATTCATGCATAGGGGCTTCCTTCTCCTTATGCTGACTATCCCCATCCGTCCGGCGGAAACTGATTCATAGAACATATATTTTCTGCAACTTTCTGATCTGATTTTCGCTCTATCAATAACTGGAACAGTCTTGTATTCCCTTCAACTACAACACATCCTTTGTTAATTTCCGGTGTTATGCGCGGACGTATCCCTCCAAAACCTAGGTGTCTCGGACGTTCCAGGATGCCAAAATGTGGATGAAACATTTCCTTGACGTTTCCTAAATATCAGTGATGAAGGGAAATGTCCTAGGGATGTGTGGTCATCCCCGGATGGTCGAGGGACGTCCCCAACGTCACAACAATTTTTAAACTATAACCAACCATTACACCAAAACCTTGAGGCATTAGTGAATCCGCACACCAAGGTCATAACATTCCACCACACTTCCGCAGCCCGACCTCGGTTTGGGTTTGCGTCCCGCACTCCCATATGTACGAGCCCCGCTTCATCGACGTTTAGGAGCCCCACGAGCCCGGCTATACGGCGTAACCAAGCAAGTGGGATTCGAACATGGGTGGTCACTCTCATACCAAATGTAATGAACTGTTACACCAAAACCTCGAGGCATGAGTGAATCCACACACCAAGATCATAACATAAACACTTTTCCTTTTAAAAATACCTTTTTCACTTTTTTTTTTTACTATAGTTTAGGAAACACAAGGGTAGTAAGGAGTATGTAGAGGAAACACAACCTCAAAACATATTAGCTCATTCTTAGGATGAGCTCCCATATGAACTACTCATGGGTAGAATCATTCAAAGAACAAATTCTACCCACAGTTCACTTTTTCTGCATAGACCCAGTCATGCCGTAGGGGATTTTAAAACAATTATAGCAATCCCTCAGACAAAAAAGAAGGCAAATTTACGTTTTTGTCAGCTGTAGTAAATTACTAACTTTTAACAACACACCAACTTTCCCCATTGATTTCACCTTCTTTTGGAATCTTTTCACATGTACCTACGTTTTCTTTAATTTTTATTTTTCTTCTTTTTGGCTTGAATTTTTTACGTGACAAAGGATAAGGAGACTGTACTCTCCTTGCCCTTACCAAACAATATATTGGCTAGGGTATTGGTGGCATTATAAGGAACGAGGTCTCACCCAAACCACCTTTCCTTTCATTAAATCACTCATAATGAGTCTTTAAGGCTCTTCCCTATACATATCATGTCATATTAGGAAGGGGGTATGACACCTATGCCTAACCACATATATTCAATATGTACTCAATCAAATATCCCCTATTTATAGTTTAGTCACTATATTTTTATATTTTAAATATTTATATTTTTTTAATCAGCCGTCCCCTCGCCGTCCCCAAAATTTAGAATTTTTTTGGGCATCTCAGAAACCCCGTCCCACTGTCTTGCTGCCCCGCCATCCTGGAGTCTTAGGTAGCACTGTTAATTTCCAAATCAACTAATCAATATGCTTTATTGTGGCACATCATTGCTAGTCTGCACCGCCGGTAGTATTTCGTAAGTCACATATAGCTTTATTGGCATCATTGCTTCTCTTTTCTGCTCATCGAACTTGTCCGGTATTTTACTACTGTTGCAGGCTGGGTTTCCTTCCCCAAAACAGTTTGATCTTAGCATCTGCGCTAAAAATGACTAACATTCTTTGTTTCCAGGTTATAGTTCTTCCTGTAACACTTCTGGTTCCCCTTTAAGGCATTTTCTAAAAAAATTGCTAGTAAACATCTACAAATTTGCTCTTTCCTCCTCCAAACTGTGAATATTGGAAGAAAAAAGAAATCCTAACATTTTCCTAGAACTGCCGAATCTGCTGAAAGACACTTAGCAAATGCTGGAAACATTGAAAATGCTGAAAATCTTTAAAAAGACAGAAAATAGCTAAAAATGCAAAAATCTGCAATCTGAAATTTTCAGAAAAATTGAAATTCTGTACGATGGTATGGATTCATGATATGTGTACAGTATAGTTTTCTTTTGTGCAGTATGGACTTTTGACATGTGGTATGGTTTTTTGACATATGGATTAGGAGAACCCTAACTATTATACAGATTTCATGGATTAGGAGAACCCAAACTATTATACAGATTTCATTGGATTAGCAGAAACCCTAACTGCTACTGTTGTATGGATTTCTCTGGTCCTTCCTATAAAACTGTGTGGTTGAGTAGTTCCTCAGTCTTTCACTGATCTAATAGTCCATAGGCCATTACCCACTACTTCCTGAATTCTCCTCGCTATGGCTCTGGTACCATATTATGAAAACTGAACACACAGAAACTGAGGAAGTACACGAGAGAACTTGAAAAAGAGAGACACTTCCTGGATATGTTATTGAAAGAGAAACTGTCATTTTGTAGGAAAGCAACAAGATAAAGCCTAATACTTGGGTAACACAAACTCCAACCCTAAAATGACTTAAAGTGAACATGAAATCATATTTATGTTATTTGCTAAAGCAAACAAAATTCATAAAATGAATTTATTTCTAATCCTATCTCTGAGACTAGTATGACCATTATAAATTTGTGATACAGACTCTAACAGGGACAAGTGTGTAGAAGTCAGTTACATGCGAAAGGAGTTGTGTACGTCTAGGTGTCACTGGGTATGGTGTGAGTGGAGTCGTAATAGCACGAGTATGCCTAGACAAACCTAGAAGGCCAGAACCGTCAAAACTGACAAATGCAATATCTTATTGCTGGTAACTTGGATTGACTTGGGACCAAAAGAGAAAGTGAAGGGCATGCAAAAGCATCTCATGCGTTACTTAAACTGGTAGAGATAGGGAAGAATAAGACCCAAAATGACAAAAAATACAAGAAAAGAAACAAACTCGACAATTAAGAAAAAGGGGTTGCAATATACCCAAATTGAGGGGGCCAATGACCAAAAAAGCTCTACATTATGACAGCCAACGATAGGGAAGATGTCAAAGGGTAAATGGGGTGTCAAAAGCAAAAACCAACACATGAGTATAAATAGCGACTTAGAACGAAGAAAAGACTGAAATCAAAAATCACAAAAGATGGGATAAATAAAGAGAAATGCACTTGCGTAACATTTCAAGATGCTATTATCGTTCTGATGAACAATAAATGAGGATAGATTCATTATTTGACATTTTATCGGGTGACATATAGCATCAAAAATGGGTCATTTTAGGCTCAATAGAATAGACACCCGGAAATATAACAAACATAAGAATAATGCTAGGACTAATGACAATATAGGGACAAACATCTTATAACATATGTTGTGCCTAGGCATACAAACCTTTAGTGGGATGGGTAATCACCCATCCGATGCCCACTGCAGGGCTGGGAAGATAAATGCTCTTATAACTTTCCTTCACAACATTGATGGTAGCCTTAAAATCTTTATGATATGTTGGAATTTGTGGTATTTACAACCCAGTAATAGAAAGGACAATGGTTAAATTGAATGCTTGTATTGTCTCATTGGCTAATTTATTCCATGAACATAACAAGAGGATCAATACCTTTCTCATCTTCCATCCAATCAAAGGTTGGAAGATGAACTTATGGCGAGGAATCAACATCACCATGCTTGCCAGCATTAGGGTCAACAGGGTGCAGTAGCTAGTTTGTCAGTTCCTCCTGGATGCACTCCCATCCATAGGCCTCAGGCTCCTCCATGAAATTGGCTTGAGGCAAACATGTAATAAAATGAACTGACAGGCTATATGGCGACACAATAGAAGGGGACGGCCCTGCTGGATATCTTTCCTTCAAACCAGCTAACTGTGATAACATGTGGAACTCTATTGTTGAAAACTTAAAACTTGATCTCATAGTGTCGATGTTTTTTTGTAAATTGCATTAATATGACTGGTCTGCATAAGAAATGGGCTCTTTCTTGATAATTGGCAGTCACAACGAGTGTTATATAGATGGTCTTATTCAGACTCTAATTTAATTAGTTCTGTTCTTATTGATGTACATTTTTGTTATAATGTTGTTATTTGGCTGACCTGCATAAATAATAAGCTCTCTCTAGATATTAAAGGCATCCATATTGACTATAGTATAAAATATCTTAAGTACTTTCCACAGTACAGTCCAGTTCTAGGTATTCAAGAATAATTGTTTTTGATCTTTTGCTACTTCCGAGCTTACTTCAGAATGTAATGATCTTCTATGAACATCATCTTGCTAGACCTAAGGAGTCTCATCCCTAGGCTGGCTTTGGTGTATTTTGTCCCCGTTAATATATTTAAACCTAATTTCAAAAAGAAGTGATAATATAATGTCCCCTTTTTCGAATTAGTCCCATTTGAAGACTTCTTGCCCATTTTTCTTCCCGTGGCCAAGAAGAAATTGAACAAGGGAAGTCCTTGGGTTTCATTTCTGTTTTCTTTCATTACTATTAATGTTTTTCTTTTGTATTTTCCTCTCTAAGGCAGGTTGGCTGGGTTGGAGAGCTCCCAAAGTGAAAATAGAAAATAAAGCAAGCTTCCAAAGAGGTCGGTCTTGGGGTAATTCATCCCTTAGACCTTTGGTGCCACCAAAGGGGTATAAAGGGAGTCGCATAGGCTCATTTTCATCATCAATTTTGGCATATATACTTTTCTACTTGGTTCTAGGGCTGATTTCTCTAATCCAATGTGTGGCATCCAAGGAGGACGAAACCCTTCCTTATGGCATATTAGAGAACAAAAAATCTCCAAGTTGGTGGTGTAAAGGCAAATATTGAAGACGATCTTGCTGGTTTGCAAGTAGTGCGTCAAGGAGAAGTTATTTCAAGGTTTTTTGCATTGTTTGGAGCCCCTCTCTGAGCGGCGACTAGGGTTAAATTGCATTTGGGTGCCTTCTTGGGCACGAAACTTGATTATAAGTTGATATTCAGGTTTCTGATATTATATAAGGTTGGTATCTTCCATATTTTGTAATTGTTGGGGTTTGGAGATCTCATCCTTAGCTATATTTGTGGATTGCACTTCTGTTGTCATAAAATAAATTGCAGCTGGGGATTATTTTGGATTTGGCACATGTTTTGGATGGTTTTGGCTTGGTATTGGTTAATTATATATAATTTGGAGAAGCATTGGTACATCTAATTTCAGTTTGTGTGATGCCCTAAAATGCAAATTTTAGTTTGCTGCTAGGGTTTCAGTTAATTTTGGATCTGCTGTTATAAAAATCAGATTACATTCATTTTGGGGTTTGTGTGATTTCCTTGTTTGTGTGTTTCAGCCCTAGAAAGGGACATTACAGATAATTGGTACACTCCTTGTACGCCATATATTGTGTCTCACTGTGTTTACTATCACATGTTGATGAGGTGCTAATGGAGTAGATTACCTGTCGTCGATCTTATCTCAATAGTCTTGAAAAGGGCTAAGCAGATTTTCTGAGGATAAAGTAACACATTCTGACATGGAATGTAATAAACACAAAATCATATAGAACATGGTCAACCTTTCAATTGTTTGGCTATTTATTTCTCAAAGAAATGTGAAGTGTGTATTACTCCAAAGTTTTTCTTTTTCCCTATTGCATCAAAATGTTTATTACCAAAATAGATATATCAACAATTTTCATCCACAAAATTTGACTTGTACTCCATATCATTTTCTTATTACAATAAATCTATAAAAACTATGATCTGATATGTTGTATTTTTGGGTGTAGTCTTTTATGATATGGAGATGAAGATGGATAAGAATAATGATTATAACAAAGGAAGCACGATATTTTAGTTTGTTCATATATTGAATTAGCTTTATTTTCATTTTTTTCATTGTTTGGAGTGCATTTACCTTCCTAAATTACTGAAGTTTCCTATTGTTCTTCACTCATACAAAACCATATTGCAACTATTTGCCCTAGTAAAGAAAGTATTTTCTAGCCCATTTTTGGTATATTTTAAAGTTAAGTCATCTGACTTAAAATCGCCATTGAATGGCGGTATGCCAATGAGCCTTTATTTAAGTTGTGACATGAGACTTATTTTGTGTAGGGTGGTTGCAGCTCTACTATCAACTGTTTACTTGGGATGTTTATATGGTCTATACGTGCCTGATTGGAAGTTTGAAATACCAACAATAAATTTGTATGGAAATTCATCCAATGTATCTGTAGTGCATACTGTAAGTTTTTCTTTTCACCCTTTACATTTAAGTATGTCTGGAGTCTTGACACAATCTCATTTTATATCCTCAGCGACCTTTCTTCTTTTTCTTGAACTGTATATATAGCTCAAAATACAATCCAAACTTGTTCTGTATTGCATGTGAGTTTATATAAGTTCAATAAAATCTGACAGCATCTAGGAAGACAAATGTCACAACATTTACTAACATCTCAGCATATATTCCATCTATGTCACTGGAGATATCAACAATAAGCTGCATAGCAGAGTGTAAATAGAAATTACCATTACTTATATGAAAACTACTGGTGGATGCATTTAGGTATTCTCATTCCCTTTCGAGCTGTTATTGGAGCCCGAAGATTTTGCAGTTAATGTCTACTTGTTAATGCAGAACTTTCTCTTTCAAAGCACAATAATCTTGGTGAAAATTGTGTACTGGAGTGGCATCATGTTAGGAAGAGGCAGAGGCATGTCCTTTAAGCTGTTCCAACAGCCTAAAGAAGAGCACATTTCTTTTGAAGATTCAGCAGGTGCCTATTAAACCTGATGCAGAAGTCTGCCTTTGTATAATTGGCAGTGGGGTCAACAACGTTACAGGAAGGAGTAGATTAAACCTCGGTTGTTGTCAATATTCTCTGTTGGCTCCCCTTCTTCCTTGTATCATTTATCAATTTTTTTTATATTCATATTTGTTCCTTCCAGTGATAAAATACTGGTTGCCGTTTGTGACTATTATAATATAAGGCTTATTTATTAGTGTTAGTTTAATATTGGTTATTTATTAACTAATAAATGGTCGAAACTAATACAACCACTTTGTAACCGTCTTTCACGTAATAAAATGATGGACACAATGATAATGCATGCATTCTGGTTTCTCTTCATCTGTTCTTTGTACATTCTAATCTTTCTTTATTCTTTCTCTCTCCGCATATTCTAACATTGGTATCAGAGCGGGGCAAGCAAGGAGAAAGAGAAGGGAAGAAGTTCAAGTTAGTCCTGTTAGGGCACAGTTTGAATTTGCACAGTTTGAGTTTACAGTCATCACAAGGGCCTTTTACTGATTTACAGCGAACATTTTGAAAGCCTGTCACACTGTTTTGGACGAAATACAACCAAAGACTTCATTTCCGCCATTAACAATAGTGCTATCATTAATAACAGTTGCGAATATATCAGACAAACCAGCGAATCAGAAGATAATTAAAACCAGCGAATCAGAAGATAATACAGTCGCGGAAGGTTTAAAAGAGTTATTTCCAGTTGCGAATCTTGCGCTAGGGCACGAAAAACCAGCAAATCAGAAGATAATACAATCGCAGAAGGTTTAAAAGAGTTATTTCCAGTCACAAATCCTGCGCTAGGGTACGGGCATGGGAATATCTTTCTTGTATTACAATCCCGAACATAGTAAAACTGCTGTATGTGACAAGAGGAAATCGTTTAAGGGCTTTTTATTTGGTCATGAATGGACTGTGAATCTTGTATTTTATGACAAGCCAAAGATGAGGGGAAAATTCCAAGACAAACCAAATGAAGTCATTGTTAAAAATTCACCGGATGCTGAAATTGATGAACTCATTGATAGAGAATGCGTATTTTAAAAGAATCCCAACTCTTTGAAGACATGAAGGAATCCAATTTAGGTAAAACTCGGCATGGATGGCTGTCTAGATAGTTCGGGAGTCTGTGAATCTCGGGAATTTACCCTTATGAGGGTCGTGAGACAACTTGATGGAGCACTGTGGGAGTAGCTCAGTATGGATGGCTATCCAACAATTCGGGAGTTCGGGAGGTAGAATCTTGGAACTTGGGAATTCAGCTCGGGAACTACACCTTTACAAGGGTCAGGGAGGTAGCTTGATGGAGTTCTACCTGGTCAAAGCATTGTTTTCAAAAGGGAAAGCTTCTGAAGAATGTGTGGTCTTGTTTGGTTATGTTATTTTAATCTTCTATCAGTATGTTCTATAGAGTAAGCCTTAAGAGGGGGTATTAAAATATAAGGCTTAATATAAGGTTCATTTGTTAGTGTTAGTTTAATATTAGTTATTTATTAACTAATAAATGGTTGAAAATACTTCAACCACTTTATAACCATCTTTCACTGATAAAATAACGGACAGGCAATGATAATGTGTGAATTCCAGTTTCTCTTCATCCGTTCTTTGTACATTCTAATCTTTCTTTATTCTCTCTCTCTGCATATTCTAACAAAGACTGGGTGCAGCTACAGCTTAGATGGAATTTGAGTTTTCAAAACAAAAATGAGGTGAAATAGATGCTAGTCTTACAGATGAATATTGAATGAGGGGCAAGCCTGTTTTATAATTGTTCACCAAGAATGCTCTTGATAACCACGCCAATAACGTGAGTGTGAGGAAGGAAAAAAAAAGGAGACATGTCTCAGTCAAATGAAAGATGTGTAAATCTAAAATCAGGTCCATCAGAATTAACAGCAGTGGGGAACTTCTGATTAGAATTAACAGCAGGAGGATGCACCTTCAGAAACATTTCAATAGCAGAGACTCAAAGTCTCAAACTAGGGTCCAACTGCCCAAGTCTCCAATTTTTCTCAACGGTTTCTCACTCCTCTGGCAATTCATTTTGTTCTGGGGATCCCATAGACTTGTCTGGTCTCAGGGACTTTTTGAAAATTTCCATCCATCTATCACTTCCCACTTCCAGCATGTACTTGATTCTGGTCAGAATGACCACATGATTCAGAGATTCAATGCCACTCAGCCAACAATCGATTTGTGCTGCCACATCTATACAACATGTTTCTACTCCAATATCTAGTTTTTCTTGGGCTTTGGATGTTATGAACAGTTGAGTTGTAGCCTTCACCTCTCTGCCTCCACATGTTTCCATTATTTTGTGTAATCTCCTTGTAGCTTTGTATCTTTGTAGTGGAGGTGCTTTGCAAATTCCCTTGTTCATTGCATGCATGCATGTTTTTGCAGTCCATTTAACTGCTTTTGATTAACTGCTTTTGTTCATTGCATGCATGCATGTTTTTTGCAGTCCATTTAACTGAACATTAACAATATGTCCATCACAGACTTTATTTATATGACAATGAAAAAAAAATAATGAGAAGTTTGATTAGAAAAATGTGCTTCTATGGTATGGCATGGGAATAACAATGTCAAGATGCATGCTTTAATGCTATAACTTAAATATGAGGGACATGTCTCTACTATTCGATTCGTATTTTGAGATATAACAAATATTGTTATTTTGTACAATCACTTCTATTAAGTTTGAACATACGAGTCACTGGTATACTCTTTCAGTTTGGGTAATTTAAGTGAGTTGTAGATGGTTGGAGTGCTCAATTCTTTAATGTACATTTCCAAAAATGAGTGGTTTGGTTTATGCGATTTTTATTAATGCCACATTTTTATGTTAAAGATATTTTCATAACAATTGGACAAAGGAGATGGTTGAAAGAGAACATGCTTCTATTTGGAAATAAGCATTTTTGGGTTACTTGTTGATTTTAATTGGGTAATCATGCTTTCAAGAACTTAAGCCTGGATGCATTGTTATCATTTTAGGTCAAATGTGGTGTGAGGGGAAGCCTCGAGCCAGCTTGTAATGTTGTCCGCATGATTGACTATTCTGTTTTGGGTGTCAAGCATTTATATCAAAATCCCATGTACAAGCGGACAAAGGTAAAATCAATTTATATTTAACCACTTTGTGTGTAATTTACGGGTGACTATCAATGCCATTTCTTCTTTGTGGGTGTTGAATAGAATGGTTATCATCTTAATTGTGTTATTTTGTGATGTAGGAATGCAGCGTCAATTCTCCAGATTATGGTCCATTGCCAAAAATGCACCTTTATGGTGTCAAGCTGCTTTTGACCCGGAGGGACTACTAAGGTTTGATACATTTCCTTATATTTTTGTTCATTGTGTATAGAACTTGTGCACTAACTATCATATATGTTCATAGCTATGTTAGGTTTATAAATTATCTCAAACTATGTCATGTCATAATTAGTTAAAGTTCTCGTTGAAGTTAGCAAGTTTGATGATAAAGATCTCTTTTAAGAGCTTAGCATGTTGCGATCGAGAATGTTTTTGTAACACCATATTGGTCCAAATTTCAAGATATGGACTAGATAGTTGTTGTGTACCTTCCCAATCATATATTGAAAACCTCAATAGAGAGAAAGAAAACATATTAATGACCACAAATGACCAAAGCGGGTCAATGGGACTTGAAACTATTAACTAGTTACAATAGACAAAAACCAAGGTAAGAAGACCCCAAAAAGAGACAAACTAGAAGGAAATCAATAAAACAAGAGAGGGTAAACCAAAAATGTTTATTTCTCGAACCACAAATTACGATTAACCATGTGAGCGAAGGAATCCCCATCGAAACAATGAAGTATGGAGTTGAGAAATATCAAGCTATATGACAAATGATGAAAAACAATGTTATCACCATGTTGTCTTCAACATGGCTTGGGCTAGAAGAACTGATAACATCATTGTCGACCACTTTGAAAATGCCAATGCAAGACCTAATAATTTCCATCACGTAGATGGGCGGGGCTAGTGGAGATTGGTTGGAGAATCCTAGGAGGAAGCAAGGTGCTCTTCATAGAACAAATCCTAACCTCCAAAGTTGAGGATTTCCTAGGGGCAAAGAAGAAACTAGTAATGTGTGCCTACCCTTGCAACCATGACTACATGCTATGGGGGTTGCCCTCGACATGCCTAAAATGAGGGTTAGAAGGTAGATATCCATTAGTGGTGGTGGACAAGGATGAGCATTTGTCTTGCTACCATTTCCACTTTTGTCCGTGATTCAACATCATGCAAAAGGTGCTTGGTGCCTATATCCACAATCATGATTGAATGAAAGGAGGATGCAATCATCATAATAGCCGTATGGATTCCTTGTAAGTTACTATGCTTAAAAGTTGACCTCTTGAAAGAAGGCCAAAAATATCTGATCATGGGAGCGAAAGGTGGATACACAACCACCTAAGTCTCTAAATAGACAATGACACCCCCAAATACGATGCATATGGGAATGAGGTGACCAATCTAATGGCCACCTTATTCCCACCATGGACTCACAACCCACACTCAAATGGATATACACAAGCACAAGGACACAATAAGAACTCAACTCTATCAAGATTCAACAATGTTACATAGATTCATTCACACACACTCACTCCCATATCCCTTCAAACAATGAAGTTGTCTTGCCCTCAATTAAATGATTGATTACAATTTATAATTATCACTCATGCACCCTTTTTACTTGATCTCTCTCATTCTCTCGAGCTAAATTCAATGATTTTCCTCTCTTTTCTTTAGAATTCGAGTTCTTTAGAGTTGGGGCTTGTTTTTTCTTAGCTCCTCTAATGCACAACTACCTCTAACTCTTCCTCTTCCTCCGACTTTGAATCCCTAGTCTTTACACTAATCATCGACATCGATGGAGTGTCCAGTTCTTGGAAAAACAACACGTGTCAAAAGTTAGTTCTTGGTGTTGCTTATGTTGCAGGCGAAATTGCTAGTATAAACAAATTGGAGTTTAAGGAACCACCCCAAGGTGGTTAGGCAACCACCATGACAATCTTGTAACCACCGCCTTGTATTAAGTGGTAGTGTTTCCACCATCACAAAAGGGGTCAGTTGACCTTTAAGAGATTGTTGAAACCATCTCTCCTCCATTCTTCTTGGCTTTCTTGTCATGTTGGGCTTTTGGTGATGCTTCAATGCAATTAGGGATGGGGTCTCAAATGAATAGGAGCCCAAGCTCATGCGACCCAAAGTCGACAATGGAAACAATTAAAAACAACATTCTTTTTCTTTGATTTCAAAGCCTTAATACTATCTGCATTCATTGTAACTCATTTCCTCTTTCTTCTATCGCTCTCCTAAGCCTTTCAAGGCTTTACCAACTCTAGTTGTAGACTCTACAAAAGCTTTTCCCAAAATTTCTAAGGTTCATAGGCCTCTATCTACTCTTTCCAAAGTGTTTAACCAACTTCAACAACAACCTTTGCATAATACTAACATTCCCCTTTTTAAAGACCCAAAAGAAAGTTCTAGATTGCCTTTGATCCGGAATGACCTTGATCATTGTTATTCCCTCCTAAACCAATATATGAGATTGGTTTTGATCTCTTGCTTTTGGAGTGGTGTGATCTCTGGAAGATCCTCAATAAATGAGAAATGTAACCACTTAGGCTGTTATGCAGCTCGATGCCATCTGTCACATCGATTATTTGCCACAAAATCCTTATAATTGCATATTCTCATGGTCAACATTCATACTTCCAATGGTTATAACCACCTGTGTGTATGTAATGTCCCCTCTTAGGACAATTTAGAAAATGGAGAAGTACTTGTCAAGATCAAGCAAAGAATGGATAAACCCTTTTGCTTCAACCTAAAATATCCCAATGTCAGCTATTTCGAACCCAAATGGGGTTGGAACTAGCCAAGGTGGTGGGATAGATTGGAAGAAAACAATTGGAATTTAAACACATTCAAATCAGATTTTTAACAGCTGAAAAATAATTAATAATCACACCCCAACTGCTGCAATCTTCCAAAATTATTTCCCGCTTAACCATCCAAGCAAAAATCTTCAAACTTTGGATTTTGGGCCACAAAAATATGAAGAATAATATTCTAAAATCAGATTTCGCATAGCCAACACGAAACCCTAATTTTTCCCTAAAAAGTAGGTCGCCCAGCACATTTAGGGCATCAAATCAACTCCAAAAATTATAAAATTACTTTCTCCTTATTCCTCCTAATTTCTACAACCAAATCCAATATTAAACTGAACCCAAACTGCAAATTTGAAATGAATATTAATTAATAACAACCAGATAGCTTGCAGACAACTGAAATCTTCTAAAATTCATAACTCCTTCAATACTTAGTGTTTTTCCATGAAACAAGATGCAAAATAAACTAGAAATTTAGGGCTTTCCACTGCATTATGAATCTAAATTTTCTGAGCATTAAAACCTTGCCAAAACAACCCCAGAAATCTGATTTCAAGTCGCTAGGGTTAGAATAAATCATATAAATTAATTCCAGCTTCCTTCTACCCTTCCAAAACACTTCAAACAACAGCCCTTGCTCTGAAATAATTAATTAAACACATTAGATTATAGATCTAGCCCAAATGGCACCAAAACATGATAAAATAAACCCCAATCCCAATCGCTATGGCTAAATAAATTGCAGCAGCAATAACAGTCACCAAAGTACTTCAAACCCTTCACATACAATGCAGATTTTACTCTAAATAAATGTGCCAAACCCTTTAGCCAAGTTGCCAAAGCTTAGAAGGAAAAACCATGCATAAACACACTCAACACAAGAGATCACAATGGAGAGAACAATAAAATCTTCAATATCTTCAACAATGGATCCAAATGAAGCTTATAATGAGAGAGCACAATGCAAGAACTAGGGCATACATCCCATTACTCCAAGCATGGAGTGAAATCAAATGATCAATCAACATAACCCCACTAGAGGAAATGCAACCTCCTTTTATAGAGTTAAGGGGTGCAATATCCAATGACCGACCTTTTCCTTTTTGGAGGGAAAACATAAACTCTCATTATAAAATAAAGTCTCTAATAAACTAAGACTATGTGCACTTTATTATTTTTAATTAAATAATAAAAACAACTATCCTATGTGCACATTTAACTAACCTAGAGGGCCCACCTTGTAGCGCAAGGCATACCAAGGGGTCACAAAATAGACAATAGACATCTTTGGATCATCTTCAAGTTCAATCCTCAAGCCCTTGAGAAGAGAGAATGGGTTGAGGGTCTTTAAGTCTTCAATTTCATCAATGTCCCAAGAAGGGGGCATTACAATGTAATACTCAAAGCATTGAATGTAAACTCTTTGAGTTGGTGAGAACTCGTCTTGTGGAGTGTATCGGTCTCCGTGGGGACTTAAAACATGAAATTCTTCCACTATATGTGGCCAATCACTCCAAATCCTCGCCCAATCGAAAGCACTCTTCAAGAGCTTTCCAATGAACTGAATAACACACAAATTGGTGCTCCTTGTGAAAGATATGGCCATTTAAATTTCTTGCAGCTACTTTTCCATTATGAACAATTGAGATACGCGGCACCAAATCGGAGTTAATCTTTGAGTGATAAATGACATCTATTCGGCGATCCGAGTCAACGCACTTCCCGTTCCTTTGTAATGTCCCTTGTCGGGCTGAAACTAAAACACAAGGAAATAGCACAAACCCCAATTGATAGTAAAGTGAATTTTATGTAAGAACTAGAGCAACGACCTATTTTAGGTCCACCAAGCCCTAAGTGGTAAAGTCAGATTTTTGCTGCTCCACACACAAAATTTAGAAATACATCAACAAAATTAAACCCTTGATGTAATCATGCAAAATAATTTCTTCAACCATAAACTGCAACTGTTGGAATTAATTAATGCTAAATAAATAGCTGAAACGCAAAATTTCGTAACTTCATAAATACTTGGAGAAAAAATGCAAATGATAGCTCAAAATGACCATAAAGATGGCAACTATCAAAGAAAATTAGAATAAGATTTTTCTAACCATCGAAACGCATTGAAAAGTTACGTTGCACGGATACTCCAAACCCCCGAATCCCCGATACGTATCGATACGGATACTTGGCGGAAACGTGGCGAATACGTGCGTCGATGCGAGTGCGTCGAGTGCGTCACGGATACGTCTGGACATATCTCGGACGTATCCCCGCGTACCCATGTATGTATCGTACGTATCCAACATTATATACGTTTTTTTTAGTTCTATTTCATTTTTTTAATGTTTTGAAGTATATTGAATGTTTTGAACATTGATTCAAGTTTTGTATTACTATTTCAGTTTTTATGGACTAAAAATGAGTAAAATGAGTACACACACACACATATTTAATATATATATGTACGGACGTATCCAAGACGTATAGTATCCAGGGTTTTTAAAATTGACGTATCCGCGTATCGTATCCGTATCCAAACGGATACTCATATCCGTATTCCGCAACGTAGCTGAAAAGTGATATTGAAATCTTCAAATGGGTAGATCTAGTTGGAAATGAATGTGGCAGCCCCAAAAAAGCATGCCCTATCTGGAATTTATGCCCCAACACTAATAGAAACCCTTTCCATTATGAAATTATGAATTTTGAAGCTTAAATGTGACTCCTGGATGAAGCCACCAATGCAAAAAATGAGGGTTTTTGTCCCCAAGTGTTGTAACTATTGAGGGTTTTCGTCCCCAATAGGATCCAATGAGGGTTTTTGCCCTCGATGGATGAGAGAATGAGGCAACGCGTGCTCCAACTCCCGAAAATATAAAGATCCCAAAAATGCGAAATCTTCTCCAAGCCAAACGAACCCTTTATATAGGTCATATGTGGAGCCAAATCTCTAAAACATGATCCCCATGAGGACCGACCTCCTTGGGATATATGTTTCTCCTTTATTTTTAAGCATCACTCCAAAGAGTGACCTCTTTATGAAAATATAAGTTTTTTTTTTTGTTCTTTTTCCTATTCCATCTTTATTTTATTTTTTTATCCTTTTTGTTGACAAAAGCAAAGAGTATTATAAATACCTTTATTTTAATAATAATATTGAGGTGCCCCCAAAATGGAGAATTGACCGGACCCAACTTAGATTATTTATTATTATTATTTTATTTTAGAAAAGGGGGCATTTGATCCTTCCTCTCCTTTTTCTTTGTGACCTTTGTGAATTTTGTGGAAAGATTCACCGAGATTGTGACACATCACAATCTTGTTATCTCTCCAATGCTTTCTCGACCTTTGACTTTGGTCTCTGTGAAATGAATTTCCAAAACTTTGACAAGTGGCCGTATGACAGCCCCCTATATAATCTACCTTAGAAATACTTTATTGCAACCTTTGTGAGAACCCCTTGTAGAAAAATTTGTCGGATCGCAACACTTGTCACAATCTTGTTGTCTCGTGGAATATTTAGAATTGTGGTCTCCCTTTGACCTTATGACCTCTGTGATGACTTTTGAGGCACTACGGGAATGTGATATTTGTGACAATTTCGGTGTCATGAACTCCAAAGTGAGTTTCTTGCCTTCACCTTGTGGCCACTTCAAAACTCTGCAGACCCGTGCATTTGTAAACTCAGCCTCACTATCATGTTAAGTTTGCTTCACCGTGAATTGTTTACTTAACTACAAATGGAAATTTGAACTCTCCGAAACTTTGTGATTTGATGAAGCCCAAAGAATGCTTCTAATGTGATCTTTCTTGCCGCCACCATGAAACTTGCACCTCTTTGAATGGAAAAACTTGGCTTAAAGCCCCTAAAACATTAATTGAAATTATTACAATGTTTTTGGGTGATGCAAGATTGTTCTTGGCCTTGGATGCTCCTGCATCATGCTTCAAAATTGATGTTGACCTTCGTCCACACACACAACTTTATTGCCAAAGTTGCATAGCAAAAATAAACATGCACAACTTGATCCCATGTTTTGGTTGATACAAGATTGTTTATGACCTGGATGCTCCTACATCAAAGACCCGGGGTAGTGAAATTTTTAGTGAGCTCTTGCTCATTAACCTTCCATGAGCTCCTTAATGGTGTTATGTTTATGGAGCCTGTTTTCATGTTAGAGTTTGGTACACCTTCCATGTGTTACACTCGGATATTTTTACGGCGGTCCCGCTTGCTGGTGAGCGGGTCAAGGGGTTCGGGGCAAAGCCCCCGAAGCAAATTTTCATGGGTGGTTTATTAACCCATGGGTAATGGGTAACCGTTATGGGCTGTTTTTGGGCCCATAGTTTTTTAGTACCCATTGTTTTGTAAAACCGCCTCTTCGGCTACCTATTGATGTACTTATAAATAGATGGACATACAATAGGATTTATATGAGTGTGTTTTGTGAAGGTGAATAGTGTGTGTGAATTCAAGTGCGAATTCGGGAGGGTTTGTTGAGCGTAGCTCCAAACAAGATCTGATTATTGTAATTGTGAAGACTGTTGGCTTGTAATAAAATCTGAGCAAGTGTTCTTGGTGGATGTAGCCCACATTGGGTGAACCATGTTAAATATTGTCTTCGTGTTGTGCATTTTTCATTTCTGTAATTCTATTCATACTTATTATTGCGATTCTGAGGAATTATTCCGCATTAGATATTATTAATTCCTAACAATTGGTATCAGAGCCTGGTTTGGTTTGTTGAAGTGTTGAATCGCAGGGAAAGTTTTTAGCTTGAGTGGGAGCTATGGCAGATGATGGAAGATCTAGGGTTGATAAATTCAACGGGAAAAATTTCAGTCTTTGGAAGATGCAGATGGAAGATTACCTTTATCAAAAGGATCTTTATACTCCGTTGTCTGAGAAGGTGAACAAACCCTCAAGCATGACAGATGCGGAATGAGATTTCTGGATAGGAAGGCACTTGGGACAATTGGTGTGTCTTGCATCTTCGGTATTATTTAATGTTTCAAAGGAAAAGACTACAAAAGATCTAATGGATGCATTAGGGAAGTTGTATGAAAAACCCTCTGCCTCTAACAAGATATTTTTAATGAAAAAGTTGTTTAATATGAAGATGTCGAGAATAGTTCAATAGCGAGATCATTTAAATGATTTCAATACGGTTGTGAATATGCTAGCTTTAGTTACAATAGAATTTGATGAAGAAGTTAGGGCTTTATTAATTCTCGTGCTCTTTACCCGAAAGTTGAAATACCCCGTAATGGCGGTAAGCAACTCGGTTCCACTAACTTGAAGTTGAAGTTTGAGGATGTTGTAGGGGTGATTCTAAGCGAGGAAATGCGAAGAAAAAGTTACTGGGAATCTTCTACTTCGGGAATGCTTTGACAAAGTGGAAACTAGAGGGAGACAGAAGAATAGAGACAACCGTGGAAAATCGAAAGATCGAGCAAGATCAAAATCTAAGAGCAAGATTGTATGTTGGAATTGTGGAAAGTCCGGCACGCAAAGGACCGTTAGGAGCTTCGGGATAAGAAGAAACAACAGGGGAAGAAAACAAGGAGGCAAATGTAGAATCGGGTAATGTATGCCAGATGCTTTGATTCTTTCTTTGCATAATATTACCAATCTTGGGTTTTAGATTTAGGGGCTTGTTTTCATGCTACTCCACATAGGCATTATTTTGTTGATTATGTTCAAGGATATTGGGCATGTTTTTTTGGTGATGATGAGCCTTGCAGTATAGTTGGAAAAGGTTACTGCTTCGGGTTAAGATGCAAAATGAGAATACATGGCTATTGAAGGATGTCGGATATGTGCCTACATTAAGGAGAAATTTGATATCGGCGGGCAATTGGGAAGTGATGGTTGTAGTGTGATATTTACAGTGGACTCTTAGAAGGTTACCAAGGGTGCTCTTGTGGTGGCAAGAGGTAAGAAGATTGAAACCTTGTATTTATCCATTGATAGTACTAATGATTGTAATCTTGTGGCTTGATGCAAATACAACATTATGGCACTATAGGCTCGGTCGTATGAGCCATAAGGGCATGGACATCATAAAGAAGAATTTGCCTGGATATACAGAAACATGTTTGGATTTCTGTGAGAACTGCATATATGGGAAACAGAAGCGAGTAAGGTTTCTCAAGGTTGGACCTACGAAGAAAGAGAGTTAGAGTGGCACATTCGATGTGTGGGGCCACTTCGTATCATCTCTTTGGGGTTCAAGTTATTATGTTACTTTTATTGATGATGCAACAAGGAAAGTTTGGGTTTATTGTATTAGAAACAAATCGATGTATTTGATGTTTTGGTAGAGAATGAAACAGTCTTAAGTTAAAATGTCTCGGGTTAGATAATGGAGGGGAGTATTGCAGCAATGATGAATTTGATGATTATTGTTCTAAGAATGGAATCCGTAGGCAAAAGACGGTTCCAGAACACCGTAGCGAAATGAAGTGTCGAAATGATGAACAAAACAATGATGGGACATGCTTAGGAGCATGAGGATACATGCAGGACTCGCCTCTTTATTTTTGGGCGAAGTGGTGAGCACAAATGTGTACTTGATAAACAGAGGACCCTCAAGTGCCTTGGATGGAGGCATACCCGAGGAGGCTTGGTTTAGTAAGAAAGTCGATTATTCATTTCTTGAAGTTTTTGGATGTGAGTTTGTTTGTTCATATATGTGACAAGGATGATAGGACCAAGCTAGAGGCTAAATCGAAAAATGCACTTTTATTGGTTATGGTGGTGATGACTTTGGATTTAAATGTTGGAGTATTAAGGACAAGAAAATCATTCGGTCTAGAGATGTGGTCTTTAATGAGAAAATCATGTATAAACAACGATTAGGAAAACAAGGAAGAATCCAAGAAAGAATATGCGGTGGTAGAGGATCTTCGGATGGGACAAAGTGACCCATAAATCGCCTTCAGAACCTACTCAACAGAACTCCAAACTCCTACAATGAGGAGGTCTTCTAGGGTAAGAAAAGAACCTCAACGTTTTTCTTCTTTGCTTTATTATTTATTACTCACCGATAGTGGAGAGCCAGAGAGTTTTGATGAAGCAATGCGGGTAGATGCCAGTAAAAGTGGGAGCAAGCCATGGATGAGGAGCATAACTCTCTCATGGAGAACCGACTTGGGATTTGGTGAAGCTACCGGAAGGCAAAAGAGGATTGCGAGAACAAGTGGGTGTACGAGTTAAAGACGAAGGAGGAAAGAAAAGATATAAGGCCCGGTTGGTAGTCAAGGGGTTTGCATGTAAACAAGGTATAGATTTTGATGAGATTTTTTCTCCCGTAGTAAAAATGACTTCTATCGAATCGTTCTTGGAATAGTGGCAAAGATAAGACTTGCACTTAAAATAGTTAGATGTAAAGACTACATTTTTCCATGGTGATTTGGAGGAGGAGCTATATATGCAGCAACCGAAATGATATGAAGTCAAAGGTAAAGAGGAGATGGTGTGCAAAGTGAAGAAGAGCTTGATGGCACAAACAAGCTCCATGTCAATGGTATAAGAAGTTTGATAGCTTCATGATGGAGCAAGGTTATATTAGATGTCATTCGACCATTGCGTGTATACAAAGAAATTTGAAGACAAAAGTTATATTATCTTGTGTTTGTATGTTGATGACATGTATGTTGATGACATGCGGAAATAAAAGTACTCAAGAAACAAATGACTAAGTGAATCCTTTGATATGAAGGATTTGGGGGTATTCAGACAAATCCTTGGTATGAGGATAACTCGGGATAGGAAGGAACTAAGTGGCTTTATCTCGGGAAGAGTACATTAAGAAGGTATTAGATAGGTTTAACATGTAGGATGCTAAACCGGTTAGGACTCCTTTGCACCATTTTAAGTTATCAAAGGAGCAAAGTGTCTTAAGACAGTAGGAAAGAAACCAGATGTCCAAGATACCTTACTCATCAACGGTTGACAATTTGATGTATGCTTTATGGTGTGCACTAGGCCCGATATTGCCCATCCAAAGGGGGAGTCAGTGAGTAGATTTATGAGTGATCCAAGTAAAGAGCATCGACAAACAATAAAGTGGATCCTTTGGTATTTGAGAGGACCATGGGGACAGCTTTTGTGCTACTGATGGATCGACACCACTTTACGTGGTTATGTAGATTCGACATGGTGGAGATGTAGATGCAGCGGGAGGAGGAGCATGACAGTTATATTTACACTATAGGTGGGACAACGGTGAGTGGATTTCATGACTACGTAAGTGGTGGCTTTGTAACTACGGAGGTTGAGTATGTTCTTTGCCACGAGAGGCAAACAAAGAGATGATTTGGTTACAACAATTGCTTGAGGAGTCGGGGCATAAGCGGGAGGAATGTAAGCTGCATAGTGATAGTTAGAGTGCTATGCACCTAGCTAAGAACTCTGCTTTCCACTCCAGGACAAAGCATATACAGTTGAGATATCACTTCATCAAGACAACTTTGGAGGAAGATAAGTTGAAGTTGGAGAAGATTCATACCAGTCAGAATCTTGCAGACATGATGACCAAGGTGGTCACAAGGGATAAACTAAAGCTATGTTCAACTTTGGTTGGCCTTCGTGGATGACAGTGAAGGGTTGAGAAGCTTGCTCAGTGGAAATCAATCTCCAAGTGGGAGATTGTTATGTTTATGGAGCCTGTTTTCATGTTAGAGTTTGGTACACCTTCCATGTGTTACACTCGGATATTTTTACTACGGCATGGGTGGTTTATTAACCCATCGGTAATGGGTAACCGTTAAAGGTACATTTTTTTGGGCCCATGGTTTTTCTGGTACCCATTGTTTTGTAAAACCGCCTCGTCGGCTACCTATCGATGTACTTATAAATAGATGGACATACAATAGGACTTATATGAGTGTGTTTTGTGAAGGTGAATAGTGTGTGCGAATTCAAGTGCGAATTTGGGAGGCTTTGTTGAGCGCAACTCCAAACAAGATCCGATTATCAGTAATTGTGAAGACTATTGGCTTGTAATAAAATCTAAGCAAGTGTTTTTGGTGGATGTAGCCCACATTGGGTGAACCACGTTAAATATTGTCTTCGTGTTGTGCATTTTTATTTTTGTAATTCCATTCATACTTCTTATTATTGCGATTAGAGGAATTATTCCGCATTAGATATTATTAATTGCTAACAAATGGTTTTTCTCGATTTGAAAACTTTGGATGCACTCATCCAAGTTGTGTTTGCGGAGTGCCCTGCTTTTTCTACTTAAGCAAGTACTCTTAGTACTTTCTACCTCTCTTCTTTTTTATTTTATTTTAAAGGATACGTCATATACATATACAAGAAATAGTTACACAAAGTTCTATAAAAAAAAGATGTTTGTATATAATGACAATCATACCCTCATCCTAAGAGCAACATGAGAAAAATATAATGAGATGACATCTTGGAGTCCAGTACAAGCATCCTTGGTCAACATAGCTTCGTTGGCAAGGAGTTGGTGGCAAGCTTCATCCCTCCACATAGAACAAACGGCAAACAAGGAGTTGTTACTGTTGATAAAAACATTCATGCATTTAATTTTCCAATTTAACAAGTAAATCCGGGACTCTTAGACAATGCCATAATCCAACAAACACATGACGAACTCGAGAGAAACAATCACCAAACAAAGTAGAGCGCCAATGAATTCTGTTCGAGTCAACATTGAGCGTTGATCCTTAAGGTATCTCCAACACTGTCTAGCAAATCGACATTCCTAAAAGATATGCTTCACAGTCTTTGAATTTGCTTAAAGGAAAGCTGAAACGAAAAACACTTTGAAGACGATGAACCCATCTATAATGCGGATTTGTGAAGAGCAACGAGCATTAAGAACTGAAGATAAATGGTGTCTTTGGTGAAGCATCAAATACATTTGATGAGAGTCATACTAATGAAGCGGATAATCGAAGCACCACCTCCGGTCCCTCCATAGTAGACCAGCCATGCCGATATTCATTTAAAACATATTTGGCTCAGGAATAAGGCCTCTCAACTCCATGATTGAGGGACGGTCAGAAGCAAGGAGACCATACTCCTGTGCAAGTGCACGACACTCCTTCCATGAGTGAGTAGTGGAATCCCACAAGTCACCCCAAATGAAGATGCCCTTCCTACTCAACTTGTGAGCTTGAAAGCAAGGCAATTCCATCACACACAAACCTTGATCCCTCTAATACCATATAGGGCAACATGTTGAATCCTAACTAGCTTTGTTACCTTCCGAATGCCAACGCACCAAACAAGTAACAAATTTCCAAGCAAACCAACTAATCGTGAAGATGAGAGCAACTAACACTTTGAAGCTAAGTCACAAGGTTCGTGTTTGTGTTCGATAGTGATTAAATTCGAAATAAATTCGTGGGTAGATAAAATTCGGTAAAACAATTCGTGATTATATTCGCATAATGTAAATATCTATTTTTATTTTTATCATTTTAAAATAAAAGATATATACAAATTATATATATATATATATATATATATATATATAATTACAACTCTAGATGGCTTCAAAACTAAATACAAACTAATTAATTTTTTAAAATTAGAATAAAACAAAATTAAAAATTAAAAATCCTAATAGTAAAGATGAATTGTAAATAATATATAATAATAAATCACTAGACATAAATATTATATTAAACTACATTACCAAGTTACTAAACAATAATAATAAAATAAAATTAAGACATAAAGTTTTAATCTCATTACTTTTAATCTCCACCGTAACTATTAAAATTAAAACATAACCTAAGTTAAATATCAGCTAATATATAATGTTATAAATATAATATAATATATATTGAAGCAAATGAATTTATGCTCTTTATCCACGACGGTTCTTGATGGCACTTCCTCTCTCTAGATACACTTCCAAACTCCTCATTCAACATGTAGACAACATACAAGAGCACACAAATAGGTTTTAACAGTGACATCAGAGCAAAAACAATACATTTAGGGTATTTTCGCAGCTCAGCGATACAAATTTGAAGACTGAAGCCCTAGCCGACTGAGCCGACTCAAGTAGACCCAAAATTTCATGTTTTTAGGGTTTTAAAAACAAATTTATTGTTAAAAATATGTACAAATTTCTCTCGCGATTTTTAACAATTTTTTCGCCTTTCAAATGAAATTGCTTGAATTCAAATTTTTTCCTTCAAGTTCGCGAATCTTGTGACATTGCTTTGAAGAGATGAGGAGTCGATAGAATATATCACATAAATAAAAGCCCTCAAAGCCTCCTTGGGCTTTGCTGACTTGTTGCGCAGAAAATATCCAATGCCAAAACAAGATTTGCCAAGGTGCAAAACCCTCAAGACATCTCACCATCCACTTAGTTATGAGAATACTACCCCATGTCGCAACATTGATTAACCCCAAGCTCCCTCATCCTTGCAAGGAACTAAAGGAAGTCTGCTCTCCCCACCAAATTTAGAGCAAAAATAAGCCCTCAATTTTTTCTCAAGATGTCGACATTGGTTCTATTGGGAAAATAACACGACACACATGAGAGGCCCAAGAAGAATACGACTAACCACAATCAACTTGCACAAAATGGTAGGTCTTTAAAATGCCAAACATGAAGATTACTCTAAAGCTTCTAGAGGTACCAATCCCACATAGATATAGGTGATAAGTTGATGCGAAAGGGGATACCCAAGTAATACACAATGACTTCGGGGTGAATATAAGACCATTCTACAATGATCGACTATAGAAGAGTATCCAATCCAATAAACTAGATGTCCATTTTGTGATCACCGACAATAGCTCTCAAGTAGAGGAAAAGTGTTTAGACACATAAGGGCTTCATGAACAAAATCCCACTCCACCCTAGCCGAAAGAAAGGAATCATTGGTAAAATGATTATTAATCATCTTTAAACCATTAGGAATACGGATACCACGAATCTGCCCTCCAACTTGGGCAACCTCAACCACATAACTTAGAGCATACATTGTTAGGACATAAAGATAAGGGGCCAAGGGACACCCCTAACGGATGGACTGGTGTAAGAGGATCCGAGGAGACAAGGCATTGTTAATAGAAAAAAGGTTGAAACATTGGCGAAAATAGTGGACACTATGGCAACACAACGAGGTCCAAAGCCCAAGCAAGTCAACATCTTTGAGATGAAGGACCAATCAATCCGGTCATAAGATTTTTCAAAATCAATCCTTAGAATCGGAATTGTTGTCTAGTCTCTCTAGCCCATTCCATAGCTTCAAAAGCAGAAACCACAATGTCAAGAATAGACCTTCCTTGCACAAAACTAGTTTGCTCTTGATGCACCACATATTTATTGATCGACGGGATCCTCTAAAGCGAAAGCCTTGGCTATAATTTTGTGCACAATGGTAAGCATAATAGGATGCCAACCCCAAATAAATCTTGGGAGCATTCTTTGGAGCGAGCTTGATTAACCCTTGATTAAGAGACTCAGAAAGATGCCCATAAACGGACACCTCAAAAGCTAGAGAACATAAATCATCACCAATGATGTCTCACATGGCCTTGTAGAACTCACAAGGAAGACCATCCATCCCAGGAATTTGCCATTCTGCATGGATAATAAAGCTGCATGAAGCTCCTCTTTTGAGACGTCGTTATCCAATCTCTCCCTATCCCCACTAAAAACCTTGCGGGGAACCACTCTGCAACAAGCATCTCTAGTAGGCACTGCCACCCATTTGTCAAAAAATAGGGAGCAAAACAGTTTTGAAATGAAAGATTAAAAAACTTCTGATTTTTGGAGGATCCGTAGCCACGGAACCATCAGACCAGCGCAACCCAAACAACTTATTCGCATAAACCTTCCTCTTAAGGAAGTCAAAATAGAATTTGGAGCCCTCATCACCTTCTTGGATCCACTTTGAAGACAGGTTCGAATCCAAGCACCCTAGTTATACTCCTCACAATGACTAACTGCTGATTCCAATTTCGCAACCTCTTCCTCGAAGAGACATAATGGAAATCCGCTTGAGGGAAATGCGAACCAACTCAAGACATTCCCAAGGATCACGCAAGTCCCTCCTTCGTTTCCGAGCAATCATCCTTCCCCATCCTGTCATAAACTTGACCGTGAGGCAAATGATAGCTTTCCACCAAAGGATTCACCCTTGATCACCAACTAGGTGAGAAGAAAGTTTCCAAACTCTTTGAACAAGGACACGAAAGTCTTTTGTCTCCAAATGAAAGACATTTAGTTTGAAAAAGAAGGCATCAAGTATTTGAAGGACCAAAAGAAATCACTGTCTGACTTGGAAGGTGATTTGAGCTTGTAACATCCATGAGCACCTCAACAAAACGTCTTTGACCTGAGAAAGACATGTCTTCATGAGGGCCATAAAAACAATCCAATTGAGCTTGAATTTTATAACCAGCTTGACTATAATTGGACCAGTAAACCAACCGCCATGCTTGAGCCCTTTTTGCTTCCAATTGGGGTAAAATATTTGGAGCGAGTCCTTACATCGACACCATGCCTTCTTTTCAAAGACACCGAACATAGAGCCTAGGCCTCCACATCTATCTCCATCCCACTCCACCATGTTAAAATCCCCACCTCCAGAGGTAATCTTGGGAAAGCTGCTATGGGAGGCATTGGTAGGGATGTTGAAGGTGGGGTACAGTTCCTTTTTGCTGAGAATCTTGGCTCTACTACCAACAATCTGGTTGAGGTGAAAGCTATTTACAAAGGTATGCAAGAGGCCTTGAAAATTGGATGGCATAAAATCCAGGTTGAATCGGATTCCCAAATTATTATCCACCTGCTTTCTGATAATAGATTGGATTCCCCTCCTAATTGGCGCATTGTCAAAGAGGTGTGGAAGATGAAACAACTAAAAGGTCAATTCCTCGAGGTCCAATTCAATCACATTCCTCGGGAAAGAAACAAAGTTGCTGATGGACTTGCTAACTGGGCTCTAGACAACAAGGACCTATTTTGTTATGGATTGCCCCCTCCATGGTGGTCCAATAAGATTCAGGAGGATATCATACTTATTCTTAAACTTGATTCTTTGTCACGATGGTTTTATCGGCTTTTCAGTTGGTTAATGCTCAAGCTTGGACTAATAGCTTTCAGGTTTGGCATAGCCGAATTGGTAATTTTGAGCTTTACATAATATAAGGTTCTTTTTTTGTTTTAAAAAAAAAACCCACCATCCACTTTGCAACAGGAAGAGACAAAGCCATCCAATTGCACACCCTACGGTGCTACGATCTGAAATTAGGTGCATAAACAACACAAAATCCAATCACACGGTCCTAAACTAAAAGAGTGATCCGACGAGCCGATGCATAGTCGTGTAGGGGAATACCTTCTCATCAGCGCTACTGTTGGAAGAGTTTCTCTTCCACTCAACCCTCGATCTCGGTAGCAGGGGAGCTTATCGTGAGGCCTCCTTATAGCTAGGTGGAGAACAACGGTTTTCACTAGGAGCATTCCCCGGAGACTAACCTTTTTGGGCGGGGTCGAGATTGCTAGATGTAAACAACGAGAGGGTTTTGTTGCTCGAAAAAAGCTCAAAAGCATAGTCTTCGAGAATCAACCCTCGACTTCGGTTTCTATATAATGATTTTTTTTTGAGCTTTTGTTGAGTCGCCTTCTTTTTGTTCAAACCGAATGTCTCTCACTTGGACTTGGAGGATTGTTGTGCCCTTGTTTAGAGGGTATAAAACCTTTCTCTCTGTCTATTTGGTGCTCAAGGGTAGATCCTTTGGTGGGAGGTTGCTTTCGACGCACAATCAAGTTCATAAGAGGTTGGGGTAGGATGATTTCCAAGAAGAGAAGGGAGCTTCGGGAGGCTTGGCAACATCTCGAGGAGGTTCACATTGCACTTGAAGCTGATATGTATAATGTGTCCCTTAAGGGAGAAGTGACGAATTTGGATTACTGTTTTCATATAGTTGAGGATTACATTACCAGGATGCGTGGATTCACTCCCGTCTTTAGTGGATCTAGGAGGGAGATGAAGGCTCCAAGTTCTACTTTGACTTCCTCATGGGGAAGGTTGTTGCGGAGAGGGTGTTTGGTTTATGGAAGGATAATAGCTATCTGGCTGATTATCCATATGATATCAGAAGCATGTTAAATATGCGTTGTCAAGGTATATTTGCTACCTATTCTCAAACGGATGGGGTGGTGGATGCTAGAGATATTTTCTATAGAGTTTTGCCCCTTGAAGGTTTCTATTAGGGATATGGTAGGTTGGACATAGGAATTTTGAAAGATAAACTTCACATTGCTCTTCTCTCTATGCGGGATGGTAAATCTTCGGAATAAATGGCCTTCCTTGTGAGTTTTTACAAGGTCATGTGGGATGCCTTTGGTGATGACTTCCATTCTTTGGCCGTTGAGGTGTTGATACGCAAGTCATCTCTTTAAGTTTTGAATCAAGGGTTGGTCAAGCTAACCCCAAAGAAAGAACATTTCTAGAGATCTTATTGGAGGTTGGCGACCTATTACTTTTCTTCTTGTTGCTTATAAGATTATAGCTAAGGCCTTGGCTTTGAGGTTTTGCTCAATGGCCAAATATGTAGTTTGCTGAGAGCAGATTGGATTTGTGTAGGGAGGTTTATTCTTGACATTGTAGTTTTTGCTTGGGAGGCTATGGAGTGGGCTAGCGAGATTGGCCAACAACCCCTTATTATGAAAAGTGATTTTGTTAAGACATATGACCCGTTGATTGGTCCTTTATCTTATAGATGTTGACTTGCTTGGGTTTTGGACATCGATGATTTGTCATGGTGACCACCCTCTTCACCAACGCTTTTGCCTTTGTTTCATTTGATAACGCCTTATCTCTATAGATATTTTTGCATCATCCATTCATCGTGGGTGTCCCATGGCTTCCTATCTTATGTCATGACAACTAATGCTCTAGGCTACTTTCTTGAGGCCGCCCATGTTGCAGGTAAGATCCATGGTATCCTTTTACTAGATGCTTTAGAGATGGTTAATAATCACTTTGCCGATGTCTACCTCCTCTTGGTTAGGGGAGCGGAACTCCATTGAGGTAATCCGAGCTTGTTTGGACATGTTTTGCCTAGTCGCTAGAGCCATGTTCAATGATCATGAAACAAATTTATGGCTGGTTAGGTTGGATGCTCACTGGATTGGATCCTTGTCGTATGGTTTTATATGTATCTAGAGTTCATTGTTCGATACTTGGGTGTCCCTTTTGGTGTTGGTTTTTTTGTCTCCATGTGAGCTTGGTGTCTTTAGAGACTTAGAGCAATCTTCATATTTGGTACCATAAGGACCTCCCATTTGCTAGAAAGATGACAATAATTAATTGCATTCTCCGGCCTCTCATATATGCTCTCTTGTTGGTTTCCCAAAGCAGTCACGCTTTGATGACTCGAGCACCCGAGGCGTACTTGTGGTCTAAGTTTGGTGGAGATTGTTGTGTTCATATTTATTTGTTTGCCCCATGCCCAAGGAAGAAGTGGGCTTTGGGTTGATTGATGTTACCACTCAAGGCAACATCCTCTTAGTAAAATGGGTGGTGCAAAGTCTTGAGGGTACTACGTTGTGGCATATTTTGTTTTGGCATCGAATGGAAACCGTATAGCATATTGGTAAAGTTTGAGGAGCTTTTAGTTTTGCGATATTCTCTCATCCCCTTGTTTGTTCCGTGTCGGGATCCCTCATTTTTAGGAGCATTTGGGCAGCTTGGAAACTTGTTCTTGGCTTGGTTCGTTGGCATTGGGAGGGTAGTAGAGCGGGAGGGGACTTTGCATGCCATCCCATATGGAGTTGGAGAGAGTAAGACTCATGTTTCGGAGATGCCTTGCTTTCGTGCCCACAATTTGAGTGGGAAAGGCATCTTCTTTTTGGGGACTTGTGGGACTCTGATTGTTGGCTAGATTTTCTGCACAACTGAAAACTTAGGCAATCATGAGATAAATCTCCCTCATTTACCGGTGAGGCTCCCGTGTAAGATTTTGTCAATTATATTTTCTAATATCTATCTGTTGGTTTTACTTTAACTACGTAGCTCATGAACCATAGCTAGGCAATTTTGCAGCAAGTAAGCAATTGTAAGCAATATGTGCAGGAAAGAGAAATAATTAAATACGAGAAGAAGGAAAGGAGATGTGCAACCTAACCAATAGTTGACAGAGTTGGTCACATGCACATAGACGAAACAAATAGATCTTGAAATGCAGAATTTAAAGCAAAGGAAAGTTTGATTCGATTTAAGATAACACAAATTTTATGCAAAGATCTAAAAAGAAATAAGAAACAAATGCACCGTTGACACAAAGTTCTCCAAAAATCTACCTCCTCTCTATTCCTCAGCTTTCAGAAAGCTATCAAGGGTTTCAGCTCAAAGTTTGGAACACAAGAATGTTGATTACAAATTCTGATCCTTTAACCCGTAGGTTCTTCCTCTATTTATAGTGTATAGAGGGCAATTACAAATAGGAAAACAATAACTGAACTGACACATGTAGAAGCTATAAAGAAAACAACCGGCAATCTTTCCCTGAAATTTCTCTCCTCATGACATGCATTTGAAGACTAAATCAAAGTTTTGCATGTCTGCCACCTATTCTCAATTGAGGACCTTTTCAGATAACTAGAAGAAATGGCTTTTAACCAATTACTTTAGTTTTACAATTTTGTCTCGAGAAATAAGAATAAGGGAGGGAAGGGAAGAAGAAAGAAAATATGCCGACCGTCATACTCTATGCTTTTTCTTTGTTCTGAAACTGAATATACTTGTCGAACATGTGACTCAGTGTTTTCCCATCTGTTGCTGGCATCCTGCATGCTAATTGCAATCACCACTGGCCATGCCGGAAGCTTAAGGCAATAATTAATAAATTGTGCATCCAACCTGATTATTGTCTTCCCTGCAGCATCTCGAATTGTTCTGGAAAGAGGATGATAAGACCTGGCACATTCCATAACAAATTTAGGCAATTGAGTTGTGACTAGAAACGTTGAGGCTTGAATGATCCCGCTACTTTTAATTGCCCGCATAAGAGATGTCCTTCCAGCTCTGGATCTGTCAATTAAATCGGTGATAGGTTCAGGGCCTATGTCTGTATCATTGATTTCAGCATATCTGGAAGCAATGCACGATTCTGCTGACCCTTCTCTTTCATTATGCCTGGAATAATCTTTGTCTGAGCTCTTTTCCTTTTAATTATGCCAGAATCCTTTGTAATTGGATCAATTTGTGTAGATCTGACAATTTCTTCTGATTCGGAAGATATATTCAATGTATCTGACATTGACTTCTGCTTTCTTCACCAACATGAGCACCTGTGATGAATACTTGCAATTGATTCAGACAAATATGGAGTCCATGGCATGAATACTCAATTTTCATCACCAAAATTTGCTTATAAAGCCTGCTGCCCTCTATTTTTAGACTTTGCTTGCATGCCAAGCAAGCTAAAAATATTATTTTATTCACTTGTGCACTCACATCAACATGCAAATGCTCTGAATAATAAAAAGAAAGCTTCTCCAACCCTAGGCGCCAAAACGGATGCTTCCCGACAATTAATAAAAAAAGTCAGCTTTTAGGCACTTAGCTATGCCAGAATGGGTCGCACTTTTTGGCAAGGGTGAGTGCTAAAAATAAGAAGTCAACTTGATGGGAATTTCCACCCTGCACTGCAGCTCCAAAAATCCCCTCTTCCACTTAAGTGACTTGTCCTTCATCATGGGAATTTTCACCCTGCGTTGCAGGTAAGAAATTCCCATATTCCTGCCATTGTGGAAATTCCCATTAGCAACTTAAGTCATTTCCCAAAAAGTGCGATTCGCATTGTGTCTTCTCGCCTTTAAATTTGCGTGAAAATTTGTCCTTTGAAGGCAAAGTGTGGAAATTGGACGAGGAAGGCAACTTTGAAAATCACATCGGTAGGCATGAAGACGCATTTCTTTCCTTTTTTGGATTGTTGGTGAAGAAAACACAAGAATAAAATAAAATTTGCCATTTTTGGAAAGGGTCCGAGAAGATGTAGCAACAAAACTTGCATGTGCCATAACTTTCATTCCGTGGCTCTGTTTTAGGTGTCATTTTCTCTAAAAGTGCATATTTTCTCAAGCTCTACGCATTGATGGCAATATTTTTCTTATTTTCATAAAATTCGTTTTTGCACCTTTTTGGACCAAGCGACTTCTTGCAATCTTCTGAAAGAATCCCGAGCTCTGATCGCTTTGTAGACAAATTAGTAATTAAAAATACTAGATAGCTTTTCAAAACCCTAGGTCCTGGGAAAGATCTGGAAAGAAGGATGAATAGGCTATAGGAATTGCTGGAGAAAACAAACCAAAACACAGACAAAAAGAAATAAAACAAAACAAAAACAGCTGCGGGCAATTGCTCAAAAAATTCTCCAATTAGCTGATCTGCAAAAATTCTCCCCCCGGATGAATGTTCTGTGGTAATAATGATGGGGTGAAGTGCTTTATATAACCTAAATCCTCCAATTTTAGCTCAATCTATTTTTAAAAGAAATTTATTTATTTAATAAATAAATAAATAAAATTCTCTCAGACAAAACCTGGCGAAGGGATAGAGTGAGTTTTAGCATGTGGGTACTTGGGGAATTTGGCTTTTATGACTCTCTGGGGTTACCTTAGAGCAATGCAAACAACTGCAGGCAAAACAAACACAAAACGACTTGTTACTTTGAAAAGAACGATTTTTTTAAAAGGGGTAGTCCTAGATTTCAGGGTGAAATTTTGGGAACACCACTTGCTACTCACATTTGGAGTAACATACTCTTGCTCGGGACTGTGGACTCCTCACATTTGATTGTCACTCGGTCATGGAGCTAAGAGGTCTCATTCCAAAATCAAAGTTGTTCAAAATGAATATAAGTATGCTTGGTCCACTCTGTAGAGATTGGAGATAGTGCTTTGGTCATGCTTGTATGACTTCCTTCATATGTATTTGATGCTACATCAGAGACATCCTCTATCCCTAGTCTTTAGTGCTTGTTGGCTTTCTGCATACTCGGAACACAGTGGATTCACTGCCTTTATAGTGTTTGGCCGGGCTTTCCTAGAAGTTGAGAGTTTTTGCTTGGTTGGTTGTTTACCAAGGGATTCCATTGAAGGCCAGGTTCAGGTTGCCCAAGATTGGAATCTCGGATGACCATTGTCTTGTTTGCCACTACATAGAGATCGTGAAGGACATCTTTTGGAAGTGTCAGTTTGTTAGAGAATGCTGGAGATACCTTGAGAATCAGTAGTCAACGATGTTTTGGAGAAGGATTCATTAGCAACCAGCTTTGCTTGGTGATTTTCGCTCTCAGGTTTTTCTAGTGATTGTTGAAATTTGGCATTGCACGAGGATCTCAATCTTATTTATTCTTTGGAAAGTTTGGTGCAAGAATATTTTTGCTCACGAGGACAGCTCTTTGCCCACCTTCTATTCTTTGTGAAGAGATGAGGTTTGCCATCAGCTCCTTGCTAAAGGAGCATTTTTTTATCAAAGATGCCCGTGCTTTGGATCCCGCATTTTACGCTGATTTTATTTCTGCCCTGGTTTCGCTCTAAATGAGGATATGATCTTCATTGTATATACCTATCCTTTCATGATACAATCTTTTGTATATATCTTTTGTTAATATATGTAGTATCTTTAAATTTTTTTATGCCAATACTAAATTACTAAGTATTAATTGATAAATTTAATATTATTAAATTAATAGTAAACTAATTTTATAATGAAGATATGTAGTGTCTTTCAAAAAAAAAAACTTATGCCAATATTAAACTACTAAGTATTAATTAATAAATTTAATATTATTAAATAAATACTAAACTAATTTTATAATTTGTAATTTAGATTTCTTATTTACTAGTTTAATAATAATAAATATTAAGCGAAAATTAAATTCTTCTTTGGAGTCGGGCCTTCTTCGGGCTCCTCGACCCTCAGGTAATGGCTCCACTGTTTTAGGGCCAAATGATTTGGAGATTGAGTCTGGTTGGCAAGTTAAGAGGAACGAACTGAAATTGGCTACCTCATTGGCTCATCTGAATTAAGGTTGAGAAGAGCTTGCATTGCTTGACCTAACACAAGATGTACCATGTTGGAGCCTGCGATGTTTTGTGTATGTCAAGGAAGCAGCTCCAGCCATTCTAACCTCTGTCAAGGTATTGAAAACGACCAACTCCTCCTATCAGCTCCACCAATGCACACAATCATCCCTATCACTTGTTATCCACTCCTTCCATGCAAACAATCATTGTTTGTCAAGAGAAAACCAGAAAACCAGAATTAGTGTGTGACAGTGATAAAAGTGAAAATTTGGAATGGGCTCCTGAAAATAGACTTTGAATGAGTGAATGAGTGTTTTAAAGTGTTAGGATGACTTTTAAGTTTAGGTTAGTGTTTAAAAAAAAACTTTATTGGCTTTTTTCAAATTAATTAGATGGAAAACGGCAAGCCTCAACGAGTTGACATACGGGACTTGTGATTCCCGCAAGACTCGCGAGTCTAACAGGGACTTGCCAGAGTTGCCTATAGACTCACCTAGTCAGTCAAATTTTTGCCAAAACCTTGCTCAATGGACTCAAACCTGAATTCGCCAGGACTCGCAGAGACTTGCTGAGTCTCTTAACACTGCATACAGAGACACCCATCTCTTGACAATCCTCGTTACAAAGGCATCACTAATTTGGGATTCCTACTTATTTGTCTTCTCGACTATAGCCCAAAAACAATAGGAACAAAGAGGTATTGAAAGCTCAACCTAATTGGTTTTCCAAAGCAAGAACATTTGTTTCAATAGTTGACAACAGGCAAAATGTATGGCCAAGCTTGGGATTTAGATTGAGTGTTATGGATCTTCCCACATAGATACCCGCATGAAAGAAAAATACCAGTTGACTTGCAAAATATTAATAACACAACATTACAGGTCTACTGCAGAGGAAGATCATCTCCAAACCACACACAGTACACCCATCTCTTGATAATCCTCGTTACGAAGGCATCAATATTTTCGAACTCCAACTCTAATTTGGCTTTTGACTAGCCAAAACCAATAGGAACAAATAAAATATAACACACTTAATAATAGATATATCATATAATAATATCTATATCGATGGCAATGCATCAAGATGGCTGAGGACAATTAACAATAATTCGTGGACAATAAATTACATAAACATTAAAGTGTGCTCCTGTAACAGATCACTCAAAGGTCAAAATTTAAAGATTAGAGCATAAAATAATAACCGTTCTCTTGAATATCAAAGTCTATTCTGAAGGTTTCATCAATAATGGCTCAATTAAGGATAAGATCACGCTTCATGAATATTGACTCATCAGATATCCCTTTGGCTGCTTGGAGGACCTATGCTCTGAGAATTTATTTAGCACTCACGATGTAATAAACGATTAAAAAGTGCAAAGCATGCTATAAAAGCCATACTAGGCGTTTATTGACAGTCCAAGTTTATGTTTGCTGTTATTTGAAATGGGATTCTTGTGCCAAAGAATTATTCAATGAAACCTGTCCTTTCCGCAGCTGGAGCCAAATTACAGACAAAATGGACAATATGAAGAGAGATCAAGTCTTCTAAAGTAGGGTCTAAGAATTTCTCAGCCAAAAACCCAGTGATTCTTGATCATCAATGGAGTTTTCTATCTTTGTAAGCAATTCCATGAGAGCAGAAACTTCGTGACAAATGCACAAATTGCATAGGGAGAAGTAACCTGAATAATTCATATCTCAAATTAAGCCCCATCTATATGTTATCTGGGTATTTGACTGGCCATGGAAGCTGAGCTATTGTCCTCTAATAACCCATGCTGTACCTACAGATGTAGCATACATAAGCAATAAGCTTGCATATATCTAAAGTATTGTTCCTGTTTTTCAAGAACTCAAAAACAGCACAATCAATTGATTGTTTGAGACACTTTTGTATTTTGCGGTCAAGCACATTTCCCACCATACAAGGCTCGATCATCAAACTAATGCAGGCCGAAAAATACTTTTTAAGTCTGAAATATACCAAATTTAGTATGTTCTCTAGAAAGGGCATAATTTGCAATCTTTGATTTTGTATTGCTAGGCGAGCGCCTGAACAGATGTTAGGCATTTGTTTTAATTTTACATCTGGGCTCAACAGTTCAGTTAATAGGTGCATCTCTGCTGTTTTTCGGTTTCAGCTTGGTTATGGCTTTGGTAACATGTTTGTAGGCATTTGTTTTAATTTTACATTTGGGCTGAACAGTTGAGTTAATCTGTGCATTTTTGTTGTTTTTCACTTTCAGCTCGGTTATGGCTTCGCTAACATGTTTTATTGGACTGCATTTTGGGCATATTCTTGTGAATTTTAAGGTATGGTAAGAAATGTCCCCATACACTTTTATGAAGAAAACCAATATCTATGAACACTTATGTGTGATGGAGTTTTTTTGCCAACCGCATATTTATCATGAAATGAGCTAATTCACACCTGATTCCAATAAAGTTTTTATGGATTTTTCTGAGACAGTCCTCACTGGAATCATTCTTGACAATGTGTAGGTGTTGTGATATGACTACAGTTGCATATTATACAGAATTGTTAGATTTTATACAGCTTAAGAACGCTTTCCTCACCATGACCTTCTTCCATATAGTGACAAAACCCTTGTTTGTTTCTGAGTTTAAAGTGTCAATCACCGGCACATTGCCATGAACGCATATGCTATATAGTATATTCTCTTAGCCCATGCTTTTTTTGTCTTATTCACAGGGCCACAGGGACAGAATTCATCATTGGATAATCTCTTCCTTTGTACTTCTTTTGTTTGGAATTTTCCTTGAGATATTGGGTAAGTTGATGATGATTAAGAATATAATGCCATCAGTCGCATAAATGAAAGCATTAAAGATGATGTAGTTTTGTTAAAATACTTGATAAATTTTTATTATATTGAAAAGGAAGTTGATATCTAGCTTGTATGATTGACAGGAAGTTCTATTTCATTTTTTTTTTTGACTTTTCTACTCCCTAAAACCGAACCCTAAACACTAAATGAATAAAATAATACACCCTCTCCCCCACAAAAAGTTATAAAAAGCACCCACCCCTCTCATTTGAAATCACACAAACAATTTCATTGTCTTTTTGCAAGTGAATGAGCAAAGAGCCAAAGAAGAGTTGTGAAGAGCTTAGTGGAGGCAAAGATTGGAAGGAGGTTTTGCAAAGAGCTTAGAGGAGGCAAAGATTTGAAGGAGGGGCAGCGATTGCTTCTATTGTTTGGAGTCCACCATTGCAAGGAGGAGAAGGAGAAGAAGCCATTGTTGAGACTTGAGAGGAAGAGATTGTTTTAAAATTTTAAATTTAGTGTTCATTCAAGAATCAAAACTAGAAGAGTAGACTTGAGAGGAAGAGGTAGCATTTGTAATTTTGTTTAGAGGCAACCAGGATCTACGATTCTACACTACAGGTATACCGTATTTTAATTTTAATTTTATTTTTAATTCATCCTTTCGTTTTATTTTTTTACGGTTATTTATTTATTTATTATGTTGCATTTTTTTAAAGTTTATAATTTAAACACATCCTAAATCTGTGTATGCTCTCACCTCGCGCCTTTATGGCGATCTTGGTGATCAAAAACAGATTAGGATGGCATAGTTTAGGGTTATTTAATTTATTAATTGGTAAAAAATCATTTTTAATTTTAAATGCATTGTTCAATGTTAATGTATTTGTTTTTTATTTTTAGCTTCCTAAATCTGTGTATGCTCTCACCTCGCGCCTTTATGGCGATCTTGGTGATCAAAAACAGATTAGGATGACATAACTAATTAGTAATTTATTTATGTTAAGGCAAATTGTTTTTAATTTTTTAAACATCCTAAACCTGTGTATGCTCTCACCTCGCGCCTTTATGGCGATCTTGGTGATCAAAAACAGATTAGGATGACATTAACTAATTTAAAAATTTTTTTAATTTTAAATGCATTGTTCAAATGTATTTGTTTTTTTTTTTTAGCTTCCTAAATCTGTGTATGCTCTCACCTCGCGCCTTTATGGCGATCTTGGTGATCAAAAACAGATTAGGATGACATAACTAATTAGTAATTTATTTATGTTAAGGCAAATTGTGTTTTAATTTTTTAAACATCCTAAACCTGTGTATGCTCTCACCTCGCGCCTTTATGGCGATCTTGGTGATCAAAAACAAATTAGGATGACATAACTAATTTATTTATGTTAAGGCAAAATGTTTTTAATTTTTTAAACATCCTAACTCTGTGTATGCTCTCACCTCGCCGTTATGGTGATCTTGGTGATCAAAAACAGATTAGGATGGCATCAAGTTCTGCTTCGGGTGGAGTGCAAGGCCAAGTTGAAAACACATCAGTTCCTATGAAACATGATCCTAATTCCCCTCTTTGGAGACATGTGACAGTGGTAGACAACATTGTTGGTGGTGGGTGTCGGGTTTGGACATGTCATGGTTGCCAAGCTCAGTACAAATCCTCATATAGCCGAGTGAAAATCCATTTGGTGTGTTGGAGGTGTGGGGATAAAGAGGTGCCCAAAAATATCAAATGAAAAAATGGCAGAGTACCTAAGAGAGCAAGAGGAGGCTGATAAACAAGCTGAAAGAAATAGAACTAGAATAATTCCTTCGCAAAGAAGGCCTTCATCACTACCACCCACACCTAGACCTACTTCTCATCCTTTCATTCAAACTCAAAGTCAACCATTTGATGAAGAGAGTCCAAAGAGCTCACGAAAAAGGCCAAAAGGAGCATTGGAGAAAGCATTTAATATTGAAAAGAGGGAGGTTGCTGATGAGGTTGTTGCTCGATGCATTTATGCATGTGGGCTGCCCTTTAATGTATTGAGATCTCCATATTGGCATCAAATGGTGAAGGGTATCAATGAAGCTCCACAAGGGTACAAATCCCCGAGTTACGAAAAAGTTCGAACCACACTCTTGGGAAAGGAAGTGGAACACATTCACAAGACTTTGCAGCCAATCAGAGACTCATGGAAGGAAACAGGGGTTTCCATCATTTCAGATGGATGGAAAGATGCTAGAAATAGACCCCTCATAAATGTTGTTGCAGTATGCCCTAAAGGGGCAATGTTCCTTAAAGCCATTGACTGTGAAGGGGAAGTCAAGGATGCACAATTTATTGCTGACATTTTAATAGAGGCAATTGAGTCGGTGGGCCCCCATAATGTTGTCCAAGTCATCACGGACAACGCTAAAAATTGTAAAGCAACAGGAATGATCATAGAGGGTAGATATGAGCACATTTTTTGGACCCCTTGTGTTGTCCACTCCCTTAATTTGATGCTCCAAAAGATTGGGAAAATCCCATGGATTGAGCAAATTTATTACGAGGCAAATGACATTCAAATGTTTATCACAAACCATCATATGTCACAAGCCATTTTCAGAAATTCTCAAGGTTAGAGTTGTTGAAGGTTGCAAAAACTAGATTTGCCTCTCACACGCTTGTTTTGAGACGGCTTGTGAAGGTGAGAGAGGCTTTAAGCAGTATGGTGATCAGCAGTGTTTGGTCAGTGTGGAGGCAGTCAAATACAGAGAAAGCTACAAGGGTAAAATCATGGGTCCTTGATGAGGATTGGTGGGCCAAGGTTGAGTACTTGTTGAGTTTTACAGAACCCATTCTCTCCATGATCCGATATGTAGATACTTGATGAAGCATGCTTGGGAGAGATATATGATGGCATAGATTCCATGCTTGAGCGTATCAGAGATATAATACAAAAAAAAGGGCAAGATCCAAAAGAGACCTTCTACGGTGAGGTCAAGAGTGTGGTCATGAAGAGGTGGAATAAAATGACCACCTCATTACATCTCCTTGCTTATGCACTGACCCCAAAGTACTATAGCTCTGATGTACTTGGGCTACCAAACAGGCAAGCACCATTTTCTGACTCCGAAGTTGGAAATGGAACCAGGGCAACATTCAAAAGAATTTTTCCTGATCCATCTATAGCCAGTGTGGTCAGAAGTGAAATGGGCATGTTTATTGGTTCAGAAGGCAACATGGGATCGATTGAGGCTCTTTTCGACAAGAGCAGCTTGACTCCAACCACATGGTGGCGTGTACATGGCCATGATGCCAAGTACTTACGTCCTATTGCTATAAAAGTTCTTTCACAGGTATAACATTTATAAATTTTAAAATTTAGAATCATTTCGAATATTTTAAATTTTATTAAGTTAGAACTTAGGATACTAACTTGTCTTTGAATTTCAATTTTCTAACTTTGTTGTAATAGGTGGCTAGTAATTCTTCCGCAGAGCGGAATTGGAGTACTTATAGCTTTATCCACTCAGCTAAAAGAAACAAGTTGGCATCTAAAAAAGCTGAGGATTTGGTATATGTGCACTCCAATTTGCGCCTCTTGTCACACAAGTCTAAGGAGTATGCTAGAGGGCCTCACAAACTTTGGGATCTTATTCCGAGACCCACGAGACTTGGATGCCTCCATAGCCACGCTTGCCCAACTTTCATTATTTGATGGCGAAGATGATGCTCGAGGAGTTCGCGAGGAGTGGAGAGTGGAGTTAATGAGAGTGGAGCTAGCGCAAGTGGCACACAAGAACTTGATTTTGAGGAAAATCTAGATGATATATTCTAGATTTGTTTGTATTCCTATATCATATGTATGGCAGCCACATGAACAATGAAATGTAAAATCTTAAGTATATTGTATGTTTTGAAAATTTGAACATGGATCCTAGTATATTTTTCAAATTTCAAGTTTTGTTCGTATTCATCATTTCATGTTAACATGATATTCGTATATCATATGTATGGCAGCCACATGATCAATAAAAATGCAAAGTCTTAAGTATATTGAATGTTTTGAACATTGATTCAAGTTTTGTATTATTATTTCAGTTTTTTATGGACTAAAAAATGAGTAAAATGAGTAGATGTATAGTTAAAAATTAATCTCATCACGGACATTGGAGGTGTCAGCGCCCTTGGATACTACCAAATCAGCCACGAGATGGAGACAGTCAATGAGATGATATTCTTCTTTGCATACTACTATTAGAGCACCCCTAATTCTAGATGTAGTAGATCCATTATTCATCAATGTAGAGGGTTAAGTACCTCTTCTCATCTCCTTTTAGGAGGTCTACACGGACACATTACCAATTCCCCTTCCACTACTACCGGAGGGTATTTGGCCATGGATCTTAAGAGAGTTGATGTTTCTTTGAGTACACCTAGAATTGAAAACTTAGGTCCACTTGGCTCTAGCCATTCTCCCATGGATGTTGTTAGATCTAATGCCCCTTTTTAGGGCTAAATCTGGAAACAAGGGTTTAAACTTTGGCTACAAACCATAAGAATCGGATCTGAAAATACACCAACATCAAACTGAAAATAACCCGATTTTATTACAGTAGATCCAACAATAATAGAAACCCTAGCAACGAACTATAGAGGGACTTAAATGCACCATAAAACCATGCACAATAGCTGAAAACACTTCTAAATAATTATTTCATGTACGACAACACTTATCCATTCAATTTGCATCAAAGAAATGGAGAAAACTAGAGATAACACACTGCTGTAATTAAATTTGGAACAACAAAGAGGAAAGTCACATGCAAGGGCTGAAAACACTAGATGAACTCCTCCAAAAATAGCCAAACTATGGATTCCAGCCTTATAAATTATGCCGAATCTGAATATGAAAGAATAAATGAGTTATGTGCCCTAGAAGGCACCAAATCACACTCTAACCCAAGTCGCTCCCCTAGGGAAGAGCTCCAAAAATCATGCAAAGCCTTTGTAGGTCTTCTTCTTGATCCAAATCTGCAAAGAGTCTTCAATGGAGATCTTCAAGTCACCAAAAGGGAGGGTTTTCGTCCTCCACCAAGCCACAAGGAAGGTTTCCGTCCTCCTTGGATGCCACACAAGAGGGTTTTCGTCCTCAAGTGGAATGATATTGAGCAATCAACCCAAAAATCAATTGTAAATGTAAATGCGCCAAAGATGATCTCCAAATGAGCCCCTAAGACTCCTTTTATATCCCTTGCTTGGTGCCAAAGGCCAATTAGATGATGGCCGACCTCTTTAAGCTTCACTTTATCTTTTAATTTGCCTTTATAACTCCTCCAACCCAGCCAACCTGCCTTATAAAGGAAAACACTAAAAGAAAACATTAAAATTAATAAAAGAAAGCTGAAATGAAGTTCAATTACTTCCCTTGTTCACTTATTCTTCTTCGCCACGGGAATAGAATGGAAAGAAGTCTTCATTCGACATTAATATGAAAAGGGAACATTACAGTCCTCCCTTCCCAAAATTATGTCTTCAATGACAAAGCAACATAAACTTTATGTAATGTCCCCATTCCTACCTCCACGGTCTAGCGATTGGTTTTCCATCTTAGCCTTGGTCATACCCAAGGGGCTAGCGGCGTAGAGAGTTGTTGGGTATGGTTTTCACCTACATTTCACTTATATGTTATGTTTTGGCGTTATGCATGTACTTTATGATGACTTAAGTGAAAAAGGTGGGGTAATGTTCTATTTCTTCGTTGGGGTCACTTAAGTGGACTTTTTGGCCTAGGAGAAATAAAGTCACTTTAAGTGACGATTAAAATATGACATATCTCCAAGGGGGGTCGAATTAGGGTTTTATGGCCACTTTTATGATGGAAAAAGTTATAAAAGGTGGTGTTTGGGGAGGAAAAAGGATAGAGGTTCATTTTGCCATCTTATGTTGGAGCTTTCAGCTTGCTTTCCTTGCTTGTGGAGGTGAAATTCCACAGGAACCCTAGCTTCGGTAGTGAAAGATCTATCCCTAGCTAGTAGAGCACTCTTCGGTGGTGAGAGATCCAGCCCTAGTTTGCTATTGTGGAGTTTATTCAGATCGGGTGTCGATTCGAGTTTCGTGAGGCTTGCTGATCCAATTTCAAGTCCAGAAAGAGAAGACAACCATATTCAGTAAGAGAGATCATTTATTTTATCAGTGGAACTTCTTGTCATTACATGTTGATGCATGTCATTGCATGTTGATGCATGCTACATGCATGTCATTGCATGTTGATGCATGTTACTTGCATGTTGCTTTGCATGTTAGTTTAATTGCAATAAAAGTGAAGATATTGGTTATTTTCTGATTTTATACCTTGCTGCCTTAACTGTACTTTGCTGTCATATTTTTCTATATACTGCTGTCATAAAATCAGATTTTTATTTGTGAAAAATTTGGTTGGAAATCTTGAATATAAAATAAATCCGGAAAGGGGATATTTCAGTGGTATCAGAGCAGTCTTTTCTACAGCCTGTTGGGTAGTGTATGAAGGTTTATTCCAGGAAGAATACACCCAAGAAAGAAGGTCCAGACATGGCGGATAAAGATGGAAAATCAGAGGAACAACTGAATGAAGAGTTTATGAAGAAAATGTTTATAAATATGGTAAAACAACAAGAGACTACAAACCTCTACTTGAGCCAACTCACAGAGAGATTATCACAGGGTGGCCTTGGGAACCATATGGAAAGAGGTGAAAACAGTAATTTTGAGCTGCGGACTCACAAAGATGAAAACGGCATATCAGGGCAACACACTCCATCCCAAAACACATGGTTGAGCATGCATGAACCAGTTTTCCTAAAAATCCGTAGTGACACTGGTTGGGCAACAAGGGGATATTATTGATGAGGAGACTTGTTGGGCAAAGTATGAATCCTTGAGTGAAGGGTTCAAAGCTAATATGCCTTTCTCGGAGTATTGCAGGATGAAGATCGGTAGCCGGCCCAAGCGACATCACTATCCTCATGTTCTCGAGCTACAAAGGTGATTGGGCAGATTTCAGTTCACAGAAGATTCATAATGTCTTCCATGTTTCGTGCCTCAAAAAGGCACTTGGACAACATATTGCGCCTTCCATAGATTTACCACCATTGGATGACGAGGGGAAGCTGGTCTTAGAACCAAAATCTATTATTGAGGTAAGACAAAGGAAGCTTGAACAGGGTAATCACAGAATATCTAGTGCGGTGGAAAGACTTACCACTAGAGGATGCCACTTGGGAGGGAGAGCAGATTTTACAGCACCCTAGTTTACGTTCGCTTGAGGACAAGCAAATTTCGGGAAGGGCGGACTGTAATGTCCCCATTCCTACCTCCACGGTCTAGCGACTGGTTTTCCATCTTAGCCTTGGTCATACCCAAGGGGCTAGCGGCATAGAGAGTTGTTGGGTATGGTTTTCACCTACATTTCACTTATATGTTATGTTTTGGCGTTATGCATGTACTTTATGATGACTTAAGTGAAAAAGGTGGGGTAATGTTCTATTTCTTCGTTGGGGTCACTTAAGTGGACTTTTTGGCCTAGGAGAAATAAAGTCACTTTAAGTGACGATTAAAATATGACATATCTCCAAGGGGGGTCGAATTAGGGTTTTATGGCCACTTTTATGATGGAAAAAGTTATAAAAGGTGGTGTTTGGGGAGGAAAAAGGATAGAGGTTCATTTTGCCATCTTATGTTGGAGCTTTCAGCTTGCTTTCCTTGCTTGTGGAGGTGAAATTCCGCAGGAACCCTAGCTTTGGTAGTGAAAGATCTATCCCTAGCTAGTAGAGCACTCTTCGGTGGTGAGAGATCCAGCCCTAGTTTGCTATTGTGGAGTTTATTCAGATCGGGTTGTCAGATTCAGAGTTTCAGAGGCTTGCTGATCCAGTTTCAAGTCCAGAAAGAGAAGACAACCATATTCAGTAAGAGAGATCATTTATTTTATCAGTGGAACTTCTTGTCATTGCATGTTGATGCATGTTACATGCATGTCATTGCATGCTGATGCATGTTGCTGCATGTTAGTTTAATTGCAATAAAAGTGAAGATATTGGTTATTTTCTGATTTTATACCTTGCTGCCTTAACTGTACTTTGCTGTCATATTTTTCTATATACTGCTGTCATAAAATCAGATTTTTATTTGTGAAAAATTTGGTTGGAAATCTTGAATATAAAATAAATCCGGAAAGGGATACTACATTTTACTCAAGAATAATGCTTCGTTCCTTTCTATTATTCATCTAAAACTACTTATATATTTATAGGATGTAGACCCCTACAAATAAGGATCATTGTTCTAACAACATTCTCTAAAATACTCTAATACGAGTGTTATCAAAACCAACCTATCTACCTCCAACAAACAAATAATAACCGTATTAAAAATATGGTAACAATTTCACAGTAAATAAACTTGTAAACACTAGATTTTCTAACATTCCCCCTTAGTGTTTACATGGGAAGAAAACACATCTTAAGAATTGGAAACAGAATTGTATGCCTCCGCATACTTTTAGGTCTGCATACTACCGTCTGGATCTTGCTGCACATGACCACCCGCTTCACCACAGTGAATCCATCACCGGATGATCACACTTCCATCAATGCACCTACATACGAGAACTCAACAGTTCCCGCTTTCACTTCCAGTGAATGCTCTTTCACCACCCGTTCGATGAAGAAGTTTGACAATCGAGAGAATCTCAATAGTCGAGGATCACCGTAGTCACTGCCCTCCTATACAACTGTTCTCAGCATCCACAATGCACATTCTCCTTGTTTCAAACTTTGGCAGGGAATGAATACCTTGTTTTATTTTTGCACACACCACTCAAAGCAAACAACTGAAAAAAATGTGCCACCAGTGTTGTATGCGACCCCGTCGTTGGTGACTAATGAGAGGCGCCGATCGCCCTCCATCCTCCATTACCTTCGACCTCCAGTAGTTAAGTTGCTTATTCAACAAATTGGGTCAGCATGTGCTCGATGGTTCTGGCAGGTTCTCTATTGGTTAGTTCCATAGAAATTGGAACCCTCCCCATAATTCAGATGTTGCATACAAGCGATAATGCATCCATGATAATTTTTTCATTTTTAATATTTTGACCCCCTTTTTTAAATCACAAGACCACTATTTAACACGAGCACATATAATGAAGATTGGAAAATGATATAACAAAAAAGACAATTTTTACGATGACTCACAATACACTTTTAATGAAACAAATCTACAAATAATAAATTGACAGTTATATATAAAGTAAAATAAAACTATAATACCAAAAAGTCACTTAATAAATAAAAATAAAATAAAAGACCAACACAAAAGATTAAAACTTTAAAATAAAACTATATGAATTAATATAGTTTAAAATAAATAACTTAAAAGTAAAATTAAAAAACTAAAACTAAATCTGAAACTTTAAAAACTAGGATTCATATAACCTAAATAAAACCTAAAAGACTAAACCACTTACCATAAAGTCAAAACCATGAATTCTTTATAAGAAAACCGTGGGCTAAAGTCTAAAATTAACACAAATAACAAAAAGACAAAATACCTTTTAAAATACCTTTTTTTTGAATGATACTAAAACAAAGTCTAAATGAATGATATTTAGACTCAAATAACCAAACAAACAGAAAAACATTCTGATATAAACAATTAAACTCCTATGCTTTTTATTGATGACAACTTTATGACAAATTGGTTTCACCGTATGGAAGGAGTGAAACAAATCCTGCAACGTATTGATTCATATTTGACAGAAACGTGAACACATAGGAAAAGAGTTTCACTTATCACTTGACAGCTGAATTCTGTAGAATACGTCCACCACTCAACACAAAGATACTCCAGAATGCAAATGCCTTCATCGCACATGCCGCAGGTCTACTACGTCCTGACAAGTCAGAATCAGGCCTATCATTATTCCTAGTCGCTTAAAATAATTAGCCGCTCAAAGTCTAACACAATCTCATGCTTTGGTAAGTTCACGAGTTCAAGTGCTTCAAAATATCTGGTGTCCCCGAGATTTCACCCTAAAATCTGGGACTACCCCTTTTAAATTTTTTTGTTCTTTTCAAGTAATGGGTTGTTTTGTGTTTGTTTTGCTGCGGTTGTTTGCATTGGGTGTCCCGAGAAAGTCATTGCCTAAGGTATCCCCAAAGTTCCCTAAGTAGAAGTCAAAAAGCCAAATTCCCCAAATTCCCACATGCTTTATAACTCACTCAATCCCTTCACTAGACTTTGTCTGAAAGCATTTTATTTATTTATTTATTAAATAAATAAAGTTCTTTTAAAAATAGATTGAGCTAAAATTGGAGGATTTAGGTTATATAAAGCACTTCACCCCATCATTATTACCACAGAACATTCACCCGGGGGAAGAATTTTTGCAGATCAGCTAAGTGGAGAAATTTTTCTAGCAATTGCCCGAGCTTGTTTTTGTTTTGTTTTATTTCTTTTTGTTTGTGTTTTGGTTTGTTTTCTCCGGCAATTCCCGTAGCCTGTTCATTCTTCCTATCGACCTTTTCCCAGGCTTGGGGTTTTGAAAAGCTATCTAGTATTTTTAATTACCTAGGCAGTCTGGATATAGGTATGGGTATTGTGCAGTGCGATGCGCCGATACGGCAAATTTTTAAAAATCTTGGGTACGGTACGCTTTTGGGTACGTTATATATATATATATTTTTATATATACATGTATATAAATATATAAATATGCATATAAATTATAAATTTAAAGAAGCATTTGCATACTTATTGAAATTTAATTCTCATACATTGCATGCAGCATACTTATTGAAATTTTAATTTAATACTCGTGAGTCATAGAGTTATACAACTTAAAATCATTCATAGAACATGAAAACAAAATTGAAATTTCCAATACTTTGAGAATTGAGACTTGAGTTTGTATTGATAATTGATTCAGAATGACATAATGTTCAAAGAATCAAAACATGATAGTACATTCAAGTTCTCAACTTCTAGAGCATATCATCTAGATGATCGTCAAAATCATCTTCATGGATGCCACTTGCAGCTCCACTCCCACTAGCTCCACTTTCGAACACTTGTGAAGGGCTCCCTGGAAGTTCCTCATCAATGCCAAGAAGTGAAACATTGGCTAAACAAGCAGCTGAAGCTTCAAAGTCTGTGTTTTCAGGTTGGAGGTCCCAAAGCTTGTTAGGACCACTAGTATACTCTTGCGTCTTGTGGGTTAAGAGGCGCAAGTTGGAATGAACGTATACTAGATCTTCAGCCTTCTTCGATGCCAACATGCTGCGTTTGGCTGAGTGGATGAAGCCATAAGTACTCCAGTTGCGCTCTGCAGAAGAATTACTAGCCACCTGTCACAAAAAGCAAAGTATTAATATTATAAATTATTAATTAAAAAAAGAATGATATCATTTTGAATTTTAATTCGTAATTGGTAATTAAAATATCAAATAACAAGTTACAAACTTTATACCTGTGAGAGCAATTTGATCGCAACTGGTCGTAAGAACTTGGCATCATGGCCATGACAAGTCCACCACGTGATTGGATCCGTGGTGGGTTTGTCACAAATAGCCTCTACCTCTCCCATGCTACCTTGTCCATTTACAAACATTGACATCTCCTGGCGGACTGCAAGTGATGTAGCTGGATCTGGAAACAACCTCCTGAATGCTGCCCTCGTCCCATTTGCAACCTCGTGGTCATCATATGGTCGTTGTCTACCAGCTCTCCCAACTATTTCACTGCTGTAATATTTGGGATTTAAAGCATAAGCAAGGAGATGCAATGGGGTGGTCATTTTGTTCCACCTTTTCACGATCACATTTTTAACTTCATTATAAAAATTTTCCTCAGGGTCCTGCTCTTTGGCCTGTATGACATCATGGATTTTTTCAAGCATGGAGTCAATGCCATCATATATATCTCCAATGCAAGCATTATCTTTGTCAACAAATCGTATCATACTCAAAATAGGCTCTGTGAAACTCAACAAATATTCAACTCTTCCCCACCAATGCTCATCAAGGATCCATGATTTTATTTTTTGAGCTCTTTCTGTGTTTGATTGCCTCCAGACGGTCCAAACATTATCAATCACCATTATGCCCAAAGCACGTCTCACCTTCACAAGTCGTCTCAAGACGAGTGTGTGAGAGGCAAACCTAGTCTCTGCAACCTATTAAAAAAGAATGGAAACAATTCAATAACAACACAATTTGAAATTGATTTAAAAATTTAAAATCAAATATTAAATTTAAAATGAATTGTTCATTTACCTTCAACAGCTCCAACTTTGAAAATCTTCTGAATATGGCTTGAGACATGTGATGGTTGGTGACAAACATCTGAATCTCGTTTGCCTCCGTGTATATTTGCTCAATCCATGCAATTTTCCAATCTTTTGCATCATTAGATTCAGGGAGTGTATTGCACATGGTGTCCAAAATATGTGCTCATACCTACCCTCAACTATCAATCCCGCTGCCTTGCAATTTTTGGCGTTGTCCGTGATGACTTGGACAACCCTCTGCGGACCCACTGACTCAATAGCCTCAATGAGAATATTTGCAATGAATTGGGCATCTTTTACTTCCCCCTCACAATCAACAGCCTTCAGAAACATTGGCCCTTTAGGGCATACTGCAATAATGTTGATGAGAGGTCTATTTCTGGCATCTTTCCATCCATCTGATATAATAGAGACTCCTGAAGTAGTCCAAGAATCTCTAATTGGCTGTAGAGATGTCTGAATGTGTTGCACTTCTTTTGTCAAAAGAGAAGTGCGAACCTTATTATAGGTAGGGCTTGTATACCCCTGTGGTGCCTCATTAATGCCTCTCACCATCTGCTGCCAATAAGGTGATCTCAAGATATTGAATGGCAGTCCACATGCAAATATACACCGAGACACCAATTCATCTGCAATATCCCTCTTCTCGATGTTAAATGCTTTTTCTAATGGGCCTTTTGTTCTCTTGTTTGATGGCCCTGAGGTATCTGCATCAAAAGGGTCATCAACTGGAATAGTTTCAGCACGAGTCTCAATGAAAGGATGAAATGATGGTGTTGATGTTGGTGGTTTTCCCATGGACCTCTGCTGTAAAGAAACAGTTCTAGAGCGAGCTCTTGCTGCTTCAATGTTTGCATCCTCTTGCTCTTTTAGGTACGTGGCTATGGTTTTCTTTTCCACCTTCTTACATGGTCTAATACCCGTCCCCGATACCCCAGTCAAATGAGCTCTCAAACGGGTATATGAGGATTTAAATGAGGCGGCACAATGGGGACACGTCCAAACACGGACACCACCACCGGCAACAAACTCTGTCACTTCCACATGTCTCCATAAAGGATAATTCGGATCCATTTTCACTGCAATACCACCCGAAACATTTTCCCCCTCTTGCCCCACTGAAGCTGAACTGGATGCCATGATTGTAGGATTAATTCAATAACCTACAATAAGAGATATTTTTTAAAACATTGCTAAATAATAAATATTAAAATAATTTGTTGACCCATACACGTCATTCTCTGATTCTGATCACCAAGTTCGCCACAAATGGTGCGAGGTGAGAGCATACACAGAGGGTAGACGTTTAAATTTTTAACAAATTCAATTTTAAACTTTAAAATTTCAAAAAAACGAACACATAACTAACTAAAAAAATTAAACAGTTAGTCCTACACGTCAATCTCTGATTTTGATCACCAAGTTCGCCATAAATGGTGCGAGGTGAGAGCATACACAGAGGGTAGACGTTTAAATTTTTAACAAATTCAATTTTAAACTTTAAAATTTCAAAAAGCGAACACATAACTAAAAAAATTAAACAGTTAGTCCTACACGTCAATCTCTGATTCTGATCACCAAGTTCGCCATAAATGGTGCGAGGTGAGAGCATACACAGAGGGTAGATGTTTAATTAAATAAAACTTCACTATTAAACTTAAAATACGGAAAAATTAATAATATATTATATTTTAATAACCGTAAAATAAATAAATTATTAAATATTAAAAATAAATTTAGATCATGATCAATAATCGAAACACATCATTCATGATATTGATCATATTCATATACAAAACATTGCTCAAAAAATTAAAAAAAAAATGCCTGAATGCATGTAAAATACCTGGAAAAATCCTCCTTGATGTTTGTAGACTTGCTTCTCCTTCTCTCTTCCTCCTTCAAGCTCAATCACTCTCTCCTCCAAGCTCTTTTTCTCTCCTCCAAGCTCTTCCTTTCTCCTTCAACCTCTCTTTCTCTCTCTCCTTCAAGCTCAAGCAAAATATCAAATATAATGAAATATTGAGTGTGAGAAAAAAGTAGAGGGATTGGGTGTTTATATAAGTGTTTGGGGGGGTCGGTTAGGGTTAGGTTAGATTTAGAAAGTCTTAAAATTAAAAAAAAATAGCTTTTTTTTGAGTTTTTATGAAAATCGCTTTAAAAAACGCGTGAAAAAAAAAGGGTACGCTCGGAAACGTACCCACGAGGACAGAAGTCTTGTCGTCCGCACAAAAACCGAACCATACCATACCCATGTCCCACGGGTAGGTTTTTCGAGCGTACCACAACAGCATCACTGCGTACCACAAAGACTCACAGTGCGTTTCCACGTGGTATGGGGTGCCCTAATGCGTTTCAGATACCTAGTTAATTACTAATCATGCCTAAAGGTGATAAGAGCTCAGTGATTCTTTCATTACGAAGTTGCTCGCTTGTCCAAAAAGGTGCAAAAAAATGGATTTTATGAAAATAAGAAAAGTATTGCCATCAATGCGTAGAGCTCGAGAAAACATGCACTTTTAGAGAAAACGACACCTAAAAAAAGCCACGGATGGGGTGCCCTAAGTCATGGCAGTTAATTACTAAGTTTTGATAAGAGCTCACATTCTTTCTGGAGATTGCCTTTCCAAAAAGGTGCAAAAATGGATTTTATGAAAATAAGAAAAGTATTGCCATCGATTTAGAGCTCGAGAAAACATGCACTTTTAGAAAATCACCTAAAAAAAAAGCCACGGAGTGAAAGTCATGGCATTTTGCAAGTTTTGCTACTACATCTTCCCGGACCCTTTCCAAAAATGGAAAAATTTATTCTTTACTTGTGTTTTCTTCAAAAAATCCAAAAATGGAAATAAAATGTTACTGATGAGTTTTCACGCAACTTTAAAAGCAAAAGTCATGCAAGTCGCACTTTTTGGAAAGAAGCTTTCTTCCATGCAAGTCACATTTTTTGGAAGGATGGTTTTTAAGTGCCAGTGGGAATTTTGGCACTTTGCTGAAGGTGAAAAATTCCCATGATGGAAGTCAAGTCACTTAAGCTGCCAATGGAATTTTGGTAGTGGCAGGCAGGTGGGAATTTTATGCCTGCCTAGAAGGTTGTTTTTTCCCATCATTAAAGTCAAATCACTTAAGTTGCCAATGGGAATTTTGGTAGTGGCAGGCAGGTGGGAATTTTATGCTTGCCTGGAAGGTTGTTTTTTCCCATCATTAAAGTCAAATCACTTAAGTTGCCAATGGAATTTTGGTGGTGGCAGGTAGGTGGGAATTTTATGCCTGCATGGAAGGTTGTTTTTTCCCATTATGAAAGATAAATCACTTAAAGTACCAATGAGAATTTTAGAGCTGCCAGGAAGGGTAAGAATTCCCATCAAGGAAGTTTTATTCACCCATGCAAGTCGCATTTTTAAGAAAGAAGCTCTTTTTATGCAAGTCACACTTTTTGGAAGGAAGGCTTTAAGCTACCAATGGAATTTTGGTAGTGGTAGGCAGGTGGGAATTTTATGCCTGCCTGGAAGGTTGTTTTTTCCCATCATTAAAGACAAATCACTTAAGTGAAGGATGGGATTTTGGAGCTGCTTAGCAGGTAAAAATTCCCATTGCTTTGACTTCTTATTTTAGCATATCTTCAAGCCAAAAAGTGCGACCTATTCTCGCATAGCTAAATGCCTAAAACCGACTTTTTTAATCTTGGGAAGTATCTAGTTTTGGCGCTAGGGTTGAGAAGCTTTCTTTTTATTATTCGCTATTTGCATGTTGATGTGTGCACAAGTGAATAAAATAATATTTTTATCTTGCTTGGCATGCAAGAAAAGTCTAAAAGTAGAGGGCAACAGGGTTTATAATCAAATCTTGGTGAAGAAATTAGATATTCATGCTATGGACTGCATACTTGTTGGTGTTTGGGAGGACGAGCAAGACGAGCCCTCTGTATTCTCCTGGCTGACCGTGATCCATGGGGAGGGCCCCTAACCGAGTGCGATCATGAAAGCCTCTGGACTGGGAGGTGGCATCCCGGTCCTGACAGATCTGTCCGGGATCCATATTGGTGTCAAGATGTCGCTTGGTGCCCCTCTCCGGTGGGAGCACCATAAAGAAAGATGTGATCTGTCGAGTAGCAACCTGTCTGGGAGGAGACTGAAGGGTCTCATTCCGAAGCCTAAGAGCCTTCTAGGTAGAGAGCAAGACATCGCTGATCACAATACCTGAAGAAAGCTGCAAATGACAGATGCTCCTGAATAGGCAATAGAATCTCCCTCGATTTCATAGTAGACGGTGCACCTGAAAATGAATTGCTCCTTTGTTTCGACCTCCTGGAGAGAGCAAAGCTAACAAATCCTCTCCGAGCGGTCCAGCTTGGTGGTCCTCCACACGAAGTCTATGAGAGCCCACTTTGAACTGGCCTAAGAATATGCAAAGTTCCTGTAACCAATGTGGGGAAATACGTAGGCCGGCTAATAAGCCCATCATTGACCTCAAGGAAATGTGTAGTATAGAAAGCCATCTTAGGACGTAATCCACCCGAAGGGCTGATCCAAGTGTGCTGGATGAACTGCCTGTAAATATCGTCTCTGATAATTTTGTGCAGATCTTGCTTACTTGGTAGGAGATGGGCAGGAGCATCCAAGGAGTATTTGTATGGTGGGAGGTGGTCCATCTGAATCTCGAAAGAGCCATGAAGATGTGAGACTTCGGCATACCAAAGAATGGGAACAACCACCGTGGTCGAAAGAGCAACAACCTCGGAGGAACGATAGGCGAGGTAGAGATACCTATCCTTGCCTGCAGAGGAATCTGAAAAGTCCTCGGATGCGATGTAAAAGCGAAACAAGGCCAAATATAGTCTCTAGTCTAAAAGGGCGAGCCCCGAACTCAGCCAAGAGGATATTGTGTGGAACTGTCTCTTTGCACTTGATGATGCATCTGAGCATGAGGATTTGGACTCGCTCAACAGTGAGTCCATCAGAATCAAGCAGGATGGCCCCCAAACCTCAGAGCCATAGAGAATTGTGGGCCTCACAAGAGAATCCGAGAGAGACATCTTTGACAAGATGTCCTGGAAGTGGTGGTAGAAGCACTTGTCTCTCCAAGATTGCCAAAGAGCCATACCCCTTGTTGACGTGGGGCTGAAGAGCAGGCCGAAGACTGAAACGGGGCTCGTAAATAAAACTCCCAGAGTAAGTGTAGGAGCTGGTGATCTCAATCTCTTCCCCTCTATAGAAGAAATGGAAGTCAGAAGTCTTCAACCCATTGAAGATCATGACCTTGGTTTTACCAAGGTTAACTGTCAATTGTCTGTGGTCGCAAAAGAGGGCTAAGGCATCCAACTGTCTCTGGAAGTCCCTCCGCGGAAGAGGCAAGGAGGACTACATCATCTGCGAAAAGGAGAATGTAGATCAACACTGGTGGAGGAGACAACCATCCCCTTCCTGGATATGGTCCCTGATAAATTCCTCCAATTCATCAATATAAATACCAAACAAGGTAGGCGAGAGGGGGCAACCTTGTTTAACCCCGATGGTGCTCCTGATGAAATCAAAAACCGGCAACAATGTGAAGGCGGCCCAAAACCTCCTCATACAAGCGCATAATGGCGGCAAGAAGAGTTTCGAAATACCGATGTCTCTAAGTCTACGGAAAAGAGCTTCCCGTGGCACCGAGTCAAAGGCTTTCCGAAAATCCATGAAGTAGCAGAAAACCCTAGAGGAGTGGTGGCGTGCCTCCTCGGCTTGAAGGGTGAGGATGTGGTCGACGGTCTAGTAAGCAGGTCGGAACCCCACCTGCCCCTTGGCTCTGCAATGGTACTGCTCCAAAAACTCAAAAAGCTACATGTGGAGGACCGTGGCATACAACTTGGAGAATGTGTGGCCCACCATGATCGTCCTGTAGTTGTTCGGGTTGGAAGTGGGGCCCGACTTGTGGATGGGGTGAATGATATGGTGGGACCATGAGTTCGGAAAACCTGTACAAACCACCTGATTGAAGAGGTCCACAAGATAGTGTTTAGAGTGTCCAAACCGTGCTTGAAGAATTCTGCCTGGAAGCCCTCCTCATCTGCAGCCCTGCTGCTATTCATGGCTGAAATGGCTTTCTTCACATTCGTGTAAGTAAAAATATGACAGGTAGAGGGAGGGGACACAACCTGGATCTGGGGCTGGCCAGAATGTTGTAAAGGGTGGAAGTATGAGTAAACATGGAGCTGGGATGTAAGCCCTAGGGTAAAGAGGATTGACAGTATGGGTAGAATCGAGCATTCTTCCCTTGGTGGTGACAAGGTATGGTTGTACTTGACCGAGAAAGGCTACAGGGTAAAGCTAAGAAACTTAAGCCTCTTCGATATGGCCCATTTGAGATTCTCGGAACAACTGGGCAAGAATGCATTTTGCTTGGATTTGCCTCCTTATTGTTAGGAAAAATAGTATTTACATTTGGTAGTTTACTTTGGTAAATAGTAATTATACTATTACCTAAGTTAGAATATATTGTTTGGTATGTTATTGTTGTGAATAACAACAATAATATGCGGGTAGTGTTATTTGGTTAATAGGTTGAGAGATTATAGGATCGGAGCATCCCCAATTATAGGATATATGTCTCCTATATATTTGTATAATGGTTGCATCGAGTAATAATACGAAGAAGATTACTGTGTTAGATTTCTGTAAGTCTGATCCAAATCCTACATTTGGTAGCAGAGCAAGCATTTAAAAGTGGCTATGGAGTTTTAATGATTGATCATGGGGCAACCACACGAGTCATTTATTGCCCTGGATAATGGAGGATGAATTATATACAATAAAAATATTAGTATTGTAAGAATATAAGTATAATTTAATGTATTTGTTGTGTTCCTCGCTGACCTATGCTCGTGCATTATCAGATATGAGTGTATTATTTTTGAATATGTGATTCAAATAGTTGATCTCATATATCCCATTCAATTTGCAAAGTGTGCGTGGTGAGAGATTTTTTTGTAGTTGTATTCAGACAGAAGATAGAACGGAGTAATAACATCGTTTATTTTTGTGGCAATATTTCATCCATCTCAAGAGCAAGGGTGTATTTTGATCTTCCTCACTTGTCGATATGAGAGTTAAACCAGATTATTTGTTGTGCATAATCATTGGCAGGCTTCTATCTTCGACTCACACAATCCATTGTCATCATCTCATGCCAACATTTCCTTCTCTGCCAGACACTTGGGACTGCATTCATGCATGCCGATCTGACATACTATGCAAAGATTTCTCTCAATCGCTATCTACACGTATTCGAGTTGGTGTTGGACCATGTTTTGCATCAAGCTCTGTGTTATACATCGAGCATTGAGTTTGTTTTGATCTGCATATCCATTCTGCCCATGTGCCCTTTGACCATTCGTTTCGAGTCACGTGTCTCCTGGTATGTTCTTGCTGTGTTTAAATCGGTCAATGCATGGTTTTGCGAGCTCAACCCTCAAGCTCGGGAGAGTCCACCAAATTCGCTAGGTTTGATTTGTTTTACACTCGGCCGACAAATTTCTTCATGTCAACATGCAAGTTTTTCCAAGTTCCATGCCACGATGCCAACAAGTAAGGCTGTAAAGAGTGAGATAATTAAGGAAGAAAAATTGTATTTCTTGTTAAAAAGTTGAGTCATTGGTCTTGAAATTTTTTTGTTTATGTATAGAGTCTAGCTTTTGTTGTTTGTTGTTAGTCTCATTTATTAAATTGTTATGTTTAGTTTTGGTTCCATGAGAAAAAGTCATAAAATTTTGTTGATATTTAGTACTAGTTTATTTTTTAGTGTCATAAAGTATTTATAAGTCAAAAGGTCTATTTTTTGTATTTTTATTATATGTACAAAAACTCAAAAGGTCATTATGTTGCAATTTTTAAAGAGTCAAAGTTTCGTTGTCTCTAGTCAAATTTTCATTAATTCCAATTTTTAATTGGAATTTGTAATAAGGCATTATTTTTGTGTTTGGTATCGTTAAAAGTTGTATTGTCAAGAGTCCTTGTCAAAAGATTCGTTGAGTTGTAGTAGTCCAATCAAAAGTGTCGAATTTTTTTTTTTAAACGTGAAAAAGTTTAATTTTTTTTTCCCTTACGGACGCATTTTCAAAGTGTTACCCAACGTCCGAAAAATAAATGTTTCACATTGCGGGAGGAGACAAATAAAGTACAATGTGGAAACTATTGAACATCTTAGTCAAATCTAGTGAGCTAGCGACATGTATAATGGAGGCAAGAGGCACAGGAGGTTGGAGGTCAATCAGCGTCCTCTCGTTAGTCGCCAACGACGGGGCCGCAAGAAGGTTTGATGACTTGTTTTTTCAGTTGTGTGGTGTGCAAAATAAGAACAGATGTTCATTCCTGTTCATGTGTGTATGTGGCTATTCCTACATAATTCCCTGATGTAATAACATAGTGAAGAATAGAAAACACAAAGTGAAATGCAACATCGTGATTCTTGAAGAGGTTGAATAGTCATATGTGTTCCTGTTCATACCTAGGTTTGTGGTAAACCTTTGTAAAACCATTGAAGGTTGTGTAGATGGTTCTTGCTTGAGTTCCCACACTGAGTAGGTTAGATGTGTTCCCTACAGTGATTGGTTGATAAGCAGATGGTTCCTGTACGTGTTCCCACACTAGTTCGGTCATATGTGTTCCCGGTAGTGTATGGTCGATAAGAAGTTGATGTGTTCCTTCTTCTACCTTCAGTTCGAGTTGTGTGCCAAGATCATGAGCGAGCAGAGGCAAGCAAGCTGCAGAGAGAAGTGTGAATGTTTTTCTACCATGTAAACACTAAGGGGGAATGTTAAGAAAAACACAAATAACTATCTAAAATAAAAAAATTAGATGTCAACAAAAGACGAGTAATTATATTGATATTTGTCTTTGATATCTCATCATATCTAGGGTCAAGCCTATAAAATACATTAAAAAAAAACTAAAATGCAAGTCTCGAGACATGTATTGGTCTTTGAGACGTGTCTTTGTGGCATGAGACGTGTCTATGCAATGCTGGACTAAGGTGGTCTCCCCTGTATATCAGACTCTTGCTACTTTTACATAAATAATTTGCAAATTGTCTCTCATTTGAAATTCATTCGATAGGTTTGTAATGGCCTTTGTCTTCCTTTTCTCTTAATTATGAACCATGTAACATAGTCATGATTCCCATTCACACTTTGCATGAAGCCACTTGCATTAAACACTTCATGCCTGCAGTTCATCATTTTATGACTTTGACTTCAATCCATTACTTTGTCGCTCTACAAAATTGTTTCACAAGGTGGTTTTTAAATTTGTACAAGAGTTTACCATGCTTATATATAGACTGGTTGATCCAAGACACATGGGCCCAAAACATAGCTAACAATTTACAAAAGGTCAAGTAGATAATATGATTAGGACCATAGTTTGCTTATTCGGCAAGTACTCGCTAGATTTTTGCTAGGACGAATATTTTCCCAGAAGACTTGCCGCCCAAAAACGATGAATATTTGCCAATACTCGCAATGATTATTTGCTAAAACTCGGTGAGTTTAGCCAAACAACTCACCATACATGGAAGGGATCTGGAAAATAAGAAAAAGCCGATTTTACGCTGAAAAAATGCTGGTTTTTGTCTTATAAATGCATCACACTCCCTCACTTGTAATCACACAGCTATTGAGCATCCTTTACATGAGTTGAAGAGATTTTATAGCGAATTCGAAGAGCAAATTATAACTTGCATAGATATGCAATTTATGATGATAATTTTCAATGACAATCATCATAAATTCATAACACTTATCAGCTGGCTGTTGTATTCGCATGATGATGTGATTTTGTACTGTATTTGTATTCAAATCTAATAGAAAACACTTCCCCAACATTTTACAGACATTTGATACATTTTGTAGCTATATTTTGCATAAAATTTATGTTTTTAAAAAGAAATTTGCTTATTTTTCAAGTTTTCGAATATTGCCGAATTTTCACCGGAGTCTTGCTGAGTTTTTGTCACAAAATATGTTCCATTTACTTTTGAACCTTGTTTATTTTCAGTGCTTCAGTTCTTTATATTTAGTTCATTTTTAATCCTAGGGTTCATTTACCCTTGCACTTTCTATTGTAACTGAATGTATTCTCATGTCCCCTAGACCTACTTTTGGTCATTCCTAGATATTAATATAATTTCTTTCTTTCTTCTGCAAACCTTGGCCTTCTGGAAACCTTTGCCAACATATCATGTAAGTTTGAAATTTATTTCACATCTTTGACTCAACATCAGGATCAGTTGTTATTGCATTAGTGTTTCTCAATAGTAAATATTAACAATCTAACTGGGTATGTTATCTAATTTTTCCAGTTCTATACACATGATCAAATTCGGTTGAATTGTAACCTTCATTTACAAAAAAATCTGATTGAGAGTAACCTTTGAGATGATAAGTATCCATGAACTGTGACAATTTAGACAAACTCATATTTTGCATTTTTGCAAGATTTTATTTATTATAACTTCTCTCTATATCCTTGCTTTAAATGACTTTGATTCATTCTGTAGGTGGATGTATATGGGTACAAACGTCCAACAATATTACTAGAGTGGATGGGATTGAATTCCCTTATTATATATGCTCTTGCTGCATGTGACGTGTTTGCTGCAGCCATTCAAGGATTTTATTGGAGATTGCCGAAGAACAACGTTGTAAGTATCTCTCTATCATCAATTTAATTACAGGAACTTCTTATAGTACCATTCAAAAGGATATATGGAGTAGAAATGAATTATAATCAAAATTTCAATATTGTTCTCATGTGTACAAAATTCAACGTACATAACATGTCAGCATTATAAGTTTCCCTCGAGGGAGTCCTCAGGCTTTCTCCAAAGAAACATAATAATACAGGATCTTTCAGCATTTGCCGGAGAAGCAGGCTTTCTTGAAGGTAATGAGATTTTCATTTCTAGAAGAGATGGAAAAAACACATGATAATCTATCAGTTAAATTTGGTATGACAGAGTTTATAAAACACTGACAGAGTTTATAAAATGCTGACAGAATATAAGGGGTGTATACCTAAAATGAGGTTGGCCAAGCATAGAATGAGTAAATAACTAATGAATAAATTTAATCTTTACTCAGTCTATCTTTGGCAGACTCCAACATAAATGCATAATAATGAAATGTCTAGTGTAGTAAATAGGGGGGCATGGAAAGCCTACTCATAAACATTTATAAGCTTAAAACATAAGGGCCATCCACAAAACTGTAACATAGCCTACATGGAGGAACAAGTATGATGAATCAGAAGGTGTACCCTAAGAATCATTAAAGGAGTATAAATCCCTAAATAGGAAGGTCACATTGGGCATTCTCCTTCTCATATAAATCAAGCTTTTACGTATGCTAGTACATAGTCAAAAGGGGCAGGACTATCTTTTTGTGAACAAAATCAGCTTATTGTGTACTCAATAGACTAGTGCCTTGGAATGCTGAAGTCAGCGACCCTCCTAGAGGAATAATTTTGGTGGTTTTAGCTATTACATAGTTATTATTGATGAGACATAGCCACACGGGGTCAGTGTATCTCATAAAAGAGATTAGCCCAAGTGACCATAGTTGATGAAGCACACTAGCTAAAATTTTAGGAAAAACTCCAAGGCTTTCCTCTGACGCCCTTCCATTCTTCATGCCAGCTCATACCCATCTTTACAACCAGGGCTTCCTTAATCCAAACAACTAAAGGGTAGTTGGCCTTAGGAACTTTGTTTGAGAGGAGGCCATGGCCTCCTCCTAGGTTTGTCATCCTTACATCCCAAACGAAAATTTCAGATGATTTCTTGAATGAAGCACCACAATTATGCATGGAAGAACTACAAGGATATATACAATAGTATGGCAGAAGAACAATGACTGAACCCAATTTTCCCAAAAAGGAAAATGGATGCCATTTCAAGATGGATACCCCACCAAAAGATCCATTTCTTCGTTGATGAAATGGAGCAAAGGATTTTCTCAGAGAATAGGCACTCATTTGAACATTGGAAACCCTTGGGATTACTAGAGAGCTTAATGATGTGTAAGGGATAATTCATGGTATCCTTTTCAACTGTTTTGGGGTGGATAAGATCCTTATTTATTTAAAGGCTTAAAGGCAGTACAGCTGTACAAGTTGTATATTCTAATTACTTAATAGACATTAATGCATAAACCATAATATAGCCCACAAAGCAATTTGCTAGATATAACGATAAAAACGATTGCTCAAAACACAAGAGAAGTGTACTTAGTTGATTACAATGGTTGAGGTATGACTTGGGAGTGTAGAGTGTCTGAGAAGGCTAGAAGTGACCCTGAGATGCTTTGTTTCTGGAATTAGGATTGCAAATTGAGCTGATATGAAACCATATTGCTTGTCCTGGAGTGTGGTACAATTTGGTCCTAAATTGTATGGTTTTGGGCAAAGATCCTACAAACAAAATAATCAAAAGTTTGTAAGTAATTAATAATTGTAAATTTGTAACTTGTAACATATAAGTAAATACTCTATTTTTTTTTAGCTGGTGGTTGGGTGGATCTCCCTTGGAAAACTAACACAAAAGAAAAGAACCCCCCTTATCATGCTTGTAATTCTACAACTCTAAAATAATGAGGTCCCACTTCAACCTTTAGTGTCATCCTCTTAATGCATTTTGAGAGCCCCTCCATAATGTCCTTGTTAGCATTTGTGAAGCCATCAGAGAAGAAAAAATTGGCATTGAGGTAGTACCCCATTGCATGAATGGGTTGGTGTAGTTGATTGTTTTACCTCCGATCTCTGTTGCAGAAACGCCTAGGGCCCCCCCGTTTCCATTTCCGAAACGTTTCGGAAACGGAAACTCCTTCGAAACGTCCTAGTCTCCTAGAGATAAGTATACATGATAATAATGTATAATTTCAATGCATACAAAATATTTTGAGTGTTTTATCAGTTATTCTTATCACTTATGGTGTATGGAGTACAATTTTAAAAAGGAGTCTATGGACACACACACATATATTTTAATAATATATTGTACAGACGTTTCCCGTAACGTTTCGTATCCAAGGTTTTTTGAAAATTGCCGTTTCCACGTTTCGTACACGTTTCCGTTTCCGTTTCCGTTTCGCAACATAGCCTCCGATCATTTAGCTTCCAAAATGGACCAAATATAGCTATATCCCCCTTATAATAGTGTTTGATGGCTTTTTTGGCCCTATCCATGGTGTCATAAATGTATCTCATTGGGTTTTTCTCCCCATCAACCAAGTGCAAAACCCTCACCAAAGGCTTCACACTTACAAACAAATTAAATTTTAAAGTTACAAACTTACAATTAAAGTAAATAGCAATACATTTAAAAATGAAAATAAAGGAATCAACTTGAAATTTAAATTGAAGTTTGAAGTTACCTTGATGATCTTTGTAGATCTTTTTGCAAATACATCATCAAAAACTGTCTTTGCAGCTTCTCATTCCAATGACTTTCTTTGAATATGATGAGTCTAGTCATACTTGACTCACAATTTTTTTCTTTAATAGTGTTAACAAACTACAAATACTTTGCAACGTTAGGAAGTTTGTTGCAAACCTCGTGACACCCGCTCGCACAAAAACTAAGTCCCCTTGGTATGTTATCTCACTAAGATGAGAACCCAAGGGTAACTATATATGTATTTTGTTAGATTTTTCACATCTTTACAACCGGTCTCACCCAATCAATTTTGCCAATGTCCTCCAAAAGAAGGTCAAGACTATGAAAATATAAGATTTATTTATAATGTGCCTAACTACAAGTTTGTTGTAACCGGTTGTAACTACATTAACCGTTTTGTAACTATTTCATTTATAATAAATAGACGGACACACAATCTCAAATGTGTGCAATCCGCCTTCTCTTTATTTCTTCCTTGTATACGTCTTCTAATAGTGGTATCAAAGCGAGACCAAGTGAGGAAAGAGAGGACAAAAACTGTTCCATTAGGGCTCGAAATTCGAGGCTGAAGAAGTCTAAATCGAAGGTAATCGAGAATCCAAGGCTGAAGAAGTTTGAATCGAATGTAATCGAAGGCACAGTCACAAATGTAAGGAGAAAGACATTTTCGTTTTGCTTTTCAAGGAAATCATAAGAAGATTTTTTGGGCCAAAGTAAACAAGCTCATTTTTGTGAAGGCAGAAAACATAGTCGGGAGTACCAAATTGCAAACATAGTCGCGTATAAGGAGTCGCGAATTTGGAGAAAAAACTAAGTTGCGGAATGGCACATTTTTCAGGAAAATAACAGTATTTTTGAGCACGAAATAAGATGTGAATAAAGTCACGATGCACAAACATTTGAAGGCCATTATAATCAGCCATTATAGTCACGAATTGCAAGGGCACAGACGTTTTCCACAGACGTAGGGCAAGAAAGACGCAGAAGCAAAATACAGTTACTGAGGGCATAACATACAATCATAGTGAAACCTTGTCCGCCGTAAAATATAAAGATAATACCTACGCTAGAGCACAAAACTTGAGTAACTAGTATTTTTTTATTATTATTCATTTCCAAAATATGTAGTTGTATTTTTTCTATTTTATTAAAATGAAAATGCCTCGTAGAAAAATATTCTTTTTAAATTTTCATACATGGAGAGTGAAAATACAAATGCAACTTATGAATAAAAATTTGTGGGGCATTGTAAACGGGAAAGAGACAACGCCTACCGATGCATCAAAATTGTTAGATTGGCAAAGTAAAGATGATAGAGCGAAAGTTGTTATTGGCCTTGCTCTCTTTGACTTTGAACTTCATCAAATAGACAGAAAAATCATCTAAAGAAATTTGGGATGCTCTAAATAAATTATTTGGAGCAAAAGCAATTAATGCCAAATTTTCCCTAAAACTTCAGTTATATAGGTTCAAAATGGATGGAGTCTCTATGTCAAGCCACATCAATAATTTGAGGTCCCTGATCAGACAACTAACAAATATCAATGCTGCGATTGAGGATGAGGATGCCAAAGCTATCCTATTAAATAGTCTGTCTTCAAAATACAACAATGTAGTTTTTACCCTCAGTCAAATTCAATCTCAATCTCTAGATGATATGATTGCAACTCTTCTAGTTGAAGAAAAACGAACAAAAGATGCAGAAGGTCATTCTCAGCAAGAAAGTGCATTCTATTCCAACTAGAAACTCTCGTAGAAGATTAGATAAAGATAACCAGGAGATTGAATGTCATTATTGTAAGAAAAGAGGTCACATAGCATGGGATTGTCGTGTTCGAGCCAATGATGTGCTCAAGGGTAAAGTCATATCAAATACGGCCAATATAGCCATGGTTGAAAACCCACCGGATGTAGAAGGTAGTGAGGACAATGACAAATACACAATATAAAGATGCTCTAAACTTTGAAGGCAAGAAAAGATACAGGGTAGATGAAGCTCGGTATGGATGGTTGCTAAGATAATTCTGGGGACCGTGGATCTTGGGAATTATACCTCACGAGGTCATGAGACAAGTTAAGTGACCGAGCTTGTGGATGGCTCGATATGGATGGTTGTCCAATAATTCGGGAGATCTCGTGATTCGGGAGTTCAGGGAGGTGGACTCAGGAACTTGGGAATTCAGCTCAAGAGCTACACCTTTGTTTCAAAGGTCATAAAGCACTTGATAGAGCCCTACCTTATCATAAAGCATTGCTTTCAAAGTGGAAGTGTCTCAAGATTACATAGTTTTGTTAGATTAGTTGTTTTTGCTTTATGTAGAATAAGTCTTAAGAGGGGGTATGAGAATATAAGAATTATTTATAAGGTGCCTAACTACAAGTTTGTTGTAACCGATCAGTAACTACATCAACCATTTTGTAACTATTTCATTTATAATAAATAGGTGGACACACAATCTCAAATGTGTGCAATCTGCCTTCTCTTTATTTTTCCTTGTATACGTCTTAACAAAGATAATGGGTCACACGAGGGGTTCGAATGAGTGATGGATGCCTCTCTTGAAGTAGTTCTCACCGTCACATATGCTTCTCGCATTGACAATGTGACAACTTGCACAACATTTTCAATACCCACATCTAACACAATCTCCTCTAACATAAGGCTCAACATTCCTACATTCTTTATTATGTTAGAGGCATCAATTGACTTAAAAAAATCTATCTCACCATTTGAAGTCACTAGAAATCAATGAGGGTGTGGCTCCTTCCATCCGTCCACCCATCTAAAAGAACGGCTCATCCGAACTTTTGCAATTGCTTCTTTTGATCTTTTAGGATTAACTTTGCATATGCAGCTACACCCTTAAGCAACCTCCCACTTAAGTCTCATGGAGAGGGTGTCTTGTACCCTTTCCTACAACTATTAATGTTGTCACCAAACACTCCTAGTATGGGCTCTTGCCACATTGAAAAAAATATTGTTATAATACCAAAATTTTGCACACGTCTTATCTCGCTTCCTCGTGCACCTCCTTGTTCCAGCTTGTACCTTGCATGAGCGAAGGTTGTGCCCCATGTATGTTTCTAAGTACCAAAAACTATGTTTCTAGCCTTTTGATCAAACTTGATGAAGTAGATGTGCTTCGTAGCCATGAACTAAGACAAGAGTCCACAATCACTTCCTCATCTCCCTTCGTTTCAACTATCATTTTAGGTCTAATGGTTGATGCTTATGGTTGCTTACACCCTTTCTCTCTCTAGTTTCCTTTCATTCAACACTACTAACTCGTCCTTTAACTCTCGTTGTGCCTCTTCCTTAGCATTGGGACATGTCGTGACAGCAAGTGATGGACAATCAATGGAAAATGGTATTTGAGCCTCGAAAGCTTCTTGTCGTAGGAATTGCAAATCAAAGTCCCTCGATCGCTCCACATACACCATACTTCCAAGTAGCAATGATATAATAATCAGTAGGAATGGTTCTTGTTGTTGATGTTGAGCCTAATGTTGAACTTGATGCGGAGTTAGATGCCATTGTATGCAAACATCTAACCTATAGCACTTTCAAATACAAAACAAATTTTAAAAAAACATTAAAATAAGGGTAAATTTACAATTGTCAACCTCAATCCTAAGTACAAGAAAACCCTATCTAATTGTAATTGTTAGCCCTACAAACAAAAATAAAGACAAAAATAACACTTAAAAATATAAAGAATTTACATGCTTGAAAAGAAGGGGGGAAGAACTAATTTCCAAATGAAATTCTTCAAATCTGCTCTTCGTGTTCACTATAAAATCCTTTCAACTCACTCAAAGGATGTTCAATAGTTGTGTGATTACAAGTTGTTGAAGCTTGGGGCTTATAAAGGAGTAAAAGTTTTTTTAGCATTTATTATGTGTTTTTACTTTGTTCCACACGTTTGCCGCTTTGGTGAGTCCAACTATAAAACTCACTGAGTTTTGGTGAGTACTCACTGCCATTAGTTGCATAGGCTCACCCAATACTAGCTTGTGATTTTTCACAAAAATAACTCGCCCTATAGAAAATTGTGCGAGCACTCGCCTACTCGCACTCGTCGAGTCTACAAGTACTCGCCAAGTTTGCAAACTATGGTCTCCATACGATTGGGTGTATAGAAACTAGTTTAAATATTTGAAAGCTCTTAGAACAGGGGTATTAGTGTTTGTCATGGTAGGTTATTTTGATGTCAAGGTTCATAGTGTTATAGTGCAAAATGACGTGTATTGGATAATGTTGGAGAGACCACTATTTTGTCTTCGGTTGGCCTTCTTCATGATGTAAACATCTCTTATTAATATAAGTATAAATACTTTTGGTTTTTTATAAAAAAACATTACACTAATTCATGTGGCTACTTCTGACTTTTCTCAAAAACAAAAAAATGTACACTGGTCCATGTGCATATGTATCATCAGCTATAGAAATTGCAGGCTTAGATATTTTCTTTGGAGACCTTATAAGTAGGGAACCCAAAGAATTAAGTTGGGCTATACATTCGCGGAAGACAAAGGGAGCTTACCATGCATTCCATGTTTTATGTGAATGGCTGGAAATGTTTAGTTGGTCGAACTAATCCTATGATTAGTGGAAAAGCTTTTGAGGAATAACTTTGTACACAGTTGTTTCCCAGAAGTTTTAAGAAGAGAAAAATTGGTGATAAAACTAACGCAAGAGAAGCAATACTAACAAAATCTTAAACAATATCAGAAAGAAAAAAATTGCACACACACACTACATGATATTTTTGACCTAGGAAAATGTCTTGGGGAAAAAAACCAACACTCACCTTTTCCACTTATTGCATTAACTGAATTGTTTTACAATACAATAATGTACTTCACAATTCTGCATCACTGTTACTGCAGGTGTGATTATTTGTAAGCACGCCAATAGGTAACCATTGAAACGAGATTACAATACAACAATTATCATTACAAAACCAGAAGCCAAGAAGAAACCCCATAGTGGTTCCCTAAAAAGTTTGGGGATGCTGGTCCCTTATCCCAGGAAATGGAAATTTTCAGGGATCCCCCAAATGCGATAGAAAGTGATATGCCCATACAAAACATATAAAAAGTTTTTTAAAATATCATATGTTGAAAATTTAAATTTTCCTCATAAAACCCAAATACTTAGTGACATGTTCAGATACGACCTGGATATGACACCTGATATGGCAGCAATACTTGCCAGAGACTGATCAGAAATTGGGTCACTCATATGCAATGTAATTCTGTCATATTCAGAAACATGGTTTGTATGATTGTGGAGACATTTAGTTGATCCCTTTGTGATAAATCCAGCTTGAAGTGCTCAAAATAGGGATACATATTTGATACTTACGTGAAACTTGTAAAATCTGATACCATTGTGTAATATTCACAAGAGAATAAATCTCTTCAATATCTTTCCAACCCTTCAAACCAGAGGGAAAATAGAGATTGTATGGAAAAGTTATGGTCTTTGGAAGTTGCCTGAAAAATCCATGTCACAATGACAAGTTTTTCACATCCGTAGTCTTCGAGAAAAATTCATCCATGGCCAGACTTGTCCTAGACCAGATCCTAAACAGAGATATGTTTGTCCATGGGCGATTTTGACCTGAAAACGACAAAAGATGAAGCAAACCTCTCCTTTTGAAATGTGGATCAGTTGAGATGTTACCCATTGGGTTACTTGGTTCAGTAGAGGTTTCAATGTCAAAGTTTAAACATTCTTTGGTCACAAGAAAGCCTCGAGGGGAATGTGAGAGCCATCTGAGAGGCAATTCAGAGTTCAGACATCCAGAGAGTTCGGAGTTCAAATGAATGAGAGATCATCATTTAGATTGAAATCTGGAAATGTTGTATGCATTCCAGATGTGCATGGAACTGGTTACCAGATTTTAAGAGCAAGGCAAGCTTTGGAAAGCATGATATATGGATGCATCAGACCCATGGTGTTCTTGGAGGTTCCTTGAGAGCAAAGTTGACTTGTAGTATTGCCATTCAGATGGCATAAAGAGGCACAGCCCCTTTTCTAATTTGGAGTTTTCCCACATTGGGTTTCTCTAGGGTATATCTTGTGCCATTGTTATGTGATGTTCCCTAGTACTTTACTTGCTCAATTCTTAGCTTCTTGCATGCTGATTTTATTTTGATCACTTAGCAAGCATTATGATTACATGTCTAGATGATTTCAAGCATGGTTCTTGTTTATGAAGGCAAGTAGAAGCAAAATCAATGGACATACTTCTTTGTTACACCATTGGTAGTAGCATACAAGGGTGTGAAATCTGATTCTCTGCAGTGTAGGCATGAGGCTATGCATGAAGCTAAGAAGTGTAACACATTGTTGAATTTCAGCATCATGTGTGGTAATATCCTTAGCAATTTGCATTAGGATAGCATATAAGCAATATTAAATCCATTATGATAAATCAAACATCGGTACTAGCGAGCTGATTGAATATAAACATGTCATGACATATTTGGTGGTCATGGTATAGATATGACAATGTCATACAAAAGCCATATCCAAACATTTGTGATATGTAACCAGATCATCGTATTTGTGCCTTTATCCATATCGGATATGTAGACTGTCATATTAGTATCGTCTTGGTTATATTTTAATGGGATGTTGTGTGATTTATGATTGTATTGTCAGCCTTACGAAGTTTTGTAATGACTCTTGTTAGCATCTTTAGTTGTGATGATTGTGTCAACCAATAACCCATTGGGTCTTCATCATATAATTTGAATGATGTACCTTGGGTAAAGGCGTTGAGGACTAGGTCCTCTTTGTACTAAACAACATTTAGTGAGCCCTACTATAATATCCCCTTTTGGAATAAACGGGATATTAATTAAATTCTACTAAACTACTTGTAATGGAAGTAAACTTAGAAGAGAAACCCTTCTAGGTTCACCTCAACTAACTCAAGTGTCGGCTTCAATACAACCCAAATGGGGTTGGAGTGAGCCAAGGTAAGGGTTTAGATGGGCTAACTAGTCGGAATAAACACTTCTTTAACCAATTAAATTGCAGCAGTAGTAAAATAAATTAAAATATGCTGAAAATGACTGCAAACTTCAAAAATTAATCTCCCTCAATATTTACTCTTTTTGAATGAAATAAATTGCAGAAGGAAGATAAAATTATGAGCTTTCAAATGAACTAACAATCTGAATTTTTAACCCACTGAAACCCACTCAAATCTGCCCCCAAATCTGCAAATCAAGTCGCTAGGGTTAGGGAAAAATATTTAAATTAATTTCAGCTCTTCCCCTTCACTTTCCAGCCCAAAAAATGTTATTTTCAGATCTGCAATAAATGATTTATGACAGCAGCTCATAAACTATTAGAAAACCCTTCCAATGATTGCCAAAATACCTCTACACAAGTCGATTCAACAAAGGTAATTTCCAGCAACATATGCAAGCTAAAAATTGATCAAATCATGGCCATATCAATTAGAAAAGTATGCTAGAAAATATCAGATTTAAACTTGCTTCAAATACCACCAATTTGCACCACAAATACCTCCCAAACAATTCGACTTGATGCACAATAACCAGCTGCTAAAATCAGATTGAAATCTTCACACAAAACTCACAAAACCCTCACCAAACAAGCTCATGCACTCTCCAAAAATATGGAATATAAATGCAAATAACTCATCAATTCAAAGCTCTCAAAGGGCACACACACTTCACAATTGGTGGTGTTAATGAACACCTTTTGTTTTTTGATCACTAGTGGGCATTCATCCCTCTTCAAGTATGAAGATAAGTTATAATAATTGTCAACATGCGAAAAGGGGTGCCCCTCATCTGTTTTTATAGATATTCCTTGCTCATTCTCCAAAGCTTTCTTCCTTTTGGCACCACTTTCTAGGAGAGAATCTTTATTTTAAAAATTGCCTAGAAGTCACACTCAAAAACAAATATTAAATGCATGGGAAAATTAAATATATCAAATGATGCCCACATGAATCGACCCATGCCAAATTAAGTCGATTTATTCCAAATAAAAATAATTAAATAATCCCAAGGAATTTCGACTTGCTTTTATTTAATCAATTTACCTCCAATGATTATTAATTTGGCCCAAAGTAAATCGATTTCTCCTTTTATTTTTAATTTTGACTTGCACAAATAAAATATATTTTTAATTTTAAATCCACATGTGCAAGTCGATTTTTCCCCAATTTAATTCGACTTTGCACAAAATAAATAATTTTTAATTTTTAATTGCACAAGTACAAGTCGAATTTCCTTAATTAATTAATTAATTAAGGCTTGAGAAGGGACTTTACACCTACCTATGAATAAATCATTGACTACTCTCATATTTGCTTTGTTGTATACCGGTATGCATTTATTATTTTGTTATCGATATTTTGTGATAGTGTTAGTTATCTAGAAACATTCTAGCATTTTGACTTTAAAGAAAGTTAGGTTAAGCCTATAGTCAAGGAAATAAAACATTGATCGACAACACTTATTGTCGATAAGGCAATACATTATCTTATTAGATCATTGTGCCAAACATAGTCGTGAAACGCAATGACAAAAAAAAATTACGAAGGTACAAAGAGTTCAAGAAGAGAAGGACCGATGCCACAAGAGAAATAATTAATTGATCCCAAACAAAGGCAAGAGAAGAAGACAACATGGTCAGGGAGGGGAATAAGAAGTTACACATGGTGTACACAATTGGTGGAGCAACAAGGGAAACAAATGCTGCGACAGGAAGCCAACTCTAAAATTTCATCATGTGAAGCAAGGAGTAGAAGCGAAAGCCAAGGCCAAAGCATAAGCAGACGTCGAGGCAAAGGTGGAGCCAAAGCCAAGAAAGTGTTCAACTGGAATCCTTGGACCCTATTACCACTCACGAGTAAGGAGTTGGTAGAGAATTCCATAGCCACTATTGATGAAGTAAGTGCAGATATTGCTAACCATGTTGGGTTATATGGTGTCAGCAAGAGTATCAAGTGAAAAGTCCGAGGCAGCTGGACCGACAAGTCGGGAGGAAATAGCACCAAAAAGGGACCTAACGCCGAGCAAGATAGAGTACCAAACCCTTCCAAAGGAAGGGTAAAGCATGGGGATGTGTTTGTGCCAAGAGAGCAAAGGAGCATCTAGCACAAACCTTCTTAAAGAGGTGAATCATATCCAAAGACCCGGATCAAAAGCAACCCATAACCAAAGTTGTGGTTATCCCATCAACTCCATCTCGTTGAAAAGAAAAAGTTGTTGAAGTTCATTAATGATGAATTGGAGGATCCCATAATGCATTGCAGACATGTACTATAATCATGATTTCCAATCGGCACATAGATGAACATCTTTGGTCATGTGCTGACCAATCACACTTCACGGAGTGGCAATTGATTAGGCACCAAATACGGAAAAGTAACATGGGAAAATATTACAAAATATTTCAAAAAGGAATTTGGACTTCTGAGAGATGACAATGGAATTGTAGCTTAAATCTTGTCGTTTAGCATGAGGATGCTCAATCCTACAAGAGGAGACTCAAAGAAGAGTTGGGAAAACTTGAAAAATAACTTGTCGACGGATTAGAGAAATGATGGTTCATTGAAGGGTTGCTACCCTTATTGTGAAGGAAGATGAAGGTGGTCCAACTCTCGTCTTATGAAGACACATACAACCGAACCATGGGCATGGAAAGCAAGAATAAGACATCCTCGCCCTCTGAGAAGAAGCGAAATTGACTCGTAATGTCCCCAATGGAGGATTTTCAAACCCCAAAGGGAACACCTGAAATTTCTGATTTATAACAGCAATCTGGATGAAGAAATATTAGGACAATAATGTAATTTATCCACAAAATACAGATCTGAAATACCCTAGATATGGTGAGCTGTTATAGAGACCAATAACCCTTAAATCTGATCTTAAATTACTCAAATCTCTTGGCAAAATATTCAGAATGAATTATGCATGCAAGAATACCAATATATATAATTTTTAGGACCCAAAACAAGTGCTGGAAATTTATTATAGATCTGCAGAAATACAACTTACAAAAGTGGCCGGAAAGAAGGGTTTCCAAGCCCAGATCAACTGAAACAAAGCTGAATATGGCCTCCAAAATTATGGCAAAGTTGTTGGTGATGAGATCTGAACAGCCGTGCCCTAGAATGTGTCAAACTTCACCCACAAGGGGGTCGCTACCCTAGAATAAGGCTGAAAATGAAGGTAGAAATCTGCCCCAACACTCTTGTCTTCAAAACCCTAGTTGAATGCCACAAATCTGCAATATTGGATCTTCAATCATTGCTGGAAATCTGAAATACTCCTTGAAGCTCAATAGAAACTCTTGAGATGGAGGATCTTCACAAGGATGAAGAGTTTTCGTTCTTCAACCTTAGCAAGAGAGGGTTTTTGTCCTCTAATGCAAGTACACCAAAGGGGTTTCATCCTTTAGTGGAAAATGGAGGAGCAATCGAGCCCAAACCAGAAAACAAATATCAAAATAACAAAAAGATGTCCACTTACGTGTGGCGGCCTCCTTTTATGGTTGGAAGTGGTGCAATGATCCATGCAAAAGGCCCAAATGGTTCGCTCCACTTTGGAGAGAGTCACTTCAATTTAATATTTTTATTTCCCTTTATTTATCCTCCATATGGGTTGCTTTTCTCCTTGGGGAAAATAAAAATAAAGTGCTCATTTACTTTATTAATTTATCACTAATAAAATAATTAAAGTGCTTATAATAAAAATTACTATGCACTAAAATTAGTTTATTAGGATTAGTTTCCCTTATTTTCTACCCCTTAGCATCGGGAAACCAAGAATAGTCTAAGGGTCTTCGACTTGTTATTTTTGAGAAGGGGATATTACATTGACCTTGATTCTAGTGATGATAGTGAACCTTGAGGAAAGACATGCTTTGAATGGTGAAGGAACTCAAGGGAGATGCTAAGAATGAAGGAATGCATATTTGGTGTATTGACTACAAGGTAGGATGTCACATGAAGATGAATTGCCCAAAGAAAATGTTAGGTGAGATTTGTAAAGTGTTAGGGCATGCGATCAGCGTATAATTTGTGAAATAAGAGCGACTAAGTATTGTTCATTCAAAGAGAGAAATCGACACCTCCCACCAAGCACCAAGAAACTACCAACACATAATAATAGTGGTGGTGAGAGTCATATTCAATACAACTCCGAATGATGTCCAATTATTACAGGAGTGTAATGACGGATCATTTAACTAGATATTTCCCCAATCAAAATAACATTGGATTTTTTGTAGATGGTGTGAGCCTAAGAACCATAATGATGGCAATTTTCCAAAGCAACCAACGCCAATTTGATTGTGAGGGGGAGGTTATGGAAATTACTAGAGCACGAGTGAAGAAAGCTAATTATCCCAACCCATGTATGGAGAGGGAAAGGATGGTCAAAGAAAGGTGGAAGTCAAGAGAGTAGTGGCCTAAGAACAACATCACTCATATGAAAATACAAATATGATGGTTAGAAGACGTGAGTCTAAAAGCTATTACAAGACAAGTCTTGAGAAGATAGTCGACTTATCAGAGCATTCAAGAGCTCAAGAATGTTATAAGTGCTACCACACAAGACATTGTTTTTGGCATGGAGCATGCAACGACGCACATAATGTCAAATGGTATAGATTCAAGTGATGGGGAGAGAAAAAATCATAAGAACGAACCCATTGTCAATCCTCATTGACTATGAATCTAGCTCGACAACTAAAGCGATCATGCATATGTAAAATTTATGGCAAAATTGGAAAAATATTATTGTCAACGATGGTCAGTAGCATGAATATTCTTCAAGAAGAGACGTAGAAGAGTCCTGGGAAGCCAACTATGTGTCTGCCAACATTCTAACCGGTAGGAGTAGATCAAGATGACATTAAGGTATTCAATGTTTTGATGGGACACAAGGTTATTATGACAGGATAGGATCAAAATAATAAAATAATATATTGATCTTCTACCATTAACATACATAATACATGGCTAATAAATAGCCAAACAAATAGTAAAAACAACCTCCTATAATTTAGGAGTGGTTGCAAACAATAAGCTAAATACGTGAAGTTGTTTACAACAACTTCACATATAATTCCAGGTAATAGTATCTCAACAACTCATAATGTTTACACTATAATATTCCCAACATACACCCCCTTAGTGTGAACATGGGGTGAAGTGTAGTTGAAACCAGAATCATATGCCTACGCATATTTTTAGGTCTGCATACTGCTCCTCTTCTCTGGACACCAGCTGCCCTCCTATACAACTGTTTCACTGACTGACACCTTCTATGCCACATCACAACACTTCAAGAGAACATATAGGAATACTCGCATGTACCAAGTAAACATACACAAACTGTTTCTCTTTATTCTGCACACTAGATAAAATAAACACACAACTGGAAATAAATATGTCACCACCACAAAATACGACCTCGTCGTTGGCGACTGACGAGAGGTGCTGAGTAGCCTCCATCCTCCATTTCCTCCTACCTCCAGTTTGGTTATTTTTAGAAGAGATAATCTTCATCGCTAGGGCAAGAAAGTTCTTCATCAGTTGCATAATCTTCCCAGTCAGTTTCTTCTTCAACAATATAAGCCTTTTGATCAATCTTATCATCCAGTAGATCTTGTGCCCGCTTTTTACAATTTAAAATGACATGCCCCACTTCTTTACAATAGTAACATTTGATTTGTCCCTTTGTAGGAATGTGCTTTGAATTGTACTTACCCTTCTTTGATGATGTACTAGCTTTATTGTGTACATATAAGACCTCTTCTTCTGGTTCTGAAGGTTCATTCTGATCAAGAAGAGTAGAAACTACTCCTTCTAAACCAATTTTAATCTTGCTCAAAGTAAAAACCATATGAGACATTTTTTTAGGCAAACTATTCAAAAGAATTGCTTTGGCATCATCATCTTTTACCTTCTCATTAATACCTGCAAGCTGATTGAGAAGAGAGCGGAACTTGCTGATGTGTTCTGCCATTTTTATACTTTCATCCATTTTTAACCCGTATAATTTTTGCTTCAGTGTTGTCTTTGCACTTTCTGCTTCAGATCCGAACAGTTTATTTAATGTCTCCCAGATTTCCTTTGCAGACTTTGTGAAGTCTACGTGGTGCAGGTACGCTTTAGACAAACCGAGACCAATAGTTCCCAAGGCCTTTTGATCCTTGATATTCCACTTCACGAGATCTGTTGGATTTGTTGGTGTTGTCACATTTGGTTTGACCACATCCCACAAATCTTTTTCAATCAAAGTCAGCTGCATTTGGATTCGCCAAGTGTGAAAATCACGTCCTTCAAACTTCTCAACGAGACTCAATTTCTCCATTTTCACAACTATTGTATTTGTAAACAAAACGACTCCAATTGATGGATATAATACGTTTTACAAGAAGACTATATCAATAAATCACTATTTAAAAAGTAATAAAGAGAAATTACTTTTTAAATACTCTAAACAATTTAATCAATCTTAAAAAATTCAATTTGCTGTATACAACCGTTTGTTGTGTGAAGGATGCCTTCTTCACGCCCTTACTAGGATCTGGCTTCGGCCGATAGAGGAAAGACAGCCAGCTCGGAATCCAATGCTCTGTTAATTGGTCTGCTGAGTGGAGGATCAAACTTGCAGGAAATAAACCAAGAAAATGTAGATAACTGTAACTAACCGTAGATAACCCTGACAAAATATTGACGGGGCCATGAATACAAATAAACTTAATAGGACTATGTAAATCAATTTCCAAATTCCTTAAACTGAGTGGACTGCTCCAACTGCACTCCAATCTACGTCGACTGCTCCAGCAATGCGTGGATTGCGACTGTTATCCACAGGACTGTGGCTGTTAGTGCACAATTAGACTGCGGCTGTCACACATTTTATATTCTCCAACTGCGACTGCTTAAATATAACTATGTTCTCCAACTGCATGGACACGACACTCCAAACTGCATAGAGAAACGTATTCTCTCAAACATGCACTGCCATCACATGGGGTAATATCATCGACTGCCCCTTCAAACCTCGTATAGATCAACCTGGCTCTGATAGCACATGACAGGATAGGATCAGAATAATAAAATAATATATTGATCTTCTACCATTAACATACATAATACATGGCTAATAAATAGCCAAACAAATAGTAAAAACAACCTCCTATAATTTAGGAGTGGTTGCAAACAATAAGCTAAATACGTGAAGTTGTTTACAACAACTTCACATATAATTCCAAGTAATTGTTTCTCAACAACTCATAATGTTTACACTATAATAATATTCCCAACATATTATCGGAACCAAACCCATTTTGTTGAATGTTGTAGACATCTCATTATGAAAGAAGGGTTATGATGCACTATTGGATTAGGGTTGGTTGATATCAGCCAAAGCCAACTATAATAGGAAAAAGCAACTAATCTCCATTGAAATCAAAATCTGAAAGTATGTCGATTTGAAGAATCGAGTAGTCAATGAGGAAGCGGTCTTATCAAACTCATTGGGTTTAGACTTTGAAGAAGAATTCTTGATTGATGAGATTCGAGATATGATGGATCCGATTGATGAAGGGGTCTTGGAGCTACAATAGTGCTTTGAAGATGAGATGACCTCCTCAATGGTTTGTTCTCTTGGAAGATGGAAGACTATGAAGTGTTCCAACCTAATCTTTGGAATTTATTTGTTTCACTCAATCACTATCTATTTGACAATTTTTCTTTTTTGGATGCCTTGCTGCGAAATCCTTGCGTATACGACTCGTGTACCAATGACCATTTGTTGACCACTAGCCATACTTCCTTGCAAAACAATCGCCATCGCCTTTCCAAGTTCCATCCAAACGACTTGTTACCTTCTAGCCCATGACGACCTATTGCATTCTTTCCTACACGACATGTTGTACTTTTTCCTAGATGATTTGTTGAAGCCATTGTTGAAACACCTACCACCAATATTCTATGTTGATCACCTACCATTAGTAGTCCCATTCAAGCAAGCAAAGCCAATTGCAGCGTTTGACCAGCTATCACTAGACGCATCATTCGACCTCCCATTAGCATCTACAGGGTTTGACCTTCACTCACCGAACAATTTGCATTTGTTCAACCTCCGTAAGCAGTATGCACGACCACCGTATAGCCAAAAACATTCTCGAGGACGTTCCCTGCAAACCCGTAGACTAGGCCTTCCCATCCCTCCAAGAAGGCGGGTTCCCCATTCCACATGTACAAACCCTACAATTGTCAATGTTATGTGGGGACGTGTCCCCTAGATTTTGGTGACGTCCCAAATGTTTCGGAGACTTGGGGACTTGGAGGGGACATTCCTAATTTTTAAAAAATCTTTCAAAAGTTTTCTGATGTTTTTGCTTTTAAAAAGATATTATTTTTACCAAGAACATCAAATATAATCTTGAAAGTACCTAAAATACAGTTTAAATCCCTAAATGTCATTGAAAAAAGTCAAAATATTGAAATATTAATTTTTATGTATTATTTTCAAAGCCGACCCTCTGCCGTCCCCAAAATTTGGGATTTGTTTTGCCGTCCCGGAAACTCCGTACCCTGTCCCCTCATCCTCGAGACTTAGGTAACTATGACAATTGTAAATCTTGCGAGTGTATATTATGCAAAATGTTCAATGCATCTAACAACTCTAGAATGGCAAGCAACAACCATCTCTACATCCACAACAACTCCATTGCGAGTGTCTTCTATCTTCACTCTTCATTCTAATTTTTATCATGTTGTCTTTGCATTGTGTTAGAAGGGACTCGATTTGTTTAAAGGAAGGGGTGGAGAGGGATAATGTAGATTATCATATTAGTATTGTCTTGTTTATTAGTGTAATTACATGTTTTATTAGCCAACTTGTTATGTTCTTAATGACTCGTATTGTTGTGTCCCTTATCTATACTATATATGGGCTGGGGAGTGGGTCATATATCCGGATTTAGTCTAGATAGGTGTGGTAGACTCTCTAATGCTACTCTCTTTATATCTACATTACCGGAAACGTGGTTGGGGGCCTCGGGAGTGGGAGCGGCGGTGGGAGCGGGCAGGGGGGCTGCGGAAACGGCCGGGTACGGCCTGTGCCGTACCCGAGCGTTTCCGCAGCCCTCTGGCCGCTCCCTGCCCGCTCCCACATGCAAAAATGTATTTTTAATTAATTTTTTTTTTTCATGTTTTTAAAGCCCCACAACAATAAAAAATTAAAAATTCTTCTAATCTAAAACCTAAAAGCTAACTCTAAACAATAAAACAAAAGAACAACACAAAAACAAAACATAAAGCAAACAAACTCACATTGTGGCTCTCCAAAATTGCATTGTGCTTGTCTAGGGTTTGAGGAGCTATTGCTAAGCTTGTAGGAGTGTGAGGAGCTGCAAAGGAGGAGGATTTGTGAAGGATTTGTGGTTTACTAAGTGAAGGTAAGTTTTTTTTTAATTTCTAACCTTGTTTCTCTATTTTTTTATTATTTAATCTTTCACACATTACATTTTTTTGCTTATGTTCATTTTTATTTTGCTCTTTCTATTTAATTTTTTTAATTTTCATTGTTCAATCACAATGCAATTGCATGCCATTGTTTTCTTTGCTTAATTTTTTTTTGAACCTTATAGGTATTTCTACAATGGCAACAAGAAGTTCTGCTTTTTCTGGGAAATCTTTGGCCAAGGACTTTGACCCAAATTCACCGTTATGGAGGCATGTAACAATACTTCAACAAATTGCGGGTGGTGGTTGTTTTGAATGGAAATGCAATGAGTGTGATGGACTATGCATAGGCTCTTACAGTAGGGTGAAAAGCCACTTGTGTGCCATAACGGGTAATGGTATAAGAGTATGCGGGGGGAGGAATAATAATGGGGTGCCAAAAACAAAAGTTTTGGCATATATCAAAGAGCAGGAAGATGCAGAGGCAAAAGTGGCTATGAGAGCGAGTCATCCATTGGCCAAAAGAGGAGGTTCATCTCATTCAGCGTGGCCTCCAGTTGCTCCATCACCTAGTGGATCCCCAATTGTGGCCATGCCACATCCATTTGTGGCTCCCATCTCCATGGATGACGATGTTTTCCTTGCACGAAAGAAAAGTAAGACAAAAGGGCCATTGGAAAAGGCCTTTCAGAATGAGAGCAGGGAGATTGTAAATGAACACATTGCAAGGTGTGTTTATGCTAATGGGCTTTCTTTTAATGTTGTGAGATCACCTTATTGGCATGAGATGGTGAAAGCCATCAATGAGGCACCAAAAGGGTATAAACCACTAGGATATGAGAAGATCCGCACCACCCTTTTGGATAGATAAAAAAATGTGGAAACCTCCTTACAACCAATTAGGGACGTAGGGACCAAAACTGGTGTGTCCATTGTTTCTGATGGATGGAAAGATGCAAGAAACCGCCCTTTAATCAATGTGATTGCAGTATGCCCTAAGGGGGCAATGTTTTTGAAAGCGGTTGATTGTGAGGGGCAAGTGAAGGATGCCCAATTCATAGCCAACATTCTCTTTGAGTCCATTGAGGCAGTGGGGCCTGAAAATGTTGTCCAAGTCATAACAGACAATGCCAAAAATTGCAAAGCTGCGGGATGCTAGTTGAGGCACGGTATGGGCATATTTTTTGGACACCTTGTGTCGTGCATTCATTGAATTTAATGCTAAAGAAAATGGCAAACAAAATAGAGTGGATCCAGCAAGTGTATGCAGAAGCTGAAGAGATCCAAATGTTTGTCACCAACCACCACATGTCACAGGGCATTTTTAGATCATTCTCGCAGTTGGAGCTACTAAAGGTAAGGAAAAGCTTTCTTTCTTTCTTTTTAATTTAAAATTTAATATAAGTTTTTTAGTATTCTTTTAGCTTTCAATTTTATAATTTATTTTTAATTTTTGTTCCTCGTTCTTATTAGGTTGTTGAGACTCGGTTTGCATCACACACAATCGTCTTGAGACGACTAGTGAAGGTGCAAGAGGCACTCATGAGGATGGTAACATCCAATCTTTGGTTTGTATGGAGGCAATCAAACACTCAACGAGCTCAAAAAGTGAAGAACCTGATCTTAGAGGACCCTTGGTGGGATAGAGTGGATTATCTGTTGAGTTTTACGGAGCCCATTATGAGCATGATCCGGTTTACTGACACGGATCAGCCATGTCTAGGAGAGATATATGATGGCATCGACTCAATGATTGAGAAGATAAAAGCCGTCATAAATGCAAAAGAACAAGATCCCGAGGAAATATTTTTCAAACAAGTGAAGTCAATCCTCATTGAGCGGTGGAACAAAATGACCACCCCATTACATCTACTAGCTTTTGCATTAACTCCCGATTTTATAAAGCACAAAGATCCTTTCCTCACAGGAGGGTAGCACCATACGGGGATGCGGAAGACAAAGAGGGATATATGGCGGCATTGGCTGGGCTCTTCCCGATCCCGAGGCCTAAGACCGAGGTTATGGTAGAGTTTGGCAATTTCATAGCAGAAACGGGTCATAGCCTTCTCGCTCTTCGGAGCAAATACAAGATGGATGCTCATATGTGGTGGTACCTCCATGGTACTTCATCGGTTTACTTGCAACCTCTTGCAATCAAGGTCTTGGCACAAGTAAGTTTTTAATTTTTTTATTCTCTTTTCTTTTAGTTTTTAAAATTTAAGTTTGAGTGTTTAAATTTGAAGTTGAACTTTGCATTGACTTTGAAGTTTGGGTTGCCTTAATAGGTTGCAAGTTCATCTTCCTCTGAGCGCAACTGGAGTACGTATAGTTTCATCCACTCACAAAAACGCAACAGGTTGGGGGCTAAAAGGGCTGAAGATTTGGTATACATACATTCCAACTTGCGCCTTTTATCCCACAAGTAGCCAGAGTACAAGGAAGGGTCAACAAGACATTGGGACATTGATCCAGAGATAGTTGACTTGGATGCTTCCATTTCCCACCATGGAGCATATGATGATGAGGGGAGTTCTGTGGCACCACGAGACCTACATGCACAAGGGGGTGCAACTGGCAGTGGCCCTAGTGCGAGTGGTTCGAGCCCATGTGGTTCTAATGAACCACATAATGATGATGATGATGTAGCTGATCTTGATCCTCTTGATGAAGAGGAATATGATGAATAATAAATATTGACAATGAAAGATAGTTTGAACTTTGAATATTGATCTATGATTGAATTTAATATATCATGAGATTCATGACATTCACATTGTGTTCGATTTAAGTATTTTAATTTAACTTTTAAGCTTTTAAGTTTCTAAGTTTTATCGGTATCCTAGCTTGTTTTTTGTGGTTATTCACTTATTTAGCTTATAACTTGTCTTTTATCTTGTCTTTCATATGCATAATATGTGGTTAATAATTAAATTCCTATTTAGAAGGTTGAAATTTATATATTTTTTAATTTTTATATAGTTTTTGTACTGCCGTATCCTATGCCGTATCCGGGGTCAAATTTTTTTGCTGTTCCCACGTATCGATACTCCGCTCCCGCTCCCGCTCCCGTATCCAAAACGTTTCGGCTACTTAGCTTTATATAGCTAGGTTGAGGGACAAGGACTAGCCTTATTGTTCTCTATGGAGAGATAGCTAGGGAGGCAGCCGAATGAGGAGCGTGATTGTTACCAAGTCCTGGAAATCATGATCCACTTGGGAGGGGAAAAAATCCAAAAATCCGAACTCGTGAAAAAGTTTGGATTTTTTTGCAAAATATATAAATATTATATATGAGCATTATTTATAAATATGCAAAAATTGAGAAATACAAAAAGAATAATGATGTAACGTGAAATGTTAATATGTTTTATAGTAAATAATATATAAGGATGCCAAGAATCTTTTTATAGAAGAAAAACTAAAAAGGAAAATATTGTTTGTGGGAAGAAAAGGGCCAACCTAGACATAACCTATCCAAGCTGGCTGGATTTTTTTGAGTATCCGGACGGATTTGGTAACTATGATTGTCCTCCTTAGGCAATTTTGTAATGATTTTCATTAGTGTTCCGCTTGTGATGGTTGTGCTAACTGAAAACCCATTGGGTCTTCTTGTCATATGAATAGAACAATGTACATTGGGGAAAGGGCACTGAGTGCCAGGTCCTTCCTGTACTAAATGACATATACTCAGCCCTACCTATGAATAAGCTTCAATTACTCTCATATTTTGCTATGTTGTAAATTGGTATGTATTTACTATTCTTAAGTGGTAGTGTAGGTTCTCTAACAATAGGATCTGCCATATACGCGATATACCTTTCCCAAGCATATTTGGTAACTTGTTGTAGAAGGGAGTACAAAGGGAAATGGTGGAATTCTTTAAACTATTGTGCCAAACTGTTTAGAAAATATTAATGAAGAAACAAGGGGGCAAGTTGTATGAAGAGTTAGGTAGTGGTCCCATGGAGGAAGAAAAGTAAAACCACAAATTTCTCTGCACATACTGCAGCTAAATATTGAGCTTTTTGTAGGAATGTGGTCCCATGAGTTGTTAAAAATAATGGATGGCTTCAAAATTTTAGGGATTGTAACAAAGTTATAAGATTTTTTTCAAAACAGAATTGAAACATTAACTGATGTGCAGCTAACATTTGGCAAAAGAAACCCTACAATCTCTCTGCAGGTGCTGCGGATTCTCAGCCCCCCAACTCCCCTCCCCTGCCCCCATAGCTAGTTGGGGCTTAGGAATTTGTCCCATGGGATGGGGGCTCCTTATATTTCTTAGCAAGTGTTGCAGAGTATTTTAAGTGAGAGTGGACCCATGGTATAAAAGTCTTTTGAGAGTATGCTGCAATCTTTTAGGATATATATGTAAAACTATCATATTTTTAGTTTTTATGAGGCAAGCTTCTGAGCAAAAATAGGAGCAGCAGACCCTCAAACAATTACTTGAAACATTACATAGTTCGTGTAGATTTATTTTTGACAGTTGTGATTGGTGTCTTCTTAATTTTGTATTTAAAACCAGTAGATATGGTTTTACTTTGACGATTGTTTACACTTTTTTTTTTATGTTTTTAGCCGAAAATATTATAATGTTTAAAAATACCTTCTCTTCTGCCTTCCATATAAGAATTCTGTCATATGTGTGTGTGTGTGTGTGTGTGTGTGTGTGTGTGTGTGTGTGTGTGTGTGTGTGTAGTTAAAATAAATGAAAGGTGTCTTTAATATTTTTATTATTATAATATTAATAATACAATTTTGATTATTTTGAAGCATAATATTAAAAAATTGTCATCATTAAACAATTGTTTGACAGACGTAGGTGGTCATCAAATTTAAAGCCTGCTGGCAGCATTATTCTTACTATTATATCAAGAACCATACATTAAACTATGACCCAAAATTGACTTTCTTATCATTTATCATACTCACATGTTGCTTCGTGAATGAATCCCATAAGAATAATGGATTCCTTTTATATTTCTTCATTAATACATCAAACATTTACCCGATTTTTTAATGCTCATTGAATTTAGTAAGCCTATATCGATTCCAAACTTGCCAATTTATTATGATAACCGTCCTTTTAGAAAAGAGATACTCTCCCCTGATGCATGGTTGAAATGGCATTCAATGGTGCGTTAATCATTTAGCAGATCATTTAACATCACCAACGAGTCTCTTGAAGTTTCTATTAATCCAACACTGCCAATTCATTAGTAGGCTGTGACCTGTCAGTCTGACACACACTGGTGCGCAGTCAATTTGACATTGATGACTGATGCCCATGTGTTTTCAAACACTACAAAATGCATTTTGATATATCTTGTGATTTGTTTTTTAATTTTGTATTGTTACTTACTCAAAATCATACTGGCAATGAGAAAATATGTTTTTAATAATGGCACAGCCAATCACAACGAAAATACATATGATAACAAAATCTAAAAATTTAACTTTACAAAGTGAACTTAATTTTCTGATGTGCACTGGCATCCAGATAAATTTTCTGCAGCAAGCGAAAACAATAGTACTACTGTGGAAGGCAGGTACTAATAAGAGGATTTCAGACAAGATCATTAGAGCTCTCTTAGATAGAAGCTTGAAAAGATAAACAGGCACCCGAAGCATGAGGAAATATGTGAATTACTTTCCCTCTTGAAACCCCAAAATTATAAAGGTCAAAGACATTAAGGCACTATACAATCCCTTCAAAGGTCTCGTTTAAACATGACATATGTTCTGATGATGCCAAAGATAGATACGGTTGTAGTCACTTTAGAAAAGTGTTATAATGGGACATTGTGGCCATAGGCAACCATTTTCTGTGTACAAGTTGCAAATTGAATTGGGAACCAAATACATGTCATCTTTCTTATATCAAGTTTCAATTGAGTACTTTCCACGAGATCAATTGACCTGGCCTCCATCACATTGTTGTTTGGATGCATTTGCCTTTTCTTTTGTCTGTAATCAGCCTATTAAATTTTAACAGGCTGAATTTTTAAGACAAATCTGCAGCCTTCTTGTCTCTATTAGAAAATGATTAAAATTCTAGTTTCATTTCCCTATTTCAGGGATTTGTTCATTCGATATTTGCTGTATGTTTCTTGGTCATTGGCCAGAGTTGGTGCTATGTAGGTGACCCTAAGCTGGCAGCTGCTTGGAAAATGTTCTCTGAGAAAAATATCATGGTATTGCAGGAGGGGCATGCCTTGTACTAGTTAGACAAACGAAGTGCCCTCAATTTTATGGTAGCGCTAGCATTTTTGAACACAGATTTACCTTCTCAGACTCTTGTAGTTACATGATACATATTAGCCAGTTGTACAGATGCATCTAGTTGACTCACTGTCCGTGGGTAGGGAAAGATAATATGCCAGGAAACTCGGGGCTATATATATTTTGCATTGCATGGTATTTTTGTTAAGTTGCTTTGATTTTAGTGTGCACTATTTGCATAGGGAATTCTAAGTTGAAGTCCTGTGCAGGTGAATGCTGTTGAGTTGCTGTTCCAAGGAATACTCCACTCTAAAAGGTGGGGTAAGCTGGCATATGTTTTGTTTGAGATATTATTCTGGTCTCTTATTGCAGGCTTACTGCACATGAAAGAAATCTATATAAAGTTGTAGCATAAATATTGTTTTGATATATCATATTTGTATTATCTTTATTACTTTGTATTTTTTTATTCTCTTTAGAGCGATAGAATGCGTACAATCTGCATTTATTTGCAACTGCTCAGTTTTGCTGTATATGTTTGAAGAAATGTAGGTCAGATAAGTGCCCCCGTGAATGGGCTTTAATATAGTTGTCTTCAAGTTTATTACTTTAAGATACTTATGATATCAATTTACGTGGGCATAAAAGTGCATAGGGATTATGTTATTATAATCCTCTATGCATTTATTGCTTCTAGATTATCTAGGGGTTAATCTAGTGGTTTTTGTAATTGAAAAGTGTTTCTCTAAGGAATCTTTACAATCCCAAGGATCGAGGCATAAGAACTAATGTAACTTAAAATAAGTTTTAAAAGGCTTCAAAAATACATTTTCAATAAAAAAACATTTGAGAAAATCCACAAAAATAAGATATAACCACAACACACAAGGCACAATTCCTAGGCCACAAGAGCTATCAGCAAAGCTGGTGGGAGCAGAGGATCATCCGGCTTGTCACCCTAGCCCTAGCCATTACCAGCGGGCAGGTCTAACAAATTAGGTATTGGTTCCCACCTGTCATTAGATTTGTCTTTATTAGCTTCCTCATCAGGTTCTTGTTTGGACAGGGAAACGGATGAGGCCAACCAAAGAAATTTCTCTCGTTGTTGTGTCCTCCAGCCTCCATTGTCTAGGAATCCAAACCCACCACTGCCACGAGTATTGTGAGCCAAAGAAGGATGCCACAAATGCAGCAAGCCACTTTGGTTCGTGCTTTGTGAATAGCGCCTACCATTAGCTCGAACACCTACAGGCACAAATATATGCAGAATGGGAATTAAAATAGCTAAGCGTTATGGTGAAAGTAAACCTTAAATATGCATTGCCACTTTCTTTGTAGAGTTCCATGATGTGTATTTTAAGTGACTTTAATAATAATACTAGCAATTGCACCCCAACGGTGCAATGGAAACATCGATAGGGAGGGCAAGGATTGTTGAGGAACATGAAGGAAAAGGAAGAACAACCAAATGGGAGACAAGGGAAAATGTTTTGTTTAGTGTGAGGAGGAATCCAAGGAATCCTTTAGTGGACGAAAGGGTCGACAATGGAAGGAACGATAATCAATGGATGTGCTAAAAATGCTAGGGATGTGCTAAAAATGCTAGGGATGTTATGAAAGAAATAAAACAAAATGGACTATGTTATGAATGTTGTTTTGCACAAGGTCGTAAAGATACATTTATTTAATATGTGAGTTGAAACAAAGAAAATAGATAAGTAGAGATCATATGTGTCCATGCCTCTTGATCTAAGATTAAAAGCAAATTCTTTTTAATGCATCTCTAAGCAACATGACATGGAGACGTTCTATGAACGAAACGAACAAAAGATTCAAAGAAAAATGAGCTAGGACTAGTAGTGGAGGAGGTGTCATTGTTATTTTGTTGCCCAAGAACCGTTGGATTGATTGGAGGCGTGCTTCTTTTTTTTTTTTTATTTGAACATATGGTCCTTGAGTCATCTTTGAGTAGTGGTCGAAGGAGAAGGGTGGTGAAATGCGAAGGTCCTTGAGGGAGTGAACTTTGAAGATCGTTGTGAAAGTAATTCCTTGGCATTCAAGGTACCTCCAATGTCAATAGTTGCTCTGGGTAATGTAAGACCCCGAGCCTTTTGGATTGTTAGAGCCCAGCCATCTTCAAAGGAAGTTGCTTGCTTTTTTCCCGCAAATTGAAGAGACGAGGATGTGCAAGGGTTTTAGCACATCCCATTTAGGACCAATGCATTTGTTGAATTTATAATCCATGAACATCAGCAACTTTGGTGGGGTTGAACCAATGTAGTAGATAATCAAAATCGATTGGCCAATAAAACCATTGACAAGTTCAACTTCAACCCACAAGTTGGCAAGAAACATTACCTTTTGAAAATGGATGAAGATTGAGCAAGATACGACTAAAAACGTTCTTGAGGGCATAGAGAGCGAAGGCACAATGCACAGCTGGAATTACAAATTGAAACGGTGAAAATGAATTACATTTACCCCCTTTTATAATTCACCGTTCAACAAAAATGGTAATTTGGTCAAATCAATAGAGTGCGGGAAACGTGGATGCCAAAAGAATGTTTGAACCATTTTCCCAATACATTGCGGTCATGACGGGTTTTCTAGGAAATGGAGGCCCGAGGGAACGAGGGTTAAGAGTTCCACAAATTTCCGAGATACTCATAGTGTAAACAAATGCTATAGAATGCGGAAAGGGAAGGCCTGCAAGGAACTGGGTGCGTGGTGGAACAAGGATCGGGAGTTCTTAAAACGCCCGAAATATCCATAATGCAAAGCAATTGGAAGGATGCAGAGAAAGCAGATATGCGGGAACAACGGACCCAAAGCGTAACTTCCACTAGTTCCCAAAACTCTCGAAAAGCCCGCAATATAAACACTTTAGAAAAAGAAATGAATTGTGGGAAACAAAGGACTCCTGGGGAACAGTTCCACGAGACATGTAAAGATCCTCACAAAGTGAAATGAAAAGCAAGCAGGGGGAAACAGGATTTCGAGGAACGAGAGGCCTACAGAACTAGTTTATCTTGTTCCTCCGAATTTGAAATCACCGCAATACACTCAAACAAATCCAAAAACCTCAAAAATGACTAACTGTTTTGATTTTTTCCATTCCTCGAGACTTCACAAAGGCAAACAAATTGGGCAAAGGGGTTACTCTGACCAAAATTTTCAAAATTTTCAAAAATTGCACACTTTTTGGGTAAGTGACAACAGAGTTTCATGCAAGGAAGAAGAAACATTATAGGTGCTCCAATTGAAGTGAATGTCGAAGTCACGATGTCAAAGCATGTCTAGTTCATCAAACTGCATATTTTTGCAAGGTTGGAGTTGGGACATAAGCTATTATTCGTCGAATTGAATAGAGGGATTGCCTTGTTTTTGTTCGTTAGAAGAGTCTTCTTCTAATGGCCGCTTTGATGAGGAGGCGGTTCATGCAATGAGCCATGCGTAGTAAGAGAGGCCCTTGAGCTCCCAATTAGCAATAATATCATCCATTGAAGCCCCAATGTCAACAATAATTGTGTGAAATGGTTTTTACAATAGGAGTTTGCTACGACAAAAACCTCAAATGAGGGACTTTCTTTTTTCGGAACCTCAAAAAACCCCAAAAATCCCGATGGTTACACAAGCAATTGACGCCACTTCTATTTTTATCCATTTATTCCACAACAATTATTTTTTGTAGGACAATGAGCAAGAAGTTTCATTAGTGACAAAGATTCTAACAAAAAGGTTGAGTCTTGTTTGTGTCTATGAAGATTTACGTATCAAGAGGACCATTCGCAACATTGGCGACACGGCGCAAAATCTTCTTCTCGACATTCAGTGAAACAAATGGTCGATTGCAAAGAGTAAGAGGCAATTTCTACAACATATTGCAAGCTTCGTCTGCACTTATATCATGTTCAATAACACTTACTATTAATAGTTTTTTTAAGGCAATGGATGAGCTTATTAAACTGGGAATCATTTGAAATATGTGTAAGTGTTTGATGGAAGGATTCAGATTGTCTCTTTGCTTTCGATGCATACTTAGCAATGCATTTCAACACAACATGGTGGGAGAGGGCACATTAACAATCAATGTTCACTCTCCAAATTGAAAGCATGTCTTAGTTGTTGACATTCAATATACCATTATTCCGAGAGGGATTGCAACGACAACACAATGATGATCCTTGATTTTGTAAGTGTAGATTTTGGTCGAGATCCCAACAATAACATAACACAATAATAAATTTGTTTTGTAATATTTAATCAATAGACCTACATATTTATTGTATTTCCATCTTCTAAATACTAAGAGAGATGTATTATCACAATCCCCCAAATCTCTCTCAAATATTCTATATTAGTGCATTGTTAGAACAACAAACTAATAATACAAACTATCATAGGTGTATATGAAACACCTTTATTCTCTCACACGATAATAATATTCACTCATGCATAAATTAATGTCTAATAACAATATTAATAACTCATGCATATGTTCTAGTGCGAGCATGTGAAAGAACACATTCTTCATAAGATTTTCTCTTAAAACAATTCTTGAACAAGGTACAACTCCAAGATGTCTTGAATCTCTCATAAAAGTGTATCTCCCAAATTCTCGAAATCCACCTCCCTTAACCCCTAAATTTACAAACATCCAAACTAACTCGAGCAACCAAGTACCCGTCGGGGCAGAGAGTGCCTCCTCGAGGGAATAAAGGCCCTCGATCCATGTTGAACTTAAATCATATCTATTCTTGTCCTCATAGAGTGGGTTTCTTAAGATAATTGTCTTTCAAAAATGTTATCAAAATAGGAATATTTTTACACATCATAAAAACATGAAAATACTAAAAATGGAAATAATGAGTAAGTCCTTATTGTCGTGTTCGTAGCCACCTTTGTCGATCAATGACACTCTAATCACGAATGATAAAAGATGGTCACCCCGCATTGGGAATTGTTCTCAACGTTGTCATTTTGGTGCAAATTGATTTACCACTCACGTAGATGCATGGCCTCATCGCTAGTGGATAACAAGAGGTTGTTGATTATCCTCCAACCTCTAATGCCTTCATCCTTGAATTGATGCATTATTTACTCGGTATGATGGTGCATGACACTCATTTGGATCTTGTTTCTAAGAGAAAACAATCCCCCAAACAAACTCTACAATAATAATGCGAATTGGATGTTGAGGTCGCTCAATAATGTGTCCTTAACAAATAGATTTTGATTTGACAACTTGATGATGACACTTAACCTTGACATATAAATGACAAGTTTAATTGACCCTAACTCGAGGTCATGGGACCTTATGACATGAATATATGATAAATTTCTAATTAGGTCATTAATACAAAACTATTGACAAATACTTAGAAAGTTTATCAAATACAACTAAAAATGACCTCTTTATTTTTTAGAAACATTAGATATTGTTTATGTTTCTAGACCCTAAAACTAAAACAACATACTATTTAATTCTTTTAGTTTTTAGTTATTTGACCTAAACGGACTTAAAAGGAAATAATAATGATTTATGGACTTACACACTTGAATTAGTGATTAAGTAAAAATTAACCTATGTTAAAATAATGAACATTATATAACATATAATGCGGTTATGTAGTTGTCATTTAGTAACTGCTCAACCAATCTCTAACCACCTCTTCCTATATAATAAATGTTGTCACACTTGTTTGAGTATGCGTTCAACCTTATGTGAATTCTTGCTTCCCTTTGCATCTGCGCTAACATTGGCCTCGTGAGCGTCCAAGGTCGGAGTTCGAGGAAGCCTCTAAGAGGCATGGACGGAAAATTCATGGAAGCCCTAACATGGCACAAATTTGGTAATACTTGAAGGTTTTACCAGCTTACATCAAGGCATTTTAATGCCCATTCATGAAACGTGAGGGTAGAGAAGCGAGTGAAGAGCAAATCAGTATTTGCAAGTTGAAGGATATCCATTCGTGAGGGGAAGAAGACTAGTCGCAGTCGAAGGATATCCAGTCGTGAGGGGTACAAGGCTAGTCACCAAATCACGATTTTTAGAAGTTGTAGAAAAAATTAAAAAAAATCCGGAAGTCGTGTGCATTGGTGAAAGGTTACAGTTGCATATACTATTGGGATTTCCTATTTTTTCCTATTCACGAGGGTAGAGAAGGAAGAAAGTCATTCGCAAATATGTAAGCGTAGAGAGAGGGAAGATAATCATTTGAATAACGAAAGACAGTCAGACCTCCAATCCATTCACGGCGGACAAATTCAAATCCAAATTTCCCTAGGAGAAAAACAAGGGCAGTTTGTGGGAAAAGTCTTTACAATACACTAGGAGAAAAATGAGGGCGGTTTGAGGGTAGACGTCTTTCCGAATAATATTCATTTTTGGTAACAAAGATATTCACCTTGTGACTTGCATTGGAATAATCAATTTCAAAGTATTTGCTCGAGTAAGTAATATATTATTTTGTTATTTCCATTACTTTGGAATAATAAAATGGCAAATCTTTCAAACATAGTTTTGTCGGACTCGCAAAAATTAATGGGCACAAACTTCAATGTATAGAGCCATAAGATTTTAACACTTGCAGAATTTTGAGATTGCGATAAAATAGTCATAGGTAGCGAAGGCATACCAGTTACGAACTTCACGAATTATGACAAATGTTATAAGGAGGCTCTATTATTTCTCAAGTTGTCAGTGTCGAATGATATGATATCGGAAGTGCAAAATGCCACTGTGGCAAGCACAATGTGGACTAGTATGAGGGATAAATGACACATCGAAAAGAGTCTCGGTTTTATACATGAAAAATATGATCTTATCTCAGTAAAGTTGCAATAAGGTGGATCACCTGTCTCAACATGTACTTCAAATGAAAGATCTCCAAGAGCATTTATTTTCCATCAATAAAAAGGTAGACGGCGATGATATGGTGGCTCGGTTACTCAACAACTTACCTTCTTCGTGCAGAGTCGATCTTGAGGCACTCCATTTAATGACTAAAAGTCAAACGCTCATGTTTGACAAGGTGAGTTCCTACATGTTGCAAAAGGAGTGGAGACAAATTCAGGCAAAATCTAGTTGTTACCAATCAGAGAGTGCTCTTGTAACACAGTCAAAAAGAAAGTGGAGACGTCATTCTGGTGAGTCCTCCACTTGATATTAGGTCACATGTTATTACTGTCACAAGGTTGGGCACCTTAAGAAGGATTGTTAGAAGCGGAAGTATGATCTTTCACAACAAAACAAAAAGCCATGTGATGAGGAACATGTGGCAACAGTTGCAAAAGAACGAGATTCGGATGACAAACATGCTCTTTATTGTCTTACGACATCATGCTCGCATGATAGTGGTACTAGTTCTGGATCATTGACTCCGGTGCATCCACACACTTTTCATGTCGCAAGGACTGGTATGTTTCATTTATTGCATACATGTGTTTTGAATCGGTAGTACTAGGCAGATGGAGAATCATTTGCGAGAGAAGGGATAGGAGATATATGCATTGTATTGAATAACACTAATAAAATGTTGGTATGAAATGTTAGATATGTACCTTCTTTACAAAAGAATCTTCTATCTATTCATCAATTAACTGAAAATCCCAATATTTCTGTGGATTTTTGTGGGAAGAAGTGTGTTGTTTCTGATATGAAACAAAGACAGATGATTGCCCTTGGTATTGGGCAAGGTGGCCAATATCGGCTTGTTGATCCTACTACGATCAACATGAATGCACATGTGGAGGACAACTCCACCATACAGGATGTGCAAGAGGCTGCAATGCCTTGAGAGGAAGCCATTTCTCATAGATCTATTGACTTGGATATAGTCAACCTACATGCACTTCTTATGGAGGGAATATCCACTATACCAGATGTATAGAAGGCATGCATGCCTTGGGAGGATGGATTTCCTCATCTTGAGGAACATGTTGTTGTGGATGTAGACTCCAAGATTCTAGGTGCACCAAGGTGCATGTTGTGATAGTATGCCTAGCCACTCACTTAATGGTACTTGCTTGAAGGACAATAGAACATGAACAATTTGCTCATTGTGTTGTGAAAGATCTTTCCCAACATAGGGGGATAAATGAGCAAACATATGAGACAGAGGAGTTGGTTCTCACTCCTACTACTACATAGATGGTTATTTCTCCCATTTCGCCGAGACGAAGATGCCCGTTTCTCCTACTATTACGAAGTTGGTTCTAACTTTTATGGCATATACGGTCACATTTCTCTTCTTGAAAAGATTAGATGAGCACTACATGGTGTTGTAAAGCCATGATCGAGGTGACTTCAATTGCAAGCTGTTTGAGTCTCTGTATAGACTCCAACAGGCTACACAAGCGTGGAAGAAATTTCTTGATCCACATCTATGAGTTTCTGATTCCAACACTCGGAGATGGGGCTGACATTCTTAGCCATTGATGATTCATCACTGGTCAATGAATCATGTAACAAAGAATCAGTGGACCACTTGCCATATCCTTTGTTCACACGACCATATTTTTTGTTTTGTGTTTCTTCTCCATTCAACAACCGCAACACAACAATGAACCGCTTATTTCAAGTACAACCTATGACACAATCTGTGGATCTAATGACTAAACATATGGGCTTTAGGATATTTGTAAAATTTCAGGACAAACTTTGTATTGTTTCTAGTTTAGTCATTAAGAGGGGGTGTTAAAATATAGAGCATTATGTAACATATAATGCAGTTTCGTAGTTGTCATTCAGTTGGTAATTGTTCAACCAATCTGCAATCACCTCTTCTTATATAATAAATGGTGTCACACTTGTTTGCGTGTGCATTCAATCTTCTCGTGAATTCTTTTTTCTCTTTATATCTCGCTAACAACCTATTCATGGAATAAATCTAAAGAAAAATTCTAAAAATATTTACTAAGTAAATGCCAAGATATGACAAAATTTGTATTGGACCAACATGTTTGATAGAACAACCGATTTCAAATAGAAACATGTAACAATATATACATGACTAGTTGCATACATCATTGACCCATTTTATTATGTTGTGTTGTCATGCTAAATGTCTAACATGCAAAATTGAAAATTTTGGCCATGACAACCCCACTTGAAAATTTCCTCTCCCAATCACTCGTGAACCCTTCATCTAACCAACTTTGTCCTCGCCACCCTCGTTGTGGTTCGAAGGAATGCACTAACAAGATTTTCAAGTGTGTTTAATGTGCAAGGATGTATGCCCATGATGATTGATGAACTCACTAAGATTCAAAGAAGAATAAATGCCCCAGAGGCCTAGAAAGGGCTATTTTTGGCCATTTTACAATTGGTAAACACCCTCCAAAAGCTGACAAGGAAGATTCAAATCATATGAGAGTTGTATAGAGAACAATGAAGTCATCCAAGGCAGTTTAGGGAAAATTGGTGGAAGAAATTGATGTCGAGAATCAAGCAAGCAAGATCGGGTCATTTTGGGCACATGGAATGAAGGCTCCAACGGTGAAAGCCAACTTTCTTGGATGACTTTGGGAGTTCTAGAAGGATTTGGGAAGAAATAAATAATCAACAGAAAGCTCCTAGAACCCTCTACATGATGGATACATCACTTTTGTTCCAAGATCGAAAAATCTTCTCGTGATATTACAAGTTACTACAAATGCTCCGTCGAGTCAAGAATGAAATAGACCCCAAAAATCAAATTTACAGGAACATTTGGCTCCTGATAGTGGTTAAAATGATCACAAAATGTGTTTTGGAGTCAAAATCATATAAGGTTTGACCCCAATACACTCTTCGATGCTCCCGAGGCAGAAAAAATAGTCCTGGTGTTTTTAATTTGCACTTGGCGGGTGACATCAACATCCTAAAACAACATGAGCGGACTTTTGAGCATGCTTTGTCCCCTTCAATTGTACCGAAGGTGTAAAGGGGACACTAAAGTGCGCTTGCCCATTGACTTTGAAGTTTTGTCACTTTAAAACTTGCCTTGAGGTGTTAGGCAAGGTGTATGAATGCGTTATGTTGCCAAGACCACTTTTCATCATAACCTGACCCCTTGGCACATTTTGAAACATGAGCTGCCCCCTTTGCTTAGTCCATAAGGTGCAAGGGGACACCAAAGTGGGCTCCCCTATCTTGGCCAACTACTCACAAACTAAAGCTCACCACTTTTACACTTAGGCACTTCAAAAACTTGCATTTTGACTCGACCCACTCTCATGTAGTTGTACCCATCGTGCATTTTCAAGCCCTTGTTTTCCCTTGATTGCACTAGGTGCAAGGGGGACACAAAAGTGTGCCCCCATCCAACCAATCAACCCTAGTCACATTAAAAACCAAATTGTTGCTCCCGGTGAACATTTTTAGTTCCCTACATCTCATCTACAAGGAACCAAAAGATTCCAATTGTCACCATCTGGTGCAAAGCGTATTGTGTTCTTTTTGTCCCCCTTGCACCAGTGCAGTAACTCCATTTTAACCATATCCCAACCATGGTTAAGTTGTTGGGTCAAATGGGTGAGTTAAAACTTGCAAGAAAAATGACTAACTCTCCTCCTCTACCAACACTTGGTCATTTTTAATCATTCAAAGTGTTGTATTTCCCTCCCAAACCTCCATTTTCACCAGACATGTTGTTGAAATTTTACTAGACATCCATGCTCCAAAACAAAAAAATGCTCATAACTCACTAACCGTGCACTTGATTTTCACCAAATGTTACTTGCGTGCTCCCAAAAATGCCTTTAAATTGATTGTAAGAGCATTTCCATTGATGCTTTGTATAATTTATGGAAGCCATCTAAAAATTGTAGACCCAAAAGTTGTCTTTTCGATCTACGAAGTTTTGCAAATGAAAAAATGCAAAAATTGGAGCAGAAAGTCTTGAAGAAAAACCTAAAATTTTGAGACCAATTTCATTGCAATTCAACATCTAAAAGACCTCCGCCTAAAAATAGTAATTGTGTAAGGCTTTAGATGTCCAAATATAGTAAGTTTCCAAAACATCAAATTCCTAGCACTTGTGATACTCCAAACAAGAAAAAACTATCAGAAGGTGAAAATTGTGAAAACTTACTAAAATAGAAAGCGTTGTAATTGAGCCAAACAAGCAAAAACTATCACAAGGTGAAAATTGTGAAAACTTACTAAAAATAGTTTTCCTAGATAAGACTTTTCTAAAAATAAAAAGCCTTGTAATTGAGCTCAAGTCACTTGTGTCAACTCACATTCCACCTATCTCATTGCTTTTGGACATCATGAAGTTCAAGTATTTAGGTCTCGAGGCAATTTCTGCTCTAATCACTAAATACCCTGGTGTGAGAGATGGTCCAGTCACCCACATTAACTTAGTAGGCTTGAAAGACATACCGCTCGGTGGACCTCATGAACTAGTGGAGTAGAAAATTTTCTCGAGTGGACTATTTAGGCAGAGGTCACCCATTGTCTTTCTAGAGCACTAAATTAGTCCTCCCCGTGCACAACACTATGAGGTTGATTCCGCTTTAATTCGAGCAAATGAAAACTCATTACTTGTGATTCGCCCTCCAAAGGGCATTTCTCAATGTATGCAAATTCCCACCAGTAGCAACAGGGTCATCAAAGCCAAGGAATTTGCTTTGCGGGAGTGGGAAAAGACCCTAGCACTTGGTTCGTGGCTTAGACAAGGAGGAAAGCCTTCCTGTATTTCCAATAACCTGTCAAGGAGTGAATTTTGTGAGGCCTATTTCGATGCCATTATTCTACCGAGCGAGTGATGGGGGAAGAAATTACAAAAGTTTTCCAAGATTGATGGTGCAATTCATCCATGTGGGTATCAAGGAAACCGAGTGGTGGATTGGAGGCAAATCCTCAATGGCAACATCAATGGGCAACACAGTAGTTGCCCACCACTAATAAGTTCACCATGACTTCTACCATGGTGTATGCCATTGCTTCATAAGACCATTCAAAGGATTGTCCATAGCTCCCCATGTGCCTGAAAAATCACTTGTATACGAGAAGTATCTCGCAATTGACTCATAAGGAGAGCAATTCCCACCATGTCAGGGTGAATGATGCATTCAACATATTCATTATTAGGCTCCTTGAGGGCAATCCGAACTGGAGGATATTTTCTCAAGAAGTGACACTAATTGAAAAGTACGGGAGCCACTTGATCCACTTCCCTACTTTCACCTACACCAGAGTCACAGTTGCGATATCGCTCCTTGCAGGCTACCTAGGTACCGAGTGATAAAATAATAATGTTCGAGTTGTGCAGACAATTGGCTCATGTTTATGTCAAATGTAAGAATAACAAAAGGAAATGTGTGTCATTTCCCATCTCCTTGGGAATATACTCATGCAAGAATGTCACGATGCAATGAATATCGAAGCATCCTTCGCTTCCCTCAGTCTCTACTCATACACATCTAGGTTTGACTTCGATATCATGAGAAATCTAGAGACCTTCATCGTTCTAGGTTTGCACCATCAGAACGACCCAAAAATTTCACACACAAACAACACAGTAAAATACAGGATAATTTTTTTTTGACTTGCTTGACAAATAACATGACACGACACAACATGTCATCACCAAGGTTACCTCTAACTCTGAGAACCACTAGATACAAGGATGACCACAAGGGTAGACGGAAAACATTCACACCCAACAAGGACAATATGCTTTTCTTTTGACAGGACAAAATAACATTCCAACCACATGATACTCTTACAGCTAGGGCAAGCCACAACAAGAATTATTAAAGGTTATATTTTGGTAAAACACTCTTTTACTCTTAACTTATGTTTTCAGAGAGATTCAAGATATGATTCGCATAATTCGTCTTACCAAACTGAATTCATTTTATTATACATTGCAGAGTCGTTCACTAAGGTCTTCTCCTCTACGACAATTAATCTTTATTATTATTATTATTTTTATTATTATTTAATAAAGGAGATAATTTAATACCACAAGGTCATCCATCCCTACTTACGTTACTAAAATTCGCTCATTACCTTGCTACAACAAGAATTCGTGTTCAACATAATTAAGAGGAGAATTACAGAGCACCCTGGGAAAGAGTTAAGAGAATAAGGTCAAGTTGAATTTCCTCCTTAAGACGTCATCAGTTATTACCAAGGTTAAATTGGTGCTTGACGTTTTACACGCAATTATTAACGATTTTACTTAGGCTTCACCGAAAGAGCTTAACAAAAGGAAACTATTTACTTTCAAATAGGCTGAGAGATAAATTGAGGGGTTTCTAAATTTTCTTCTCTTACTTGTTAACTCTTATTAGAAACTAACCATTGTTTTCCTTTAAGCTTGTTTTAAGCCTTCACCAAAAAGGAGTAGTGTTCACTAGTTTAGCTATGGATAACACGTTATATAATTTCACTTTGCAAGGATAGTCTCGCCTTTGATTACTTAAGGCGTTGTTTGTTCTCAAGTGGATCACCTCTACAATAAATTTATTTGAATAAAACTTTAAGGTAACTTTTGTAAGGATTAACCACCCCATTTATCTCACATATAACACATCAATACAAAGCCTTAGAAAGATTCAACTTAACACTTAATTCTCAAGATCAAAGTTTTACAATACTTATGCCAGTGTAAAGATTGAATATCATTTCTCACTAAGATGAGTTACCAGCCAAATTACAAAAAGGACAAAACAACTTCTTCACGTAATTCTCCGAACAATTCCAGGCAAGAGGTCTTATAAACTCTTTGCAAGCAATGTTACAAAATTTACAACACATTGAACATTTTTACAAGGAACTTCATAATTTGAACTGTTGCAACTTTTACACTCTTTTCCTTTAGTCTACTCGCTTAATCCATCTGCACAAATATTAGCTAGAGTCAGTTCGCTAGAACTGAGCATGTTAAGACTACCCATTGCAACAGTGAGCTAACATTTTATAATATCATGAAAGGAAAAATTCTGAATTCAAGAATGAGTCAATTCACAAACCACTAAAACAATATGTCTCACACGATAGAGAGCTTTATAACAGCCAACAAGGAGGAATCTCATTAATCAAGTAAGACAGATATTCCAAAATAATTCAAGGTAAGACCAGATTGGTGAAATATCACAAGGCCGAGAGTATTGAGATTTCAATCATGTAATCCGATGGATTACGTGATTGAAATCTAATACCCAATCCCTCCAAAAGAAACCCGATAAGCCAAAACATGCTAGTAACAATCCATGACGCACAACAACACAAGATTTTTCCATCCTTCCAAGGGTGAGGTTCCATAGAGATTTAGTTTTCTATAGTTTTATTTTTAACCATTTTAACTTCTTTAGGAAAACATTCATATATATATATATATATATATACATAAATCATGTTTAATAGGCCACTTTGCACACTTCGTAACCGTTATAGCTGCTCACAAGGAAACCAACATAGACGTAAAGTGTCTTTTAACAAACTGATCATTATCCCCAATAGACAGATTAATAAATATTATTTTCATCCAAAGGTAAGAAATTCCATTATAACATGCAGGTGATTCTAGTAGAGAACAGAGTAATGATTTACTACAATCATAATGTGTTGATATTTTAAGACCCCAAAGGCTCCAACGGAAGACAATAGTGGAATATTTCAACCTTTAGCCTTGAATTGGTTTTATTTATTTATTTATTAAAAAAATAAATAAACCTTCACAGCACATACAAGGGCATCCCGAATGACCCAGTCAAGGGCTTTCATGAGGAGATGAAACCAAACTGATTTCATCTACGGATTCCTCCTACGCGAGACCTCTCTCTCTCTTCAGAGAGAGGGAGAGGGAGAATACTTTAATTATGTTGAATCCACAAAAATTGTTACTTATACATTTATACCCATACGTATTCCACCTATACCCAAATTTGGGTTGTCTTAAAAGATGAATAATAATTATTCATTTCGAACTCAACCACCAGGAACTTGTTCGGCCAATAAAACAAATACCAAAAATCTGTTGCAAAACGTATGGCACACGCGTGTAACACTACTTCCATTTGAAAGGTTAAAAGAGGAAGGAAGATCGACCCAAGTTCCCAATCCTCGTTAGTACAGAAAATTGAAACGAGTATTCATCCCATTAGTTTATTGGGGTAAAACAAAATAGTAAGCGCTGTCCTAAAATTCATGCTGGCATATAATCATTTCCAGAGCCCAAGAGAAAACTTGGCTACAACCCAAAATCTCATTCTAAACACTCTACAGTGACTTGTTTATGTAACCCAAACAAAAGTGAACTTCAACCCGCATTTGGAAGCAATAGAAAATGATTACCCAGTTTGTATTTTCAGACTGTATTCATACTAAAATCAGCATATCAACAACAGCCCGCAAAACGTTCCATATCCTTATTTCCTATAAGGAGAGTGATAAAATATAACCGGGTAGAATATACTAAATTTCCTGCCCATGAGACATTCAACCATGCTCAAGCAGGTTACTCATAATACAAGTTGTAGCACATACCCTTTAACGTTATTTCCATAGGAAGTAATATTTCAGAAATCTGATTATATCCTCATATTTTATCATATTTTCCTCATAATAGAATTTACCCAAACCTTGCATAAGGGTTTAAAATATACCAACCAAATTACAAAACTCAAACTTATTATGAACACATATTGGTACTCGGTTTTCAATTCCAAAATGCAACCTCCATTGATTACGAGATCCACATGCATGCCACAACATTGTCAAAACAATATACTTTCCTACCAATCACTTCAAACTCAAAAATGATCCAGAAGTTCTGTAGCACACTATGCTTAGGCGTCACAGATTGACATGGGAAATCGATTTAAAGGAAACATTGGAACCCAAAAAAAAGCTTTAACATTCCAACTAATACAACAACATAGACTATTGATTTACCAAGTTTGAAACAGGTGGCGGCTTAAAGCAACTACCAGAAAACCCCTTCAAGATGCCATAACAGAAGAGGAAAGAACATTCATTTCATGACAAAATAAAATGACAGCAGAAGATTGCAAGGGGCAGGTTTAACATGCCTGTTTTAACGCCTCAAAACTGTAACCACGTCAACCCGAACTCAGGAGCAACACACACAGGTGAAATCCATTTTCTTTAGCTTGTTGGATGATCATATACGTCCAGTGGCCACGTTTGGCACATGCAGTGAGTTTTGACGGCCATGGCAAGGGGAGAAAACAACAAATGAGGAGCTCCCAAAACCTGTGACTCCATTGGATTGGGGGTTTTCACACCCTTCATCACCAAAAACAAAACAAACAGACTCTCCTCCCTGCTCACGCGACCAGGACAAAATGTAGAAGGCAGACAGCAAAGGACACAAAAGATTTGCAAATCAACAAAATAAATGAAGGTAAGGCGGCTGGCAGAGGTAAAGCTAGTGGGAGATGGCCACGCACTAAGATCAGAGCAAGCAGAAAAAAGGGGTGAGGGACGGTAGGACAGTAGGCGCAAGAAACTAAATTTTGATTTTAATTCACTGTCTCCTCCAACCTGCGCCACCACCTACCTCCCTTCTTTCCCACGCAACCACTGCATTTCTTTATTTATTTATATTTTATTTTATTTCATCTTGTGTGTGTGTGTGTGTGTGTGTGTGTGCGCGTGCGCGTGTGCGCGTGTGCGCGTGTGTGCGCGCGTGTGTGCGTGTGTGCGCGTGTGTGTGTGTGTGTGTGTGCGTGCCGCGCGTGTGTGTGTGTGTGCGTGCGCGCGCGCGTGTGTGTGTGTGTGCGCGCGCGCGTGTGTGTGTGTGTGTGCGCGCGTGTGTGTGTGTGCGTGTGTGTGCGTGTGTGCGCGTGTGTGCGTGTGTGCGCGTGTGTGTGGGTGCACACGTGTCTCCTCCAACCTGCGCCACCACCTACCTCCCTTCTTTCGCACACAACCACTGCATTTCTTTATTTATTTATATTTTATTTTATTTCATCTTATGTGTGTGTGTGTGTGTGCGTGTGTGTGTGTGTGCGCGCGTGTGTGCGCGTGTGTGCGCGTGTGCGCGTGTGTGTGTGCGCGTGTGCGCGTGTGTGTGGGTGCACACGTGTCTCCTCCAACCTGCGCCACCACCTACCTCCCTTCTTTCGCACGCAACCACCGCATTTCTTTATTTATTTATATTTTATTTTATTTCATCTTATGTGTGTGCGCGTGTGGGTGTGTGTGCGCGCGCGTGTGGCGCAGCGTGTGTGTGCGCGCGCGGGTGCGCGCGCGTGTGGGCGCGCGCGCGTGTGTGTGCGCGCGTGCGTGGCGTGCGCGCGCGTGGGCGCGTGCGTGCGTGCGCGCGCGCGGTGTGTGTGTGCGCGCGTGCGTGCGTGCGTGTGTGCGTGTGTGCGTGCGTGCGCAGCGTGCGCGCGCGCGCGCGTGCGTGTGTGGGTGCGCGTGTGTGTGCGCGCGTGCGTGGGTGCGTGCGTGTGCGCGCGCGCGCGCCGGTGCGCGCGTGTGTGTGCAGCGCGTGCGCGTGTGCAGCGCGCGTGCGTGTGTGTGCGCGTGTGTGGTGCGTGCGCGCGGTGGAGTGCGTGCGCGCGCGTGGAGTGCGCTGCGCTGCGCGTGCGTGTGCGTGTGCGTGTGTGTGTAAAGTATAAAAACAGCTTAGCTTGGTTTAAAAATGCAAACCGAAATGAATACCAGCAACCTAGGAGTACAGACGAACATGCGTAACCCAAAACGTCACAAAGGGGGTATCCTCCTCTTATGCAAAAATCGATGCTCGCCTGACAGGAAGGATCAAACAATTAAGTCGAATGACTTAATGCAGTTAGTTAGCTATTGCTAACAATCGACAATTAAGAAACGAAAAGGTCACCGAACGACAATAAGTAAATATTATTTTCATTATCATTATCACGTTTTTTTTTATTTTATTTTTTGTAAAAACAAATATAAGAATCTCTTTTTAAAAGGGACATACCCTAAAATACTAACTTGCCATACAAGCCGTCTACCAGGCTTTGAACACGCAAATTTCCATTAAATAGGGGAAAAGTAACGGTCACCACGGAGGCCAACACAAGAAGCATCAACAACGACACGAAGGGGGAACAAATTAGAGGTTACACTCAAAGACGAACACGGAGCAAAGACTACCATGGCGCCAAGACGGCAACCCCTTCTTCAGCGCGGGACGGGGTTCGTCCTACAACACGATTAGACGAAACAACTAGAAGAAATGCTATAGAGATACTTAATATAAAATATCGATGATGATCGAAATTAAGGTAAAATAATAATACTTATAAAATAAGGGCCGATCGATAATTAAATTAAAATAACATTATTACCATTACATATTATAATTATATATAATTTCTACCCACATTAATATTGACCAACGATTGAGCTTAATAATGCGACAACAAGATCCCCTTGTAAAAAAGATAACGCACAGGACATTACATAGTCCACAAAAAGGAGGTGTCGATAACGACTCGAGAACGCCAGAAGGAGAGGGAAGGTGCTAAAACATCGCTGAGACATGGTCTAAGACAACAGAATTACACACAGTCGTTTGACGCCCAACAAGGGAAAGGTCACTACGCCAAGAACCTGGGTAACCGCCAAACGGGCATTACAACCATATGCCTCAAATTGAAGACTATTGGGCCAATTGTACGGATGACTTCGAGGTACCAAAAAGGACTATATGCGGGTGACGGTAGAGACTAGATGAGTGATTTAAAATCTAAATGGTTCATTGAGGGGATAAAAATGATAGGTCGACTTGTCTAATCTCAAGTACCAAGCAAAGTGCAAATATTGACCCTTTCCTCCGACTCTGTGGAATACCAAAGAATCAGGTGATATTAAGGAGAGGACTACAATAGAAATTCAAAATCAAGAGAATGGTTCAAAAGGAAGAGAATATCTTTCATCAAGTTCGGTGGTCTCCTTACCATATCTAGACAGGTATCTCACACTTCCTCTTCTAGGGCATTCAAAATCCACGGGTTCCACTCACTCAAAAGAATCTTCAAAGAGAGATTTTGGAGGAAGAACACACTGAATATTCCCATCCTAGGAGGTTCCATAAGAAGGCTAAGATCATTGAATATCCCATTGAGCCTCTCGAACAAGGTGAAATTGATCCTTCATAGTCTCCTGTCCACCAATGACATCCAAGTGTATCTTCCTCGGTAATGGAGTCATCCCACCATAAGAAAGTTGTGATCCCCTATCAAGCACTTGAAAGTGCCCCCATGCTTGATATTTTGGTTACTCCATTGAAAAATTTGTCGTGGATTCAGAGTGCTTGGGAATTAGTCAAGGACAAAGTTCAAAAACCACAACACCCATTTTGAGGCCATCTCAAAATTCATGAAAACAAGCGAAGCAAGAAAGCATAAGTAACATCTCGTTTCTTTAATGGGGCCTTTGTAATTTAGTATGTGGAGGTTGCCCAACCAAAAGTTGCAAAACCTATGGAAGAAATGACTCAAGATGACTACGAGTTGACCCGAATCTCCTTACATCTATTCAAGGAGTTTGTGGCCCGCTTACTTGCTAGGAATGATGAGTACAAACAAACAATGAGCATTTTGAGGAGCATGTGAGAACTCTCACTACTTATGTGCAACCTTTCTTGAGCCTCGATATAGTACCCTTCCTCCTACAGATGTCATATCTCCCATCAATAGTGTCAACCCTCGATGATTAAGAGAGCACAAGGATACACAATGCAAGAGAGAGCTAATGATATGCGGGTTGAAACGATTCCCGAGAAAGGAAATACATTGTTTCCAAAAAATCTCTCGTTGTTTGAATTTTCCTCGCCACGCTTCCAAAGTGAAAGTGACTAAAGAGGAGATTGAAAAAGAAAAACCCCACTGGGATAATATGTTTTCATTGGTATCTGAAATGAGCAATCTTGAATCTTACTCCTTAGTGAGCAAAAATGTATACACCTCCATCTCTAACAATTTGTCTCCCATATGGTCTCGCAAAATGAGTGCCAGTATGAAATGATAAACAATGATACTCGAGCATGATCCTTGTGGAGAGCATGCATCCCAAATCTTGGAAGGTGTCAGCGACGATGTACAGATTTTCGAGTCACTTCCACTCAATGAGCATTCGTCCGTGGAAGAGCTCCTAAAGTCCTTCCAAGATTTGGTCAAGAAAGAGGCAAGAGATCCCTTCTCATTCAATGAGGATACTTTGGAATCTCTCACAGAAATTAGAGGTTCAATCTCTAATATTGCAAGAGATCAAGTCTGGTTCAACCAATGCAAGACCCTTGGTGGCGTTCCTAAGACTTGGATCAATGCTTTGAGTTTTGTTTGCATTCTAGAAGTAGACAATATGGCACCAACGATGACCTATTTCAAGAGAGAGTTCAAAGAAGAGGAAATCATTCGAGGAGTATTTCCTCAATATTTTCCAATGACTAGATTTTCATTGGTCAAGCTTCATCTTTATCTTCAGAATGATCACCCTCTCTCTCTCCTCCTCTCTCCATGTTCTAATTCTTCGTTGGGGATGTACTTTTTCACTATTTTATCTTATTCACTTAAGTGACCTTTAAATATACATTGTAAGAGTTTTTATATTAATAAGAAAAAATCTCACTTTCATTCCCTTGGAATATGAAAGGTCACAAGTGATAAGAAGGTGAAAGGTCATAATGTGGGGGAGATGAAAAGTCATATTGTAAATCTATAAATTGGAATGGCCTCTCCATTCCAAAGGGTTATCAATTGTGAGTTGATAGTGGATAACTTTTTCTCTACTAGATACAACCAAAAGATTACTTTCTTCTATTCTCTCTTGTTTATGTTTCTTCTACTTCTTGCATACTGAAAATTTTAAGCATAATGATTTTTTAAAATTGAGAAAGGACTTTGCACCTTTGATGAATGAATCAATAAAACTATGTCTTTGGTTTGTTAGTTTCATTTTGTTTGCACAACTAAATTCTTCTAATTGATTGTGGATATACTCCAGTTAATGTTGTGAAATTTGCAAGTTCATATTCACAAAATTAACCTTCCCTTCACTATATTCTTACTCCCCTCTACCTCCTTTTCTAAGAATATTCTTTCTTTGTACTAAGTACAAACAATTTGCAGAGAGGTCTAATGGAGTATTCCTGTGTGATCCCCGAGTTTACGACCACTCGCTGATTTTTTTTTCTCCATTCAACAAATGGAAGCCTCCCCAATACCAAGAGGAGGGACTTAGTCCCAGAGCTTTGGCGAAAAATCACTAATTTGTCCTTATGACAAATTATTTCGCCAACATTTATTGGTGCACCACTTTCAAAACCACAAATATCCTAAAAATTACATATCTGAAATTTAAAAAAATCATAAATTGAAAACTCCATGAGCCTTGAGGTTTACCATACATTTTCCACTAATGACTATTTCTGGAAATGTTGCAATTCTACAACCTAATATTCTTTTCTTCAAAGACACTCAAGAGGACATTACAAAAAAATTTAAGGAATTGTATTTGGAACAAAGCAAACTATAAGCACTACCACGCTGTTGCGAGAATTCTAAACTTTGAAGAAGAACCCACCCAAGATTTGCAACATGTTACACGTTCCAAATCAACAAAGGAGAGTGAAGAAATATGGTTTGAGTTGAATATAAATCCTGCAAACTGGTGGAAAGAAGATATACAAGTGCTAATTGAGAAAACCACTTAATTAACCCCGCATTCGAAAAACAACAAGAAGTTGATTTCGGGTTCCCATTATCCAAACTACAAGTCAAATTGGTCAAGAGTACTCCAAATTTGATCCTAACTTTCCCATTGGAGAACCCCTTGAGGAACCATTTGCAACACCATTAGATATCATTTCTCGAGAAGAAGGAGAAGGAGATGAAGAAGAAAGAATGGTTGTACCTTTGCCATGGGAATAAAATATCGGCCCATTGGCCCTACCTCCTCCACTACATGAATTTCCTAAAGAGTCTAAGAACTTCCCCAAATTCAAGGGCGATGGGAAAGAATATCATAACGATCATATTGCTACATTCATCACAACTTGGGATGTATTGGGAGTTGTATTCGAAGATGTCTTGGTCCGTCTATTTGTGGAGTCATTGTAGGAAGTTATTGGGGATTGGCTATATCATTTTCCATGGAGATACATCTCCAATTGGGCGCAGATGAAATCCAAGTTTGAGGCGAGATTCAATCTTTCCGAAGATGCACATGCCCTACTTGCACAATGCTCCAACCTGAAAAAGGAATCCCATGAAACCAATGAGAGACTTTGTTGCTAAGTTCAATACGTTGCTCTACAACATTCTAGAGGTTGCAAGGCCTACAGAAAATAACCGGTTGAGATTCTTCACCAATGCTCAACTGTCAAGCGAGGTCGAGATTTATGTTGAGAAAAAGTCAACCTGCCATCAGATGAGGCCTAAGAACTTAGGGTGGACGTGGAAGATGATCTCAAGATGTTTGGAAATATTAAGGACCAAGCAAGGACAAGGCTCAAAGCTCAAGTTTTGGAGCTACAGACTCTTTGGTGCAAAAACTTGCTAATGATGTACTCTCTCAAGAAATATCTTGCTCATTGTACCCTATACAACACATTTTGAGGAAGAACTTCTCGAACAAGCAAATCATTGTTGTTGCACCTCATAGACTAACTCTTGAGGCTCCACCTATGAATGCCACTTGTTGAACCCGATTGATGATGAAAATGAAGAAGAGACTGCTTCAGAAAATGAAGGATAAGAAGGTGAGTTATTGATTGAAGAAATTGGATCTGAAGTTGGTTTCTTTGGATATGTATTTTCTTCTGAAGATGAATATGAAGATTCCTTAGTTGATATACACAACCATTCTTGTGTTGTCTTTACACCATCAAAAACTCCAGAGAAGGAAAAATCATCCAAGTATGAAGAGAAGGAGAAATAAGACCCTCGATCGACAACTCTACTACCAGAAAAAATAGTAACTAAGAGAGGTTCTCCACTTTAATGATGTACTCTCTCAAGAAACATCTTACTCAATGTACCCTATACAAGACATTTTGAGGAAGAACTTCTCAAACAAGCAAATCATTGTTGTTGCACCTCATAGACTTACTCTTGAGGCTCCACCTATGAATGCCACTTGTTGAACCCGATTGATGATGAAAATGAAGAAGAGATTGCTTCAAAAATTGAAGGATAAGAAGGTGAGTTACTGATTGAAGAAATTGGATCGTGAAGTTGGTTTCTTTGGATATGTATTTTCTTTTGAAGATGAATATGAAGATTCCTTAGCTGATATGCACAACCATTCTTGTGTTGTCTTTACACGATCAAAAACTCTAGAAAAGGAAAAATCATCCAAGCATGAAGAGAAGGAGAAATAAGACCCTCAACCGACAACTCTACTACCAGAAAAAATAGTAACTAAGAGAGGTTCTCCACTTCCTCCATCCTTGCAATTATCCGAGAATGAGTTCAAAGCCACATCTCATCACAAGGCATCTCCTAATCAAGGTAAGTCAAGTACTTCCACTTCTAAAAATGATGCTTCCACTTCGCACATCAAAAATAATCAAAAATTTGCAATTGGTTCCTTTAGATCACATCAAACCGCCCCTTTTATTCTCGTATGCTCTTGAGAGCCCGTCCTTTAACTTTGATATTATTGACCATGTGAAAAAAGCCAAAGTTCAGATCTCCGAATCAAAATACTTGCAAACTCATCCTGAACAATTTGATAAGCTAGTCAAATTTATCAAAAGTGGAAGTTCCAAATCTAGTGTGTCATCCACTTCCAAAGGCTTACTTCCCACACCCGAGCCAAGTCAAATCCAAAATTTTCTAGCTTTTTCCTATCATCTACTGACAAAATTGAACTTTTCTATGTTTCCTCTTTGATTAATGGGTACCGACTTAACACTTGCATTATTGACTCCAGGTGCATCCGACAATGTAATGCCCTTCAAGGTTATTCAAGCTCTTGGTTTGAGTCTCTCTCGGGCATTTGGTCATTGTTACTCAATGGAGACAAAGGAAGTTCCACTTGTCGGAAGAATTAAAGATGCACAACTTGCTTTTGTGGCCTATCCAGAAAAGCGAGTAAAATTAACAATTCTAGTGGAGGATATGCCAGCTACCTACATGATGCTCCTTAGTAGAAGCTTTTTCCGAGAGATGGGAGGTGAAATACAAATGGACTGGTCTTCAACCTCAATACCAGTTAAGAATGAAATGAAGAAGCTCCTCCTTGAACCTAAGATGAAATACACGGTTCAAAAGTTGGATGATCCTAGAGCACAAGTTCTCTTCCAAAGTAGGGAATTTGGGAAAGTTCCATTCGAGGAAAGAGGTAATGAAAACTACTTTATGAGTTCCAAACGAGATGAAGAGTTTCCCATTCTTAAGGAAAGGCCAACAGATATTGTCGACGAGATTTGGACCATGGAATTCGATGGAAGTTGTTTAACAACTGGCTCAGTGTGCAAGTAATGTCTTATATTCTCCACAAGGAGAATTTTTCCATTTGGCATAAAAACTGCAATTCCCGAAAGGAATGATAATAAGATTGTTCCAAGTTGTGAAGATCTCAAATGATAATAGTACATCACATTTAATAAGTCAAAGAAATTGACTAAAATAATCTTATAAAAGGATTGACAAACAAAGAGTCGAAACATCATATATGAAATTCCATAAAGGAATCTTTAATTAACTCAATAATCGGGATGTACATATAAGAGGGAAGTGCAACTACTACCGAGATCGGTGGTGAAGAACTCCCACTAACCGATAGTGGTAGTTAAACTAATTCCACAAGACTATCAAGCTAACTCCACATAACTAGCAAACTCACTCTACATTACTAGCAAGCTAACTCCACAAAACCAATACACCCAAGAAAGCTAACTCAACAAGTGTAGTGATAACATAAGTGCAAGACTTATCCCGATACACAAATAAAAGGATAAATAATAACCTACACTAACACCCCCCGTAAGCATAACTTAGGTGGGCGGACAATAAGGTGGGTCCCGACAACAAGACTCGATGAGGTTCCCACATACAATAACTGGGAAAATGAGAACACCTCAAGGTACCTAAAAACAATAACAACAAAATAGATAGAAAAAACCCATTATAAGGCATCCCAAAAAGCTTGACTCAAAAATTCGCACAATGCTAAATAAGTTTGGCGTGTAGTGTGGTATGAATCCACTTTGTTCGATCAAAAAGATAAAAATAATTGGCACTAGGTCTGCACTGCAATAGTTCCACACAAGGAGACTATCAATGAAGTGATGTCGAAAGTGTAAAAACACCAAACATAATTTAATCAACTACTACAAATAGTTGTGTTACAATCCATGAACAACCAAGGAAATAAGGAAATGACACAAGACCCGAAGAAGCAAGATATACACCACACCCTTCCATATTGTTGAATAGGTGGAGTGACATTACAAATCAGTATGAGATGTCAAAACAACTACTCGAACACCGAAAAACTAGCACCGGGTTTCACCGTAATAGCTCCCCCACAAGAGAGACTCACAACATGCCAAAAATGTCTAAAATATATATAAAAATCTCTCAAGAAACAAGAGAGATACACTACACTTCTAAAAGAAAAAAAAATCAAAACAAGGGGCATTAAAATGGATATGGTATAGATAGTGGAGAAAGGAGCCAAACGGTGGAGGAGCCTTGCACAAGAGAGTCCACTCAACAAATGCCTATGTCATCACCACGAGTGATCATAAATCAACTCTAAAACAAAACGGATGGATAAAAATATGCTTGCATATGATTCGTTGCAAAATGCACAATTGGAGCATGCAAGGAAACATCAAAATGTGTGTCAGGTTGATCATGCCTAACAAATGAAATCTCATATTTCATAGGTCTGAGTGAAGGTGCAAAACTCATATGTAGCTCATGATCCTTAGAAAGAGTTGAGCAGATAAAAATATGAGCTTTGTTAATGTGTAATCCCAATGAAGTCCCCGTTTGAAAACCAATGTCGTGGCGAGAATGCCACTTAACATGTAGAATATGGGAAGCAATACCTTGTGAATGTTTGACAAGACCTTCGCCAGTGAAACCCATAGAACTAAGCATGCAAGAACTGAATGCAATGATATGCTTCTCAAAAGAATCATGCATGTGAGCAGAAGTGGGATACACAAAACATGTTACTTCAATATGTATACATGTGGAAGTAGAACATGCGGTAACAAGGAAAATAAGAGCATTAGAAACAAAAGTAGACTCAGAAACTAACAAATCAAGGTCAGTGGGTGTGGGAGCAACAACTGTAAGTGGACTAGGAACATGAGAATAAAAGTCCACAATGTGAGGATGATGTTGTAAGTGAGCAAGTTTTTGCTTCAAGGAGTGAATGAGGTCATCTTTGCTTTATGAATGAGGTTATGTTGAAGTGAGTTTTGCTTTTTACAATTTGTTTTCTTCTACAAATTTTACTATGTCCTCCTAAAGTCCACACACTTCAGAGAAAAGCATCTCATTCTCCAATGGGTAAGAATCCATGATAACAAATAGTGCAATGAAAGTCATGCTCAACCGAAAATGCGTCTGTGTGTGATTACAACCCCCCCAAATGTTGGCACTTTATGAAGTAGTGCATTTTACAAATTAAATGACACCAATGGAAAGAAACAAAAAATCATACACTTTTGCAAAAAAACGATACTCGCCCGAGTTACTAGTAAAAAGTTGTGATAGATTTAGTTTCCCATCAGCAATGGTCCATTTAAATTAAAAATACATTTTTTTGTTATTTTAAAAAACTTGCTTTTGCAAAACCAAATTCTTCAGTCTGCGCCGCACTTAAGCACCCATTAGTCGAATCACCCCTATTAAGCCCCCATGTGACGTCCCATGTGAGCAAGGGCTATGGTGTTTTGAGCTCTCTACAAAATCAGTGAAGACCTTGAATGTTTTACGTTTATACGAGACAAAACTTAGAAATGGTATACCCCTCCGACGAGCACGAGAGGCTAGATTGAAGTAACAGACTTATGCTCATTGGTTAGAGAATTTTCCTCTTCGTCTTGAAGCAAAACTTCCTTTGCTCGGATCCGTCCAACTTGCAAAGGGTTTTCGTAAAATCCTTCGAAACCTTTGCAACTTCTTTTACGATATGTACGAGATTCCGTACCCTTCATCGGCTCTACAAAAACCAAACAACTTCAAAATTGTGTTTCGTCACCAAAGGTCGTGAGTTTACAGCTTGCTCTAAGGGTTTTGATATCTATTGAATCCGATGGTGCCCTTCGTTTCACACAAAAATACATGTTGCGTAAACATACGTAACAATTCCATATATATAAAATATAAAATCCCCGCTCTCAATGAATAATTACAGATGGATGTCTACATCATTTACCACTCTGATACCATGAAAGGAATGATAATAAGATTGTTCCAAGTCATGAAGATCTTAGATGATAATAACACATCAAATTTAATAAAATGAAATAAATTTGTCGAATAACCTTACAAAAAGATTTGCAAACAAATAGATGAAATATCATATAGAAAATCCAATCAAAGAATCATTAATTAACTCAATAATCAAGATGTATATATAGGAGGGAAGTTCAACTACTACCTAGATCAATGGTGAAGAACTCTCACTAATTGATACTGGTAGTTAAGCTAACTCCACAAGACTTACAAACTAACTCCGCATTATTACCAAGCTAACTCCTCAAAACTAGTACACCTAAGCAAGCTAACTCAATAAGTGTAAGGATAACCTAAGTGCAAGAATTATCCTAATAAACAAATAAAACCATGAATAAGAAACTACACTAACTTGTCCCACACCAACAATATTGTCGAATATGAAGCCGTGTTACTTGGGTTGCGAGTTCTTCAAGAAATGGGAATTAAGAAGCTCATAGTGCAAGGAGATGTTGAGTTAATCATGAAACAGTAAGGGATATATTCCAAGTGAAGAACTCCCATCTCCGTCACTATATGAATAGAGTTTGGAATTGTTTAGAAGCTTTTGATGTATTTGATATCAAGGCAGTTCCTCAAGATCAAAACACTAGGGTTGATTCATTGGTAGTGTTCGCCTCTTTGATGATTCCACATCCCAATTTTGGTTGAGAAAGTTTTTTTGGTGGAGATGATTTTCCGCCCAAGTGTGTCAGACAACTCAGAGAGTTGGCAAGTGTTTAATGATGATAACCACATTCTGTCTTTTTTGCAGCAGATCAAATATTTCAGGTCTATGTATTTTGAAGGAAGTGACTCACTCCCACAAGCGACTACTACAAATGATGGTGATAATACCATGAATGACTAAGTAGATGAAGATGGAGTAATCCAATTGAAAGGAAACAAAATTCCAAAGGGGTTAGTGTCATTGGAGGAATTGTTTGACAAGCATGACAGGTTTATCGTAGTAAAGCCAAGGGCCAACCTAGATCTTCGTCCGAATATGAGAAAATAAACAGTGGGACAAGTGAACAAGCAAGGATGGTGGACATAGGCAAATTTTGTTCACCTGAGAAACGAAGAAACTTGTCAACTCTATCAAGATGTTTTTAGATGTACTAGCATATTTGTATGATGATCTCAAATCCTTTCAACCGCAATCAATGCAACACTCCATCCCCCTAAAACTAGATGTGGAGAAACTACTCAATACCCGTATCATTTTGCCTATCTAACACTCAACATGGATAGCAAATACCATTCATGTCTGGAAGAATAATAGTGAAATCCCTATTTGTGTAGATTTTTGAAATCTAAATCAGGGTTCTCTAAAGGACAACTACTCCTTTCTGGTCATGGATCATATCCTATAAGTGATGAATAGTTAGGAAATGATATGATCCTTTCCGAACTCGACTTCCAACAAATTGAGTCATGTCCAATTTAGATTTTATTTGCTTCATTTTTGCCCAAAATATGGAATCAATAGCTTTGTAACATCGAAATACACTCAAATTTACAAGTTTTTGGAAACGGTTGCAGAATCCATTTTCGCATGCACCATAACATTCCTACCACTTTCTAGGGCTAGTCAGATCATAAAAATGAATTTTCAATCTTCACAATTCGATATATGGGCATGTTCCAGTTCTAGTGGAGCATGTGGATTTCAATGATCTGAACTAAAGGGTGGAAGAAGGAAAACTCATTTGTGGACCCGAATCAACATACATGGGAGGATTTTTTATCACAAAACATTAACTTGAATTGTTCATGAGAACCATGATTATGAGCTTTGTTATGTCTCCGCCAGGATTCTCAAGAAGCTCCAAACACTTTCATAGTTATCAAGCCCGAGGTGTGTGTGGTACAAATGCATTCATGTACGCATCCAAATTTGTTCGATCTTTACATTGTAACAATTCAAATCCTCGATGATGATAAATATCGATTCCAATGATATCCAAGTCCAATTTCTCTCTTACAACATGTTCTTGTAGCTTATTGTACCTTGTTTATCTATTTTCCAACTTTTCTCCTTTCTTTAGTTGTTTTACAACCTTTTTCTTAACCTTTCACCTTAAATTATGTAATCGCCGACGGTTGCGTGAACCGACGATCTACTTAGAGAGGCGGTTGTGTAATCGTGGTGGTGGTTCAAGAACCACCACTCTACGCAAACCAACGATTCCGTGTGCTTTTATCTCGAGACTCAAACAATGTGTTCTATACACGTGTTGCCTTCTTCTTCCAACTCACTTTTCTCACACGTTTCTTGACTAAATCAACTATTTTTGAGCTTGATAGATGCGTATGAAATTCTCCTCCTGTACTTACTATTTTTAGTAGGTTGAATGCCCCTCCCATGAGTGATGTGGCACTTCTTGGTTGCCAAGTGGGTTGGACCACTTCTCTACCAACTTTCTATAAAAACCAAGCTTTTTCCCGAAGCATTGGTTGGAGTCTTTTGATTTGGAATTGCACCGTTATGTTGTCGAGAATCTTACCAAGAAGCACACAAGAAAGCACGATCTCTTTCCTTGTTACTCTCTTGCCTGCATTGCTACCATATTGCCTACAAACCAGCTAGCCTCAACACTTCACATCTTTTCGTTGCATACCAACCAACACAGTTCCCTGGACAAATATTGGATTCACCATTGGAAAAGAAGCTGAGGGGATCAACAAAAGCATAACCAACACTGAAATTGTCTCAGTTCTACACTTCCAGGTTGGGGGTGTAATTGAATTCTTTGAAGCTTTCTTTGTTTTAGTTTAGATTTTAATTTGTAATCAATTCAAACATTTGTTTTAAGAAAGGTAGAATTTACAAATAGTTTAATTGCCTGTAAGTAGCTTCCATTGAAGATTTCTTCTCAGCTCATCCCTGTGGATTTTTCTAGGAAGGATTCAGAGGAGGTTCTTTTGCAGAGTCCTTTCATTCTTCATTATCAAATTACCAATAGAGTTCATTGCATTCATTATTTAGATTTCATTAGCACACGAGAAAATATTCTCTTGAAAGCTTCCTCCCTGCCTATCCCTGTGGATTTGCAAGGGAAGTGAGTTTGAAGAAGTTTCTGTGTCTATGCATTAGTTTTAGTTTCTTCATATTTAAAAATCTTTTGTAGATCCTATTGTTTTACTAGGGAAGCTTCAGGGGAAGAATTGCTTCGAGAAGATTTTCAATCTTCCCATGATTTTGAGGTAGATCCAGAGGAAATCATATCCACAATTACAACCAGAGGAAATCATAACCACAATTACAAATTAGGAAAATATTATGTTTTAATTAGATTATATTGAATTCATTCTGCAATAGTGAAATAGCCACATCCGGCCATTTCACTGTTTAGTTTATTTTGTTTTAGAATATAAGTAATTCCCATTTAATTAGAAGCAAGTGTATTGTCTGTGTAGCCCCATTTATTTAATTCAAGAAAACCAAGAAAATCTACAAAAACATAGATTAGATTAATTAGTTTCTTTTATTTGTCTTATTTCCTTTCTTTTAAAAGTCCTTGAAAAACACAAAAACAAGCAGGTTAGATTAATTCCATTTGTTTTAATTAAATAGTTGCATTCTTTCAATTAGATTAATTTCATTTGATTTGGTTAATTAGTTTCATTTCTTTCAATTAATTAGTTGCACGTAGATTTAATTAGATTCAAGGAGAGTAATCAATTTGATTTAATTTAAATCGCTTGCATTTTTTTTTTTAATTTAGGCACATAGATTTAATTAGACGGGAATTAACACAACTCCCTATGTTTCCTTAGTTGGCTTAGGTTACCTAAACATTGACCTTTCCCTTTCGGATTCTTTGTGTGTTTGTTTATTTCCTTAGATTAATTGTTTACACATCCACATGACCATCCAAGGCCCTAGACAACCTACGTGGAGAGTGTGCGATCCAATAGTGCCACAACCCAACATTTTAACACAATTGACCGACATTGATCAAGGTCTTAGGAAACTTATATTCAAAACCACACCAGTTCCACGAAACATCGTCTCACACCTCCATGACCTTTTCTGAGACTTTTACATGAAAGACGCAGAAAATTCCAATGTATTCCACAACCCATTTGAGGTATATTTGATGATATCAACATTGATCGAAACCTCCGTAGCCATTATCCTCAACCACTCCATCTCACCCGATCGTAAGGTAGGATTTCATTGCCATAAATGAGCAAATATCCATTGTGCTGTAGAAGACATTTGTTTGCCTTGATCTACTTTTATCCATTTTCACCTATTTTCGCATATTCCACTTATCCACCTTATTTATCCATTCCATAACCATCTTTCCATCTCATATCGGTTGTCCCGACATGACCTTGGGAGGTCAAGTGTGCCTTAGAGTCACGTGTTGATTCTTGGATGTATAGTCGCTAATGCAGGGGCGATTGTGTTTGTCTTAGTTCATTTTCCTTTTTGATGCTATCAATCTGTGTAAATTCTCTACGGGGCGGTTGCGTCTAAATTGTAATTTTCCATAATTCCCGCTTGTAGTTTCCTAACTACACCAAAGTTGCCTCCTCTCGGTCTCTTTTTAGCTCAGCTTAAATCCCCGAACTTCTCCATGGGCTATTCATTCATGCCTGCATTTCCTCTTCACACACCTAAGTGTTATAGTTCTCATCTTGCAAATGCTAATCTTCCTAGCTACCCTAGTCTTACCCATGAAGATCCATTGTCCCCACCTTGTCCCTGTGATCACTCGAACAAGGTTACTCACCGAGTGTAATGTGGTTGAGGTTGAGCATATAGATCTCGAGATGTGTCATTAAAAATCTCAATGATAATGAATATCTTACACCCGATCGAGCTAGAAGTCTTTGAAAGATATCCGTTGATACCATGGAGATGACCATGCCTAGTCTTAATTACAAATGTATTCATCATAGTCAAACTCCTCCCTATAGGATTGATCAAAAAGTCTCCTAAAACCCCTACCAATGAACATGATGAACACCAAGAAGTACCTACAAATAAAGGCCAATCTTCTTCTATAGATCCTAATGTATTGATAACTAAGCTCCTAGATCAAATGGCCTTATCCCAAGCTGCTACCACAACTAGTATGATCCAAATACAAAATCAGATGTTACAAATAGCATCTCAAAGTGTGGTACCCAATGTACCTTCCTTCACACCTCCTCCATTGGTGGATGCATGCAGAAATCCTATTCCTTTTCCTAATCTAAAACAAGATGTTGCAAACTGTCCAAAATGAACCTTTAGCTCCATATATCGTAGCCATGGATTTAGGAGATATTATCCCTACCATCTCTTACGATGGTTTTAGGGATCCAACCCTCTTCCTCAAAACTTTTGGAAATCTCTATAAAGAATGGATTCAAACAAATACTTATGCAATAACTAAGCTTCTAGAGAAAAACCTTAGTGGGTGAGGCCCTAGAATGGTATAATCAGCTTCCTCCCAACTCAATAGTTGACCTAGAAGGCTTAGTCAAGGCCCTAATTTCATAATTATAACAACAAGATCTACCTTAAATACCTTGCAGAAATTCATAAATCTTAAACAAGGAATAAACGAATTAGCTCACGACTTTATTAAAAATGGAAAGCTTTGTCCATACAAGCTAACCATAACCTTGATAGTAAAATTTTATCTCAAATCTTTCTTAAGGCCCTTACGCCAACCCTCCAATACAAGGTTAAGTCTTTCTCTCCTAACACGTTAGAGGAAGCCCTTGAGCAAGCTAAAAGACAAGATCACCTTATGCGCGAGTTTGGATGCACTTCCAACTTGTCGCCCAAGCTTAAAAGCACAACATATGTAATCAGCTCTTTGAAGTTTCCAAGAGAAAGCAGAATGGGAGAAAATCAAGAATCTTCTCACTCTTTCCCCCATGTCCCCATATCTCACACCAAATTTCTCCAAATTCTTCCCACTCTGCGAATCATCCTTCCTCCAAAACAAGATCTCCCACTTTCGGGGTGATTTGTTGAGTTGGTGGCATGCAATCATAGGACACTCACATAGTGATTACAAAGACCTTAGGAAGCAGCCCTCAAATTCTTCCTTGGTTCCTCTTTCAATTACTCTGCCATCATACAAGAACGTTATGAAAAATATCAATCTTTAGAGAGATCTCGCTCCAGTCATCAAAATCAACACCATAAAAATCCCATGAAGAATGTTGTGGGTACCATAGAACACTCATACGATCAAAGTTTCTTGAATTCCCAATATATCAATGCCGCCAAAAATAACTATAGGTGTAAGCCTACCCACAAAGATCATGTTATTAAACCAAAGAAACCTGCCATAACCCATCTTTGCTTGATACTTCCCAAGATCCACCAACGATGGAGCCTACTCCCACTGTTGAGCCTTCACCCGCGGTATCAATGGTGTTACCAAGCAAGGATCCCATTCCCCTTCTTCCAAAAAATATAGCTCCATCGAATGCAAAACCACCATCAGGCTTGGACACATCTTCTATCACGCCACTACCACGGTATCGTTATGGGAGTTATTCCAAGCCGCATTGGAACTTTTAGATGAGCTAAACTCTCTTACATGCAAGATTCCCTTTATGGAACTCATGCATACTTCATCTTCACATCACAAATTCCTTCTTCAATAGCTACAAAGCTTTGAGAATCCTCTAGCGAGGCTCCCAAAGCTCCCTCCACATCTACAACCCCATAAATTCATCACATAGAGACTATGGGACGACCTCCACAAAGTTCACACTTGGATTGTTAGCCTTTAATTTTTGGAGGATGACATGATTACCGATGAAGTCTTATTTCATGCAGATGACCCACCCCTACTCATTAGCATTTTTATCCACGATGCACAAGTGCGTAGAGTCCTTGTGGATGAAGGGTCGGGAATTAACTTAGCTTCTTATTCTCTAATTAAAACCTCGATTTTTGTTGATAACCTCAAACCTACTCGCTTAACTTGTCGTGGCTTCGACAAAAAACCAAGCAAAAACCCATAGGATGCATTTGGTTTCCCATCACAATCGGACCCAAAATAGTTCGCACAAAGCTCATGGTTCTAGATCGTCCTCTCTTATAATCTCCTATTGGGTCGCCCTTGGACACATCGTATGCGTAGTCGCATAGTCCGAGGTAATAATGTATCAAATTCATTCACAACAACCAACGCTTTAGGCATGATGTCGATCCCAATCCTTGGGATGTTCCAATACCATTCCCTAATGAGCCCTTCTTAATGCCCACTTGCTCCTGAGATCCAAGGCATTCCATATCCATAATTATTTGATCTTAGGCCTGAAATTTAGGTTATGTTAGCAGATTCGATGACGACAAAACTAATGAACTTCAAAACAAGGTTAACAAGAATAGATTACTTGATGACATTGTGTAGTGGTTACCACCAGCCCTCTTATCTCGAGACCAGTATCCCCACAACCTAAGCTAGAGGAGCGTGTTTATCACGCCTCGACTTCCAACCACCTATAATGCAATGAATTAGGAATTGTGCAACTCTTTTTGATTACCCTCCCCTCTCGTCCCTATCTTTCAACAAGATCGGTGTCACGGCTAAAGAAGAGGTGCCCGAACTTAAGGAAGAAGAGATTGCTTTTTCCCCTCTGATGATGAAGACTACGTCGTTTCACAAGCTGAGTCTAAACACTTGGAAGTATTGCACTACCAACGTGCCTTGGCCCAAATGCAATCCTTACAAGTCCAATCTAACACCATTGACACATCTTATGGACCTCCTATTTATGATACTAGCGATAGTGAGGACGAAGAGGAAATACTTCCTTATGTTCCTCCTGTTAATCCCCACTGTTTTTGAACACTCCTTGGGTATTGGAGCAACTCCACAATTATGCGTCTCCATTACCCTCCTAAAGCAACTTCAGCTCCTACAATAACTCCACCACCCACATCAACTTCTAAGCCAACCTCTGCAGTTAGTGATGGTCCCTATGCTACTAGCATGGCCATTGTAGATCTTGCACCAAAGAGGTTACCTTGGATGTTAGGGTGTTGGACGTACGACAAACTAGTTCTAGACAACACCGAGATGACAAACGATACATGGGCATAGAAATTGATGTGGAATATCATGGCCCTCTCCCCACTTTAGATAATGATGAGGCTATTCTAGAGCTCCTATACGCAGAGGATATAATTCCTCGAAGCCATCATAAATTAGGGAATTTCTCCAAACCACCCATGTGCTTTGATGACTATGTCACTACTATCGATCCTTGTCAGGATGAGGTAGCTAAATTGCTTGAAGATCCATACCATTTCCAAGACGATAATACTATGTTAGCTGAATCAACCATTAGTGTACAACTTGATGACGATCCCTCACATGTATTCATGCTTAGGGATTGTTTCCCCATTTACGTGAGCGTCACATTGAGATCTTAAGAAAACACAAGGAAGTATTCACATGGGGATATGCCGACATATCGGGCATTGATCCTGAGATTGTCTCTCATAACATCATCACTTATCTTGATGTTGCGCTTGTTCAACAAAAGATATGAAAATTCCCTCCTAAAATAAATGATCTTTGTCATAAAGAAATCATTAAACTTTTAGATGCCAAATTCATCCACACCATGGACTATTCGAATGGGTCTCCAATATCATCCTAGTTAGGAAGAAGGCTACTCTTGCCATCCGTATTTGCATTGATTTCATAAATTCCACCTTCGCTTTCCTAAGGATAACTTTCCTTTACCCTCCATCGCCATCCTCAACTCCACGATAGGATATAAATGTTATCTCTCATGGATGGGTTCTTAGGATATAACCAAATCCAAATCACTCCCGAATATCAACATAAGACCACTTTTACAACGAATGGGGTACTTATTGTTATGTCAAAATGCCTTTCGGGCTCAAAATGTTGGTGCAATGTATCAACGTGCCATGACTCACATCTTTCATGACCTTATAAACAAAATAATCAAGTTTATGTGGATGATCTACTTGTCAAATCTCGACACACATGATGATCATGCTCATGACCTATACATCGCCATAAGGTGTCTTCGCAAATACAAGGTTCGTCTCAAATCTGAAAATGCATATTCATGGTGACTCGAGGCAAACTTTTAGGTTTCTTAGTATCAAAACGTGGCATCGATGTGGATCCAACAAATATTAAGGTTATCCTCGACATGCCACGACCATCTTCCATAGTCGACATACTGACTTTTCTCAGCAAGCTTGGGGCAATCCGACGATTTTCCTTGAATTCACCTATCGTGTGCATGCCATAAACAATCTACTCCAAAAGTCTACCAAACTTGAGTGGACCAAGGATTGTCAACAAGCTTTCGATAACATGAAACAATCTCTATCTTCACTACCAACTTTACAACCTCCTTCTCTGATCGACCTTTATTATTATATACCTCTTCCACACTAATGTTCGTAGGGGCAATGTTAGCACAGGAAGATGAAAAGGAAAGGAGCATGTCATCTACTATGTTAGTCGAGCCCTACTAGATTATGAGATGTGATACACTTCCATCGAGCGGGCTTTCCTAGGTCCATCTACTACGTAACTACGAAACTACAACATTACATGCTTTACCAAACCACCTACGTCATTGTTCACACAGATCCTTTACGACACTTCTTCTCAAATGTTGTCCTTCCAATGGATCGAATTGGGAAGTGGATGACTCTTCTTATGGAATTTGACCTCTCGTATCATCACGCAATGAGCGGTAAAAGGCCAAGTTATCACGTAGGCCAATTGGCCATCGCTCCCATCCCTACTCCTCAACCTATTCACAATGCACTACCTAATGAGGACATCCTCCTCATTGAGGGTATCAACAATGCTATTTATATCAAAGATTATTTCTTTAGCTTCATGACCGGTCTTGAGGCACAATCCTCCGACACTAATAACGAAGTGCCTCCCTCACCTAAGGCTAAACTAAATAGTAAGATCACCGAAGAAGAAATTACTATCTATTTTCATGACAATACATGGTTGTTACACTTTGATGGGGCAAAATGCCTTTAGGAGTCGGGCAGGCTAGGCATGCTCTCTGATCCTTCCAACCAAACTTTCCCCTTTCCTATCGACTAGAATTTGAGGTCACCAATAACATGGCCAAATATGAAGCTCTTATCCTAGGCATGCAATTTGCCCTCGCCAAGAATATTTCTTATCTCCATGCCATGGGAGACTCTCAGTTGGTGTGTTAAGTTAGTTAGCGCATATCAATGTCGTAGTGAAAATCTTAAAGCCTATTACGACCTAGTTCAAGAGTTAATACCATGCTTCACCTCATTTACCATTGAGTCAATTCCCATGAACAAAATGCCTTGGATGAGATTACTCTTCTAGTGCATATTCACCACACATTCTTCTCATGAACCCCCTAGTAAAATTCCTCACATCACCACCTCATCATCATGAATGTGTCCGAGATGTTTTCCAAATCGAATCGATGCTCCCTGCAAGTGATCCTTGGTATGAAAACATTCACCAATTTATCCAATATCAAACTTACTCATGGTATGATATATACTCACGAACATGATTGCGAATACGTAAAAAGGATCTCAAATATGTACTCAAAGATGACATATTATATTATCAAAACTTTGAAGGTACCCTACTCCAATGCGTTAACAAGGATGAGGTTCCCTTGTCTTGAAGAAGTGCACGAGGGGCACTTGTAGTGGCCATTGTAGTGGTCACACTACTGCACACAAATGCCTACGTATGGGCTACTATTGTCCTACACTAGAATTTGACATTCATGCCTTTGCAAAAAAGTGCAACCTTGTCAATATCATGATGATTTGATTCATTCCCCTCCAGTTGAGTTGTAACCCATTGCCACTCCTGGCCCTTCAACATATGGGGATTGGATTTCATCGGAAAGCTCCCTCGCTCTCAAGATGGTCATGTCTTCATCATTACTACCATAAAGTATTTCACCAAGTGGGTTGAAGCCATGCCCCTCACCAACATGTCTGGACTTACTACCTCCAAATTTTTCCTCAACCAAATCATTTTCCACTTTGGAATTCCCCACACCATCATATCTAATAATGGTGAGAGTTTCAAATGCAAAGAAATGAGGAAACTTCTGCGCTAAGTTCAAGATCAAACATCAATTCTCAACACCTTATCATCCCCAATGCAATGGACAAGCCAAATCTATGAACAAAATCATCAATAAGATCCTCCAAAAGATGGTTCATGAGTCACGTATGGATTGGCATACAAATCTATATCCTACACTATGGGCATATCGCACTAGGTTCCGTCGACCACCGTTGCAACACCTTTCTCTCTTACTTATGGAACCAAGGTTGTCCTTCCACTCGAGGTGGAACTCCCTTCGCTCCGTATATCTCTCTGCACCATCATCCCAGATGAGGAAATCCATGAAGCGCACCTTAATGAGCTTGACCTCTTAGAAGAGTGATGTGATTCGTGCCTATACTCACAATCGAAGAAAAAAATGAATGATCGTGCAACATAATAGACTTGTTCATCTACATACCTTCGATGAGGTGACCTTGTCCTCAAACTTAATTATACCCATGAAAAAGAAGGAAAATACACTTAGAAATGGTGGGGTCCCTACCTCATCAAAGATATCATCGGTCCTAATACATATCGCCTTCAAACCAATGAAGGCCACATCTTCAAAGAACCAAAAATGCTCAATTCCTCAAAAAGTTTCATGCATTGAAGGAGCTTGAGAGTTTCGGTACATCAATTACCATCTCTTGCCTCTCCTTTTCAAATTCACTACTTCATCAACCTTTTCCCTCTCTTTAAAAATGAACACACAATCAACTTCTTAGCTTCGATTCGCCTAGCCTTTCCTATGGGATCGTCATGGTCTTGTACATCCTCGCTTAGGCTCATAGTCTTGCTTGGATCTATTTACCTCTCTTATTCTTATAACATCTACCTCATGGTTTTTTGCACTTTTCAATGTTTTTATTTTCCCTTTGAGCTAATCATCCTTGTTTTATTTATTTGCAGGTTTTATGATAATGTCTTTGTAGCTTCTACCATACAATTTTTGCATTGCTTTGTTCATACCCGTTGTTTGGCTTTGACACTATGACACCTTACCTCTATGACACTATACCATCACGACATCTTGGCATCTCGACACGACATTTGTCCCATGGGCCCCTAGCTAGGTGATTTATTTCTTATTTTGCTAATGATCCTCTAGTGTTTCCTTTCAGTTTTGCTTCTCTAGGGTTCTAGTAGTATGGATTGCACCCATATGTGGCAGGACGACCGACACTATCAGGTACACATTGGTGGGTATATTTCATTTCAGCTAGTCCTTTATTTACTTTCAACATCTACTTTCTATTTCGATGTTATGTATCGTTCTTTCCATTGACAACCCCATGTTTCGCTATTACGACATGCGGTAATCAATGGTTGGGGCATATGTATACACCTAATTTTTCATGCTTTATCTTTTCATATCTGTTACTAACAATTTATCTTTTAGGTTAGAGGTCGTTAATGCATCTATTTCTAGGAACGAGTTCCTTAAGGGGATCGTTCCAGATAGGGGTATGGTTATTCACATAACCATTGGGTTAGGGATGATACATGGAGAGAGAATGGATTTTGGTCCTATTTATGCACCTCTTTTGCTCTTATCTTCTTACTTTGCTTTGGACCCTCTTGGCACCTTACTTGCAGATAACCATATTATTTTTTCCTTGTGTTAGTTTTTTCTTCATGAGACATTGCACCCACTTTTCCTTCCCCTAGCCAATGCCATCGCCCACGCGGGTGATTGCGTCAATGTATTTTCAAATTTTGGCTAATGCAATCACCCGCAGCGATTGCATCGGTATAAATATAAAAAAACACAATCACATACAAAAAAACATATAGACATACAAAACACAACAAACATATATACAGAACTCTCCATTTACTTTGCTATTTCGTGTCAACTTGCATTTGCTCTCCTAGTTCTTGGATTTGATCTTCTTTGTGTTGTCTTCTTTGCTTCTTGATTGTGCACTCTTGGGTCACATATAGTGGTTAGGATAGGATTGTTTCCCCTTCTCCGCCCAAAAGCCATTCTCTCTCGGTGTATGGTCCTTTGGGAAATAGATGCATCAACGACTTCCCCCAAGAGGTAAGTGTTCTAACTTAACTTGTCATTTTGTATAGAGTAGTCTCTTATCAATTTATGTTAGCTTAGCATCTTATGCACATGTTAGGTTAGCATACTTGTTATTCAACTATTTATCTTATGTTGTATACTTTATTTCAGTTAGCATAGATCTTGCATGTTTATTTTGTCCCTAATCACTCCCATAGTACCGACACCCAAATAGGGTTCCTTCCTCTTTCTCAATCTTGGACCTTAGAAACCCTAGGTTGACCTAGTGTAAGGGTTACTTCCCTTTGGGTATGTGATCTTAGCGGACCCTGTACCCCCTTTGAATTATATCCATTGTGTGCTAGTCTTTATGTGTCTCTTACTCGTTGCCCCAATACCCTAGTTGAACGGATGATATGATTGCATGTTCTTTAGACACATTTTTTCCCGCCATACACATTCTTCATGACGATTGTCAGAAGAGAAGCATTTTATCATATGGAAGAAAGGATATCATGTTCACATGTTCGTCCTGCCATTACTCACAGAGGTGAAGAGGTGAAACGAGAGATTTAAAGATATAATAAAAGGTGAGCATTCCAGATAAGACATGAAATATCATTTCCAAGTCCAAGAAGAGATGTGTTCCAATCAGATAAGCAGTTGAGGAAGATCCTATCCAAATGCAGAATTCATCTCCACCATGAAGGAAGAGTGAGACTTCATTTTACAATATCTATATTCTCTCTCTTCTTCTCTGTTTCTTTCTATCGAATTCCATTTCTTCGTTTGAGGAGAAAATTTTGTAAAAAAGGGACTTAAGTCACTTAAAATTTTTATTTATTCATTAAAGATTTCACTTTACACATGGGAATGTGAAGAGCCACTTTGGATTTGGCTATATATTGTAATGTTCTCTCCATTCCAAGGGGTTATATTTTCTTGGTTGATAGCTCTCATTGTCTTACTATAAGAAAGAAACTACAATTCTTCTATCTCCTTGTCTTATGTTTTTCTCCATCTTAGCTTTACTCCATGAACATGGTTAATTGTGAAATATACTGCGCAAATAAACTTGGATTTACTTGTATTTTGTTCCTCTTTCCTTGATGGTGTCTTCTCATTGTTAACTTGGAAATACTCTAGTTTTATGTCAATAAACTCATGTTATTCATCGAGGAAAATCTCATTCTCACTTTCTCCCCTCTCTCCATACACACATTTCCTCCACCTCTTTTTTGCACACAAGTTTAGTGGAGTATTCTTGTGTGATCCTTGGTCGAAAGGCCACCCATGATGGTTAGAGTAGTTTACATATTTCCCTGTTTTCAATAAATAGAGTTGCCCCTTTCCTAAGTAAAGGGACCTAGTCCTAGATCATTGGTGAAAACCCCTAATTTGACCTTGTGACAAATTATTTCTCCAACAAGGGTCAAGAGACTACCACCATTAAAAATTTATGAAGGGGAGATTTCTTTGATGCTCCATAAAGGGATTAGGGCTTAAATTCATAGGAGAGAAAAAGAAGGGTATACCAGAGGGGAAATATTTTTGTTTGAAGGTGGTGGAGATATGTGCAATGATATTTCTCTTCTTCCCTTACTTCTTCTTCTTGGTGAGAGTTGCAAATACTCAAAAGATTCACCTCTAGATACACTTTTCCTTGTTTGTATCCTTCTCATGAAAGTGGGCACTTTGGACTGCTTAATCATATTTAAACTTGGGAGTCGCCAAATGTGTTCAAAGATGCCTCCAAAGGCTGGAATCCGCTAAGATACACACCAATCTTAGTGGAGATGGTGTAAAGCTCATCAAACTCATCACACGGGGCATACCAAAACTATTGTTGTTGAAATTCACACCATGCTTTGAAACTCGGGTTTAACATTTCAGTGAAAACATGAATGATCTTGAAAGTGTGGGGAAATCAAGATCATTCCTCAGATGAAAGGGATGGTTCCTCTCACCCCAATTTGTTGCAACTACTCTAACCACTTCTACTCTAACACTATTTAAACCTAAACTAAGAAAATCCGATAAGATAAAATTAAGAGAGAGAAGACTATAAGAAACAAAAGGAGGTGATGCACCAAATTGAGAAATGGATCTTTTATGGCTTAAGTACAACACACATGTAACTACACAAATGAATATTTAAAAGATGCACCTAGATTTGTAGGAAAATAATTGGAAAATAAGAAAGGCATGTAAGAGGATGGATATGTTCACATTAAACGTAGAGCATTCGTGAGGAATGAATCCACACTTACATTAATATCAAAACTTAACCATTTGTAGGCCCAAAGGAAAGGCAAGAAGCCTCCATAGGGAAGTTATAGAGGTTGCACGAAAGAGTTTTTGGCTTAAAAGTAGAGCTCTAGAGTAGCGAGAAAATGAACATGTATTATGCCTTGCACATTTGCATTTATAGAATTGGAGAAAGAAGGTAGAGGGGACCAATCACATCAAGAAATGAATAGATTCCACCACATGCCACTAGTAAGGGCCAATCACTATTGGTTTCAAAGGCTAGGTATGGGCGCATGACATTACTACAAACAGACGCCATCAAATTGCTAGTGTAGGAGGACGACACCACTCAAAATTAAATTCGGAGTTGGTGAAGTGGTTGAGTGTTAGGTTCAAAGCACACACGACTTTTGTTATCCCCAATGGAGTCTCCTATATTATTACTTTATTTTGTGGCTTTTCTAGACTTCCGTGAATGTTTTTGACCTTCACGAGTTTTTTAATGTTTAGCGAAAAACCCTTTCTTATGCGTATTTTTCATGTTGTGCGGACATCCTTTGTTCCATGGAAATCCTTTGCTTTTTGCACATGGAACACTAAAATTTGAAAATCCCACGGAGTACCTAGTTCTTGTTTAAAATATTTTGAACTCTTTTTCACCTTGTATTTTCGTCCACAATGCCATGAAAACACTAAGGTTTTACTCAAACCTGTGGAAGACTAAATTCATACCATTCGTGGCTTTTCCTTCTTAAATCTGCCTAATTCTTGAGCTCTTAATCCTTTATTCTATGGGTTAGGAGAATGTAAAACACTCATTTTTGCATTTCTCGGAACACTAACTTCTAGGGTTGCGTGGCTTTTCGAGGAAAAAGTTCACAAGTCGCAACTTGGATAAGTTGTTCGAAATAGCATGGGGTGCTATTTTGGACAACATCCCATTCTACCAACTCAAAGATGTTACTTATCACTTGAACTAAATATCCAAAATGTAACTTAAGGTTTTAATATGAGTTTGTAGATTAGTTAACCTAGCATCATTTGTAGTGAAGCACCTTTGCATCATGATGTGTAAGGTAAAATATGTCGAATGATGGAGGACCAAAAGGCACTACCGTGTACTCCCAAGCCCCTCCTCAAAATTACACAACAGAATGGATAACTTGTTTATTCTTTTCCTTATATTCGTTTTATTTTCCATATGACATCTACACATTTTTATCTCTCTAATGGAGCCTACCCATCCCTTCATGGGGTTATATAAATGTTGGCACCTCCTAGGGCCATCCAATATTTTTCCTCTCCTTGACTCTATGGCCAATCCCGATTTGAGTCTCTCGACCTCTCTCACTTCTTCACTTTTCTCACATCGTGTAACCAAATCCAACTCGGTGTTCTCTTTGTTCTTTTATAGCCACATGCGCCCGATCTTCCCACTTCTCTCTCTACTCGGATTTGAAATATGAACCCAATGCCTTTATTGCCTTTATCTGTAATCCATCCTTGGCCAATCTCTATGCACCACGTCACCCGTGGTTGTACCTTCCTTATCCGGCTCCCTCTTATTCATCCAACATCACCCATGTGACCATACAAGTCCATATTTTCTACCCTCCTTGCTAGTTGTCACCCCTGTCTTTAAGCCTCGGATTTTCCTTTCACGTGTTTCCATTAATCATTTTCTCCACTCCTCTAACCATAACGCAAATGTGAGGGTTAAGTAGTTGGTTTATCCTACTAGAGCTAACATCACAAAGAAGGGTAGTTTTCTCTTATAAAATTAATATATATCTTGTAATAAACATGAATAAACATAATACTTGACTCATGAATGGTTCAAAACAAATATATATATATATATATATATATATATATATATATATATTTTATATCGATTAGATTTATATATCTCACTTTTTACATTGATTTGTTTGTTTCTTCTTTCTCGATTATATTAACTCTTCTCACTCATTTTCGTGATATTCTCTTCCCCTCTCATTTTACATCATTATATAGCATTTAATAGGAAAAGTTTGTCTTTTCACTTATAGTGATTTGTGGTAACTATTGGATGACATTTATTTACATTCTTAACTAGTAATTAGTGGATATTTACATATATATCATGGTGTTTATGCATTTTCCTTGTGTAAAATATTATATATTCTTCATTATTATCATTTTAATATGTTTTGAGTGTTGTAATCTACTATTTATCATATATTGTCTCATAGTGATTTCCATCCATGGTGTAACCATTGACTTCTAGTCTTTGTTTAACACAAGAATTATAACATGACATTATGTTTCGCCTCCGTTTGCGGGGTAGCCATTAGCTAGCCTCCACTTGAAGTGGGTGTATGTTTATCTATAACTATTGTGTCTTTGTTAATTCTCTTTTTCCTTCCTTTCATTTAATTTCTTATTCCTCCCTTCTTTTTCCAACCTCTTTCTTTCCATCTTTCCCTCTAATTTCCTTCTTTTTATGGCATTACATCTATTACAAATCTCTCTAATTATCTTAACTAACTATGTAATCTTTTTTCTTTCATTTTCCCATTTTTTATGTCCTAGTATTTCTTCTACCCCAACCATCACCCTAAAAAGTTCTAATAACTACATCTCTTGGATCACCCTACTTCCTGCTCACCATCCTATGCTGCCTAACCCCTCTAAAAGAGGTTGAGATTAGTTTAGGTTAATATTTTTCCCATAAAACATATGCATGTTTTTTTTCTTCTTAACATTATATCCTTTCTCCCACTACCCTCCCGCACATATTAATTACCCGATATTTGGGCTCAAACACCACAATGTTGAACTTAATCCAAGATGAGGACATGAGGGCTAAGTAGTTCACCCTTTCGTTAAGGATGTGTCAGGTCTGATATTCAGATTTATAAGATAAAACAAAAAGAATGTAATTAAAGACAATACACCTTACACAATGCATCAACCATCATCCTTTATTTATTCATAGTAAATATTACATCAATCTCTCACATCCATCTCACACACTCTCATTACATATGAATCTTCATACTTCCTCATACTTGTTTTCTATCCTATTCTCTTTTCTATCTTCCTTTATCTTATCTTACTCATATATTTTTCTCTCTCTATATCCTCTCCATATACATCTCATCCATCTATAATTACATTCAAGTACAATAAGTATCTTTATATACTAACTACCCAAAAGACACTTCTTTTGGTGGCGACTTTCAGTATACTCGATTTGCATTATGCTCTATTATTTTTGTGACTTTTGTTAGTCTTTTTTGCGCTTATTTCTAGTCTTCGGTGACTTCGTAGCATTTCGTGGCTTGTCTAGTGTTCCACGACTTTTCCAATGTCTTGCGATTTTCCATACTTCTACGGTTATTCAAGTGTTCCGTGAATTTTACATACTTTTGCGGGTGTTGAACTTTTTTATTCTTTAGTCTTCAAAATTGATGAAGAACCTTGTCAACAAGCATTCCTTCTTTCTTATTTCATATCCTTCTGCGCCTTTTTGGTTGTTGTCTAAGCTAACCATTTCCTCACGCACCTTCTCTTTTTCCCTTTTCTTTTGCACACTTGTTCTTCTTTTACGCATTCTTTTCTCGCAACTTCCTTCACGCAAATCCTCTACGTAGGTCTCTTTCTCGTGCGATTCTCACCATTGCTTCCTTTTCCTCACACTTCCTCCGCAATCCTCTACCAAATTTACTACTTTTGCATCCTCCCTTCTTCGACTAGTTTCCTCACAGTCGACATTCTACCAATATTCCTTTTGTCATTATTCTTACAACCATCCCTTTCTTCATTCTTTTTCTCAACTAGTTGCCTCATGGGTCGGCGCTCGACTAGCATTTTGTTCCTCATCATGTCGCACATCTCTCGCGAACTCTTTCCTTCTCTTTTGGGAAACCTTTATGAATCTTTTTGTGCATGTTCCTCTCCTTGAGATCTTCCTATAACTCATCTTCTACTTCTCGCTTGGCAAAACTCATTTTACTGTACTCCTCTGTTGGACCGCTCATCATTCATTGCACATTATCTCACATCGTTCCTTCATTCTCTAGACGCTACTTATGGTGATGCCTTCTCCTCTTTAATAGTTTCCTCATAGGTCGGCGGTCTACTACTATTCAACGCTCCTTTGCGCTCTTTAATTATTTCACACATCTTTGTGCTCTCCTCCCTTCCTTTTGCGTGTTCCATCATTCTTGTGTGCATCTTTCTTGTCTAGTGCGGAGTTTTCCTAACTTCTAGGATGCCCCTATATCACATAATGTCACCTAAAAGTAGTTAGAAAGTGAGGATCTACCAAGAGATTGTCTTGATTCAATCCCAAAGAAGTGAAGAAGGTATCTAGTAAGGTATCTATTACTAACCTCCTCCACTTTACACACACACATCATTAAAATTAACAAAAGTAAAATAAAAACAACTAACATGGTGGGAAGATTAGGAAGTATTACCAATATTCAAATAAAGTAAAACTCACCAAGATCTCCCTTCTATTAGTCAGTTAGATCCCTTTTGAAATATTATGCACTCCTCGTATGGATCCTCCTATTTCCCTACTTTCCCTATTTTTGTTTACCTATCTAATCACTACTTCAAGTGTAAGATGTTGAACAACCCCTCCTATGACTCCCCTCCTCTTCGTACACCTCATCCTAAACCCTAGTTTTTGTAATGGTAGATCTTTCGATCAAAGGTTTTCATGGTAGTTTAAAAATATGGGAATCCCATCTGTCTATCCCCATTTTTATAGTATCAAGACACCCCCAAATATACCTCCCGTATGGTAGGCCAAATTGGTGAAGATCCCATGTAACTAAGTGCATCTCAACCTAGTTACATCTATCCTTATCTTGTCCCACCATGAAATAGGGTATTAAAAATTACCGTGATCTACCCATAGTCCTCCCATCCCTTGGTATCACCAGTAATTATAAATGCAGCTATGAGGGTACCCACTACTTGGGACACATACCTAGGTGGTCCCATGATCAAACACCAATTCACCCTAATGACCCCTAAGTCTCCCACCGACACCTTGATGGAATACGAGAAAATATGCTCATACACCTAAATCTTCACTAGAGTTGGGTAGCTTAGAAATTGAGATCTCAAACATTCAATCATGTAGAGGTCCCAATATGTATGAGATAACATATCCTACACTCAATTATATCATTGCCCATTTTCTTCAATCTCTCGACCACTAGATCCTAGAAATAAATGAGCTTTTTAATTCATGTGTCCTCGTCTATCGTAGAGGTGAACACACCAATGATGACCTTTCATAGGTTAGCATTATGGTATTTTTGTAATATTATTATTTTAACTCCTACTTGACACCCACATTTGGTACTTGATCATATTTGAAGTGACCGAATCATCTTTGGGCCTTGCCATCATCTCGTAGCCTCTCTTAATGTAAGTGTCATCCCTATAAGTGTTAGCCCCAAGATCCAATATATATCATCTATATTGATAGTCCACTCCCCTTGTGACTGTGGGAATCAAAAGGTGTTTTAGTTTGCATCCCATTATGTAAAAACTATCACAGAGTATCATGTCGATAGGTGTCACCAATGATACTTGTGTAATCTCCCAAATACTAACCCTATCCAAAAATTCACCCTCCAATGGGGTCAATAAATAAATATCCAAAAGTAGTCAATCATGTTCTCTCACTTTTCTCCAATTCATATAACCATTTTGCCCTCGCAACAAAGGATCCCGATCAAGAACGAGTTTAAAAAGAAAAGTTAAAATTTCTAACATTTTGTACAAAACCACCCCTATTTACGGATGTTGTTCATGTGACTTCCATGGTAATTGTTTAACCATCCATCATCATAAATGGGTTGTTATGTATTTTTCATGATGATTATGTAATTTTTGCAGTAGTTGCTTGATTAGAAAGATGAACTTACAACTACTAGTCCTGTCAAGACTATTCGAGCACTCATCACCCAAAACCAAAAGCTCATAAAAATTTCTTAAAATATACTTCTCCCGAGTGACATTTTCATAATAATTCTAATAATATTCATTAATCCTAGCCATAGATTTCAATAATTTTGCATTTTACCAAAACTAAAAACTAAAGAGGAGTCACTATTGGTGTGCCACTTCTTCTGCTAATACCCCCACCATCCTCTCCTCATATTCTATACAATGGCTATTTTTTCTTGCAAAATTTTCCATGGTGGGCTAGAGCTCAAACATCACAAGAGGAAAGTGTATAAATGATTTCTAAATTTGGTAAATTTTTATGTGTGTGTGTGTGTTTTATTATTTTAATGTTAAATTTGAAATTTTACATGTAGGGATCATTGCATACCATATATATATATATATATATATATATATATATATATATATATATATATATATATATATATATATATATATATATAAAGAGCTTATTATTTTAATGCTAAATTTGAAATTCTTCTTCATATGGTATGTAATGATCCCTACACGCAGTTTTCTATTTTGATTAATCTTGAATTTTTCATTCTCATTGGTGAAGGGATGTCAATCTCACACTACCTTCATTTTCTCTACTAACATTTACAATATTTTGAATTGTGTATTTCTTTTTATTTCTTCACATGTTTTCCTGTGTGTTAAATATGTCGCTACTTTCAAAAACACTCCCTTTTAGTAAGATATACTAGGTAGTGTTACTCACTCCCACACTAGTGCTAAAAAAATTGTCTATGTTTTGATCACATATAAATTTTATTGTGTGTGTGTGTGTGTGTGTGTGTGTGTGTGTGTGTGTGTGTGTGTGTGTGTGTGTGTGTGTGTGTGTGTTGCATTTGATTCCCATTTTCATGATTGCATGTGGTTGGGTGTCTCAATCGGCTCATTTTTCATTAAGGAAAGGTAAGTGAGGTAGGTATTTCTAACCCTTTCCCATTTCCTTTGTGTGAAATGTTGGCATGTTGTGATTGAGGTGTTGTCCTTAATGTAAAATCCAATTAGTGAAAAATAAGATGATGGGAGTAGAGTCGAGGTTTCTCGAGTGATGATGAAATGAAGTTTCAAAGGTTGATATGATTGCATGAGGTGATTCAATGAGAATGGCTTGGAATAACAAGCCCAGTCATGTGACATAGCTAGCCTAGGTGATGGTGCATGGTGGTTGGAACTTCTTGATAGCTTGATGAACATGTTGACAATATGGAGAGCATTTTTGGGAGTGTTTAGGCACTCACATGAGTTTCAGGGTACATGTATAGGTTGAATGCCAAGTTTTAGGTGCTCATTTAGACTAGGTCTAGGTGTTAGGAGGCATGATTTGTGGAGCTATGTGAGCTCATGGATGCATATATGTAGTTTTTTCATGATGTACCAGGTATGTTAGGACCTCTTGGAGTGTTTCTATGATTATTTATGATGTTGTTTCAGTTGACCCTAACCCTAGCTTGAACCATGTAAAACCTAAGGGTTAGTCATGAAAGTCCTAGTGATGGGAGAGATGGAGAGACTATTTGAACTATGCTGATATTGTAGATGATGCACAAGGGTGTCCCCGAGGTGTGAGAAACTTTTGGAATCATTATGAAATGGAAATTTTTCAGGTATGTCGGTTTTAGTGAAACACGGTCAAGAAAGGTCATTTCTAGCTCGAATTACACCTTCTGATGCTCACATTGAATTGTGTTCTTTGCATGGGACCTTGTGGATTTCAAGGATGTTTCTACATTGAGTCTATAAGGTTTCAAAAAATAATGAGGTCATTTCATCGTCAAGGTTTTATGAACGAATGTTAAGAAGGTAAACAACTTTTTGTGTGTTTGAAACCCAACTCAAAAGCGGTAGGAGAGAAATTATTCTAAGTGCCTAGAATTTATTGATAGTGCATGGATGATGATGAGGACTCCTCCAAGTTTTTAAAAAGGTATGGTAGTGTTTGTGGTGATGAGTGGACCCCACTCAAATATGCCTGTTTTTGAAGAAGTTCAGTTTGGGACAAGGTTGTCCAAAGAATTTGAAAAATAAATGGACATTGTTTTTAGTATGTGAGTTTTTTATTGATGTCCATGGTGGTTTTAGGTCATGGTGATGCATAAAAATAAAAAGTATACCCTATTTGTGAAGACTAGTGAAAGGGCAATTTTGGGGCGCTTTAGGGGCAATTTTGTAAAGATGAGCTTGGTTGAAGGCCTTCCACTTGGAGTTGGAAGAAAATATGTTCTGGAAAGAGGATTTAGATAGCTTTCCAATGGTATAATTTTTTCTCATGATGATGAGATTTGATGGGTCATCTAGGTTAGTTTGTGAGGAAGAAGGTTTTGGTTTTCGGGACTGAATTGCTTAGGCTAAAATATTGAGTTGGTTGAAGCATGAAATGGATGAGTTGATGTTTGCTACCACCTTGAAAATAAATAGGATGAAATTTTTTCCTATTGAATGCCTTTGGAGGTCTTGAAAATGACATAAAGGGTGCAAACTAGTTGAGTTTGCAAAATGGTTTCGGGCAACATGTTTTGGTGAAGAGGAAAGTTGTTGTGGTTTGAGCATATAGATGTTTCATGATGTCTAACATGCATGGATGTGTTATAAAGTTCTGATGTGATTTCCATAGAGTGGTCACATGCCATAGTTGAGTTGATCTTGGGTGATCTTGAGGCCCAAAGGTGAAACAAGGTGCTAAAAGCAGTTGTTTGGTGAAGGATATGATATGAGCTCGTGGGCCCATTTTATGATTTATTTGATTGTTCAAGTAAATGTTCACCATGTATGATGCTTATATGTTATATTACTCATGTATGGTGAATATGGGAGCTTTAATAAGCATGGTTTTATGATTTGTGGTTTTAGCTCATCTAGTGATGGGGTTTTGAGCATTTTTGTGCAAGTTGGATGGTTTTGGGCATGGCGACCTATATGGGTCATATTTGAATGTTTTAATGATTCATTTGTGATGTTTTAAGTTTCCTTTAGGTCAAACAAAAAGGAGGTAAACCTACTTGGTTTGAATTTGAATCAAGAAAAGCATATAAAAGTGATGTTTTGGGTGTTATTTTGCACTAGTTGAGTGTGTGTGAAAAAGTGTGACCTATGTGAAATATTTTTCAGTTCAAAGGCATGTGTTGAGATCTTAAAAGTGCGTATGAAATGTTTAAGAATGATTTCAAGAGTGTGTGAAGGGTTTGAAGCATTGAGAAGTGAAGAAAGTGAAAGATTGTGCAAGTTTGAGAAGCTAGGGTTTGGACAAGGGTTTGAAGGAGATCGAGCTGAATTAGTGATCTCAATCAATTGTGGAAGTAAAAAACATCATATATATTCATCAAAAATGGTTGAGGGTGTTCTCATCTTTTGGGGGTTTTCCTCCTGTGGAGTTGGTGCTTCACAAAACTAAGGGTTGGTGCTCTTTGTAGGGTTGGTGCTCTACTAAACTAGGGGTTGGTGCTCCTTATGAAGTTGGTGCTTCACTAAATACTTTTATTTGAGTAATATAATTAAAAGTTTTGTGGGTTTTCTTCCCCTTGAGGGTTTCCCACTTATATCTTGTGTTATGGTGTTTCTTCTCTTGTTCATGGTTAATTGAATGTATGTTGTATGATTTTGTACACACTCTAATGGATGGATAATTAATTAATGGTTTATATGAGTAATCTGAAATTGAAATTAAGATTTTAAGGACTGATTCACCCCTTTCTCAGTCCATTGTACTTCCAACAATTGGTATCAAAGAAGTTCATTTTGAGAAGTTTGATCACTTGAAAGGAGATCCTTTGAAGCACAAAAATGGCGAGTCAAAGAGTGTGGTTTCTCTACCAACAAGGCACCTTTGTTTGATGTGTGAATTATGTTTTTGGAGTTTAAGGATGAAGACTCACATTATGTCCCTAGGGTTTGATATTTGGGAAGTTGTGGAAAATGGTTATACTATACTCTCTCCACCACTACACCAACTACTGCTATAAAAAAGAAGGCATGTAGTGAAAATTCAAAGGCTTTTAATGCTATCATATGTGGTCTAGGAGAATATGAGATGGGAAAGGTAATGCACTACAAATCAAAAAAAAGCATGGGAGAAACTTCAAGTTATGTATGAAGGAGACTCCAAGGTAATAATTTCTAAGCTTCAAAATTTTAGAAATCAATTTGAAATCCTTAAGATGAGTGATGATGAGTCCATTGCATCATATTTTCTTAGAGTTGACAAGATTTTCAACAACATGAAAGGTTTAGGAGAAGATGTGAAAGAAGAAGTTGTAGTCCAAAAGGTTTTGAGATCCTAACTCCTAAGTTTGATTCCAAAGTGTCTATTATTAAAGAGGCCAAGGATTTGACTAAGTTGAAGATGGATGAGTTACATGGAACTTTGACTACTTATGAGATGAGGGTGGTTGACTCCAAACCAGCTAAGAAAGAGATAGCTTTCAAGGTTGAAGAAGATGACAAAGGATAAGAAGACCAAATTTGATGATGTTTCTCATGAGTTAGGTGATGAAGAGTTATTTTCTATGGTTGCTAGAAGATTGAATGTTGGAACTGGTAAGTACAAAGGTAAAATTCCTTTTAAATGCTTTAATTTTGGTAAAGTAGGTCATTTTTCATAAGTTTCCTCATAGGCATGAAAATAAAGATGATGATGATGATCATGAAGGTGGTCATGAAAAGAAAAATCAAAAGTATAGTAAAGAGGAGTTCAAGAAGTTTGATCATAAGAAGAAGAGTAAGAAAGTTTTACATTAAGGAAGAGGCATATTCCTCTAAAGTGAGTAGTGAAGATGATGGATCAGATTTTGAGTCTGAATCTGATCACAAAGATGTAGGTGATGAGGTCCTATTTATGAAAAATATGCCATGAGATCCACTAGTGGAGGTTCTACATTGTTGGGTGACTTTTTATCAGGATCTTGCAAGGATTCAAAAAGGAAAAGATGATGTGAAACTGAACTAGCTTGTGTTCAATTTGAATTGATGTATGCTAAGAAAAAAAATAGAAAATTAAGATAACAAGTCAAAGAATATGAGGTAAATATCCAATAACTAGAAGAAAGAAACATTGGGCTATTACAAAGAAGCTTGATGAAACAATGAGAAGGTTAGAGATACATATGAGTACCATGACTTTAAACTTGCAATCTAAGGAGGAGGAATCGATTCTTCTCAAGAAGAGTTATCTCTTATGCAAAGTAAGGAAAAAATACCATTTCAGAAGTTTGAGAAAAGTTCCAAGGCTCTTGATGATATCTTGAGCAATCGAAATCAACATGTGATAGAGTTGGTTTGGGCTTCAAAGTTGAAGTCAAGAACAAAGAAATGAAGCAAGAGGATCTGGTTTCAAGCAAGGAAGAAGGGGTGAGCCAAGAATCAAAGAAGGAAAGAAGGTGATCTTCATCAAGGAAAATGAGAAGACTAAGCCTATTAGGCAACCTAATGCCTCAAGGTATGAAATATCTTTCAATGGTTATTGTTTTACTTGTAATGGATTTGGTCATAGGGAAAAGAGTGTAGAAGGTCTATTAGAGATGATCATCCATGGAGAGATAGTAGGAGTGAGAAGCTAAGAATGTGGTATGTTATAATTGCAATGAAGATAGGTCATGTTGTTATATTTTGTTTGAATGATCCACCTAGACAAGTTGAGGGCTATAAAAGAAAGAATTTAGTGGTGTGCTTTAGATGTAATGAGGTTGGTCATGTTGCAAGAGAATGTGACTATGGTTTCTCAAGGAAAAACAAGAATTTTCAAGGGACCTAAGATGTAAGAGAGAAGCTTTCAAAGGCCTAGGATGCATGATAACAGTCAAGGAAGAATGTGGGAGCCTAGAAGGAGATAATGGTGTCTCATCAAGAGTAGGTGTTGATGGAAATCAAGCATGACTTAGAGATCAGATCTTAAACAAGGTGATGAAGGAGATTCTCAGGTGTCCAAGAAGGTTTGGGACCTTTTTAGGTCTTTCTTCTAGATCCTTCATGGTGTCATATGCCTCTATTAGGCTTCTTAGAGGTATATTAGTCCATATGAAGCATTGGAGTGAGGGGAGTTGTCTAGGTATGTTTTTATCTCCAATGGTGTCAAGGTATGTTTTCAAGTCTTTAAGCATGTTTTTGAGGTTCTATTTGGTTCATCAAATGTGAATGATTAGGTTTTTTTCTTAGTTGTCTCTAAGTAGTGTATGAGTGTGTTCTCAAGGTTGTGTCTATCCTTTCATGATGTGGTGTCAATTTGTAATGACTTAGTTTGTGTTAAGGTCATGTTGGTGTCTCAAAAGGAGTCTGATTGAGTCATGATAATTGTGTATAGAGTCACTTCTTGGTCTAAGTCAATGAATAAGGTTGATGACATGATCAAGGTTCATATTACCTTGTGGAGTCAAGAATGATGTCTCGGAGGTTAGGCATAAGCTATAAGTGCATAAATTAAGTGTTTCTAAGAGTTCATGATGTATGTGAAGCATGAAATGGTCTCAAAAGGTTGTTAAGTTAAAGTCGATAAAGGTAATCTCTTAGTGCATACATGATATTCGTCAGGTTTGTTATGTCATTTCGAGTCAGTATGAGTCTTTAGGTTCTCATTCACATGTCTCAGGTGTCATGTGCTTATCAAGGTGTCAAATGCATTATAATGCTTTGTGAAAAGGATTGAAGATGAAATGTGTCATCAAACATGATGACTTGATCATACCATCATGTGCAAGGACGATTGTGTAGAGCTCTGAGGGTGAGTGAAGCCAAGTCAAACAAGGATTTCAAGTAAGTAAGTGGTATTTTGCTTCTTCATAAAAATTAAGAGTACTCAGGATTTTAGAGAAGATGTTGATTTAGTGGTGGTGGAAAAATTAGAGACATCTGAAACCAAATCTTGTGCAATTTGAGTGGTTTTTATCCAAAATTAGGTCCTAAGAGTTATAAGGAGCAGTATGAAGAAAATTATGTGTTTGAAGGTGCAAATGGTGAAATCTTAAGCAAAAACTTGGAACAATTCATCTAGAAGTGAACTCTTTGAGATTCAAGTGATTTCAAATCCAGAAAGAATTCATAATTTTGGAATCCTTGACAGTCTTTTTTTGACAATGAAGAGTGTAGGAGACCTAATTGAAAAGAATGAATAGTAAACTAAGGGAAAAATTCTTCTATAATGTGTCATGCTTCAAGGCTTCATGGAGGTGATAATATGGGCAAATGGGTACCCAAATCTGGTAGGTTTTGTTTCATAAAGTGATGATCAAAAAGTTTAGGCGTGTTTTCTTTTATAGGGTAGTAGTCAGGGTATACAATATGAAGAGATGATAATGGTTTGAATAGTTGTCATAATGCTTTAGCAAGCTTTTCAATGCATGAATAAGGTTATGAAAGGGTTGCGTATGGATCCTAGAAGGAGAATAAGGTTTAGTGTCCATAGTGATAAGAAAGTCAAATTTATGAAGGGAAACATGAAGGACAATGTTAAGACTATGAAAAGGAGTAAAATGTGCATCTACATGCATGATGTAGTATTCTGAAATAAGGGAAACTTGTTTAGTCTCTTTATCAAATGTATGAGGGTAATTTCATGACTCCAAGTACTCTTGAGAATATGAAGACATAAGTTTTTACTCGATGTAAATGTCTATCTTGCTTCAAATGATTTATCATAGGCATATAGGTGGTCTTATACATTTGTTGTGAACCTTTTGAGTGAGACCTGTAATCAATGAATGCTCATAAAGTTGTTGAAGTATTTTCATCATGTTCTAGGTGGTGGTTCTTGTATCAATGGTGTGAAAAGAGGTGGTTTAGATGTGATCAATGACCAATATGGTCAAAAGTGGATATGTTGAGCATGTCCCTGGTTGACCTTGATTTGGGACATTTGGTTTTTGAACTAACGTTTTGCAAAGTTTGTATGATTTACATGATTCATTGCATGTATATGATGGTTCACTATGCTTATCCAGTGGTGATTGTCATTCGGCACTCTTGAAGTAACACGATACAAAATTTGAGTACAAGTTTGTGTCTGGCAGTATAATTTGAATGGTGTGAATATGTGTATGGTCCAAATCATGTCAAGGGGTTGCTTTTGTATCTCAATGAGGAAATCCTAAGAGTGTCAAGGTATGTTTCTTGATAAATTTTGAAGCTAGTTATAATGATGGTTGGTTCATGGTCCACATTAGATATATGGTGACTTTCTATAGGTGTGTTCAAGTGTCTTCAAGACAAGGGAAGAAGCTTTTTGCTCTCAAGATCATGTGCAAGGTGTCAAAGAATTAGATGTTTAGATAGGATTAAGAAATTTGTAAGGACTACTTGTCTAATTTGAGTGATTGTTGCTCCCTATAAGTTGTTGTAGGGCTATAAAAGTAAGAAAATTGTACACTAATATATCAAAGATGAAGCTCATGATAGTGATCAAGATAGGGAGTATGTTTTGCACTTCTAAAGATGTCATAGATGGTCATAAGGTATGTGGAGCATGATAATATAATAATTTCAATTTCATTTCAAAGGAAAGTAAGTTTATGAGATCATTTGCATAATTTCATCCAAATAGACTATGAACACTGAAGAGTTCTTTAGGACTTTATCAAAGTGGTTGAGTCCATTCTTAGGCAAAATATCATGGTAAGGAGTCAAATTTTTGTGTCTTCCACTAGAATGAGATGGTATAAGCTTAGGGGGAGTGATGGAAAGTTGTGTCATAATGTGTATGGTGTTCTAGTGTTTGTCGAAAATTGATCTCATGGCACTAAAAGTTTGTTTAGGGATCTCTGTTCTCAAGGTGAGATGAAGTCAAGATATGCAAGTGTCTAGGCAAGTTTGAGTCCTCTAAAGGTAAGAAAACTCAAGAATGAAGGTAAGCATGTGATTTTTTTGTCCTTGTTAATTCATTTTTGCATGATGGCATGTGTGTATGGTATTCATTGTACAAGGACTTATATAGTGTTTTTAGAGGTTAAAGATGGTCAAAACAAGGTATGTGATGAAGAAAACAAGTTCTTGTGCCTAAATGAGGACCTTGTGATCATCATTATAAGGAATGCTTTTTAGATGTTTATCATTTTTTACATGTTTAGTGTGTTTTGGATGCTTTTCTCAAGGGGAGCATAGTGTTTCCATGCTTTGAAAGAAGGTAAAATCAGATTTTGTGAAAATGAAATTACTTTTGAAGAAAATTTCTAGATTAAGAAAAATATTTTTTGATGTTTCCAACCAAGAGATGACCCTATGAAGCTGAGAAAGGTGAAGAATATGCAGTACATGTATGCCTTTGTCATTAATGTAAAAGGGGGAGAAGTTTCGGGAGGTTTTCCATCAATGACAAAGGGGAGATTGTTGGCATGTTGTGATTTAGGTGTTGTCATTGATGTAAAATCCCATTAATGACAAAGAGGATGATGGAGTAGAGCCAGGTTTCTCATAGTGATGATGACATGAAGTTTCAGAGGTTAATATGATAGCATGAATGGTGATTCAATGAGAATGGTTTGGCATAGCAAGCCCAATCAGGTGACCTAGCTAGCCTAGGTGATGGTGCATGGTGGTTGGAGCTTCTTGATAGCTTGATGAGCATGTTGAAAGCATGGAGAATTTTTGGGAGTTTTTAGGCACTCACATGAGTTTCAGGGTACATGTACATGGGTTGAATACCAAGTTTCAGGTGTTCATTTAGACCAAGTCTAGGTGTTAGGAGGCATGAGGATGAGTTGTGGAGCTATGTGAGCTCATGGATGCATGTATGTAGTTTTTTCATGATGTACCAGGTATGTTAGGACCTTTTGGAGAGTTTCATATGATGAGTTATGATGTTATTTCAGTTAACCCTAGCCTAAACCATGCAAAAACCTTAAGGGCTAGTCATATGAAATCCTAGATGGATGAGGAGATATGGAGAACTATTTGAGCTATTGATGATTGAGATGATGCAAAGTGTGTCCTTCAGGTGTGAGAAAAAATTTTGAGTCATTCTAAAATGGAAATTTTGAAGATATGTCGAGTTTTAGTGAAACAGGTCAAGAAGAAGGTCATTTCTAGCTCGAATTGCACCTTTTGATGCTCACCTGAATTGTGTTTTGCATGGGACCTTTTGGATTTCAAGGATGTTTTTACATTGATTCTAGAAGGTTTCACAAAAATAATGAGGTCATTTCATCAACATTTTTATGAACAAATGTTAAGAAGGTAAATAACTTTTTGTGTGCTTGAAACCTAGCTCAAAAAGCGGTAGAGAGAAAATGCTTCTAAGTGACCAAAATTTATTGTTATTGCATGGATGATGATTTTATGATGTAGAGGACTCCTCCAAGTTTCTAAAAAGGTATGGTAGTGCTTGTGGTGATGAGTGGACCCCACTCAAATAGGCATGTTTCTGAAGAAGTTCAATTTGGGACAAGGTTGTCCAAAGGAGTTGCAAAAATAAATGGACATTTTTTTGATTATGTGAGTTTTTATTGATTTCAATGGTGGTTTTAGGTCATGGTGATTCATTAAAATAACAAAGTATACCCTATTTGTGAAGACTAGTCAAAGGGTAGTTTTGGGCAATTTAGTTTAAATAGAGATGAGCTTGGTTAAGGCCTTCCACTTGAGTTGAAGGAGTTATAATATGTTATAGAAATATGATTCATATTTATTTCCAATGGTATAATTTTTTTCTCATGATGATGATATTTGATGGTCATCTAGGTCATTTGTGAGGAAGAAAGTTTCTTGGTTTTCGAACTAAACTGCTCGGAGTTGAAAGATTGAGTTAGTTGAAGCATGAGATGGATGTGTTGATGCTTGTATACCACCTGGAAAGTGAATAGGGATGAACTTTGTTCCTATTTAAGGTATTTTGAGGTCTTGAAAGTGACAAAAAAGGGTGCAAACTAGTTGAGTTTGCAAAACTAGTTTTTGGCAACATGTTTTGGTGAAAAGGAAATTTTATGTGGTTTGAGCATATTGGATGTTTCATGATGTATAACATGCATGTATGTTTTATACAGGTTCCCCAGTTTCCATCAAGTGGTTATATGTCATAGTTGAGTTGATCTTGGGTGGTCTTGAGGCCCAAAGGTGAAATCAGGGTGTTGGAAGCAACTGTTTGGTGAAGGATATGAGCTCATGTGGCCCATTTTATGATTTATTTGATTGGTTCAAGTAAATTTGCATACCATGTATGATGCTTATATGTTATATTAATCATGTATGGTGAATATGGGAGCTTGAATAATCATGGTTTTATGATTTGTGGTTTTAGCTCATCCTAGTGATGGGGTTTTGAGCATTTTTGGTGCAAGTTGGATGGTTTTGGGCATGACCGACCTACATGGGTCATATGTGAATGTTTTAATGATTAATTTGGGATGTTTTTAAATTTTATTGGTTGAACCAAAGGAGGGAAACTGACTTGGTTTGAATTTGAATCAAAAAGATCATATAAAAGTGATGTTTTGGGTGTTATTTTGTACTAGTTGAGTGGGTGTGAAAAAGTGCAACCTAAGTGAGATATTTTTTTAGGTTCAAAGGCATGTGTTGAGATCTAAAAGTGTGTATGACAAGTTGAAGAATGATTGCAAGAGTGTGTGCAAGGGTTTGAAGCATTGAGAAGTGAATAAAGTGAAAGATTGTGCAAGTTTGAGAAGTTAGGGTTTAAAGGAAAGTGAGTTGAATCAGTTTATCTCAATTTTTGTGGAAATAAAAAATACATCATAGATCTTCATCAAAATGTGGTTTAGTTTGTGCTTGATCATCTTAGGGTATTGTAGCCTCCTTGTGGAGTTGGTGCTTCACAAAACTAGGGGTTGGTGCTCTACCAAACTAGGGGTTGGTGCTCCTTGTAAATTTGGTGCTTCACTAAACATTTTTTTGATGAAAATAATGTTATATTATATTAAATGCAACATGATACAAGATTCTTTCAAAAAAGTGGGTAGTATGAGAGCACGCCCCAAAGCCACAAGCACACTAGGCCATGCCTAGGAAAAAAAAAAAACAAAAGAATGCCAAGCTACATATACATCTGAGGAACACCAAAAACAAAGGCATCCGATGGCAAAGGAGAACAAGAAATAGGAGGCTCAAAGCACCCCTTCTTCTCCTTAGATCTCGTGACAATAGTCCACGACGCCTGTTGGGGAGCCAATTCGAGCGGAGGATCTAGGCAAGGGCTATCTTGACTGGGGTCAGAATCAAAAGACTCGATACATACGAGCGCTTGCACAACCGTCAACATGGGGAATCTCAACATTCATAGCTTCGAATTTTCGGGGTGAGAACATTCTTTGACTTCGACATTGAAAATGGTCAAGCTAGCCTTTAAGTTGCGAAGCCCCTTTGTACTTCTTGTTTTTATTCTCGATTGAGTGATAAACACTTTTGATTTGAGTAATATAATCATAATTTTTCAAAGGGTTTTCTTCCCCTTGATGGTTTTCCACTTATATCTTGTGTTATGATGTTGCTTCTCTTGTTCATGCTTAATTGAATGTATGTTGTATGTTGTAGTGCACACTCTAATGGATGGATAATTGATTAATGGTTTAAGTGAGTAATTTGAAATTGAAATTAAGATTGTAAGGACCGATTCACCCACCCCCCCCCCTAATTTGAAATTGAAATTAAGATTGTAAGGACCGATTCACCCCCACATTGCGCCCCCCACCCCCCCCGCCCTCTTATTTCATTGTGTTTCTAACATGAACTTCTCAAAAATACACCCCATTTAATTCACATAAGGGTGATTTATCAACGGAGAAATATGTATGCACCCAAATTTTTCATGGTGTTATATTTTAAAGACCAAATGATGATGTCATGACCTCAAAAACATTACAAAATGCCTAGACTCATTTCCATCCTTTACACTTTATCTTTCAACTTATTCTTACTTATATATATTATTAGACATTTCCCTAACTTCCATGACTAGATATTCCTTTCCTCTTCCCTACTCAACCCACATCTTTTACTTGGAATATGAAAAATGCCCCGACGGGTTCACAAATATTGTAATAGCTTTTACGTAATTACCACAATAATCTTGCAAATTGTCTTGAAACCTTCGCAAACCATTGTGGTGATCACACCATTAAACTATCAAAATTTATAGACACCATGATAGTTTCACAACCACCCCTTCATTTACTAGTAGTTTTGTGACATTTACATGTGCATTTAAAACTTAGACCAAAAATGCATTTTTGACTCATTTTTCATGTTTATCCCTTTACCTTCAATTCCAATCAAGCAAGTGTATTTCCACATCATTGCAAGCGAAATCCAATTCAATTTGTTGCATATAATCATGACATTTATCATAATCAAGATCTTTTACTCGAATATGATCAACTCCACATGAATTTGCCTCTCTTTGAAATGTAGAATGTGTGACTATTTTATAGGTTGGAAAAATCATATTGGAGAAATTAGAATTAGTATAATTCTCTAATATTAGTATATTACTTCTAGATTTCATTATATATCATTTCTATAAAAATGAGTGAAATATCATAGGGCATCATCCACCTTTATGCGTATTAACATTTAAAACTCATCCATAATTCAAATTTCATCTATTGTCATCGAAGGAAGGCTTGAAAGATAACAACATCATATTCTTGTATACTTTATATCTCAATCATATCCTAATGTAAATTTTCTTTTCCTTCATCTAGTTATTTTTCTATGATCTTCATTATTGCAACTTTTCCTTGGATCTATGAAGCACACATTAAATAGGTAACAAGATGAGGGTCACTTAAAATTCATTTATAACTTATTTTCTACCATATAAAGTTTGGTAATTTCGTTTTTATTTTTTAGATAATATTTATATTTTGATCTATCTAAAAATACAAAAATAGAAAGTTTCTTAAAATTTAGTGTATATTTTGTTTATTAGAAGTTCCTTGCTCTAGATCTAGTCTCATACATGAGAGTAGATCTCAATTTTTGTATCTTTTTCATGATTGCATTTCAAGTAGTCAAAAATAATTTCTTAAAGTCATTTAAAAGAATAATATTATATCATTTTGCACTTGTAGTCTAGAATTCATTTTGAAAAGGAAAAATTAGATTTTGCATTTTCATATATAATATTTGTTGGTATCTTATACTCATTTAGGGAAAAGACATTGAAACCAACTTTGCATTTAGATTTGAAAATCAATAACTTCATTATGTACAAAGTAGGATTTTTCATTTATATGAAGATCTCTCAACATCCAAAAATAAATATACTTCTTAGTTTGATTGAATTTCATTCATGGCTTAATCATTTACATGCACCAATATGAAAATATTCTTGTTGAATCATTTTACAACAAACATTTAAGTTTAGATTTGCATTTGTAAACCTTAAAAACTTTAGAAAACATGTTGATGCATTGCGAAAATCATTCCATCCATTTCTATAACAAACAAATTGAAGATAAATCACCTTCCTTCCTTTTCAAATATGATCATTCTTTTCCACATCAAACATGACTTATACTAATTTTTTTATATATTTACAAAAACAGAAAGTGCCATATTTCCAAATATTTTCAAACAAGAATCCAACAAAACTTAGGTACAAGCGCAAAACACTCCTACACATCTCCCAAACAAGCTATAACAAACCATGCAACTCCCGATCTAGCTATTACAACCATAAGATAGCCCCTACACCCTTTGATGACACTTGTAACCCAATTTATCTAGAGTAGGTTAGAAAAATTCATGCATGTTATTTTTCATCTCAAGAAATATAACTTAATAGAAAACATCTATTCGTAACTCAAATAAGAAGTATTTCTTTCCACCACTTTACCTAACCTCATCATCGAACAATTCCATCTCGCTAGATGCATAAGATTTTCCAACATGAGTACAACTAAAACAACAAATTTATGATATCTTATGTTTACAATCTAGCCTTAGGATTGGAATTGTGTTTTCATCCTCAAGAGTAGCCTTATATTTTTTTAATTTCATACGCATATGATCATTTCTAAATAGGATCAACCCAAGAAAAATAGATAATTTACAAGCATAATTTCACCAAAATACAACCCTTTTTAAGAAAGTGACATCGATTAGGAGTTGCACAATATCATTATTCCCTAATTTAATAGGCTTTTAGATAGTTTGTAATTCTAAATGAACAAGTCAACATAGTATTGGCATAGATTCGCACATCACCCACATCTATATCATTATTCATTCATAAAACATTTTCCTCTCATCGACTATCTCAACATGACCTTAGAAAGTCACATGTGCCTATACATTCCTACACTTTGTGCTTCCTATATGCACCAAGTGAGGAAATATTAAAAAAGAAAAATAATAATCTTATTAAGTAGACAAAATAAGTTTAATACTTCTTTGAAAAATTAAAAACTAAAAATTAGAATGAGCATATTTTAGTATTTCTATACTAGAAACAACTATTTCATGTAGGAATTACAATTGGCATGGTTCTTACTAAATCACGAGGTAATATAGAACATCCTATATCATTTACGAGAAGGAATTTTGATAAAGTAGAATAACACTATACTAACTGAGTGCAAGGAACTAGTAATGATTTATGCACTTTACAAAAATTGGTATTATCTTCCATCCAATCCATTCATATTATATATGGATCGGAGCCTTTAAAGTACTCGATAAATAAACCAATTAGTTAAGGAAAATATTTCATTGGTTAATGTTATTCTAAGAGTTTGAATTTACAATTATAATTAAGCCTATGAATTTGATTAATGGCCTTAGCTATTTATTGCAAATTTAAAATGGGTAGGATAAGGGACCAATCAATGATGGTTTTCCAAGTGTACATCTATTTAAATTCAAGAAAATCCGAAAAGAAATGGAAACAATCACACAAATTTTGGGAACTAGTGAATTTCTAGAGGGGTTCAACAAAATGGATAAGAAAATACTACTAATATAAGTGTTTCCCTTCACGTTGATTGAGGGGTCACCGTATAAGAAAGAATTAGATAAGTTTTTATAGGAGTAGTATTACACAATAAAATATATATTATCCTATAAGAAGCGCATGTTGGTGTCATAAAAGGACATAATGCCAAAAATGGTATGATGTAGATGGTATTATTTGAGAGATTGTGGTGGGTGAAATTGTTGAAAGATGCACATTTATGTACAATAGTTTCTAATATATATCAAAGTGTAGGAAAACTAAACACATGGGACATTATTCCCTTAAGACCAATATTAGTTTTGACAATGTTTTAGAAATGCGCCATAGATTTTACTAGACCAATTAAGCTTCGACACACATATCACAAGCCAAATTTATCATAACTAGGATAGAGTAATTAACAAGTTGGGTGGGGGATTTACCTACCAAATATTATCTTTAAAGTAATGTGATTAAAATTATTTATGAAAACATCATTACACTATTTGGATGCCCACTAAGTTTAACAAGAGATTAAGGGAGGTATTGATGCAAGAACATCAACTCTAGGATATGTATAAGGATGGAAACATCCAATTTTGGATTGAAGGTATGTTAGTGAAGTCTAGTGATCATTAGGTGTTATTCAAGCGTGTTAGTTGGTTTCTTGGCCTTTCAAAATTCAAACTATTCACTTTCCCTCCAAAAGTGCAAGTTAGAGTCTTAAAGGCCTATTTTGGTTTGAATGAATAAGTTTGATATGTTCTAGTGTTGTGTATTTTGGAGTTAAGACATCTCCTCATGATTATAATGGTCTTTATAAAGGAGCCAATAGGTTACAAGAGTTACAAGCTCAAGGTCATATGTTATTTTGAAAAGTTTATGCATTAAGGAGTGCCTAAGTGACTAAATAGGAAGGTGAAAGGTCACAACTCAAGTGGTAACTACCCCCGCAAAGGTATAAACATCATTTTATTCTTGATTTCAATTCATTCCATTCAAACGTGAATCACATAAGCTTCATAAGAGAAGAAAATATGTTTTTCTTGTATGTACAATTCTTGGGATAACGGTTTTCTATGTTTTCTAGTGTTAATGTGGGATGTTGGATTCTATGCATGCCTTTATGAACGATACAAGACCGGTAAGACATGAATTCTTGTGTGTTTGAATGTTATTAAATAATTCTATCTCTCGGAGAGAAAGAGATACTTGTATTTGACAAGGTTGAGTAAGTACATTAGGGTGTTTGAGAGTTTGTTGTGAATTAAGTTGTGATGGATGACTAGTAAGGATTCTTCATTCATTGTTATTCATGTCTCAAGACTCATACAAATTGTGTTAGAAAGATGTCTCTCCTATGGAAGCCAAATTTGGTGCATGTTAAGTTTCGTAATAGTCCGAATTGATCTTCTTCCATTTGGATATTATGGTTCTAATTGTGGAATAGAAATATGATGGTATGCATGCAGAGTTGGAATAGTTATTTGTGTGCTTGGGTGAATTCTATGTCTTAGCAAGATAGTGCTAACTGAGACATGGCACCGTGAATCCCGAATGCAATGGAATTTGAGAGAATGTTCATGATTTGTTAAGCATTTTGATAGAGTATAGAAGTTATTATAGTCCTTTTGAAGCTCGCAGAGAGAAAGAAGTGAAAACATAATCATGAGACAACCATTTTCACCTCTCGGGCTCCTACGGTCTCATAAACCCTACAACTAGGGTTTTGAGGAGAGAAACTTGTGAATCTCGGTAATGAACCATTCAAAAATCCTCAAATTTGAAAGAAACCTCTTCCTTGGTGCCATGAGGAAGAATTCAAAGAAATTGGGTGATTTAAGACATCGAGCAAGGATAATTCCTTACAAGTTTGCTTTAATAGTCGTGGAGTTCTTTGAGAGCGGGATAATGATAAAGGAAGTTCGAATTTCTTCAATTGTTAAGTCTAGAAACCCCTAAAGACATTGGAAAAAGGTAATGAGTTATATTAAACCCTAATAATTAGTTTGAGAAATGTTTGCATGTACAAATACCCCGGTACTTTAGCAATAAAGATCTATTCTAGACTATGATAGAGTTGTTAAACAGGAGATTATCTTTCATAGGTTAACTTCTTAACTAGAGTGCTTTCGTCCACCACCCTGAGTTAAGAGACAATTTGTTTGAAGACCTTAAGTAGGTATTTGGAAGTATTATGGTCAATAGTCTATGGATTATGGTTAAGTGACTAGCCTCAAGAAGGGAGGATCCAATTTTGCATCATCTAGGACAGTTTAGAGCAAAGGCAAAAATAGTTTATGAGGATCATGATAGTGGAAGGCACTCGAGCATGATGAAGAAATTCATGAAGAGGAGAGTCAAGCGGGATATCCGAAAGTGTTGAAGGGTTACACACGGGAAGATCAATCTTACATATTATGAACATTAATTCCTCAAAGAAACAAGGAGCAAAACTTCATAAAAATGGTAAAAACCTTAAACTCCCACTTGATAAATATCATTATGAAATATTGTCCTAGCTTTCATTAAAGCGGAGAGTTACGGAGTTCTTGAAGAAAGGTAAGGTCATGGAGTCAAGAAAGACAATTGAAGTTGGAAGGTAGTTTTAAGGAAGGCAAGTCATCAAACCTTTTAAGAGAGTTGTAATTGAATTCATACTACTTGTGGGTGGGTGAGGTGTTTATTTGATTTTGGGAGTGTACAAAGGTGATGGAAAGTAGATTTGGGCCTTTTGAGGCATTGTGAGTTTGGTATCATTCATAACCTTGAAATTTGCAAGAAGTGTTTCTTTTTATCTACATCATTTGGTATCAGAGCGTGGCATTGAAATTGAATGAATACTTGTTGTTATTGCTAATAGTGTGTGGAAGTGTGTGTGTGTAGTGAATGAAGGGACGAGTGAAGATGAGTGGGGAAAAGAGAATGAAACTAGTCATGGACCATGGGTACAATATGCCACCATGGATGAAGAAACTAGTGATAAAAAGTGATGAGTTCAAGACAAAGCAATTGTAAGAGAGGATCAAAGAACAAGAGCAAAAGAGAAGGTTGGTAAAGCTGATAGAAACAAGGAAAGAATGCAAATAGAGAGAATTGAGGGTTGTTAAGCCTTGTGAATTAGACTTTACAGATGATTGGGATGAAGAAGAACCAACAACAGAGATGGTTCGGGCTTGATAGAGTTATGAAGGTACAAGAAGAGGGGAACAAGAAGAGGGAGAGAAAGAGGAAAAGGAAAGAGGAAAGGAGGAAGAAAAGAGAATTGTGGTTTCAGGTAGGAGATCACAATGTTGAAACAAGATGTAGAGTAATCGATGGTACTCATAGAGAGAGAGAAGAACAAGGACAAGAAACAGGGGATGGTGATGAGGAAGTGTTGAGCACAAGATAATACCGAGAGGGGGTGAATCAAGATTATGAAATTATTTCAAACTTTAATACTTGAACTTAGATCTATAATCACGAGCAATGTGAATATATCAAATCAATCAAAGAACACAAAGCTTAATGCAAGTAGACACGATATATACGTGGAAACCATTTCAGAGAAAACCACGAGAGAAACTTCTTTCTTTATGTATACTTCTCAAAAATTTGTAGGCACCAACCTATTGGAGACACCAATCCCCAAATTACAGTTTTGTAGGCACCAACCTACAGGAGCACCCACCCCTTTTGCTAAGCACCAACTCAGCAAGAGACACCGATCTCTTCGAATATGAAGGCACCAACCTTCCTTACAAAATTTGCTTTCCACTTTTGAACTTGTTGCTTCCTCAACGAATAATGGAAAATTCTTCTTCTTACTTTCAGATTTGTTGTTCTAAAATTCTGCCCTTACGCTTCCTCTTCTTCTTCTTTTTCCTTAAGATATTCAACTTGAATCCATGCTTAATAAGTCTCATATGAATCTTCTTATATAGCCTTTCGTACCTTTTCGAAAAGACACATCGTTCCAACCGACACAACCTTTCCATTAACACAACTTAATTAAGTGCATTAGTCGGCTAAAACCAAAAAATAATTAATGCAGCCCATAATTATTAAATGCACATTAATCAATGCAATTAACCACTTGATAGGAGCCCTGCCCCTCCTTAGACAAATCACTATTATCATTAAATCGCTACCAAGCATCATTAAATCTTCTTTTTCACCATAAAACATTGCATATTAACACCTTAAAATGCAGATATCTCTCTCTTATGTATAGCTATGTATATCTCGCTTATACCATGATAATCCTCATGCAAAAACACTTCTTTTCATGTATTTAAACTTTCATTTTCTACCCTTTTATACTTGCTGGTTATTTCCGTTACTTTCTACCATTTCCGTCAATAATTTCGTTACTTTCTGACAGATTTCCATTTACCAGTTCAACACCTCTTTTGACATCAATGACAATATTTCCAACAATCTCCCCCTTTGTCATTGATGGCAACCCCAAAAAATAATCTCCTCTTCTACAGCTTCCTCTTTCCGTAGCTCCCCCTTACTACCATTCTCCCCCTTTGACATCAATGGCAAAGGGTCATCCTAGGAGCTGAAAAATTTGCAAAGTTTTAGCTCCCCCTTAACCAATGCTACCCTTGACTCTTCAATGTAAAGATGTAAAAGAAATTACTCCCAACTTATGTCGTAGATATTCAAATGTCTCCTTTGGAAGTGGCTTAGTGAAAATATCTAGCTATCTGTTCGGATGTAGTGACATACTCCAACTTTACCTATTTCTCTGCCACCTACTCTCTTAAGAAGTGATATCTTATGGGAATGTGCTTTGTTCTAGAATGCATAACTGGATTCTTTGAAATACTTATTGCACTGGTATTATCACATAATATGGAGATGGGATGATCATACTCTACTTTGATATCCTTCAAGGTCTGCTTCATCCATAAAATTTGTGTGCAACATAGTACCGCTACTATATACTCTACTTCTGCTATGGATAGGGATACAAAATTTTGCTTCTTACTTAGCCAAGATACTAGGTTGTTTCCAAGAAAAAATGCTCCTCCGCTTGTACTTTTTCTTTCTTCTACACATCTTGCCCAATCTCGAATCTTTTCCTTTTGGATACCACAACCCGTATTCCATAGTTCCCTTTAGATATCTGAATATGCATTTTACAACTTGCACATGTGTTTCTTTCGGCCCTGCTTGAAAACATGCCACCATACCCACTGCTTGCATGATATCTGGTCTGGATGTTGTCACATATAATAAACTCCCAATCATTGATCTATAGAGAGATTGATCAGCATCTGGAGATTCGTCATCTTTGCTTAACTTGGTTCCGGTGATCATCGGTGTGCTAACAGGTGCACACTCCTCCATACCAAAATTTTTCAACATTTCCTTCACATACTTGGTTTGGGATATAAATATTCCTTTATTAGATTGAGAAATTTGCAATCCAAGGAAAAAGGATAACTCACCCAACATAGACATTTCAAATTCCTTTTGCATGTCTTCTACAAATTTTCTAGACATTTCTTCATTGTCTCCTCCAAAGATTATGTCATCCACATATACAACCACAATTAACTGGTGTTCATCTTCAGTTTTGATGTAAAGATTACTGTCAGCATGTCCTCTCTTGAATCCTTGGTCCTGTAGATGTTGATCAAGCCTTGAGTACCATGCTCTGGGGGCTTGTTTTAATCCATACAATGCCTTTTTCAACCTACACACATAATCTTCATTTTCTGATAATAGGAACCCTTCAGGTTGTTCTATGTAAACCTCCTCTTCTAAATTCCCATTTAAAAAGGCTGATTTGACATCCATTTGGTAGACTTTGAAATTTTTAAACACTGTGAAAGCAAGGAACATTCTGATTGCTTCTAGTCTGGCAACCGGAGCAAAAGTCTCTTCAAAATCAACACCTTCCACTTGAGCATACCCTTTGCATACCAATCTTGCCTTATTTCGAGTGACTTGACCATCTTCATTTAGTTTGTTCCGAAATACCCACTTAGTGCCAATCACATTCTGACTCTTTGGTCTGGGAACCAGTTCCCAAGTTTCATTTTTCTCAATTTGATCTAATTCTTCTTCCATCGCCTTCAACCAATGTTTATCATGTCTTGCTTCTAAAAATTTCTTAGGTTCTACCTTAGATAGCAAAGAAAAATACCCTTGCTCAGAAGCATTTGTAATTCTTCTTCTGGTTTGAACCCCGGTATCAAGTTCTCCAATAATTTGACTTTCATCATGATTTTTCTGAATGAAGCGAGATGGCATCTTGGTATCCTACCTTTCTGATTTACTCCACTCTTCAATATCTTCTTCTTCCTCTTGTTCTTCTTTCACAAGACTTGGTATTTCTAAAGACTCTTCTGAATTTTCTTTTGTCTTTAGATCCAGACCCTCATCCACTCTGACACTTGCACTTTCTATGATAGTCCGCAACCTCTTGTTATAACATTTGAAGGCTTTACTTTTAGTGGAGTACCCAAGAAAAATCCCTTCATCGGATCTTGAATCAAATTTGCCTAAGTCCTCTTCGATTCTTTTAATGAAACATCTGCTCCCAAATACCTTAAAATATTTGACCGAGGTTGGTCTTCCTTTCCATAATTCATATGGAGTTTTGTCATGGTTAACTCTGATTTGCACTCTATCCAAAATATAAACGGCAGTACTTACCGCTTCTTTCCAGAATCTATCTGATAGCTTAGATTCATTCAACATTGTTCGGGCCATCTCTTGAATGGTTCTGTTCTTCCTTTCTACTACTCCATTTTGTTGTGGAGTTCTTGCAACTGAGTATTGTCTTTTAATTCCATGGTCTTCACAATATTCAATAAATTCATTTGACATGAATTCACCTCCATGATCTGACCTTAGACATTTTATCTTCATCCCTGTTTCATTTTCTACTAATGCCTTGAAAGCTTTGAACTTTCCAAATGCTTCAGATTTTTCTTTCAAAAATGCTACCCATGTCATTCTAGTGTAGTCATCAATGAGTAACATAAAATAACTCTCACCTTGAATACTTTTCATTCTGGTAGGTCCACACAAATCCGTGTGAATTAGCTCTAATGGTTTGGTGGATGAATACTCCTTTGTTTTGAATCTTGTTCTGGTCTGCTTCCCAAGTTGGCACTACTTGCATAGAGTACTCGAAGGCTTTGTTATTTTAGGCATGTCCCGTACGGCCTGCTTATTGCTTATCTTCACAAGATTATCAAAATTTATATGTCCCATCCTTCTATGCCATAGCCAACTTTCCTCAACTTGACTTAGGCAACATTTTTCTTCTTTTATTTCTCCGAGCATATATAGATTATTTGTAGTTCGGTGGCAATCTACAATTAGTTCTCCTGTATCTGATTTCCTTATTTCACATCCTTCGGCATAGAACTTAAGAGTGTGTCCCTGATCACACATTTGACTCACACTCAAGAGGTTATGTTTTAATCCTTCAACATACAAAACATTCTCTGTTTTTGTTTTTCCATTATCCAAACTTAGCATACCTTTGCCAACGATCTCCATTGTAGCATTATCACCAAATATTCTCAGTACCTTCATTTACTTTCTTTAACAAGAGAAACTTACTTTTATCACCATTCATATGTCTTGAACATCCGCTATCAATGTACCACTATTGTCCTTCATCTTGAGCATGAAAAGCTATTTGAACGAGCATGGATTTTCTTTGTCTAGCCCATCTTCCTCCTGCTTCCTTGTCCGTGATTTTGTAGCCTCCTTTCTTTGTAGATCTAAAGGCTTTGTCTTTTGATTTGTCTTGAGTCAAACACACTTCTACAAAAGCGTGCTATATGTCCATAATTATTGCACTTGTAGCAGATAATGGCTTCCTCGTTATAATAGGATGGTGGAGAAAACGAATTATAGTTCATATTCAACACTCTATGAGCATATTTTGGTTTGTTCCAGGCTTCATTATCTCTCATTCGCTTTCTACACTCTATCTTTTTATGCCCATATATATTGCAATAAAAACAATAACCATGAAAGGACCTTTCGAACCTGTTCATATTCCTATGTCGTGGAATAAATAGTCTTTTGGTGTCATTCTCTTTAACACCTTCCTTGTGGATGTAACGGGTTTTCATAGTTTCCTCTTCCTTTCGCTTTTATTCTTTGTAGGGCGTATTTAGAGTTTCGCATAACTTTTTGCCTTTTCTAAACCTTTCTTCTCTAGAAGCTCAATGGATTTTGAAGCTTTCTCTAGTTTTTCTTCATATCTAAGGCCTCCAGTCTTGATTTGTTGGATGGTGATCTTTGACTTTCTAGAATCTCATCTAGAACCTTAGTACTCTTTTCAAATTTCAAGTTGTTCATTAGTTTGGTATTTACCTTTTCTAAGTCTTTTCTCATCGCAACAATCTCTGACTCACGATTTTCACATTCTTCTTGTTTCACCTTGAGTGACTTCTCAAACCTTCCTCAATTCTCTTTGCTTCTTCAACTGGGTCTTCGTGTCAATGATTAGATTCTTTGATTCTTCAAGACTCGGGCTAACTTAGCTTCGAAAGATTGATTTTGTTCTTCATATTTCTAGAGATGAAGTCTTTGCTTCGATTCCTCTTTTTGAGTGCCTTTATTTCACCCAACGCACAAATGAGTTCTGTTGTTGCAGACTCACAAAGACTCCCGGATGTTGATCGATTTCTAGTTTGATCACTCTAGCATCCAGTGTGATTGCACAACATTGAAACCTTTCTCCAAGTGTGGGACTTGTAGAAATGAGAAAGGAATCTCTCCAAAGAAGGTTGGTTCCGCTCCTAAACTCCCCGCCACAAGCTATTCCAAAGGTGCTTCAGCAAGCTAATCTAATCCTAATCTAACCATGCCAAGGAGACAGAGAGAGAGAGAGAGAGAGAGAGAGAAAAACAAAACAAAAAAGCCTACACTAAAACGGTGATACACCGAGAGAAGGAGAATGTTGAACATCTATCAAAACGAGCCATGGGACAAGGAGAGGTGAGCAATGGGAAGGATGGACGAGCATTTTCACAGCCCCCATAAGGATAGATTTCACACGAGAAATGTCCCAAAACTCCATGAACACAAACTCGGACTGCAATGAACATTCAAACTTGCACAAATACCTGCAATGAAGAGAGGCAAGAAGAAAACAAACAAAAAACTAGCAAGGATGGACAGATGTTTGATGCATCACATAACACGTTTTTGTTGCTTCTCAAGTTTTTGCACGAACATCATTTCAATATTAAAAGGCAAAAAACGCCATTACAGAGCAAGGGAGGAGGTTCGAACTCCATTTTCAACCCTGGAGAAGAAAAGAAGGGAGGGCAGAGCCGAAAAAATGAACCACCTGTAATCATTCATAGAAATGAGCCAAATCTGGCCTTTTACAATGCATGGGTCGAGCCCAAGAGAGAGAAAACGTAGGAAAACGTGCAAGAGGCCCAACCATTGACCAAAACGCATTCTTCATTAAAATCGGTGGTTGAAACATCACTTCAACGCCATGTCAAGAAGAATGCAACCCATTTGCATTAAAAAATCTTGTTGTTGAAATAGTCAATTTGCCGTCAAGAAGAATGCGACCCATTTGCATTAAAACTTAATGTTGTTGAAATGTCGATTAAGCCATTATCTCGCGAGAGATGTTTCTTGATTTTTCTCTCAAACTGAACCAAAATGCAAGATAAACCCAGTTCGTGCAGAGAATTTCATAAGCTTTCCAATGATATAAAGAACGTGCAAATCTGAGCTCTGGATCAAAAGATATGATGGTCTGAAGATTTAGGGCACGAAACAGGCCAAAAACGGATATTTGAATTTTTTCCCACGCTCTGCCACTTGGATGACACGTGTCAAGTGCTGATTCGGCCGCACAATTCTCTCTCCTCCGCCCCCCGGGTTTCCCTTTGAAATTTTGACGTTTTTATCACTTTGGGAAATTTTCCATTTTTTCTCCGCGCCCCCGCCACTTGGGACACGTGGCGTGATCTGGTTCGTAGACAGGGGCGCGGGGAAAACCTTTACCTTTTAGTTTTGGGCCAACACTTTGCTAAATTTTTTAAGTCCTTCCTTGGCTCCGCACCTCCCTGCTCCATTGGACACGTGGCGTTTCCTGATTCGTTGGCGGCTTTTCTCTATCTTTTCACGCCCTCGCATAGTTTTGGCCCGGATGTCCCAAACCGTCTGGGACAAATTTCTCTAATCCACCCGATTCGTGCTTCCCGTCCGTCTTTGTAGCGAAGACACATGGCAAGATTTGATTGGCTCTCGGCTCCTTCGACTATCCGCGCTTCCGCGTCCCTCATCCCACTTGTCCCTTCTACTTTTTTCAAAAACTTCCGATTCGCCCGATTCGGCCGGATTTTGACATCTCTCCAGTTTTCTTCATATCCAAGACAAATTCTTCCGGTTCGCTTTGATCTTTGTTTCGCGTTCCCACGGCCCGAATGTCCCAAACTGCTTTTGCTCAAATTTCAAGTTAATCGATTTTCTTTTATTTAACTTTTTACTAAGCGTCCCATCGCAGCGTCCCGACGGCCCGATGTTCCTTGTGCTCTAGACCGCCCGCGATCTTTCGGTGATTCGCGCCTCGACGTCCCTCATGGCCCGACTGCTGCGAAGAATAGGACTTAGCCATTTTTCATGATTTTTTCTTTGATTCTTTTGTAGCCTTTCACCTTTTCTCTTCGAACTTTCTCTTTTGAACTCCTGGGACTCGAATTTTTCGATGTCATGTTATCAAAATTACCTCTGGGGTGAATTTTGGATAACAAGTTCTTCTTCTTCGAGGTTTACCTCACCTTCTTCTTCTATGTCCTCGATTCCTTTCAAATCACCTTTGTTGGTTGATGAACCTTCTTCTATAGCCATAAACAATGTTTCTTCATCATCACTATCTGAAATCACTTATTCCGCTTTCTTCGGATGAGCTGCTACCTCTTTTTGAATATAGACTCTTCTTTTGATTTTCAAATCTTTTCTTGCCTTTGCTTTGCTGAATTCTCTTTTGAACTTGGGCTTGCTTTCTTCATCTTCGCTATCTTCCTTCTTTGGGCATTTAGCTACAAAATGACCAATTTTACCACAGTTAAAGCATTTAAATGGTAACTTATCTTTATATCTCTCAGATCCTTTCTTTAGCTTTCGAATGAATAAAGCTTCCTTTTCATCTTCTTCACTGTTTGATTCATCATTCGCTTTAGATTCCTTGATTGCCTTTTTCTTCGAGACTTTGAATGTGGCTTCCTTCTTTGCTAGTTTATTAGACTCGGTCCTCATTTCATAAGCCAGTATTCCATGTAGTTCGTCCATGCTTAGCTTGTCAAGATCCTTCATTTCTTTGATGGCAGACACCTTAGCATCAAATCTTAATGGTAAAGATCTTAAGACCTTCTGGATGATCACAGTTCCTCAATATTTTCTCTAAGCCCTCTTATGGCGTTGACAACTTCATCCACCCGTAGAAGATAAGCTGCAACATCTTCCTCATCCTTCATTTTTAGGCTCTCAAATTTTCTCCTATGGGTTTGAAGCTTAGCTTTTCTAACCTTATCATCACCTTCATATATTGTTTGAAGTTTATCCCATATTTCCTTTGCCGTGTCACATTGCATTACCTTGACAAATTCGGACTCTGACAGACCACACAAGATTGCATTCATCGCCTTGGCATTATTTTCAAAAGCCTTCTTACCGGCTTGGTCTATTGGCGGAGTTGATGGAATGGTATATCCAACCGCTACTGATTGCCAAATATCAAACCCTAGTGCCATCAAATAGGTTCTCATCCTTACACTCCAAAATGCATAGTTTGTTCCATTAAACAACAGAGCCTTGTTCGAGGAAAATCCTTCTTGTACTTGACTAGCCATATGTGCTCCCGAGATCTACCTTCCAACTGTTAGATTGTTCCTAAAGGAACCTGCTCTGATACCAATTGTTGAGCACAAGATAATACTGAGAGGGGGGGTGAATCAGTATTATGAAATTATTTCAAACTTTAATACTTGAACTTAGATCTATAATCACGAGAAATGTGAATATATCAAATCAATCAAAGAACACAAAGCTTAATGCATGTAGACACATATATACGTGGAAACCCTTTCAGGAGAAAACCATGGAGAAACTTCTTTCTTTATATATATTTCTCAAAAATTTGTAGGCACCAACCTACTAGAGACACCAATCCCCAAATTACATTTTTGTAGGCACCAACCTACAGGAGCACCCACCCCTTTTGCTAAGCACCAACTCAGCAAGAGACACCGATCTCTTCGAATATGAAGGCACTAACCGTCCTTAAAAAAATTGCTTTCCACTTTTGAACTTGTTGCTTCCTCAACGAATAATGGAAAATTCTTCTTCTTACTTTCAATTTGTTGTTCTAAAATTCTGCCCTTACGCTTCCACTTTTTCTTCTTTTTCCCTTAAGATATTCAACTTGAATCCATGCTTAATAAGTCTCATATGAATCTTCTTACATAGCCTTTCATACCTTTTCGAAAAGACACATCATTCCAACCAACACAACCTTTCCATTAACACAACTTAATTAAGTGCATTAGTCGGCTAAAACCAAAAAATAATTAATGCAGCCCATAATTATTAAATGCACATTAATCAATGCAATTAACCATTTGATAGAGCGCTCCTCCTCCTTAGACAAATCATTGTTATCATTAAATCATTGCCATCCATCATTAAATTTTCTTTTTCACCATAAAACATTGCATATAAACACCTTAAATGCAGATATCTCTCTCTTATGTATAGCTATGTATATCTCGTTTATACCATGATAATCCTCATGCAAAAACATTTCTTTTCATGTATTTAAACTTTCATTTTCTACCCTTCTATACTTGCTGGTTATTTTCGTTACTTTCTACCATTTCTATCAATAATTCCGTTACTTTTTGACATGATTTCCGTTTACCATTCAACACCTCTTTTGACATCAATGACAATATTTCCAACAGGAAGAGAGTCAAGTGGCGATTAAATTTCTTATCGAAAAGAAACAAAGAAAACAACTAAGGACAAGGATAAGACAAGAAGAAAGAAGACTGAGACAGATGGAAAAGAGAATGAGTAAGCAAGAAAAAGAAGTGATTAAAGAGATGGTTTTGATAGAGGATAAAAGTGAAGAAGAAGAAGTTATAGAATTATTTTTAGCTTCTCTTGAGATGGATGAACATGATGAGAGCAGTTGGTATGTAGAGATAAAGGAAGTAGAGTTCAAGAGAAAACAAATGAATCAATGTCAAGAAAAGACGAACTCAAGGGGTAGCTAAGCCTCAAGTTTTTGAATCTAACAATGTGTTTAGCTTTGTGTTTGCGGGTATAAAGAATGAGCTTGAGATAGAAGATGAAAGCAAGGGGAAAGTAAGCCAAGAACAAGAAGAGATAAATGAAAAGAGAGTGCATTTGTTTATGAGAGCTGGGAGCAATTGCAAGAAGAGATAACAACTTTGGAGCATGTTATAAACATAGTGAAACCAGATGGAGGAATGCGAGAGGGTTGCTTATGGAGGACTGTGAGAGGGTTTTAAGAGTGTGGTTTCAGCCGCTTTGGCTGCAGAATGCCTTTCAACATGTGCGAACATGTTGCCACAGGCGATGTCTTCGAATGTTGAATGAATAAAGATATTCACATTGGATCTAGAGCCTGGGCTGATATTGTTAAGGTACCTCCTGACAAAAATGTGGGTCCCCATTCCCTTGCATCTAGATTGAATACTACTTTTAAAAGTACAAAAGATAAGGAGGGGGTGACCCACATATAAGTGCCTAGATGGTTGTCTGCATAGAGCTCTTGAGAAAACAAATCTTGCCCTCATTGGAAAGTTTTTGGGAGCCAGACCCAATGTTGATATTATCAGAAAATGGGCCATGCGATGTTGGAAACCAAAAGGAGATTTAAATATCACCACCTCTAGCAAAAGGGTTTTTTCTATCCTGCTTCAATCAACAGGATGATATGGATTCAATCTTGTTGGGTGGCCCCTGGTGTATTGGCAATATGGGGCTTTTCTTAAAAAAATGGTATCTAGGGTTTAACCCTAATACTGAGAATATACATACCATCCCCATTTGGTGTAGACTCCCAAGGCTGCCCCTTCATCTTTGGGATGATGAAATCCTTCTCCATATTGCTAGATCGATTGGTTCTCCAATCGGGCTAGATGGGCCTACAAAAATAGATCCAGACTTGCCTTTGCAAGGTTTTGTGTCTCGTCTGAAATGGAGAAGGAGTTGCCTGATCACATCATTCTTCAATCAAAACACATGAAACAGTTAATAGATTATGAGTTTTTTTAGCTAAGATGTCATAAATGCTATAGATTTGGGAATTTTGCTGGAAAATGTCCTGAGAGCATGAAGCAAAAACATGATAAACCTTCTGATCATCCTAAAGAGCCATGCCAGAAACATGACGAGAGAGGCTCGAAAAGACTCTCTAACCGGCAGAAAAAGATCGTAGTGCAAGGGACCGCTTGCATGCAGATTTAATATGAGAATCAAAGGCCAAAAAAGGTTTTAAGACCATAATAAAGAGGCCACCGGTCTATAGAAAACTCTGGAGACCAAAAAACCCTCCGTCGGGAAAGGTTGATGAAGCTTGAAAGGGAAAAGATAATGATCAGGGCAAGGGTGAAGAAACTTGGAAGGAAACAAAAAAAGATCAGACTTTGATGATTGAGAATAAAAATCCTGTAAAATTGAACATGGAAGTGGATGAAAAAATGAAAAAGTTTACATTCATTTAACCATTTCCAATGAAGAGGAGATGGAGAAAATTACTCCCCTCCCTCATCAAGAACAGGTAAATGAGAACAGTTCTTTGAAGTATAAAGAACTAAACAAGACGAGACAAGGAAAAGCTAAAGAACTCCTGGAATCCATAGCAAGAGATCTAAATGAGGATAAAGAGTTTGCAGATATGGAGGAGCTCATAGACAATGAATACAACAGAGAATCCTCATAGCTCAACAACTTGTTTTTGATAAAGGAAAAGAAGAAGGAGAAATTACCCCTGCATCGACAAAGAACCTGCCTGAATGTGATAAGGATGGATTCATCACAGTCGACGTAAGAAACAAAGAATGAAAGGCTTTGAAGAAATTCCGAATCACTTTATAGTGATAAAAAGAAACAAATAGGAAGTTGGGAAGCTTCCACTTCAAGAATCACAAGAGCTACTGCCAAAAGAGTTGCGAATATTGGAGTTATTTATAAAAAAGGCAGACCCTCCAAAAGTGATGTAAGGAAAAAAGAGACTGAGAAAGAAATTGCAGATGATACTCAAAGCCTTTTGAGCCATCCGGCAACCGCCTCCCCAATCCTTTTTTAATGAAGGTTTTATCTTGGAATGTCAGGGGACTAAATGGGGGTCCTAAACAAAGAATGCTTAAGGAACTTAGAAGATCAAGCAGGCCCAGTATCCTTCTAATTCAAGAAACGAAAATGAAAACTAAAGCTATTGAAGAGTGCAAAAAGACTTTATGGGAGAATGTTGCCTTTGCTGCTTCTGATTCTCAAGGGGCTTCTGAGGCTTAGCGGTCTTCTGGGACATTAAAATTGTTCATGGTAATGTGTTTTTCTCCTCTCAGAATCATTTAGCTATAAATTTTAAAATTCTTGAGAACAACTCTAGTTGGATCCTTTCCAATATTTATGCTCCTAATACTGCTGCTGGTAGAAGGAATTTATGGAAAGAGTTAGCTTGGTTTAGGAATAATTTTAAGGAATGAAACTAGGCTGATAATGGGGATTTAACACTCCTTTAAACCCCGGGAGAAATTTGCAGGAACTCAAATCTCTCTCGCTAGCATGGAAGATTTTGCTAGACCTCATTTCGTATCTTAATCTTATAGACATTGAACTTCATGGTAATCAATACACTTGGTCTAATAGAAGAATTGGGGAAAATTTGATTCAGGTAAGATTAGATAGAGCTCTCATTTTTGCTAACTGGATCTTAAAGCAAAATTTTCATCTCTCCTCTCTACCCAGAACTGGATCATATCACAATCTTATTGCTCTTAACTTCTTCAATTGGTCTAAGCCTTTCCACTGTAACTTCAAATTTGAAAAGATGTGGCTTGAGCATGAAGACATTCTTGATAGAATTAAAGAATGGTGGACTTGGGAAGGGACAAGAACTACTCAATTCAGACTTCTTCAGAAGCTGAAAAATGTGAAACAAAAGGTTAGAACTGGAATAAAGAGGTTTTTGGCAATATCTTTGAGAAAAAGAAAGAGATTAAGCGGCAAATGGAAGAGTTTGAGCTTAAAGTCTCAATGAAAGGTATGACCTTTGAGGATCACCAAAGAGAAAAAAAGCTTCTTTTTGACCTGCATAATATCAATAGCTATGTGAGGAAACCTTTTGGAGAATGAAATCTAGAGCTCTTTGGTTAAAGGTTGGTGACAAAAACACAAAATATTTTCATATGACCACCCTCAAGCATAGGGCTTACAACAAAATTATTGAAGTCTCCAAGGGAAATGGTACCATTACTAAGGATGCTAAGGATATTAAAGTCGGAGCTCTAAAATTTTATGAGAATCTCCTAACCGAAAACAATTCTTATAATGAGCAACATTCTCCTTTCTTTTAGAATCCATTCCTAACAATTTACTCCATGAAGAGAGATTTAAGATCCTTTCCAAAGCTGTCACCATTGAGGAGTTAAAAAAGTTGTCTTCTCTCTTGAAGGTGATAAGGCTCCGGCCCCGATGGATTCTCTGCTAATTTCTTCCAAAAATGTTGGGATATATGCTCTGAAGATTTGTTGAAAGCTATAAATGAGTTTTACAAAACTAGAAATCTAATAAAGGAATTAAATAACATGCATATTGTGCTTGCACCTAAGAAGTTGGATGCAAAAGATTTTAAGGATTTTAGACCAATCATCCTGGTTAATGTGGTTTACAGAATTTTTACTAAGATTTTAACCACTAGATTGCAGCCTCTTCTCATGGAAATTATCTCCCAACAGCATGAGCGGGTTTATAAAAGGTAGAATTATCCAGGACGAGGTAATTATGGTCCATGAAACAATTCATTCGATGGATAAAAGTAGAAAATTTGGGATGGCAATCAAGTTAGACATGCATAAGGCATTTGATAGAGTCTCCTAGAAATTCATTGATGAGGTTCTGACCAAGTTTGGGTTTCAAAATAAATTCAAAAAAATTGTCCAAGCTTGCATTTCTTCTCCCAGATTTTCTAGTGGTTGTCAATGGAGAACCTGTTGGTTTTTTTGCTAGCAATAGAGGCATATGCCAAGGGGACCCCATGTCCCCTTTGTTGTTCATCATAATGGCTGACAACCTAAGTTGTCTATTACTAAATGGTATGATAAAAGGCTTTCAACCTACTTCTGGCAATCAGATTTCTTCCCATCAACAGTTTGTTGATGACACTATTCTTCTTCTTATGGCCTCCATCATTGAAGTTAAGGCTATCAAAACCATTCTCAAATTCTATGAGGAAGCCTTAGGATAGAAAGTAAACTTTGATAAAAGCTCGGTTTACTTCTTCAATACTCCTATTGAAAGACAAAAAAGATTGCTCTTATTCTTGGTTGTAAAATCAACTCCCTCCCAGCTACTTATCTAGGGCTCCCTATGAGTACTAGTAAGGTTTCTAATGAGGTTTGGAATGATCTGCTTAAGAGATTTCAAAAAAACTAGCTGGATGGAAAGGTGCTATCCTCTCAAGTGCTAGTAAATGTTTATTGATTAAAAGCACTCTTCAGAATCTTCCCATCTATATCATGTCAATGTTTAGCATTCTAAAGAATAAAGTGGTGAATAACATTGAAAAATTCAAAAACACTTCTTATGGCATGGGACAGAAGACAGTTTAGATATCATTTAGTAGCATGGGAGCAAGTCTGTAAGCCAAAGAGGATTGGGGGTTTAGGTATTAAAGATATCAGAAATATGAATGCTTCTCTAATTGCAAAGCTGGGTTGGAGGCTCATCAAAGAGCATAAACCATGGACTAAGTTGATCAAAGTAAAATACCTTTCCAATCAAAACTTTTATTCCTTTCTATTTGACTAGCTACTTCCAAATGGATCAATTTTTTGGAATAATCTGCTCCACATCAGACATATCCTCTCCCAGGGTTGTAGATGGAAACTTGGAAATGGGCATGATATTGATTTCTAGGATGACATCTGGTCTGACACAAGTTGGGATACCACTTTTAGCTACATCAAAGACAACCTAATTAAAAACTATGGAAAGAAAGTCAAAGACTATATTGAGGTGTCTGGAAATAGAAGGAAATGGAAGCAACTTAAAGTTGATGAGGAAAATATGCAGCCTATTGTTTCCTACATGCACTCATCTCTCCCTAATTCATATCAGCCAACATGATAATAAGGATGAGATTATTTGGAAAGATTCCTTTGATGGAGAATATTCTGTTAAATCTGGTTACAACTCTTTTTTTTCTTCTATTGATAGTGAAATTGAATGGCACAAGCTTTGGATGCCCGAGCTAACCCCTAAAGTAAATTTCTTCTGGTGGCTTATCATCAAGGGTAAGATTCTCACTAATGACAATCTCATCAGGAAAGGTTTCATCATGCCTAATAGATGTTGCATGTGCCAAGAAGAAGCTGAAGACATTAAACACCTTTTTCTGCATTGTAAGTATACTTAAAAAATATGGCATCTTATTCTTGAAAATTTCAATCAGAATTGGGTTTTCCCCCATACTTGTCTGTAGGCATGGAAGCAATGGAACTCCCCTTATAAGCATTGTATGGTTAGGAGGCTTTGGCAACTAGTTCTCCCTCACACCATGTGGAGAGTCTGGAAAGCTAGAAATGATGTTATTTTCAGAAATACCAGAAAGATATGTACAAAAGTCTTTAATGAAATTATCATTGTTGTGAAAGACAACATTGAAAGATTTAAGCCTCCCAAAAATAAACTTTATCCTGAGGAAGAGGAGCACATTCTTGCTGCTTGGAACATTGGCACTGATAGTAGTAAATGTAAGGACAACAATAGCATTGATAGATCTATTGTACGATGGATCCAACCTCCCACTGCATGGCACAAACTAAACTTTGATGGAGCTTCAAAAGGTAATCCTAGGGATTCGGGAGGTGGTGGGGTGATTAGAGATCATAGAGGCTGCTTTGTTGCCACTTTTTCTGGCAAGATGGGTAAGCAAACAAATCACTACTCGGAAGCTTTAGCAGCACTCTGGGAATAAGGTTGGCTAGAGATTGTAATATTTCCAATATTATAATTGAGGGGGATTCATTGAACATCATTAATTTGTCAAAAGCAACTCCAAGTTGGTCCATCAAGGACTTCATTAATGAAGCTATTGAAATATGCAATGGTTTTGATAATTATAAGATTATCCACACCTACCGTGAAGGCAATAGAGTGGCCGATTGTTTAGCAAATATTGGGGTCAACAATACAATGCAAACTTGGCTAAGTGGCGACCCCCTTCTTAAAAAGTACTACTTGATGACATCACTAAAGATATACATGATTTTAAATGCAATCATTAATAGATATAGAGCAGATGCTAAGGAGGTGCTTATTAATTACAAAGTTAAGTTTAATGATGCTCTTAAAATTCTTCACATGCTTTAGAGGTCTTCAAAAGCAGAGGCGGTGTTGAGTCGTATGGGATTCAAAAATTTATACCATTGTGCAGAGTAGAAACAATACAGGCAAAATGGGGGTCCTCCATGCAAAACCGAACCCATTCATGATCCATCCTGGAAAAATGACATAATTCTTTGGAATTATCTACAAATGGGGGGTATTTCAAATTTCATTGAAAGAATGAAGGGATTCGACCAGGACATTTCGGTGAAATTCGCTAATGGATGGAGAAATTGTGTAGTTGAGTATGGAGATGTCAGGGTCGAGATCTCTGAGGAACTCATCACCTGTGTCACAGGGCTAACCTCGGAAGGATCCAAGTTCTTCAACAAATGAATCAACAGAGAGGTGGAGGCGAAAAATTTCTCGATGAAGGGGAGAACCTTGAGTTTGTTGTGGCATAAAGGTGACCTCTATCCCTAAGCCCTTTGCTGAGATTGCGCGTATGATGGTCAGGTACGTCTCTTTTGAGGAAAGATATGTCAACATTCTCCTAAAACATTTAATTTTCCTTAATTAATTTTGCAGGAATCTTACCATCAATTTCCCGCATTATTTACTAAACTCCTTGGAGAAGTCTATTCTTGAAGTTTAGAAACATACCAGGGTTGTTCCCCTCCACCAAGACCTAATCCTACTCATCCACCACCATTACTTCTCCGACTCTCGCCCCTATGCCTACTCCCCTCAAGCATTATTATCCCTCTCCCACCGACAGAGATCTGACACTCGCTACCTCGCATAGGAAGAGGAAAGACAAGAAAGCTAAGGTTACTCTGCCTTCTTCACAGAGAATTCTACGTGGTCATAGGGATTTAGAGCTTGAGAACTTATTACACATAAGTAAACCTGTTGATAATCCCAGAGAAGTGGACCTTCTTACCAGGGTTAGTAAGCTTGAAGAGGAGATCAAAGACCTCAAAAATGCTATGAGGAATATGGAAAAAACAAAAGGTAAGAGGAAGCTGCAAAGTTCTAAGGACATGGATACTATTGCTGAGATTTTCAAAAAGCTACTTTCACTTGATACTAGGCTGGGAAATGCCAAGGTGCGTCAGGATTGCATCCTCTCTTGCTCTGAAAGGTGTCTATAACTTTATGGAACAACACGTGAGAAGTGTGTGCAACCTTAGCAGACATTCCTGAAAACATTTGGGATTCTAATGAGACCCGTGACCTTGCACTTGCTCAGGCGGACATGAACAATCCTTCTCATGCCATGGCCATTGTGCTCTTCACCTCTCTCCAGAAAATTAAGGTCAAGATTGATAGGGCAGTCAAGTGATGCGGTGCCCAGATGTTGCTTTGTTGCTGTGAAGATGTTGTTTTTTGAGCGGTTTTGATGTTGTTTTCTTGCTAGGATGCCCTGTTTTGGATCCCTCTTTGTTGTTTTTGGCCCTTTTGTTCTTCTTCGGATCACTGTCTGGATTGATCATTTTGTTCTTTATCTACTGATGTATCTAGCTTTTGAGCCTCCATGTTTAAGGCGTTTAGCCTTTCTTGGATGGGTTTTGTCCTTTTGATATCTAGCTTTTTGAGCCTTTTTGTACATAGGATATAGTCCCTTCAAAACTATTTATCCTTGGTAAAAAAACATAGTGAAACCATGTGAAAAGGAGTTGGAAATCATTTCCGGATGGGGAAAAGGCAGCAGCTTAGAAGCTCAAAGAGTGAAGTAAGATGACAAGCAATTGAAGAGATAAAGAAGCAAGAGTGCAGAGTAGAGAAAGAGGTATATGATGGAGAGAATGAAGTAAGAGATGGACAAGCCGGGGTTGGACAAGTAGAAAAAAAGAACAAGAGGAGGATGTGATGATTGAAGAAGAGGAAAAATTCTATGAAGTACAAGAACTCACTCATGAAAATGAAGAGAACCACGAAGAGTAGACAAAGCACAAGATGAGATCCATGCAAGTAGGGGAGTTGAGGGTAAAGATCATATCAGAGAAATAATGAAGACACAAAGAGATTGGAAAAAGAAGAAGCAAGGAAAAAAGTGGATCAACTTTTCCTACCCCTGGAGTATGATGCAGAGCATCAACTCTAGGATATGTTTAAGGATGGAAACATCCAATTTTGAATTGAAGGTATGTTAGTGAATTCTAGTGGTCATTAGGTGTTATTCAGGTGTGTTAGTTGGTTTCTTGGCCTTTTAAAATTCAAACTATTCACTTTCCCTCCAAAAGTGCAAGTTAGAGTCTTAAAGGCCTATTTTGGTTTGAATGAATAAGTTTGATATGTTCTAGTGTTGTGTATGTTGGAGTTAAGACACCTCCTCATGTTTGTAATGGTATTTCTAAAGGATTTAATAGGTTACAAGAGTTCTAAACTCAAGGTCATATGTCATTTTGAAAAGTTAAAGCATTAAGGAGTGCCTAAGTGACTAAATAGAAAGGTGAAAGGTCATAACTTGAATGGTAAATTCCTTGCAAAGGTATAAACATAAATTTTTAACTGATTTCAATTCATTCCATTTGAATGTGAATCATAGAAGCTTCAAGAAGAGAAGAAAATATGTTTTTCTCATATTTACAATTCTTGGGATAACAATTTTCTATGTTTTCTTGTGTTAATGTGGAATGTTGGATTCTATGCATGCCTTTATGAACTGGTACAAGACTAGTGTGACATGATTTATTGTGTGTTTGAATGCTATTGAATACTTATATCTCTGGAGAGAAAGAGATACCCGTATTTGACAAGGTTGAGTAAGTACATAGGGTGTTTAAGAGTTTAGTGTGAGTGAAGTTATGATGCATGATTTTTAAAAATCAGTGTAGGCGATAAAGTGAAGTAGTATGACTGGTAAGGAGTCTTCATTTATTGTTATTCATGTCTCAAGGCTCATACAAATTGTGTTAGAAAGGTGTCTCTCCTAGGAAGCTAGATTTGGTGCATCCCGAGTCTCTCAGTAATAAATTGAAATTGATCTTCTTCCATTTGGATATTATGGTTCTAATTGTAGAATATAAATATGGTGGTATGCATGTAGAGTTAGAATAGTTATTTGTGTGCTTGGGTGAATTTTGTGTCCTAGCAAGATAGTTCTAACCGAGATAGGGTAATGTGAATCCCAAATGCAATGGAACTTGAGAGAATGTTCATGAGTTATTTTGATAGGTTATATAGGTTACTATATTCCTTTTGAAGCTCACAGTAGAGAAAGAATTGAAACATAATCATGAGGCAACAATTTTCACCTCTCGGGCTCCTAGAGTCTCATAAACCCTACAACTAGGGTTTCGAGGAGAGAAACTTGTGAATCTCAAGAACTAACCCTTAAAAATCCTCTAATTTGAAAGAAACCTCCGCCTTGGTGTCGCGAGGAAGAATTCGAAGGAATTGGGTGATTTAAGACATTGAGCAAGGATAATTCCTTACCAATTTGATTTAACAGTTGTGGAGGTATTTGGGAGCAAGATAGTGATAAAGGAAGTTCAAATTTCTTCAATTGTTAGTTCTAGAAACCCCTAACACAGCTTGGAAAAAGTTAATGAGTTATAGTAAACCACTGATAATTGATTTGAGAAATGTTTGCATGTTCAAATATCCCGTACTTTAGCAACAGAGATCTATTCTAGGCTGTGATAGAGTTGTTAAACATGGAGATTGTCTTGCACATGAAAACTTTTGAACTAGAGTTTTTTTGTCCACCATCCCGAGTCAAGAGACAATTTGTTTGAAGACCCTAAAGAGGTATTTAGAAGTATTGTGGTCAATAGTCTATTGATTATGGTTAAGTGACTAGCCTCTAGAAGGGAGGAGCCAATTTTGCATCATTTAGGACAATCTAGAGCAAAGGAAAAAATAGTTTATGAGGATCATGGTAGAGGAAGGCACTGAACAAATGAAGGAATTCATGAAGAGGAGAGTCGAGCAAGATATATGAAAGTGTTGAAGGGTTACACGTGGGAAGATCAATCTTACATATTATGAACATTGTGATTGATTCCTCAAAGCAACAAGGAGCAAAACTTCATAAAAAGATTAGAACCTTATACTCCCACATGTTAAATTTCATTATGAAATATTGTCCTAGCCTTCATTAGAGAATAGTTACCACAGATCCTTGAAGAAAGGTAAGGTCATGGAGTCAAGAAAGACAATTGAAGTTGGAAGGCATTTTTAAGGAAGGTAAGTCATCAAACCTTTTAAGAGAGTTGTAATTGAATTCATACTACTAGTGGGTGGGTGAGGTGTTTATTTGATTTTTGGAGTGTAAAAAGGCAATGGAAACTAGAGTTGGGCCTTTTGAGGCATTGTGAGTTTGGTATCATTGCTAACCTTGAAATTTTCAAGAATAAGTGTGTCTTTTGCTCTGCATCGTATTTTTTCAATGAAACAATAAAAGAAATATTTAATCAATTATTGATTAATCATAATAAGATTACCATATATCACCCACAAGTTAATGTGATGGTATAAGCATTTAATAAATTCTTAGATAAATTACTAACAAATATATTATTGAGTTTGGGAGCTTAATCGCTTCTGACGACATGTTTTTGCAAACTTGCTTTGAATACACAAGAATCGACGTCGGTTGACGAATGCGCCGTCGGTCATCCATGAACCGGTATTGGTTGAGACAAGGAGGAACCAACAGTGGTTAGGGATAATCGACATTAGTTAAGGCTAACCGGCATCGATTAGGGATAACCGCATCGCTTAGGGATAACCGACATCAATTGCCTATGCGTGACTATTATAATTAAGTTGTGGGAATTAGATCTATCTTTAGTTGTAAAGCGAATCTAATGGTTGTAGTTGCATAGCTAAAGTTCCCTAAAATTGCATATGCATATATAAGCATGAAGCTAGGGTTTAGAAGGTAGAATTCAATTAAGATTAGAGAGAAGTTTCCTTTTGACAAAAAGAGAAATTTCTAGAGAAGAAAGTATAGGACATCCAAGAAGGTGTGGAAGATTGCAAATCTTCATTGTATTTCCTCTGTGATAATAAATTGGTTGTTTCTTGGTGGACGTAGCCCACACTGGGTGAACCACGTTAAATCTTGTGTATTGTTTTTCTTGTTTATTTCCGTATTGATTACTTTATGCTTAGATCTGATTAATATATCTATACAACCGACGTGCTAACCCCAACAACTAGTATCCGAGCATCTTTGTTTGAGAGTTGTGTATCTTTGACAAATTTACTCATAGGGGATTTCGATTGAGTGGGAGCAAAACAATAGGAAAAGAAGATAAATTCAAAGTAGATAAATTTGATGGCCATGACTATCTATTATGGAAGATGCGGGTGGAGGATTATCGGTGTTAGAAAGATTTATACTTACCATTGTATGAGAAGGCAAATCCTACAAATATGACTAATGAAGAATGAAAAATATTGATAGAAAGGTTTTGGATCTATAAAATTGAGTCTAGCGGCATTTATGGCTTCAATATTACCGAAGCGAGGATCTATGGTAGAGTTGATGAAATCTTTAGCAAATCTATATGAAAAACCTTGTGCTTTAAATAAAGTTTATTTGATGAAAAAATTGTTTAATTTAAATATGCAAGAAGGTGGATGTACATCAAGTCCTTTGAATGATTTCCGTCTGTTGTAAATCAATTAAAATAAATTAGTATTCCGTTTGAGGATGAAGTGAAAAAACTTTTATTATTATGCTCTTTTCTAAATAGTTGAGATAACATGGTAATGGTTTTTAGTAATACAACGTCTACTATTGATGTTTTAAAGTTTGATGATGTAGTTAGTATAGTCCCGAATGAAGAAATACGCAAGAAAATTACAGGAGAATCATCATCTATGAATGCTTTGAATGTAGAAAGTAGGGGAAGGTAGAAGGAGAGATCCAAGAGTAATAATAATGAGAAATCAAAGTCTAATAATGGTATATCTAAATCCAGAGGTAGAGGTATAACATGTTGGAATTGTGGAAAGAAAAGGTCATGTAAAGAAGGATTGTTGGTTCAAGGAAAACAAAGCGAATGTACTAGAGAAAATAAATTAGAAAATATTGATGCAAAAGAGGTAATGAAAGATGTCATAATTATCTCTTTGGATAATAAAATTGAGTCATGGATTTTAGATTCAGGAGCTTCTTTCCATGAAACCCCTAATAAGAGTTATTTCAGAAATTATGTCTAGGGTAATTTTGGGCATGTTTATTTAGAGATGATGATCCATGTAATATTACTGGGAGAGGTGAAGTTCATTTTAAATAAATGGATATTGAAATGTGTAATGCATGTTCCAAGCCTTAAAAAAATCTAATTTCTGCAGGACAATTTTGTGAAACTGTTGCATGGTTACACTCACACACCCAAAACTTGGAAAGTTACCAAGAGATATCTTGTTGTAGCAAGAGGTAAGAAGGTAGGATAATTGTATTTGTCTACCTCGTATTATTGATTCATTTTCTGTACTATTTACTTTAAATTCGATACAAACATGTGGCACAATCGGCTAGGTCATATAAGTGAAAAGGGAATGCAGATCTTAAAGGCAAAGGGTAAGTTATCGGACTCAAACGTGTAGATCTTGATTTCGTGAGCATTGTATTTTGGAAAGCGAGAAAGAGTGATATTTCTCAAAGTTGGGGTAACAAAGAAAATCATAAATTAGAGTTTATACACTCGATGTGTGGGGACCAACCCATATAGCTTCTCATGGTGGATCCCAATATTATGTTACTTTCTTTGATGGTGCCACAGAAATGTATGAGTTTATTGTATTAATCGTAAATCTGATATTTTTGAAACTTTTAAAAATGGAAAGTCCTTGTTAAAATGAATCGAAATCAAAGTTAAATTGTCTTAGATCCGACAATGGTGGTGAGTACCGCAACAAGGATTTCAATTATTATTGTTCATAGATGGAATACACAGAGATAAATGATTTCCTCGAACACCACGAAGAATGGTGTTGTAGAGAGAATGAACATGACAATCATGGAACGTGCTTTAGAAGCATGAGGATACATGTTGGATTGCCCTTACGCTTTTAGGGGCGAAGCAGATAGACACGACGGTTTATTTATTTAACTATGAACCTTCAAGTGCACTATCAATGGTGGAATACCGAAGAAGCTTGAATTGGAAAAGAGGTAGATCTTTCTTTTTAGAGTATTTGGCTCAGAAGCTTTTGTGCATATTGATAAGGAAAATATAAAGAAATTGGATGTTAAATCCAAAAGATGTACTTTCATTGGTTATAGCTCGTGATTTTGGATTTCAGTTTGAGATTTAAAAGGTTCTAAGATAATTAGGAGTCATGACATTGATTGGAATGAAAAGAGAATGTACATGGATCAAGTTTTGGTACCCAAAGGTAAACTAGTGGAGAAGTTTGTGAATGAAAATGAACTCTCATATTCAAAATTAACACCTACATGTTTACACATAGAACTAATATCGGTTTACCCTTGACCGACATCAATCCTATGTATCGGCGTTGGTTACAAAAGAGAAATACCGTGTCGGTTAACCAAACCAACGTCGGTAGAAAGGTGACCGACATCGGTCACACGCTGTCAGTAGATACAAATCTACAAGATGAGCATATTGAGCCCCCAACACCCCAAATCTCTGTGATAAGGTCACAAAGGGTAAGTAGACATCTAGAAAGATTTTCACCTTCCTTGTCTTATTTATTATTGACTGATAGTGTTGAACCAGAAAGCTTTGAATAAGAAATGCAAGATAAAGCCCACAAGCAGTGGGAGCATGACATGAATGAGGAGATGGACTCATTCGAGAAGAACCATGCATGGAATTTGGTTAAGTTGTCAGTAGGTAAAAGAAAATTGCAGAACAAGTGGTTTTATATGATCAAGGAAGAAGAGGGTGGACATAAGAGATACAAGGAAATGCTTGTAGTAAAGGGATTTTCACAGAAAGCAGGTATTGACTTCGGTGAAATTTTTTTGTCCTGTTGTTAAAATGACTTCTATTCGTACTGTATTGAGTTTAGTTGCAGAAGAGGATTTACATTTAGAGCAATTTGATGTCAAGATAACATTTCTTCATGGTGATTTAGATGAAGAGATTTATATGAATCGATTGTTTGATATGAAGTCAAGGGTAAGGAGAAACTTTTGTGTAGATTGAAAAAGAGCATATATGGGCTCAAACAAGCTCCAAGGCAATGGTATATGAGGTTTGATAGGTTCATGCAAGAGCATGGTTATTTGAGATGTGAATCGACCATTGTGTTTATTTCAAAATGCTTGGAAATGAAAGCTCTATTATTTTGTTATTATATGTGGATGATATACTTATTACGAGAATCTAGTATGTAGGACATTGGTGAGCTTAAAAAAACTAGTTCACACATTTCAAAATGCTTGGAAATGAAAGCTATATTATTTTGTTATTATATGTGGATGATATGCTTATTATAGAATATAGTATGCAAGACATTGGTGAGCTTAAAGAAAAACTAGCTCATATATTTGCAATGCACGAATTTTGGATTTGCATTTAGAGCAACTTGATGTCAAGATGACATTTCTTCATTGTGATTTAGATGAAGAGATTTATATGAATCAGATTGCTTGGGTATGAAGTCAAGGTTAAGGAGAAACTTATGTGCAAATTGAAAAAGAGCATATATGGGCTCAAACAAGCTCCAAGGCAATGGTATATGAGGTTTGATAGGTTCATACAAGAGCATAGTTATTTGAGATGTGAATCTAACCATTGTGTTTATTTCAAAATGCTTGGAAATGAAAGCTATATTATTTTGTTATTATATGTGGATGATATGCTTATTACATAATCTAGTATGCAAGACATTGGTGAGCTTAAAGAAAAGCTAGCTCACACATTTGCAATGCGGGATTTTAGATCTGCAAAGAGAATCCTTGGCATGTAAATTCACGAAACAGGGAAAAAATGAAGTTGTATTTTTCTTAGGAGCATTATATCAATAAGGTGTTAGAAATGTTTAATTTGCAAAATTCAAAACATGTAAGTACACCTATGGTTGGACACTTCAAATTGAGAAAAGATCAGTGTCCTACATCACATGAGAAAGTTGAGTACATGGCACGAGTTTCGTATGCTTCAACAGTTGGGAGTTTGATATATGTTATGGTTTGTACCATACCAGACATTGCACAGGAAGTGCAAGTTGTGAGTAGATTTATGGATAATCCAGGTCAAGAGCATTGAAAAGCAGTCCAATGGATTCTCAGGTATTTGAGAGGGACATTCGTCATGCAGTAATGTTATGGAGGGCCAGATAATTCTTTACGTGGCTATGTAGATTCAGACATGGCTGATGATTTGAATGGCAGGAGGAACACCACTGAATATGTTTTCATAGTATGTGGCACGATAGTTAGCTGGATTTTTAGATTGCGAGAAGGTTGTGGCCTTGTCACTACGGAGGCTAAGTATGTTGCAGCTACGAAAGCTAGCGAGAGATGATATGGATGAGCGGGTTCATGAAAGAGTTGGGAAAAGAGTAAGAAGATTGCAGATTATACGGTTATAGTCAAAGTGCAATTCATCGGCAAAGAACTCAACATTTCGTTCTAGAGCGAAAAACATTGAGTTGAGATATCATTTCATACAACAGGTATTGGAGGATGGGCAACTGAAGTTGGAGAAAATTCATACAAAGGAAAATCTTGCGGATATGCTAACGAAACTGTTGGAAAAGGAGAAGTTGGAGCTACACTCCACTTTTGTTGGTCTTCGAGTTTGAAACTTGAAGAGGGAGAAAGTCAAAGGAAAGGATCAAAGGATGGACTTATGCACGTGCAGGTCTGCAACGATTTATCTCCAAGTGGGAGATTGTTGAGTTTTGGAGCTTAATCACTTCACTGGCATGCTTTTGCAGACTTGTTGGAATACACAGAATTGGCGTTCGTTGACGAAATGTTGTCGGTCACCTATGGACTGGTATTGGTCAAGCAAAGAGGAACCGACATCGGTTAGGGAGAACCAACATTGATTAGGGATAAACGACATCGGTTAAGGCTAATCGGCATCGGTTGTCTGTGCATGACTATTATAATTAAGTTGCGGGAATTATATCTATTTTTAGTTGTAAAGTGAATCTAATATTTGTAATTACATAGTTAAAGTTCTCTATCATTGTAGATGCATATATAAGCATAAAGCTAGGGTTTAGAATGTAGAATTCAATTGAGATTAGAGAGAAATTTCTTTTTGAGAGAAAAGCGAAATTTGTAGAGAAGAAAGTACATGACATCCAAGAAGGTGTGGAAGATTGTAAATCTTCATTGTATTTCCTCTATGATAATAAATTGGTTGTTTTTTTGTGGACGTAGCCCACACTGGGTGAACCATGTTAAATCTTGTGTATTGTTTCTTCTTGTTTATTTCCGTATTGATTTCTTTTATGTTTAGATTTGATTAATATATCTCAGTACAATCGTGTGTGTAACCCCAATAGATATGAAATTTAAAGTGTGATTCAAAGATATTGGTGGTATTGTGAGCATACCATATAACATATGAGAAATTTAAAAATATTGTCCATTCCATTTGGTGTATGAATTAGAAGCCATTATTAATATGGAATTCATTATTCCAATTTTACATATGGTGGTATTGTTTTTCATGAATGAAGACAAATCGCTTCATGAGAGGTTGATTCAACTAGAAAACATAGGTGAAAAACGGTTCATTGTAGCATATACCTAAACACAAGAAAAATAAAAACAAAATACATATCATGATTACCATTACAAGCATAAGGAATTTCAAAAAGGGGACAAGGTGCAATTGTATTATAATATATTAAAATTTTAAGAAGCTAAAACTAAGATTGTGAATGCCTTATATTGTAACACAAATAATACCATCAAGTGTTATCAAATTTAAAACATTATCAAGTATGGAGTGGACCGAATATGTAAATGACACGTGATCTAAATTATATGTTGTTATGCAATACTAGGAAACATTTTTAAAATATTAGAAAATAGGCAATTTTTGGAAAAGAATACATATGGATATCCCCAAAACAATTACTAAAAATGGAAATACATGAAAAATAATGAAAAAATGGAAAAACATCAAAACAATTTTGAAAAAGGAAAGTCTTCAAAAGTAATTTTAGAAAAAAATAATATAAAGATATGGATTTTTTTGGAAAAAAGAAAAACCCAAGAATTTTTAAAAATAAAAATAAAAATAAAATTTAAAAACAAATTAAAGTGAGTGTCATAAAATTGAAAACCAAAAATAAACGAGAGTTTGGTGAGTGGAATTGTGTAAACCCACAAGAGCAATATCCCAAAATACACAATAATTGTTCAATTTAATTGAAATTATGAGTAGAACATGAAAGTGAACGAATTAATTTTGAAGGTGTACAAAAGATTGTAGTAGCGGAAGATCAAGTAGATAGATCTAAACAAATGTAAAAATATGCTAGAACCAAGAGAACAAATGTATAAAACCCAATATTGCGATGAATTTACAATAAATTCAAGGAGTAATGAAGGAAATAAAAATAATAACTATAAGTATGCTTTTTTAATAACTTTAGAATCACAATTTTTCCACAAAGTATAAGCGAAATCCAAATGAGAGTAGGTCGAAAAACATAGATAATTTTGTATTAAGCAAGTGATACTGCAGATAACTAGGATGGTGGACATGGTGGTACCTATGATAGCCACAAAACATGAGTTTAAGAAGCCATGTATGAAGAAAAAACCAAATGAATTCATTTCCACAAGAGGAATATCAAGTGCACTATTTATACATGCGAAGAACACCAAGCATACGTTATAGATTTTTACTTAAACCGATGTGGTATTTATAGGTTCTCTTTGTATTAAAGAGAAATAACATTTACAAGTCTATATGAATAAAGATGATATTTTAAAAATAAAACGTGTGAGATTTTTATGGGTTCTCTATCTCGCTACAAACCCTAATTTTAATTGTTAATATGTTATGACTACCTCTTGACCACTAGATAATCCTACTATATTCCTTCCCATGTTGCTTTGTCTTTGAAAAAGTATATAGGTTTGATTTACTATTTCACATTTATTTTAGGTCTAACTAAATGGGTAATGTATATTATGAATAAAAGAATTTACATTAAATTATAACAAAAATATCTATAATAGATTTAAAATAGGTCTAACTAAACATAAAACAATAAATGAGACCTAACAATAATGAAAAGACTAGATTTTAACTTTATTTTATTCCCAAGTAATTGGAATACATTTGACAAATTGTGATTATGTAGACCAAAAATTTTAGGGTAGATAAAAAGAATCCAAAACTTATAGTGAACCGGAACTTTGTGTGTAATATACAAAGTACCATAATTGTGGACTATACATTCTAATAAAAAAATATGGAATTTAGATTTTCTTTGACAATTCAATCCACTTTTTTCTACCTTCCAAAAATATCACTTAGTTTTTTAAAAATTATCTTTAATTATTGGAAAATGTTCTTCCTCTCAACATTAATTAGAATTTCAAATCTAATACCATAAGGAAAATGTGTGTTTTGAATTTTTGTTACACCAAAGCACATGAGATATCTTGATATTTTATAGACCTCTCAATGTTGTATAATATCTAAATGACATGTTGACAAATATAATAATTACTCAACTAGGAAAACTAGTGTAGTGCAATGTGTCTACTATAAATTTTAGTGCTACAATTAATGTTTGATGTTTTTTTGAATTTCAAAAATTCTTGTTAAATACGTGCAACCTTAATGAAATATTTTATATTTAAAAATAATGGAGGGATCCTTGATAAATCCTAGATTCCTAAATGAACTAGGGTGTTTGTGTATTTATAGAAAATTGAAATTCAAAAGTTACCCACTTTTATTTTTGTTATGATTGCATAACTTTAATGTTGCTACTTTGAGTTGAGTTGGCCTCCTTCTCAATGTATTTTTGGCTTTATTTGTATGGAATTCTAGAGTGTGACTCTTTCCACCCATATTTTTTACAATCAACATTGTACTTTGTGTGTGCGTGCGTGTGCGTGCGCGCATGTCGCGGTGTGTGCATGTGTGTGCGTGCGTGTGTGTGCGTGTGTGCGTGTGCGTGTGCGCGTGTGCGTGTGTGTGTGTGGCATGCGTGTGTGCGTGCGTGCGTGCGTGCGTGTGTGTGCTCGCCCAGTGTGTGCATCCGTGTGCTTGCGTGCGTGTGCTCGCGTGCGTGCGTGTGTGCGCGTGCGTGTGTGTGTGCGTGTTCGTGCGCGTGTGCGTGTGTGCGCGTGCGCGTGCGTGTGCGTGCGTGCGTGTGTGTGTGTACGTGCGTGTGCGTGTATGTGTGTGTGTGTGTGTGTGTGTGCGTGTGTGCGTGTGTGTGTGTGCGTTAGTGCGTGTGTGTGTGTGTGCATGTGCGTGTGCGTGTGTGCGTGCGGGTGTGGGTGTGTGTGTGTGCGTGCGTGTGTGTGTGCGCGCGTGTGTGCGGTGTGTGTGTGCGTGCGTGTGCGTGTGCGTGTGTGTGTGCGTGTGCGTGCGCGTGTGTGTGTGCGTGCGTGCGTGTGTGCGTGTGTGCGTGCTTGTGTGTGTGTGCGTGTGCGTGTGTGTGTGTGTGTGTGTGTGCGCGTGTGTGTGCGCGTGCGTGTGTGTGTGTGTGTGCGGGTGTGTGTGCGTGCGTGTGCGGGTGTGTGCGTGTGCGCATGTGTGTGTGGAGTGCGTGTGCGTGCGTGTGCGTGTGCATGTGTGTGTGTGCGTGTGCGTGTGCGGGTGCGTGTGTGTGTGTGTGTGTGCACATGTGTGCGTGTGCGTGTGTGTGTGTGTGTGTGTGTGCGTGTGTGTGTGTAAAAGTGTGATTTTCAATCAAATTTTCTACCAGGAGGGCTTTTAAGATGACACAAATAATAGTCAAAAGGAAAAAAAGTAGGAACGCGACCAAACTATATGTATACTTAGCTAGTAAAACCCTCAAATTATACTAAGGACGTGCACTTAGTATCCTCAACATGCCAATAATGCAAGAATTGTGATTTCCTAATAAACTCCTTAAATTGGACTCACACCACCAAGAGGAAACTCATAGAATTGACAAATAAAGAATATGTATTTATTAGAAGAAACTTTATTATTAGTTTAATTAATATACATACACTATTTTATGATTTCGTATGCACTTGTAATTGTAGACACTACAATTTTGTAACGTGTCCTTATGTAATGCCAAGTTTTATCACGTTCCCTTGTTAAGATAAATGATCACATTCATAATCCAATTAGTTCATCTATCTATCTCTTCCATGATCTCATATATTTACACTTTTCTCTGCAATCGCTTATAGAAATATTATCCAATTAAAGCGGTGACAAAACTCTACGATTCATGTCCAAACTTCACATTTCATCTTTCTCATTATTTTTATAAGACCATAGAACTAGGTCAAGATGTGGGGTCTGGTCTTGGACGACATACACAATTTTGGATCTTCAAACTCTCTAACTCTATTTTCAATTTTAATATCTTATTTCAATCATTTCATCTTCGTAGGTTTGTCATTATTATATTTCACTTACGAGATACTATATAAGATAGACATTATCACTTTATAACTCACCTAGCACTCTTACAAGCTCCTATTATAAATATCATTCCAAAAGTACTCAAGAGTTCCCTAAATCTTCTCAATTCTTTTTCACATCAATTTTCGAAGACTCTATTATAGGTGTGAAGCACTTAACTAGGTCAAATAATCTAGCTTCCTCCATTTATAAGCATGCAAAGGTAATAGATCCATGTCTCTGGAAAGAGAAAAGTCACTCCAATCATGTTTCAAGGGTCTTAAGGAACAAAGAATCATGTCACATAGTTAAGGCACACCACATCACACTGCTACCTCACTAGGTACTTTCTACAATATAAAGTTATCTCACTATCATGGTGTTAAGAGACATGAGGGAACCCTTAGGTTTGGATCAAACTTGAACAAGCACCTAGAGAACTACATAAGCCTTTATCTCACAATGAGGGCATGTAATGTAGCACTTGGATTGGTTCAATAGTTATGAGTTTACCTTCCAAGGTATTCCAGCCTTGCCACACACACAAATGTTTTATATTTTTGGTTTTCTAATGTTATGATGAAGAGTTTTGTATGTTTCTATGGTTTCTACTTTGTTGTAGGTGATTACATGTCATCTCAAATTTGTGCGAGCAAGATTGACATAAAACAAAGGTCATTTCCAAGAAAGTAATGCATATATCTAGGTCAAGACTATATATATCTATCATGGACTGCACAATAGTTGGACGGTCCTGCCCCTTCTCAATTTTCAATTCCGGTATTAATACCAAAGAATTTCTAGTCTTTGATCTCCTGTTTTCACCATCATGAACAAATAGATGCACCTTGTTCTAATTGTGCAGCTTCATTTTCTTCATCCTTTTATGTATTTTTCCAATTGCATATCGTTTATCAATCTTTACAAGTAAAATGCATTATTCGATTGTGAATGGATAATGTTCAAAGTTAATTCATCATAATAGTCTACTTATTACAAATGCTTACACATTTTTATTATTTTGGATTCCATTACATGAAAATTTTATATAGGTGAAAACATTTGGTGAACCGGAATCATAATTATATGTTACACCTTCTACCAAACCCTAGTCGTTGTAGGGTTTCATCCATGCATTCCATATTTAGATTCTAAGATAAATTATCCTTTAGATAATCATGGCTTGTTCTAATGAACCTAATATGTCATTCCTTGAATTTCATTCAACTCAATCTGGTATGTAAAACATTCTCTATGACATATTTATAAATGGACCAATCCCTCTTTCTACACCCTTTGATACCATATCTTTTATTCTCGATTATTTGAGTTTATTTGATGAAGCTATAAAATTATCATTCTTTATTTTTAGGACTTATTCTAATTCATCCACCATGTATTTCTTATAGTATATCTAACTTAATACTACATGTAAGGATATCATTAATGAATTCTTTCAAAATGTATGGATCCATCTTAACACATCCCTTACATATGTACCCTATATTCTCAAGACACATTTATGTTTCAAATTCACCTACATTTTATTAATGGTTGTAATTGTGATGATATTTCTAAGATCAATTCTAATGATGTTGCACATGATGATACTTCTTTATCTTCTATTGAAATGGACGTAAATAATGATACACTTGAAAATCTTGTTGCTATACATAATGTTACAATGGAATATGAACTTCATCATGATATACCTATTTGTGATACTTATCTTCTACATCATAATGAGGACACCGACCTTGAACATATTTCTTATATGATTGTAAAACACATTACTAATGTTTCCCGTGACACACATGTTTATCCTACTACTACACATAATCTATATGATCAACTTGATGACGTGTCTCTTAATCCTCCAATCGGTACTAGCCCTAGTTCATAATTTTATATATTCAACTATACCTAGTGTCTCATATTTTATGGCTATACCCACTTTTGATACATCAAGAGTGCATATATATTTAGGGGAAACCCATATCCACCTCCAATATGTTAAAATGGATTTTACACATATTTCTACATGCACATGCTTAAATCCTTATATGAGGTTATGAAATAATCTACAATCATTTGTTTCTTATTAAAAATAATGTAATTGTCTATTCTATGCTTGGTTATATCTTGTATGTATGATGCCACTCATGTTAATATTACATATGCTACTTTGTGTACATATTGGTATGTTTTTATCTCTCAATCATTTTATATCACCTATTTTACTTTTGGTTGGCCTTGTGTCTCTCCCTATTTTTGAGGTTGATACATGCAACCCTCATGGTACTAAATTTATTGTTTGTTTCTTATAGACTTAACTTCCTCTATTACTTTGTGTATTTATCTCCTACTTGTTATTTCTTCTATCTCTATTGAAATTGGTGATCTTGCTATTTTCATTCCAAATGCCGATGATTTACATACTCCTCTTTCTAATACACTTATATGTATCTCATATGTGGCCAAGAATTTTGTCTCTATAGGGTTATCTCCTCACCTTATTATTAACCAATCATTGAAGTCGCATATTAGTCCTCTCGAATACTTTCTCTTATGCCTTTTGACTAACCCACTTTTTATGCATCCTACTCATCATGGTTCTTAATACCCTAGCTCTTTTATTTTGCATAACATCACTCCTACATATATTATACATGATCATTTCTCATATCTTCGAGCACTTGTTGGGTCTATTTATCCTTCATCATATGAGTGTGGTGGGACTTTTTGTAGAGGGATCTCATCGAGCAACGCTTGTGCTATCCCCTTAATTGTACATATGTTATTTTACAAAATTTACAAAAATGCAAATTGTGCAAAAATACAAAATGAAGACATGTTTTTGTTTTGTTTGGATTTTTTCTTTATACATGTTATTTTGATATATATAATATTCAATCTTTTCATACATAAATTCACAAGGTGTATTGATCTTGATGCAAGACACACACAAGTGATACACGATGATAAAAAACAACTTTATTCCTTACATTATTCTTCTAGGGCTTATCCCCATACTATAAAGGTTTTGTTTTCATTATATATTACTTCAAACATTCCTCGTCGTGTTTTATTATATGCATAGTACATATTGCTATCATTTGAGCCAACATGACTAACAAATGTATATTATGCAATCCTAACATATATTTCTATATATGTTTTTATTAGTACTATTGTCTATACTTGATTCATATATTATTCTCACTATGTTCGTATACATATTACTTTCTTGCTTGATTAATGTGTGGTTTAACTCAATTATCTTGTTTGATTACAATGTTATGATCATTTTCTTTATATAGCCAATTCCCTTGATTGTTTAGTGACATTGTGGGTGTCCCATGTTTATGGATCCATGTTTATCTTGTGTGCATGCACTTGTTTCTTTGAATATGGCACATTGTTCCTTCTATTTTGATTGTCTTGTCACACTATGGGTGTCCCATGTTTGTGGTTGCATGCCGACATACAACTATTTTTATTATATTTATATAATTGTATCCTTGGGTATACACATTTATTTATATTATTATATTATTCTATCTTATGATGCAATTGGTCTCCACTTTGATTATTACACTAATATACATATTATAGCTTCCTACATGTTTTTCTATTTGCTATGTTGTTTATACGCTTTTACTACTCTATATTATGACATTATTGACACATTTCTCTATTGTTTTTATTATTATACTCATGTATTATTGTTTGTTGCATGTTGTTTTTCTCTTCACTATGGTTTCCACCATGCACAACCTTTTTGCAGGTATGGGTTCTCAATGGTGACCACCATTCTATCCTTCTTTGTGATCCTACACAAATGACCAAAATTATTTCACATGGCTACATATCTATTCGTTTGAGCCATGTGATTAAATTATTTATCACACGCCCCTTAAAAGAGGGGGTATTCATATAGATATTTCTACATCTATATGCATAATATAAAATACAAGAATACCTTTTACAAGGTTTAAATCCACAAAAAGGCCATAGATATTGAAATGTTGTAGAATTTAACAAAGGTAAAAACTCTACAAAACATTCGAGACCGTGGTAAATTCTTGACCTTGGTGAATGTTCTCGAACAAGTGGCATGTTCTCTGGATTTTGCACTTTCCTCAAGTTTTATTAGTTATTTACATTATTTTTATATAGTTTTAGTTATAAATGACACAATTCATAGTGTGATACATGTGGCATAAGTACTTCATTCCTTCTTCACTACACTATTTAGATTTAGTTGTAAGAACAAGGTCCGGGAGTATGGGCCTCATTCTCCCATGTGATGTTTCACACCACATAATCGGTATTGGAAGCAATAACACTCTATGGGAGTGTGGAAATGTCCATTCCCTTAATTGTTTAATGTTACAAAGTAGTTATAATAGTAAAATTTGGGCCTAAATCCATCTACAAAGTGGCATGGTTTGTGGGATTAGTGAAATGTGTTGAAGTGGATAAGTTCTTAGAATGTTCTTTCTCTTCTCTCACCGATTCCTAAAAGAGAAAGGTGTTAAAGTAACTAAGTTCTTTGTAACCTAGATACCGATGTCTACAAATCTCTAAAAAGGATGAAATTTGGCTCTTCTCACACTCTTTAGTGTTGGGGCGTACTCGACACACTAGTTTCTCTTATGGCATAGAATCGGGGAGTGATCACCCGTAATCCTCTATCATCTCTATACTAAATTCTCATTCTATAAGGCATGGAAAAAGTGAGAGATCCTCCTTCTCAAAATGAACATGTTTATTCCTTCCATGTTTTTCTTCTCTTTATTTACTTTTGACAAAGTTCGTATTTACAAGCATTATATATACATTGAGTTAAAGTTCGGTTTCTATCATAAACATTGACTACACTCTATGTTACAACTTTATCATGGATACATAATGTTCTATCTTCTAAATTAATACAATTTAGAACACACATTCCAATGCCAATCTATCTCATAACAGAAAACCATATGTAGTCAGAATGACTCGGTGAAACACCGATCTCTCATTTCATGACTCAAGATTAAACCGGTCTCTCATTTCATGACTCGGTATTAAACCGATCTCTCATGTTAACTCAATAATGTGTATACTAGGTATACTTGGTTCCTTTACCTTTTTAGGGGCACCCAAGTGTTGCCTAAGAAGCCTATTTGAATACATTTTACGATATTCATCTCGAAATCATGCATCTTAAACTAGATGACATATAATAACGCAACCAAAGAATCATGATACTTTGGCCAAAGTTTCTAAACATGTTTAACATGTTTACATTCCTAGACGCCATACTCGTCAAACGGAATATGTCCCTCACCACACTTGTTTTGTTATCTAGAATGGTCTTTCCTAACTCCTGTCAATTCAATCTGATTCAAGGTTCAACAAAGGAGGCAAGATGATACAACTTGAGCTCACTGTGAGTATTCATATATTCCAAACCTGAATGGTAACAATAGAAAGAATCGAGAAGTACAGGCTTCAATTTTTGTCAGCCAACGTTGTTGGGTTTAACTATTATCAAAAAGGAAGTCGACCCAACACTAAGATCACATAGATTCTCTTATTACTAAGGCGTAAATATTAAACCTCCAATACAAACTTCCCCACATTGTTAAAATTCTATCACACCGATAAGGAAGTATTCAAATCGAGAGTCTACAGCTCCCAACAAAAACAAGACTAGTTAAGGTTTCACATTACCTGCATAGGTTTTTCCCCAAACAAAGACTTAGTTATAGTCACGTCGCAAGCCAAGGAAGTTCATAAGCAAGTAAGCTATTATTACAATAAGTAATTCAAAGTAGACAGATTCCATTTTTCACACAACTACACAAAGATAATAATGCATTCAAGAACAATCGAAATACTATTGAAGCCAGAAAAGAAACACAAAATCAAATTCAAAAGTTTCCAAAAGAGCGGAGTTCTTTTAATGAATCATTTAAATAAAAGAAGAAGACTTAAGAGATAGGGCCTATCATGCCTGATAGAGCTCTTGTCCTTTATTTCTTGTTGCAAATCTTCCAACAAAGCCTCGACATAATTCTTTCCATGAAAACGCCAACAACCAGCTCATAAACCTTATTCTCCTTCTTCTTATAACTTCTCAGTGATATTTCCTTAACCATCACCTCCATGCAAGGAGAAATAATATGCAGGATTTGGGCGAAGGTTCAAAATCAAAACCACATGCAGAAATAGAAGCTCACGAAACCACATGTAGAGATAGAATCTCTTAACTCGTCGGTTGTCTTGGAGTCACGGTGAATTGTGCTGCTCACATGCTTAGTATGTGATCTTTGAATGCCATTTTAATTCTTCCTTTGATATGATTTAATTTTGAATTTTTAGCTATTGCTAAAGGAACCTAATTAATCTATTTTCCTAAGATGGTAAGCCTATCCTAAGATGTAAGTCTATTCTAAGTTCTTTTATTAATGTGGAATGTAAATAAAAGGAAAACCTTAGACTTTAACCTATGTACCTAAGTTAGTTCCTAAACTAATGTTTTGAACCTAACCTAAAACTTGGGCTAACCTAAGGGGTTGGAAGGGACGACTCACATTGGGATGTCGGTGGCACTATACCCTAAATATTTATGAGGGATTTAATATGCATTAAAACTCTTGGTTCCACCAATTTTGCAAGTGCATGAAGGTTTATCGGATGGTTAGTTGGCATCTCTGCTAAATTTTAGTTGCATGGAAATTTAAATTTGATCATAGCCAAATGCGAGTTGGCGGTGGCGGGAGAGATAAGGTAGGACTGATAGTCTTGTTTGCATTTATTATTCTTGGCAATTGCGAAGAAACCGCCTAGGAAGTAGGGGAGGTTGGAAGGAAGAATGGTTTTTAGTTTTGCATTGTTCATTTGGTTTTTGTGAGCTTCTAGCTCTGCATGTGGTTTTCATTTTGAACCTTCAGTTCGAATCCTTGCATGCTATTTCACCTTGCATGGCGGTGATGGTTAAGGAAATATCACTGAGAAGTTATAAGAAGAAGGAGAATAAGGTTTCTAAGTTGGTTGTTGGTGTTTTCGTGGAAAGAATTATGTCAAGGCTTTGTTGGAAGATTTGCAACAAGGAATAAAGGATATGAGCTCTATCAGGCATGATAGGCCCTATCTCTTGAGTCTTCTTCTTTTATTTAAATGATTCATTAAAATAACTCCGCTCTTTTGGAAACTTTTGAATGCGCTTTGTGTTTCTTTTTTGGCTTCAATGGTATTTTGATTGTTCTTCGAATGCATTATGATCTTTGTGTAGTTGTGTGAAAAATGGAATCTATCTTCTTTGAATTACTTACTATAATAATAGCTTATTTGCTTATGAACTTCCTTGGCTTGAGACATGACTGTAAATATGTCTCTGTTTGGGGAAAAACCTTATCTGGGTATTGTGAAACCTTAACTAGTCTAGTTTTTGGTTGGGAACTGTAGACTATTGATTTGAATGCTTCCTTATCAGTGTGATAGAAGTTTAACAAAGGTGTGGGAAATTTTTATTGGTAGTTTAAGATTTACGCCTTAGTAACAAGAGAATATTTGTGATCTTCGTGTTGGGTCAACTTCCTTTTTGATAATAGTTAAACCCAACAATGTTGGCGAAAAAATTCAAGTCTGTACTTCTCGATTCTTTTTATTGTTACCATTCGGGTTTGGAGTATATGAATACTCACAGCTCAAATCAGTATCATCTTGGCTCCTTTGTTGAACCTTGTATGAATGGAAGTATTTGTTGATAGAGGTTGTACATGAAAATACGCTCTGTGGAAATTTTTGATTTCGTTCTTTTGCATTGAATCTTATTTTTAAAACCCACTGGGCTTGTGGCTTCCTTTGTTTGATCTAGTGTGAATTGTGGAAGGCATATATATATATATATATATATATATATATATATATATATATATATATATATATATATATATATATATTGTTAGAGATGATTATTTTTGTAAATAGGAGGTCATTCGAACATTCTCTCTGCCTTCATGCTCGTATGTGTGTGCAAGTGTTTCTACAAATTTAACGTCATGAAATTTTTGATTCGATATATTTTTAAAAAACCCACTCACGGGCCTTCCTATGTGTTGTGGATTTAGAGCAAGGAAACTACCACCTAAAAATAGCTTCCTAACCTAGCTAAAAATGAGAAATTACACCATGATGATGAAGAAATGAGAAAGTCCTACCCTTAACATTAATAACTTTGAATATAATCAAAACACAATGTAAATTCATGAATTGTATTTCCCTTAATTGCCTAATTTAACATTAAAATGGACCTAAGTAGTCCAATGGCAATCAAATTATATTTGCTTGCTTTGATCCATCAATGGATGCTTAGGTGTGAGGCTTAGCTTCAAGAATGAAGGATGGGGATCTCAAGAATGAAAAAGGCTATTAGTATGGAACTATGTGCTTACTTTTGTCTCTTGAGAGATTTAGGTGTAGGTATAAAGGTAGAGGGAGGGTTGTTTATATAGCCCAAAGGATAAAGGATTCAACACATCCTCATGAATGTGGGACTAATGGAGATGTAGAGTTAGTTATGGATAAGGGGGGTTTAGATGGGGTTGAGTTAACTTTAGGAGGGTTTAGTTTGTCCTCAAGTGGCTCATGTGGATAAAGGGGGTGTATTAATTAATCAAGATGATTAATTAATACATGTGCAAGCTTTTATAAGCTTTTAGATGGATATTAGTGTGATTTGGACCATTAGGAGGGAATTAAACCAATTAAATAGTGATTTATTGATTTAATGAGAAGGGAGGCTAATTAATTAATTAGACTAGATAGAAGGTGTTGATTAACGAAGGGTCGTTAATTAGGGTATGTGTTGGATAGGCGACTTAATTAATTAGCGTAATGTAATCAATTAATGACAATGGAAGAGAAGATGAGCACCATTGATATATGTCATCAATTTGCGGGAAAGGAGATAATTAGTGCAATTTAAGTATTTAAATTTCTTGGGCGTAATTATAGGTGTCTACATTTGCCCCTCTTTGGGGTGGCGTAAGTGATGTCACTTCAAAGATAGTAGATGGAAGAAAATTTTGAAGGGATAGAAGAAAAATTAGTAGGAGAGAGAGATGCCCCCTCGAGTGTTGATGGGGTGATGAAAGAAGCCGATCGATGATCGAAAAAGATGTGAGAGAGGCAAAAGAATGGGGAAAAAGGAAAGCGATGTAGAAGAAATATGGAGGAGGGGAGAGAAGAGCTTAGCCTCTAGCCTTTGTGTATTGGAACAATTTGATGTCATCATATTGCCATAGAACTACATCATCGGTCCTTATTAAAAAAATGAACAAAAGTGTAGTATGACATGAAAAACCATATACGAACAAATGTCCATTGCTAAAAACATCAACTCCATGCAACATACAAAAATACAATGCAATACGAGAAAGTAAAAGATGCCTAACTCCATGCAACATACATAATGTAATGCAATACGAGAAAGTAAACAAGCTAAACCTAACAGAGAAACAAGTACCATGTTTTTGTTATCAAGCTTCAGTTCCAACCTATTCGAATTAACGACAAGGGTTAATGATGGTGCCCCAAGCAAGGATACATGCAAAGGGAAAACAGAGGACACTTCGGTCCGATGAAAAAGTAATGTGCACTATAAAACAATACCAAACAACTCGTTGTGCCCCAGAGTACAGACGAAGTAAGCAGCCTAACTTTTGTTGATGGAGGTAGATCAAGATGATCCGTGAGTCATGCACATGGACAAGTGAGAACCAAAGAGTGATGTTTTGTAGGATGATTTTCAATTTTTAGAAGTTTTCTTAAACATATTTGAATGTTTTGATTTTTCTAACATATTTGAATGTTTTTGTGATTTTTGAAACTATGTACAGGAAGACAAGGAAGCGTGGATGCCCTAGCGATAGATGGGATGTATAAGGGCATAAGGCCACGTGCATGTGAGAAAGGTGAAGATGCAAAAATGCCCCAACGATTAGGTGGGAGTATTCAAAGGCAAACTCTTCACAAGTAGAAGCGGGACCCAAGGCCATTATGGATAGGTTCAACATGATGGTGAACGTAAACCAATGAAGTGCTGGGAAGAAGCAAGGATGCCCCCAGCGTAAGTTGGTCTAAAAGCACGTGATAGAAAGGAAGGAGAAAATTATTTTTGTGGAATGGGACAAAGGTGTCCATAAACATGAAAAACAAGTAATCTTATACACATGGATGTTCTGAACGAAGTAGAAGAATGATGTGAATGATATGAATATAGCTTAGAAGCCTCATGGATGAAGAAGTGATTAACCAAAGGCACAAATCGTGAGACAAGATATGGACTAGAGTAAGAGTTTGAACAAGGTCCAAAAAAGACACTTGGTAACATACTAATCCTGTTTACTCATAGAGATCCAATGTGTGCACGTGGAATTTATTACCTCTTGAAGGGAAGATTTAATAGACAACAAGTGAAGACACCCTAGCCAAAGTGTAGGAATGATTGATTTTGAAAGGTGATTTTGTGAATGAAGGGTGGAAGGATAGCCATACATTGCTCCGTGCCCAGGCGTCCCATAGCCCCGATGGAGATGTATTTGATTCTAATCGCAACATTTCTCTACTGCCAGTCAGGCATCCATAGCCCCGATAGAGATTATTAGAAATACCCCAAGAGAGAGTAATATATCAATTTTCTTTTGCTTTGTAGCTTTTAGCTTTTGATTTGATTGATTTTGTTTCTTTTGATTTAAAAACTTATTTCAGCTCTCTTGTTTGACAAGGGGTTAAGAACCACAGATGACTTGATGGAAGGAGGTGGAAGTGATTGTGATGACGACATTGGCTAGTGTCAACAAATATGTCCAAAAGTCATTCGTAACAATTTTATTAGATGTTGAATGTGATAGGATCTCTAAGAGGTCAGTCGTTCTTTAATTTACCAAGGTGATGAAAGACCAGGGTCAAACGGATACCATAGAGATAAATGTCGCAAAATGCATGTAAATAAGCTAACCAAAACATCACCGAAGGGATGAAAATGGTAGGGAGACTTGCAAAAAAATAGCAAGGGAAGAAAGAAACATCCATGTGTACACAATACCTGATTGCAATGTTTGATCTTTGTACCTTTGATTTTTGTTGTGTTTTCTCAATGTTTTTGTATTTTTGAATTGTTTTTTTTTTTAGATTTTTGATAGTTTTAAGAGGTTGGGACTAACAAAGTCACTTTGTGTGGTAAGATCCAACAACAATGTTTGCGACTTCCTTAATAAGGGAGACTAGGCGCGTTTGTTTATCGAGAGTGATATTATCCCCGATCTCGATGATTGAGGTGAGTTCACACTCAATAAATGACTGTGATTTGTTCTGAAACATGGATTTCATATGTGAGAGCTTGAGTTCCCTATCCAGAGGTTTATGCACTTTGCACCATACTTGATGGTTACGTTGATGTGCATTCTTGAATCACGCTTGATTTAGAATTTTGAGATTGTTTGATTTGTTGGGAGCTATAGAGCTCTTTACAGTTTTGATTTGAGCTTGATTAAGAAACTGTTTGGGTTTCTTATAAGCTAACGCGTGACTTGTCTGATCCCAGAAGGAGAAGAAAGTGAACGTGGATGTTTATAACTGATGTGATAAATGACCATGGGCTTGCCACAACCATTGATAGAAGAAATATGTGATGGATGAAATGGATATGGTCCAAGAATTGAAGAGGATGGGCTATTGGGAGGTGAGCCATGGATAGAAGATGAAGGGCTACTAGGATGTGGCCCAAGAATAGAAGAATAAGGGCTACTAGGATGTGACCCATAGATAGAAGACAAAGGGCTACTAGGATGTGGCCCAAGAATAGAAGATGATGGACTACCCGAGGGTGATCCATACATAGAAGATAAGGGGCTAGTTGGATGTGCCCCAAGAATAGAAGATAGTGGGCTACTCAAAAATGTCCCACAAATAGCAGAGGGAGGGCTACTAGAAGGTGACCCACACCTAGACGAAGATGAAGGGCTACTTGGTGTTGACCCCATAAGAGATTTTGATTGAGGAATTATAATAGAAAAAGAGTGATTGGGTGATGAGAAGATAGGCCATGGATCAATGCAAGACCCAGGAGTTTCATCACATAATGAAGAATGTGAAGATGGAAGAATAAGAGGAGGATCAAGTTGCATGATCTCGAGGCTCTTCTTCCATTTCTAGATAAAAGGAATTAACCTTTTCCTTACAATACGCGAATGCATCAAGTCTAAAGAGAAACTTTCCTCATAATCTGCTAGAGGAATATCTTCATGTGCCCCTATAAATGCCCTGATTGTTTCTTCATTCTGAAAGAGGTCAATCAGTATGAGTTGTTGATCGATCACCAGGGGTTGATTGGAAGAGGTTCACTTGGTGTGGAATACTTAGAAGACGTTTGATGATTATTGATAGAAGAAGATGATGTGGGGACGAAGAATATGTGTAGCTAGATGTCTCAGGAGTAGAAGAAGGTGGTGTGGACCTACCTATACGATGGTATATCATCCGTAAACTAGTAGGATTAAGTCCAAAGTTTGTAGATTGCGACACATGGGTCGATTCAGACGTTTGACTCGAAGGACTTTGAGTCACACGAATCTTCAAAGAAGGAAGACTTATTGGGGGTGATTGATGAAGAAGGTCCTGCGAAGAAGGGGAGGACCGTGATTCAAGAATCGCATCGGATGAATAATAACAAGGGTCTTGTAAAGAAAGAGAGGACCGCGATTCAAGAATTGTATTAGATGTTTGGTTGGAGGGACTTGGAGTTGCACGTATCTTCAAAGGAAGAAGACGTTGTTGAGGCGATTGATAAAAGGGGTCCTGCGAAGAAAGGGAGGACTATGACGTAGGAGTCATATTAAATGTATGATGAAGAGGTTCCTGCAAAGATAGGGAGGACCATGACATAGGAGTCACATTAGATGACTTAGGAGTCGAATTAGATGAATCTAAATAGTAGTTTGGATCCGAATCATTAGAAGAATCAGAAGAAATGTTTGGATTGGAATCCTTAGAAGAAGAGGAAATGTTTGGATTAGAATCAGAAGAAGAGTGGGGGGAACCCGAATAATAATTTGGATCAAATGTGTCCAAATCATACCACCGACTATGAGATGAAGGTGGGGAATGAGTTACTGTATGGGCTCTTTAGCATGAAGAACCAAATGAGGTTTAGTCATGATGGGTGTCTTTTGATTTGTACACTGAAACTTTGATTCCTTATTGTCGTATGTATAAGGAACCTTGTGATAATCAGTCATTGTTGGCATTGTTTGATACAAATACCTAGACCTAAATAGTGTAATTGAACTTCTTCAAAGTGAAGAAGGTTTTATGTTAATTTGGGTAGCATAACGACAACCAACTAGACATTGTGTAAGTGCGAAGATGCGTGTATGATTTTTCAAGAAGGTCTAAGGAAAATAGACATCGTGATGATGCAATATCGATGAGATAAAAATGGATTGTCCTAGAAAATAAGTTTTTATGAATGAATAATCATAAGGAACAATCATGCAAGTGTGAAACACAAAGCCAATCAACAAGGAAATACACCATATGCAAATGTGCGTGCAAAGTGATAGTTCGATGCAAAAATGATCAACACAATGTCAATATTTACGTCAAAATCAAAATGAAAAAGGCGTAAATATTAACAAAGGGTAGATGCGACTCCCAATCAAAGGATACCACGACAAGTTCAACAACCAACAAGACCTAAATGTTAAAGGGTGAGGTTTACAAATGTAAGCCACGTAACCACACCAATTGGACACGTCTATCAAGCTTCGCGGAGAAGTGAGATATTAGTGTCAAAGTGGTATCAAACGACGCAAACAAAGTAAGCGACACCTTTCAAGATTTGGGACAATGTTTGAAATCAAACTAAGTCAAAGTATACTAAGGATGTGTTAAAATGTGGACAGTGTAACGCCATAATGCGGACACTTAGATCATGTTTACGAGAAACATGACATAAGTATCTTAATTATGTCGGGACAATGCAAACGAGGTAACATGTCAAAGGGAGATCAAATGATGAATTAATCCAAACTATGATGACGATCTTGACATGGGTATCAAGATCAAAAAGGCTACCAATGATATAAATACGCCTCCACACACTTTAGATGTTTAACTTACCCAGCCGCAAACATGGATGGGCATAAACAGACAAAAAAGTGACAAAAACAATCAATTGGTAACATAAAGGTAGTCACCCTTCTTCTGATCAACAAAGTGTCAAAAGAATGTGAAGGAAGCAAATCAACAAAAGGATGAAAAATGCTAGCCTCACTTTGGCAGAGTTTTGCCTCGCCCTAAGGCAAGTAAAAACTAAGCGAAAGTAACGCGTCCCACGTTTCACAATGAAAATATGGTTCACAACTCAACACTGTTTTTAGAATGGTCAAAGTGGGCTCCTGGCCAAAGTATATCTTCCTAGGTGGTTCTCTCGTCCTAGGTGCTACAAAGATTATCCACGAGCGGGACGATTTACCCAAATAGTCCCGACTATCTTGGGAGTATCTCGAATTTTCCCCCTTCAAGCACAATGGGCAATAAATGTATCCAAATGTGTACTTAAAAGGGTTGTATAGAACAACTTGTAACTATATCTCATAAAGGATTTACTAGTTAGATAGGTAGTGTGGAGCACTTCCCGTTTCGTCCACAAGGTTCCCTCTTACATGAACTACTTTGGGGTTCTTGGAATCACCTCCATTGTTGTAGCTTAAGGCATTATGCCAAAGGGTTATGTTCCAATGAACGGAGAGGGGCGTACCCTTTTCCAAACTCGGCAATACAATGTTTTTAAATATGTTGTTTTTTTTATCTTTTTTAATTAGATGTGGTTTGCTTGAACACCGTTTGACAACCTGTATAACAACTATATTAGTAGTTTTCTGACTTTGGTTTCGATTTCTCCATTCTTTGAAAAGCATTTTGGTCGTATGACAATGTTTAGTAGTTTTCCATCAAAAGAGAAGGCATCATTTCTGATTCTCCAGATCATCCAGGACATAAGAGAAGAGCATACGTGATGTCTTCACCAATCCCAAAAGATAACAAATGGAAAAACACTTTGATTCAACTATGCCGAATTAACCAATTCTAACTCAAATACCCTTAGCAATCTCAAAGCATTAAAAGGATTTAAGAATCGTTTATGATTCCCAAGATTTCCCCAAGGGACGCTAGGGAAGAGCATACGGGATCCTTTTTCTTATAACTAAACAATACAAAATATCACCTAATCAAATACAAACATGTAAAAACAGCCTGTAAAGACAAATATATGATTAGATAAACCTAAGAATGTTAGCACATCAACACTTTAATTTCAAAAAATGCAAAAGGACACCTACGCCCCTTTTTTGGTTCACATGCTCGGGTTAGGCGTATGCACCACCTAAGGTTGTTTTCGGCTCACAATGTACCTGCACCACCCGAGAGATGTGTGCGCCCAAAACAAAGTTCTGTGCCACTAAAACAAGACCTACACCACTGTGGAATTTTTAGATTTACTAAGCACTGCGCACCATAAGAGAGGTGTGTGCGCCATAAAAACAACATGTATGCGCTACTCTAAGAAAAATAGACAGAACAACCACATTACCAAAAAAATGTGCATGTGCCACTAAAACGCATGTGCGCCCTGGTTAGGGTGTGTGCGCCATTTGATAGGTTTGAAATGTAGTGAAGGTACAAGATGCGAAACAACACTGCACCCGGGTTAGTGCACTTGCGCGTTGGTTAGGGTGTGTGCACTAGGGTTAGTGTGCATGCGCCAGGGGTCGACAAATAGAGTGACAGGTTTTAACGATGCGCGCCGCACCACCGAGAGACGTGTGCATGCACTCCAAAACCGTGCCTACACCACAAAATCGTGTCTATGCACAGACCTGCAACCAAAGTACGGAAAAAACACAAGAAACTTCACAATATCTCAAAATTTTGACAAGTTAGCTTAATAATGGCAATAACCCATTAAAATTAAGGCTATGAACATGAAGTTACACATATTAAATGAGCAAAAATTCTAAAAAATGGACATTAATTACTACATGTGCATATCAAAAAGTTAGCCAAAACAATGAAACTTAAACTAAAATGCCATGGGACTAAGTGTCCCACCGGGCGTGCCAAATGTGTGCAAGTGTTTCTACAAATTTAACCAAATTTAGAGCAAGGAAACTACCACCTAAAAATAGCTTCCTAACCTAGCTAAAAATGAGAAATTACACCATCATGATGAAGAAATGAGCAAGTCCTACCCTTAACATTAATAACTTTGAATATAATCAAAACACAATGTAAATTCATGAACTCTATTCCCCTTAATTGCCTAATTTAACATTAAAATGGACCTAAATAGTCCAAATGGCAATCAAATTATATTTGCTTGCTTTGATTCATCAATGGATGCTTAGGTGTGAGGCTTAGCTTTTCAAGAATGAAGGATGGGGATCTTAAGAATGACAAAAGTCTATTAGTATGCAACTATGTGCTTACTTTTGTCTCTTGAGAGATTTAGGTGTGTAGGTATAAAGGTAGAGGGAGGGTTGTTTATATAGCCCAAAGGATAAAGGATTCAACACATCCTCATGAATGTGGGACTAATGAATATATAGAGTTAGTTATGGATAAGGGGGGTTGAGTTAACTTTAAGAGGGTATAGTTTGTCCTCAAGTGGCTCATGTGGATAAAGGGGGTGTATTAATTAATCAAGATGATTAATTAATACATGTGCAATCTTTTATAAGCTTTTAGATGGATATTAGTGTGATTTGGACCATTAGGAGGGAATTAAACCAATTAAATAGTGATTTATTGATTTAATGAGAAGGGAGGCTAATTAATTAATAATAATTAATTAGACTAGATAGAAGGTGTTGATTAACGAAGGGTCGTTAATTATGGTATGTGTTGGATATGCGACTTAATTAATTAGCGTAATGTAATCAATTAACGACAATGGAAGAGAAGATGAGTGCCATTGACGATACGTCATCAATTTGCGGAAAAGGAGATAATTAGCGCAATTTAAGTATTTAAATTACTTGGGCGTAATTATAGGTGTCTATAGTATGAGTGTTATTTATTTCAAAGATCCATCTGGATCTCGAGACCGATATTGTCATCATGCTCTCTATGTTATTCTTGTTGGATGACTGTAGTAACTTCTTTGGCGACCAGTTCTCAAACTTTGACTATTATTTGTTTAGTGTTACCCTGCAAAAGGAGGAAACAATGGTAGATTGTTCGAGCTTTATTTTTAATTGAATCAAAAGGTTTAGTGTTGTTTTGATATGGACAAACTCTTTCCTCTCCCCGTGAGGGAAGTATTGTTACTTTAATTGATGTTCTTTATGAGTTGTTTCCATCATTAAAGTTGGGGTACATGGTTCTATATGGTGTATATCTCGCATTCCTTTTTCTATAACAGTTATATTGTCTTGAATCTTTAAGTTATTATGATGTCTTTGGGATTGTGATTCGGAGAATCTCTCTGAAGACGTTCCTTGTATGGTTGGGATCTTTTCAGTTCTGAATTGTTGTTTCTTTCATCCTTATAATCCTTTCCTTTGGATGAGCTCAAACTTAAGATAAAACTGGAAATGAAATAGTATCAGTATGGTTCGAACTTTTAGTTCCATGTTCCTTTCTTCGAAGTAGGATTGATTGATTGAGTTGTGAGTTAACCAAATGATAGCTCATGCATCTTTGTGGTTTGTGAATTTAATGAACCTCAGTAGTGGTTGATGTTTGGATTGTATGATGATGACTCACATTTGAGTTGAAATTGGATGGAATCCGGATCGTGTGAACTTGAACTGTGATTCACAGGTAATTTAAAGAAAAATACAAAAGAACAATGTCACCTGGTACTCCTGCAAAAACAATCTTTAATTCTCCATGTGATCTTCGATTGCAAATGAACCGTGATTCTGGGTGTGGAGTCGGGTAGGGGCCGTGAAACGGCTGGGGGCATCTATGGCTCCCCTAGCTCTGTAATTTCTCCGCATCTCCCTAAATTTCCCTAAAACTTCCTACACTCCTCTATGGATCGAGAATCTTTGCTCTGATACCAAATCTTGTCTAAACCAGATTTAACTACATAAAACAAGATGGTTCTTGCATAATTTTATTAATATGAAATCAAGCATTACAAACAAATGAGAGAGCTACAATATTTATAGATATTGGACAACTTCTATCTCATCCATAATATATGGAAGCAAATCACCTAATATGAGAAAATATGCATCAATAGCATATTCCCTGTAACTGCCCCTATTGCCCCTCATGGAAATCATCCAGGAACAAAATATGCAAGATAGAACATGATCCCATAAACATTGGGATGAGAACACTATCACTTAGTAAACTAACAACTAAGGATAATTAATACCTATTGACATAAGTTTAAAGTATTTAAATTAAATACTTCAACTTATTACATTTATTCAAATATCAACTAATGATGAATTAAACTAAGTTTTATTCATAACAAAAAACATATAGAAAGTTACATCTGTTTACTAAAGAAAGTTTCTCTTTGTTATGATGATTATGTAGTGTCATTATTTGAGATGTACTTTTGTCAAAAGAGAAAAATGTAATAAAACTAGTTTTAAATTGTTTAAGGATATGTAATATTAGCTCGTTCATTACTCATAAAAGAGATGCAACTAATAGTTGATACTCTTGAATAGATCCTTAAATAATGGAAGGGAAAATGAATGAATTATATAGATATATGTATGAATTCTAGATTGTATTTAAAACATATGTAATCTGTTTTCATAATTGGGCATTAGTCATTGATAAAGGAAATATGATATTTTCCTTGAATTAATCATTGAAACTTATTTGAAGATCTTGTTAAAGTGTTATATGAGAATGGTTGATTTAGTTCTTTCTTAGGCAGATTTCTTAAATCAAACGCAAATGTTTAAAAGGGAACTAAAAGAGATTTATACTTCATCTTTATGAAGTCTAAAATGAAGATATTTATAAGCATGTTTTAAGATAAGGCTAAAATAAGATAGGATCTAATGAACACATTTTCATAACATTGAGATCAATTAAGTCGTTATATGATATAAGTTGTTTCGTTTAAAGACAAATTAAAATGTAATTTGAATGGTTAGGAAAGCATATTTTACCTGCATACCTACCTCTCATGTAATTACACCTTGTAACCTTTTTAGGTTAAATGATGCTTAGTTGAATCTTAAAGTGTTGTTATCATTAATCTTTAAGACAACGATTAAATGGGTTAATAAACTTGTAATCTTAAGTATGTTAGTCCAATTGAGGAAACTCAGTTGGATGTTGGAACACATCACCGCAAACATAGTACCTTCGTAATGACATAAGTCATTATGAGGATACTATGATGTAGTTGTTATGTCTCAACACCCCACTTAGTTTGTTTAACTTGATTGACATAAGTGTAAGAATGGATCATGGTTCCATCCTAAATAGGGATAAAAACATTATCTAGTGTTGAGGTCAACTCATGTTGACTTAGGGTAACTAGACACACCCAATCGACATAAGTCGATTGAGTATGTCTATGTATCCTTAGTCTCCACAAGTAGTCTTCCACACTAGTGCATGTTGTTGCCCTTGTCTAGTGTGAAACCTTGAATCATATTGAATTGACAAGATTCAAGAAAGACCACTCTAGATAACAGAACAAGTGTGGTGAGGGACATATTCCTTTCAACGAGTATTTCATCTAGGAATGTAAACATGTTTAGAAACTTTGGCTAAAGTATCACAAGTTGCTGGTTGCATTTTCCTATGTCACCTAGTCTAAGATGCAGGATTTTAGATGAATATCAGTAACATATATTCATATAGACTTCTTAGACAGAATACTTGGGTGCCCCTAAAAGGTAAAGGAACCAAGTATACCTAGTATACACATTATTGAGTTAACATGAGAGATCCGTGTTTCACCGAGTCATTTACAATTGCATATGGTTTTCTGATTATGAGATGGATTGGCATTGGAATGTGTGTTCTAAATTGTGATTATTTAGAAAAAGAACATTGTGTATGATAAAAAATAAAATTTCCCTTGTATCTAAAGTCTTAAAATGAGAATGTTACATCTTGGTATTAGAGCTGAAGGTTGCAACTCTTGGACCTATTGAGTCCATATCGATAAAAACTTAATTTTCTTGTTAACAAAAAATGGTTAGAGCAAGGGGAGGTGTTGCAAATAACCCACCTCCAGGTGGAGAGGTAGTACCACACAAAAAATAGATGAGATCCTTGTTGCCCTGTTGGACACAAGAGACCAGCTGGTTGTACTTGAACATCAAGTTATGGGTAATGGAGGAGGAGGAAGTCACTGTAATAACAATAAGCAACCTCCCAGGGATAATGCTAATATTGGAAATTTGGGTGTCGATAATAACAATGTTATGAATGTAAATGCAAATGTACCTAATCAGCCTGAAAATAAAAAGACAAGATTGGCAAATGAACTCACAAATGACATAAAAATGATAAGTCCACCAAAGTTTGATGGAACTACACTGGGGGATGGAGTTGAGAACCGACTCAATGAAATGGAGAAGTAATTTTCTATAAGGAACTTCTCAGAGGAAACTAAAGCAGTATGGGGAGCTTATCAGTTTTCCCATGAGGCATCCTCCTGGTGGGATAGTCGTAAGGCTGAATTAAACATTGATGAGTCAAACATCACTTGGGATTAGTTTAAGAGTTATTTTAGGAAACACTGTTGCCACAACTCTATTATGATTAGAAGATGATTGAATTTCAGAACTTAATTCAGAAAAGTTAACTGTAACAGAGTACTTAGGAGAGGTTTACTAAGCTTCTTAAGTACATGCCTCAATATCAAACTGACGAGAAGTTCAGGATACGAAAGTTTATTATGGGATTAAACCCTATCATAGGGGGTGAGGTAGATGTTCACACCCAACCACCATGGAAGGGGTTGTAGAAAAAGTCATTCGGCAGGAACAGAAATTAAAAGTAATTTCTACCCATAAGGAAGAGAATAGAAAGAAAATTCCTAATTCTTCTTCATCTCTTGCACCCAAAAAGGGGGCATGGAAAAATTTTGTACTAAAAATAAATTTGTAGCTGATAACAATAAGAAAACAACAAAAAATAAACCTACTGCAAATGTTCAAAACAACTTCGTTAAGAACAATAACAATGGACAGAAGTCCTATGGAAGACAGAGCAATAATTTCAAGGTTGAAAATAAATTTGAACCTAAAAGAGGACCTGTTGGGGGCTACTAAAACTATGGTAAGGATCACTATGCAAATCAGTGCCCTCTAAGGAAATATGACAACAATCAACAACATAAGATACATGTTGCATAAAGAGTTGATAAACAAGCTAAAAAACAAGTTACGCCTATAGAAGTGTCGTCGGTAAATTATTTGTTATGCATGTTACTATACTTTCGACATCGAGTTATTGAATGATTTATTTATAGTAAATTAGCCGCTAAATAAAAAGAAAAGATGGAATAATGGAAAAATCTTGACCGTACATTATGGAAATAATGTTGTCCACACTGCTGTTAGTAAGTGTCTTTTTGGAGCAAATCCTAGAATTACCTTGGTTTTCCACTGAAGTTGATATTTATGGTGCTCCTTTGGGGTCTTATGATGTCATAATAGGTGTTAATTGGCTTGTTGATCATAAAGCAAAAGTTGGTTGTTTTGAAAAACACATTAGTTGTCTTGATGATCTGTAAAAAACATCAGACATCCAAGGGGTAAAACGATAAATTTTAGTTAAAAAATTGTCAACCATGTAACTTAAAATGTCCAAAAAAATGTTGCACTTTGTATGCGGTAAAATTTTTTTGAAACAGGTTGAAGGGGATAGTGATTTCTTGGAAAAGTTTATGCTATTAAGAGATTTCAACGATGTGTTTCGGAAGAACTACCCAGCTTTCTACCTAAACGTGATTTTGACTTCACAATTGAAATCATACTGAACCGAGCCTATTTCCAAGTCACCTTATCGAATGACCACCATTGAACCGGGGTAGAGCTTAAAGCATAGTTACAAGAATTGTTGTCTAAGGGTTTGATAAGATTGAGTGTTTCACCTTGAGGAGCACCGATAATTTTTGTGAAAAAGAAAGATGGAACACTTAGATTGTGTATTAATTATAGGATGTTAAACAAAGAAACAATCAAAAACAGATATCCACTTCTTAGAATTGATGATCTGTTTGATCGATGCATGGTGCATCAGTATATTCGAAGATAGATCTTCATTCAGGTATCACCAGTTAAGAATTAAAGATGAATATATTCATAAAACAACCTTTAGAAAAAGGTATAGACATTATGAATTTACAATTTTACCTTTCGGTTTGACAAATGCACTTGCAACTTTTATGAATTTAATGAATAATATCTTTCAAGAATACCTGGACAAGTTTGTACTTGTATTCTTGGATGATATTATTATATATTCTAAAAGCATTGATGAGCATCATGAGCATTTGAAAATAGTACTTGAAATCTTAAGAAAAAGAAGATTGTATGGTAAGTTGTCCAAATGTTCTTTTTATGAAACAAAAGTGCACTATTTAGGACATGTCATAAGTAAGGATGGAATAACAGTTGATCCATCAAAGATTGTTGCCATAACTGAGTGGCCTGCACCTAAGAATGTACATGAAGTCAGAAGCTTCATGGGGCTTGTTGGTTACTATAGAAAATTTGTTAAGGACTTTTCAAAAGTTGTTTCACCGATAACTTCATTACAAAAGAAAGACAAGAAGTTTGTGTGGAGTGATAAATGCAAATCAACATTTAAAACTCTTAAGGATCAATTAACATTTGCACCTATTTTGGTTGTACCTGATCCAAATGGAAACTTTACGGTAGTTACAAATGCTTCCGGAGAAGGACTTGGAGGTATTTTGTTACAAAATGATCATGTTATAGCATATGAGAGCAGAAAACTCAAGTTACATGAGTTAAATTATGCTCCCCATGACCTAGAGCTTGTTGTCATAGTTGATGCATTTCAAGTATGGAGACATTACCTTTTAGGAAGACCTTTTGAATTAAAGATTGGTCATCTTGGGCTGAAGTATATTTTCACTCAGCCAAATATGAATGCAAGACAACGAAGATGGTTAGAGTTTTTGTCACAATATGATTTTGACATAAGTTACATAAAAGACAAATAAAACAGTGGCATATTTACTAAGGCGTATGAAACATATTTCTGCACTTATAAATTTGAGAACTCGGTTTAAGGATGAGGTAAAAAGTTTCATGGAATCTGGTTTTACTTTCAACAGTAAAAACAAAACTTACCGCAAATCCAAATGACATAAGATATAAATTTTTAGCTTTGATAATGAATGAATTTCGAAATATGAAAAGCGGGTGTATGTACCTTCGAGAAAGAGCTAAGGAAAAATTTAATGATGAAATTTCATAATTCACCTTAGTCAGGACATCCCGGTATTACAAAAATGCTTGTTGATGTAAAACAACAATATTTTTGGAAAGGGGTGAAGAAAGACATAATCGACTTTGTGTCACACTTGCTTGGAATGTCGGCGTGTTAAGCTGAGCATATGCACCTAGTTGGTTTATTATATCCTCATAGCATACTCTTGTAATATAAGTGGCATGTAATTAGCATGTATTTTGTTTAGGGGCTACATATGTCAAAAAATAAACATGATGTTATTTTAGTTGTTGATAACTAACAAAAGTAACACATTTTATTGTTGGTAATCTAAAGGATGATTCACCTGTTTTAGCGAAAATATTTATGCATGAAATTTTCATATTACATGGAGTACCTAAATTTATTATATCTGATAGAGACCCTATAATTACATCTCGATTTTGGCAAACGCTAAATGCAGCCTTAGGAACAAAACTAAATTTTAGTTTCGCATACCATCCGGAAACAGATGGTCAAACTAAGAGAGTTAATCAGTTTTGGAAGATATGTTACGAATGTACTGCATGGATCAACAATACAAATGGGAAGAATACCTTCCTTTAGTTGAATTTTCTTACAATAATACATATCATGCCTCTTTGAAAATTGCACCTTTTGAAGCATTATGCAGACGAAATGAAATGCGTAACTCCGATTAGTTGGGATAGCATTGAAGATAGAGAGGTAATTGGACCTGAAATCCTTACTGAAATAAAACAGCAAGTTAAAATGATTCATGAATGATTAAAAGAAGTAGTAGATAAGCAAAAAAGTTATGCAGATCTGAAAAGGGTTGATAAGAAATTTGAACTTCTTTGAAAATGTCTTTTTGCGTGTTAAGCTTAAAAAGAGTTCTATAACCTTTGCAAGGCAACCAAACTATCACCTTGCTTTGTGGGACCTTTCGAGATTATTGAAGTAATCAACCCCGTAGCTTATCGCTTAGCATTACCACCGCTTTATTCAAATGCATGATGTTTTCCAAATTTATCTCGCTTAAGAAATACATTTCGATTTATCACGTGTGTTAAATTGGGATTCCTTGCAGTCCAAGACCTAAGAATAATCGTGTTTGAACCCATAAGAGTGTTGGAAATTTGATGGTTTCACTTGCGAAATCGTGAAATTAGTCAATGTAAGGTTCGGGGCATTATCTCCACTTCGACTCCTCCACGTGAACACGTTGTCTCCCCTTTCCTACACACCATACCTTCAATACATTTGGCAACCACGTATGGCCATTTGACGTCGTGAATCTTGCACCGGATACTCTCCTCCATGAAGCAAAGCAAATAAAGGTCCTCTTTGGATTATTTTTTCTCGGAATTTATATATAAAGCTTACAATGATCTTGTTTATTTCCAGCTAGAAGACTCTGTCGACGAAAGGGGAACTAGTGTTCATATTGGGTATGGTGGACCCCTGCTATTTGTTTAGGGAGTGAAAAATGTTATTATTCATGGTTTGCACTTACACGACTATATGCCCAAAGTGTTTTTAGTGAGGTTTTGATAAGTTGATTTCCCTCGACCACGACAAATAGTTCACGGGGTTTGGGTAATTTCCTTCCATGTCGAGCAAAGCATTTATCTCCATCCTTTGGCCTTCGTAAATACATTTGACCTTGTAGGAGTTACACCCTTATGGTTCTTGCGATCAACTAAATATTTTAACAACTTTGCAAATTAATCCACAATACGGTATCCTTCCTTTTTCTTTGCATAAAAGTAATAATTTTGTCTTGCATAATTAACTATGTTTATTTTAACCAATACATTTTAAGAATCGCATTACAAAATTGGGTTCATTTATGAAGAACCGCAAGACGAACAACTATTCTCGCCTTTTCATTTTAAAAATTCCAAAATTCTCATTATATGCTTCAAAAAGTGATTCGAAATAAAATATTCACGTGAATCTATGATCCTCGCCCATTCAATTGGTGCATAATGCAACAACATTTTCCCTTTTTGATAATCTTTCTTTAAAAACTTGTCATGAATTGTACGCCACAACCACAACAACTCCTCTACTTGTGAGAAATAATCTCTCACAGTCGCAACTATGTCCTTGAGAAGGCATCCAAATCTAGCACTAATGAATGGAACGTGCATCTACTGACGTCCATCCATTTCATTTGTCTATTTCACATTGAAAGGAAAAATCTTGGGAGCAACAGAAGCATTTAATTCGGCAATGTATCCGGCAACACGAGAATGACATCATGAAATGGGTGGAAATTAGGTGGGAATGGGGATACATGGCAGTCGCATAACATGCTCATTGCCACCTTTACTACTCAAGTTGATGTCAAGGGTAGCATCACTTTCACTTAACTTGTGATTATGTGTCACCTTATCTTTGGATTGTTCATCCATTTGCACATGTTATATCCACATTTCACTCTATATTATTTTATAATCAGCTTTCACTATGCAACAATGCCAACACATTTTTGGATCCAAGTGTATGAACACAAATATATATTAATGCCCAATATGTAATAATTAATAGTTGACCTTTATTTTTGTAGTGATAGATGAATAGTTCTCCTAGGAATGTGAAAGAGTGTTTGATGAAATAATTAGTTATTTTTAAGTTTTATATTTGTAATTATTTTTTCGTGTCGTCTTATGTATCGAATTAAAAATTGTCACTTTTTCGATTTTCCCATTTTTCTCCTCTTTTTGACATTGAAATGTTTAAATAGAGCACAAATAACAAATATTATTTGGGTAAGAGCAATATGATCCATGGAATGGGTGTGGGACATGCAGTATTTAATTCATACCTTTTGATTTCCAACATTCCATTCATATATGTGTCTTATCTATCGAATTAAAAGTTGTCCAATCAAAAACATTGATGCCATGAAATAAAAAGATATTGAAGCTTGATTGGAAGATAAAATCTACTTGGTGGTTGTGCTCATGTGATTAGTGTAAATGACAACCACACTATAAAGTGCAATGCATATAGCACATATTCTTTGCATTGGAAAATTTTGTTGTATGGAATAGGTAAAGAGCATGCAAGTATGTAATCTCCATCATTTAATGTCTAAATTTCCATTCATATACTTGGGTTCATCTACCATAATAAATGTCTTCCACTTAACAACCTTGAAGCCGAAAAAATAAAATAAAAAATACAAAGTATGATCAACAAATCATTTCTCTCATACGACTGAGAAGGGGTTTTGCAAAGTTCTACAGAAACAAGCAATGTCGTTGGGTTTCGTACCTTTGTTCTAATTGATTTTCCTCTTTTTGGTCCCTTAAAGCACCAATTGCACTCATGTGAATAATGTAAGTGACTTTGAGATGATAAATCAAAGCATTGAAAACAAACAATATTTGGGTAGAAACATTCTAAGCCATAGTATGGGACATACATGTATTTAGTTCCCACCATTTTATTTCTGGAATTCAATTCACGTCTTTGTCTTATCTAACAAATTAAACACTACCAACTTGGAACCAGTGACGCTTAAATTAAAATACAATAACCCCATTTTTGGTACTCACTATGTTGTTGCCACCAGAGGGCACATGCCACCAACTCTTTATCAAATATTGACCATCATATCTTCTATGAATCTTAACCATTATCTCTTTGTAATGTGCAGGGAATGAAAATGTGGGTTTCAACTTTTGTTTAAACTTTTTTATGTTGTTTCTTTTCTTTATCATGTTGGATCCACAATTATTTACTTCCCACATGTTCATTTCCAACATTCCATTCATGTCCTCGTCAAGTATCTCAACAAATTTAATGTCGTACAGTCAAAAACCTTGACTTTGCAAGCTCAATCAACATCGAATTTTTTATAGATCCGCAAAAAAAACTTTAGATTTTTAGCTCTGTTTCTTTGGGTTTAGCCTGTAAGTTTTTATTTTTCTACTTAGGATTGGCTATGGTTTTTTAAACCATCTTAATAGATTTGTGACGAACTTACCGATCACGAACGTAATTGATATTCCATTAGGGATGAGCTTTGTGGTGAATTACATCATAGAAATGATAAGGCTTTCCTAGGACATGGAGTGAGATCGAGACAATACAATGGAGCAAATGTAGTGGATGTACTTTGGCTAGGAAGAATTTTATCAGTGGAATAGGTGCATGACATGCAAGGTTTTAATTCTCGCATTTTTATTTCTAGCTTTCCGTCCATGTCTTTGCCTTATCTAACAAATTAAATGTGATGCAACTACAAAAATTGACACCATAAAAAAGTAAAATTAGAAAATAGCAAACCTCAATCGACATATAGAATATTCCTTTTGTTTGTATGTCCACTCCGGAGGGCCTCATTTATCAATGATTGTGTCTTGCATCACTTGCTATTTTGCAATTACTCAAGCTTTAAACTTAAAAATGTGCTTGTAAAGTACTATAAGAAGAAAGCACTGTGGTTGGGTTTCAGACTTGGCCCCGGTTAAATTCTCACCATTTTTATTTTGGACCCTTTAATCTCGCATTGCACTGACATTAATAATGTGCACGAGGTTATTATTGATGATTTTTGTACATTATTTGTTTTGAGTGTTTGTTTGAGGTCACTAATAGAAAGGGGGCCTGCAAAGTGCTACAAAAAGAAAGCATCGTCGTTGTGTTTATAACCGTAAAAACAATTGCAATTCCCCCAATTTTTATTTTGGACCCTTTAAGCTCGCATATATAGTCCGAGCGAAATCTCATGTATGAAGTTGAGAACATTTGCTAGATTTCAGAGTGTGGAGTTTCACGTTATTTCCCCATTCTATTTTGTCCACATCCGCACTTCTCCACCCTCAATCACCTCCTTCTTCACCTCTATTCCTCTCCTACTACTTCTTTCCCTTCAATTTTACTTGATCGACTCCTTTGACATATCCCCTTCGACGTTTCCATCGTACATTTCACGTGTGATTGCTAGTTTAAGTATGTAAAGTTTTTAGTAATGTAAGAGGATTGCTAGTTTAAGTATGTAAAGTTTTTAGTAATGTAAGAGGAAAGACGAATACCTATAACTTAGAAAAGTGAAATTCTAACACAGCACAATTTCTTTTATATATAAAAAATATGTTTAAAAAAATTAAACCGTTGCCGTGAGAGTGTATGGAAAACAACAAAACATAGATTCCGATTCCCTAAGCGAGTGGTAGGCCACTTTACCAACTTTTGACCTTCAAAATTAGCCAACTTTAGCGTTGATCCAGTCAGGTTCGAGTCATTCTTCAAAATTAGCCAACTTTTCCAAGTGTTGATACAGTCAGGTTCGAGTCATTCTTGCCTGTCACGGCCCCGCCATCGTCACTTTCCCCAAAGCCGGCACAATTCGAAAACCTCACGCGGACTTAGGGTTTCGCTTTCACAAAATTCTCGCCGAGTCCAAGCAAATATTTCATAATAAATAAGCGGATCGAAGCGCATCGGAGAGTCTGAGGAGAATGATAAGACTTCCTCCTGCTAGGGTTTGATTTTGATTTTGTTTTGTTTTTTTGGATGGGCAGAACCTCGTGTATGTGTTCGCCGTCGATGAAATGCGGCCTCCACAGGCAGGGGATTCCAAGACCGGCTGCGCCTCCACCGGCAAGGCTTCGATCTGACAACGGCTTGATGCGCCCGCAGCTCAGCCGCAGCAATTCCTGCACGAAGGCCGATTCTTTTTCTTCTTCTTCACCTGTTTTGCGCAGATCGCGAAGCATTTCGAATATTAATCCCGCTGAAGTTGCGCGCAGGGCCGTCCGTTTATCGTCTCGTTTGCGGGGGCCTCAGAAAATGAGGAGAAGGAATTTCGAGACTAGACCTTCTAGGCTCAGTACAGTCACTTCGGCTGCCCTTTTTGAGATTTCTGGTGTTTTATTTTTGGTATGTAGTGGATTGTTACTGTATTTGTGTTTTTCCCCGTTTTCCTGTAAAGTCTTTTTAAGGAAACGACTATTACAAATAGTCGATATATTTGACGGTGTTCAGCCTGTGTTTGATAAAAAAACAAAATTAATAAGAGACTATATTTTTACATAGCCACGGTCTTTGATTTTTTCAAAATATTTTTATTTATTTATAATTGAAATTGCAGTGCGAGATTTTTATTGTATTTAAAAGTTAATATGCGAGTTTTGATTTGCTCTTCTTCATTTTTATTTCAATTTTTTTAATTAAATTCCATTTAATATGTTTGTTTTCCTGAATTTTCATTTACATGGGATATTTTTATAACACCCCCTCATCACACAATTAAATGGATTTGTATTCAAATTAGATGGTTACATGTTTTATGCCAATTTTCATAATACCTCCCCACTTTGCAATACTTCACATTTTGTTTGGTGTTTGATAAGTTTATATTTTATATTTCAAATTTTAAATATAATAATATAGTTACATGTTTTATGTCGAGTTAATTTAAAATCTTTCCTTAATTTGAAAAATATATGCGTTTCTTTATTAAAATATAATCCTTTGTAAACCGAGTGGTATGTTCTATTTCAAACAATATTAAACTAGCAAATTTATTCATAGGTGCTTGTGAGAGGCCCATAGACATATAGAAGGATTTATTATAAGTATTACATTGCTAATAATACTTTATTAAATCAAAATTTGAGTTCAATTTTATTGTAAACAAATAATAGCAGCTACTATGGATTGATTCAAACATTTGTGGCATTGAAATTATATGTAGAAAAATAATTATTTGTTCATAACAACATCATCCATGAGTGTTTGTGGTAGGTGAATACAAAAATATATATTAATGTAAAATAAATAATGAGCAAAAAATAACACACTTAATGATATAGATCATGAATGAATTTATGAAAATATGTTAATAATAATAGTAGTAGTAGTAGTAGTAGTAGTAGTAGTAGTAGTAGTGTGTTCTTGACAATTTGGATTCTACAAAACAAGATTATGTCATAAAAGTGGATTTAAAGGTAATTAATAATAAACAACAATTTGCTTGATTTTACAAAAATAAAGAATTGTGAAGTATTAATGGAGAGTAAATACTACTTTTAAATTCCTTATATTTATATGTTTCCACATTTTCCATGTACCCCTAGCATGGCACTTGCAATTTCACAATATTAAAGAAATATAATGTGATGCATGATTATATCTTTTTTAAGAGTTTTCAATTTGTCATATGTTGGTAAACTTTTAAGAGACAACAATCCATGAGAAATACATTTTTTTATTAAGGATAAAGGTTTTTTGACAGGGACCCTACCCTAGTACAACCAAAATAAAGGGTCTTACCACCCAAATATAACAATAGGAACAATACAAGACACCCTTTAGACGAATGTAGTAGCTACTGAAAAGAGCAGCAGAAACACAACAATACCACAACAAAATCAGTAGCAAAACCGTAGCATAAATGCAACAAAAACAGACAAAGGCTCTCCCCTAAAAGAAAAAGCAAGAAAAAAAAAAAACTACTCCCCTCATGGCTTTCATATGTATTGTTGATCTAATTGTTACATGGTAGGTGGAATATTGCTTAATAAATACTCTTATACTACATATTAAATGTGTCCTCTTTTGCCAATCTTCAATCTACTTGTCTTTTACCTACATATCATTTTATAATAAAATATTTATGTATCTACACCTCTCGTTTACTACATATTAAAACACGTATTTAATCTTACACCACCTATCAAGCATATAAATAAAATTAGTGTATTATCACTGGTAAGTAAGGCAACTCGCTTGCACACATTGTATTGGTGTTGGGAACTTCCACAATAATTAAACCTCACTTACACCTTGTATGCCTTTTTATTAATATCGCAAGTTATAGATATGTTAGATTTATCCTCATCGTGTACGCCACTATCAATATTTTCTTAATAAATTAAGACAAGATTAATGTAGGAAATCCAAAGGCGTTAACCACGCTAAAGCCCAAGGAATGTTGTAAATAAAGCAAGAATGGATAGTTGCAACGAGTGCAGAAGTCGGAGCTCTACTTTACTAACAATGGTAAAGCAGGGTTATGTACTCTCATAATTAAATAAACAGAACGTTACGGGAACTGTGCTAAACGGTGCTCTCGCTAATAGCTATCCTAAAATCAGTACCATTATGGGTTAAATCATCCCTGCACATAGAGATAAATATGAAACCCTAATATCTCCTCATTTTACTACATACAAATTGATTGTTCTTGATCTACTTGCATGTAAAGCGGGTTCAATTGTCTTTGAGAGGAAACTATTGATATGCGTTGTTTTGTTTGTTGTATGCATATGAAGAAGAAGATTAAGGAGTAGGAGGTGCAAGTCGTTGGGGAAAATGCAAAGATTGGAGATGAAAGACGAAAATAATAGAGGACAAAACGACTACGATGAACGAAAAAGCATACATGCATACCATGAATTGATTTATTGATATTATATATAGGATCTTCCAACTTCATATCCATTTATATATGTGAGCACCTAGGAATCCCGAGGCGATGAAGATGAAGAGATACGGTCCTTTGCAAGACAAGTGATGACACCGCCAATAACAGAATATTGGCTCTGCACCCACCCCAAGGAAGCGGGGAAGTAGGGGAAGGAGGATGAGGGAGTCGCAACATGAGACTAGGCACTACAAAGGCATAGAGCAATGGCGATGAGGGAGCACCATTCCTCCTCCGTCGAAGATATAAAAGGCATAGGTGGCATGAGAGATCTTTATATTTCTTGCTCGTGTCCTCTTCTCCCATTGATACAAACAACAATGCTACCACCACTGTGGTGTGTCAGCGAGATGCGGTGGGTACGACTTAAAATCTCGTAGTCTGCCATTGGAGACCATTTCCACTCTCAATCTAAGAAATAAACCCGCTTCGCCCTGATGAAGATGCCAGATTCTCCATTTATACATCCCAAAGGCAAACCCAAGAGGCATATAATTATAGGGTGTAAATGAGAGTTGCCCTTTTATCTTCTTACGGCTCTAAAATTAAAGACATAAAACAAAATAAAAATAAGAGAATTTGATGCCTTATAACGCATTTATAACAAGAAAATGACATTCTAAAAACGTTGTCTTTAAATAGGCCTATCGACCAAAATTTTATTGATATGTTTATAATAAATAATCTTAATATAAAGCTTTGGTCCTATTAACCCCCTCTTTATAGACAAAGGTAGGTGTTATATAGTTATAAATCCAGTTATCTTTCTCATAAAAATAGAAATGGCTTCTTCTAATTAATTTATTTGTAGGTTATTCAAGATTAAGTCAAATGTAACATATCTTAATAATTACTATCAAAATTACTAAATAAATGTCCCTAGATAATATAGACTTAAAAGAATACGAATACATCAAACCTAAACAAATATAAATTAATGTGGATTAAATTAACAAATAAACCCCGTAAATATTATATCTTTATATGTGCATAAAGGTTTTAATTAAGTTGTTTTCTATTCATTACCACTTACCACTTAAATAATATTAAGAAAAGACCTAACCTTCAATTAAATGTCAAAGATAATGACGGTTTCAATTTAAAAAAAAAAATTCAAAGTTTTATTAGACTAAACTCTTATAACTACATATTTGAGCACTAACAATCTCAATTTATTATTTATTCAAACCTATCATTTATCACACAAATTTTAATAGAAATTAAGTGTATATATGTTTCAAAATAATTCTAATTCTAATTCTATCATATCATGATTGTTTACTGCGTAATAAAAAAACATTAAATAAAAAACAATGATCATTTTTATACCTCAATTCCTTTTGAAATTACATCATAGGTCAATATGGCATATTTTTATTATAATGTAAAAGATTCCAAAAATTATAGCAATGTATTACTTTACTTTTAACTTATTGAACACGAGTTATAATACTTTTGAAAAAAAAATGTATGTATGATAAATATGTTTTTATGTTAAAAGAGTTCTGTTTGGAGAAGCCTTCTTTAGGAAATATTTGTTGCTCATGTAGACGGCTTTTTGCCAATCATTATTTTTTTGTCATCATTTTTTCAATATTAAATTTTGTCAGCATTACAAGCAGCAATTGCACAAAATACATTATCAATTGGGTTTGATCTTATACATGTCCAATCAACACGACGAAAGAGTTTGTATGGCATTTGTGTTGGCAATACAAATCTTGTAGATTTATATGATCATTTATCTCGCAAAGTGATGTAGTCGTGGCCAAATGTCATGATTAAGGAATACCTTATACCACACAACCCTCATAATACTTTGTACAATGATGCAATGAGATGCACATAATACAAAATAAATCAAAACTTACAAAAAAATGATTATGAAAATAGAAAAATACAATAACAAACACTCACAAATCAAAATGATTTAAAGCGTGCTATAGATACGTACATCTCGCTTGTTAACTCACATTTTTTCCAAGTACAACTCTCCTAAATTGACCACCAAGAGTCAAAGTCTAGCTCTAGTTTGCGCAGAAGTCCTCCCTAATCCAAGTGTAGTGACATGCTTATATATATGCAATAATTTCCTATACCTTGGGATATGATATTATAATGCCTATGGGTTTATGGAGATGCCAACATGTGGCACACATCTTCTTTAGTTAGTTATATGGGGTCACATAGGAAATAGTTATATTGGGTAACGAGTTGACTTATTTTGAGATTACGTTTTATCAACCCATTAAGATTAATGTATGCCTATATAAAGGAGATGAGAATCATTATGAGGTGTGCATGTATGCATTGAGTATTCTATTTGGTAGAAGGATATTGGAGCTATCCCCCTCAAAGTGGAGTTCCCATATTGGGAGATCGTGGACTTATTCCTCCCTTAAGGAGTATTATATGGTGTTGCCCTACCTTAAGGGTATTCTTCTATTTATGAATATATTGAATATTGTGGCATCTTGGCCCACAAATATCTCTTATGTTGTGTTATATTCTGCATACTATTCAGATTATTTATTTACTATATGTGAAGATCTTATCAAGTGGTATCAAAGCATCAATTTAAACAAGAGTTGGGTTGAAACCCTAAATTTGAAAATTCATCAATATAAAAACAACTAGGAATTTTTCTATAAATTTTTACTGGAGTTACGAATATATCTCAAGAATATACAATCCAAATTTTAGAGTTTTTAAATTTGTTTTGAGGAATTTATTGTACTTTAGGGTTTTCCACAAATTCACTCCATAGGCCACAATTTTCAAAATCTAGTTAGTTTTTACATTTTTGAAAATATCTCAAAATTTAATTAGGGTTTTTCTTAATATTTTGTTAGTTGAGGCCGACATCTAGTCAAAATTGCTAGGTCAAAGATTGGTCAAAAGAGTCTAATCTTGATACCCTAATGTGTGTGCATCGTGAAGATGCACTCTTTCTATGGATATTGTGAGATTGATGCTAAATAATGGTCGATCCAATTTAAGGATTTTTTTGCATATGACATGATACTCTTTTGTTTGTTGTTTTATCTTGGTGCTCCAACATAGACTTGGTGTTATCGGTTGACAAATGGGAGGTTAGTTTGGCCCCTGGAGGAACCGAGAATGTGATTTCTTAGCTAAATGGGATTTAAAAAGAAGAAGAAGACGATAAACATAAGGATGATGTTATAGTTTAGGATGAAAAGAAGAAGAAGAAGAAGAATATGACGATGAAGAGGATGCATATGATGCAAAGAAGAGGTAGATTAAACCTTATAGTCTAGAATCCAACACCAATATTCTTGAGAAAGTGAAAATAGTTTCGATACTTTACTCTCTACACCACGAATCATGATAAAGAAGTACAAGATAAGGGTTCAAATAGTGTAGAACCAACAAAGGAAGCTTCAATATTTCAGTTTCATGGATGCATTCAAAGGAAGAAGGTAATTGTGTCCATAAACCCAGTAGCAAATATAAATTCATCAACATTGATGTGGCTCAATATCTACATGTTCAAGCAAAGAATATAAAGGAATCTCAAGTGGATGGTAAGAAATTTAAAGTATTTTAAGATTCAAAGATCTTTATGGAAAAATATGTTTTGCATTCAGATTTTTATGCTTTAGATATGGATGGTTTGAATATTTGTCTTCTCTATTCTTGATTAGAGACCTTGGAAACAATTAACAATAATATGAAAAATTAAATCACGAAGATTTGGCATGTGAGAAAAAGTCACTTTGCAGGATAACACACTTATTAAAGAATAAAGAAAGGTCAACGTTGAGCATTGGAATGAATCTAAAGAGAATCAAGAAGACTTAAGTGAAGAACACATAACATTTGATGGAAAAATTGACAAGAACAATTTATCTACTCCAGAGAGTAAGGCACTAGAAGTTGAAAAGGTAAAAGAGGAAAAGAGAGTAGAAGAAAAAGATGTGAATTCTAAGGTTGTGGCATATAAACACACACATCATCATGTGAGGATAAAACCATAGAGGCATATCAAGGAGTATCGAGTAGTAACCAATATAGATATACAAGTCATTGTAGGAATAATCGCTATGGTTATGAATGGAATTATGGGAGCAATAATTATGTGATAGAGAATCACATGAATAATTATTACATGGCTATGTATGAAATCCTAGGAGGACTAACTATGGACATAAATGGAAGCAAAGCAACACTTTGTGGATTATGTAACCAGGTTTAGGGATGTATCACCCACTGAGATCACATATGGGTGGTTAGATGATCGAGCATGGAAACAAGTGTGAATTGATCTTAAGAAAACTCTTTACATGGTTTATTCTCGTGTTTTGGGGATGAAACATGTCTAGGATGGAGGGTATGTTATGTACCTTGGGATATGATAGTATAATGCATATAGGTTTATGGAGATGCTTGACATGTGAAGTAGTCATATGAGGTCACATAGGAAGTAGTCATATTAGGTAATGTGTCGAATTACATTGGGATTAGGTGTTACCCACCCATTAAGTGCAATGTATGTTTATATAAATGATACAAGTATCATTATGAGGTATGTCATGTATGTGTTGATTCTTCTACATAGTAGAAGGATATTGAGGCATTCCCTTACAATGAAGCTCCCATATTGGGAAATTGTGTAGTTATTCCTTCCTTAAGGAGTATTATCTTCTTCCTTTAAATGCATCCATGAAACTAAAATATAGAATATTCCTTCTTTGATAATACAATATTTTAAACCTTATATTGTTCTTCTTTATCCTAATCCTCTACCTTTCCTTTTGCATCATTTGTAGCATCTTCTTCATCATCATCTTATTCTTATTCCTTTTCATCCCCAACTACAACACCATCCTTATGTTCACCCTCTTCTTCTTCTTCTTTTTGATACCATCAAGCTATTAAAACCTATTCCAGCCTCCTCCCCCGACCAAGTCGACGTCTCCTATGTTAACTCATAAGACAAGTCCATGTTGGAACACCAAGAAAAAAACATAAATGAAAGCATATCATGTCATATGAAAGATAAGTTTCCTTAAATTGGATCCACCATTAGTTAGCATCAATCTCACTATCTCCATAGAAAGCTTACATCTCTATGATGTGCACAAATTAGGGTTTCAATAACATATTCTTTTGATCAATATTTGAGCTTCCATTTTTGGCCAGATGTTGGCCTCAAATGAAAAAATATTGAGAATATACCCTAATTAATTTTTTGAGAGATTTATGAAAATTTAAAACAATTAAAAAAATTGTGAAAATTGCACTATGGAGTGAATTTGTGGAAAACCCTAAAAGTGTAATAAATTCCTTAAAATGAATCTCAAATTCTAAAATTTAGATCGCATCTTCTTGAGATATGTTCGCAACTCCAATAAAAAGATTATAAAAAAGGCTATCCATTTTCAATATATTTACGAATCTTTAAAATTAGGGTTTTAACCTAACTTTATCCGAAATTGATGTTATGATATTGCTTGATAATAATTTCACATATAATAAATAAATACTCAAACAATATGCAAATGTTACAAAACACAAGATATACTTGTGGGCCAAGATGCATTAATATTCAAAAATAAAAGAATATCTGAAAGGGAAGTCTATTGGAAAGTCTCGCTTAATTGAAAACCCAAAAGGATGGTTAATTAGTGTGTAGAGGATGAAACCAAGAACAATTTCCTTTGTGTCCAATGCGAAAAAATTAAGTTACTGGCAAGCGCGACCACCTCTCGACACTAAACATAAGTAAATGTAGATACAATTCCCAATAGTTGAAACTAATTTTTGTCTCGGGATGACAACAATTAAATTTCGAAAGTGTTAGATAGTAAAATGTGATAGTAAGCCAACATGGATATAGTTCATGATTCCACATTCTTTTTTATGTATATAGTAATATAAGACAAAAGATAGAATGTATATCTTCTCTACGCATAGGTAGAGAATATGAAAATCCTCTAAATATATGAGAAGGAGATGAAAGGATTGGTAATTCAATAGTCATCACATTTTGTATAAAGTTATGTAATCTTATTTGAAAGAAGGTTGATCTTAGATCCTAATAGAAAGTACTTTAGTATAGTTCCTTTTTCCATTTGTGTTCTGTATAACTATGTTTAACTCTACTTTGCTTTATGGGATTTCTATGATATGGTTCTCTTTTTGTGAATTCTTTGTATGTATCCTATTACGCAATTGAAACCCTGTAATTATATCCCATGTTGTAATGTAGACTACAATGTATTGCACATTCGATGTTGTAATCCAAGAACATCTGCTAACAAGATCTAAAGTGGGCTTTGAAAATTTATCGCATGTGAATCTTTAGTAAAATGTCCTCAATTAATTGTATGCTTTACTCAATGAGACATGTGATTTTTAGAATTTTATCTCTATTATTTTCTTAAAATGCGTTACTTAATATGGCTTTGCATTTTAGACCCATAAGTTCTAGGTAATAGTGCAACTTTAGTTGTGTTGAGTCAGGTTGTATCGTGCAAAGGCATGAGCCATGTACAATGTGGGACTAGAAGAGCCTTCAAATTATTAACAATATATTTCTAAAATGTGCAAAGACATTTAATATCCAACAAATAATGTGTTAAATGGGACAATTGTATGTATTAATTATTTTCATGTAAGTTTATAATGGTAGATTGATACATTAATTTTAATATTAATGACTAATATGTAAGCTTGCGATGACGAAGTTTTAAATTAATTTTAATATAAATATTGAGATGATGCAACGATAGTAACGATTTTTTTCTAACTTATTATTTGATTGATTTTTACTATTAGTTTGTTGACACATATAATAATTTATTATTTAGAAAAAAATTGATTTGATGTGTTTGGGTATTCATCTTTTTGTGTTTATTAAACTAGTTACGTTCTTACGTAACTAAATAATCTTACAAAGTAATCCTCTCATCAAAATTATAAGCCAATTTACTTCCCCTTATTGACCTCTACCTATGAGATGCTTTCATGCAGGAGCATCTCTCCTAGGATCACATTTTGGTTTATCAAGTCAAAATTTGGATTGCAAGGTGTTTAGAAGGTCTTATAGTCCTTAGGGAGTCACTAGGTGGAGTCAAGTATTAAAAAAAAAATCAAACATTGTATTCCCCACCAAAAATGCTAATTTGAATTTTGAGTCATCTATGCCATTTTTGGCTTGTGTTGTAAGTGTCGATGGATTTAGTTGATCTTTCATGTTGTGGAAGAATCCTAGAGAGTGAAAAGGAGAAAAGATGTAAATACCCTTTTCTATGTTTAAAACTCGGACATGTAAGCAAGAATTAGTTAGGGTTCAAAATATCATTAAAAGGAGAGATTTTATCTTGAGGGAGATAGTTACTGAGTAGGAGTGAGTATTCTTACGTGTGAGGAGAAGGAGACTAAGTATTTATATGTAATCATCTATAGAATTAATGGAAGGAGGCTCGGTTTCCGATACAAGACTATGGTTTGCAATAAATTCCTATATAGCTTGATAAAGGTTAATTCATGTAGAGTTTCTTATACTTGTTTTCTTTTAATTATTCAAATAAATTGTTGTCGGAGGATATTAAACTTATAACTAAGGAGAAAGAGACTCTATTGGGTTAGAAGATTATTAGTCACTGACACCCTGCTCCAAGTTATCGTACAATGTATTAACTTTTGTAATTCTTGGAATGGTTAAGATTTGTTTTCAAAAATAGAATGATAATAGGAAGCATGTAGACTTATGTATGAATTTACAAGATTTGAACATGTGTATTTTGTGGTTACTTTGATTGGCATTCGGTTTTAACCCTCAGTAGTACAGTGTATTTTGGTCATACTCAAGACAAAAAGAAAGTTAGAAAGAGTTGGAGGATAGACTCAAAGTTTTTGAGTATGGTTTGGTAAGGTAGCCCATACCTTGGACAATCCTTGGTGATCCTTAAAGTGGAGGAGAAGAATTTTTGTGTTTATGACACTCTTGAAATCCTAGAAACCCCCGCTCTTAGTGTGAACACCGTCAAGTAAAATATCATTTTTCAAGTGCAATGGGTATTTAGGTCTTACTGTTAACATCATAAGCTTTGTTAGGGAGGAATAGACCTTACTTGAGAAATCTTAGGTCTTGGAGTTGATCCTTGGTCTTTTATTAAAAAAATTGTCCGTATGTGAGTCGGTGAGAAACCCTCACTAGAGTTTTAAAAAGAATGAAGATTGAGGGAGCTAAAGAACAAATTAACCCTTGAAACTTTCAAGAAAGCTTTTTGAACTCCTAGTTGATATATTTTAGTGGTTAGAAGACCGAGATTGTCTTAATAAGTGTAAAATGTGAGAGTCCTTTGCACAAGTCTCGTAGGAGTTGATAAGGAGGGTTTGATTCCAAACTTAGGATTTAAGCCTTTATTCTTTGAATTGAGACTTGAAAGTTTATACATCGTATCTAAGGAGTGTAAAGGAGGAGAATTTGAAGGTTTGAAGTTGAAAAAAATGAAATAACCATAGTTTATGACAATAGTTTTGTAGACTCGTATAAAGGATGAGAGGCCAAAATATGAGCCTTGTATATTGAGTTTTGTTTGGTTGGTTAAATGATTGCATTTATCAAAAGTTAGGTTTTAAAAGAGTGAAGACAAGGCTATTAGAGCAAGGTTGACTAGGGGAAGAAGGAGATAGAAAGGTGATTTCCTTGAAAGTTAAGAAATAAAACTTGGTAATAAGCATGAGGAGCATAATGGGTGTCCAAATTAGGCCTTATTTTTCTTTGGGGCTTTCTAAGTTATTACTAATCAACTGTCACCTTCAACTTCCCTTAAGAAGCCAAAAAGATAGTTTTGGAGAGAGAGTTGAAATTGAATTTCTTGATTGATTTTCATGAGTTTGTCATTTTTATTGCATATGTAGACCTATGATATAGGAAAAATTGTTTGCATAAGAAAAAGTGAGATATAAAATTTAAAAATTGCATATCCGGAAGGTTTCTTGACTTATGACACTAAACCATAATGGTATAAGAGCATGGTAAATTCTTTTGGAAGAGAAGTTGTGTAATTCTAACAAGAAAGTGTATAAGTGCTTGTGAGTGTTGACATGTTGTGAAGAAGGAAGAAAATTAATAGAATAAAATATCCAAGGTGAAAAAGGCTTGGGAGTGAAGAGAAGAGAATAAAAATAAAAAAAATACCGGGTAGAAGTCCTAGGTTAGGTATTGAGAAGAAGTGGGGTGAAAGAGACTTTCTTGAGAGGAGAAGGAAAGAGTGAGTTAAGAGAGGAGAGAGAGAACTAAAAAATTATCGTTAAATATTTAATACAACAAGATGGAAAATAATTAAAGGAAGTTTGATAAGGTGGAAGTAAAGGTAGGTACAATCAAGAAAATATGGAAGTGGCTATGCGGTGAGGAAGAATACCAAGACAATTTGCAAAGAAGCAAGAGAAAATATGAAGAGTTAAGTTAATTTGCAAATATCAAAAAAGAACAGATAAACAAGAGTTATTAGGAGCACAAGGAATAAGCAAAAAGACAAATATTTAGAGCATAAAGACAATATAAAGAAATCAGACCTTGGTGTTGAAAGCACAATGGACTGAGAGGGGGGGTGAATCAATCCTTACAAACCAAATTTAATTTTAGATTACTTATTTAAATCACAAAACCTTTATAAACTCCAAAGCATTCAATAGGAATAAAATTCATCCCTCTTCAATTTCAAAGTGGTAGAAAGCATCTATTCAACCATCTCATGCTTCAATCAACTCAATCTTTCAGCAAAAGCAGTCTTGTCCTGAAAATCAAGAAACCTTCATCTCTACAAATGGACTCAGTATGACAAATAAATATCATCATCATGAGATAAAACTTATACTATTGAAATATATTTGAATCCTCTTTCAATAACATATTGTAACTCCTTCCAAATCCAAGTGGAAGGCCTTTAACCAAGCTCATCTATGCAAACTACCTGAAATTGCCCCAAAACTACCCTTTGACTAGTCTTCACAAATAGGGTACACTTTTCCATTTTTATGCATCAACATGACCTAAAACTGCCATGAACATCAATAAAAACTCACGAGCTATAAACAATGTCAATTTATTTTACAACTCCTTTGGACAACCTTGTCCCAAACTAAACTTCTTCGAAACAGTCTATTTGAGTGGGGTCCACTCATCACCACAAGCATTACCATACATTTTTGGAAGCTTGGAAGATTCTTCTACATAATAAAATCCTAATCTAAGAAATATCAATAAATCTTGGGAACTTATGATCATTTTCTCTCGCACCACTTTTGAGCTAGGGTTTCAAGCACACAAAAGTTGTTTACCTTCTTAACATTCGTTCATAAAAATGTGACGATGAAATGACCTCATTATTTTTTGAAACCTTATAGACTAAATTTAGAAATATCATTGAAATCCAAAAGTTCCCATGCAAATTAAACATATCATGGTGAGCATCAGAAGGTGTAATTCGAGCTAGAAAACACCCTTTCTTGGACCCTATTTCACTAAAACTAGCTTATATTACAAGATCCTTTTCAGAATGACTTAATTTTTTTCTCACACCTCCAAGACAAATCTTTGCATCATATCAAATCATTAGCATATCTCAAATATCTCTCCATACCATATCATTTTCATAAGTATCCCTTAGGGTTTTACATTGTCTAAGTTAGGGTCAACTGAAATAACACTCAGTAAATCATAATGAAACCTATCCAAAAGGCCCTAAATTACCTAAAACATCATGTATGACATCATTTAATGCTTACATGAGATCACATGGCTCTACAACTCATCCTCATACCTCCTAACATCCATACCTGGTCCAAATCAACACCTAAAACTTGGTCATCCACTTGTATTTGCATCCTGAAACTCATTTGAGTGCCTAAAACTCCCCAAACATGCTTTCCATGCTGCCAACATGATCCTTAAGATACCAAGAAGCTCCAACCACCATGCACCATCACCTAGGCTAGCTAGGTCACCTGATTAGGCTTGCTAGAACAAATAATTCTCACTTAATCAAGTTATGCAACCAAAGACATACATGAATCTCTATGAAATCATCACTTTGAGAATAATCTAACCCTACTCCATCCTCCACTTTTTAATTAATGTGATTTTACAACAATGATAACACCTAGAATACAACATGCCCATAATCTCCCCCGTAGACACTAAATCACACATTTCGGGTATTATTTAGTCCCGGTCTTATACTACCATTCATATGGTTTTTGAGTGAAGAAAGTACTAAATAACCCCCATATTTTGGCCATTTTTATTTACTTTATGTTGTCATTCCCGACCTCCACCGCATGCCCGCCTAGTTAGTTTTTGTCATTTTAGCCTTGACCGGGTGCTCGGGCTAGTATCGGGCGCCCACAGTTCCCCGGTCCCAGTTGGGACATCTTGATCCTTTTACACTTTCCCGCCACTTTTTGGGCACTTTCTAGCCATTTGAGCTTCTTATCTTTTTATTGGTCGGCCTTTTTCGAGGTTAATTACGAAATTAGAATAAGAGAACCATATAAATATAAAGTTATGAGACCATAATGAGGGACCAAGCACTAGTCATTACTATCATCCACCTTGAGTTGCATCCATCTAAGGAATCTAGAGCTCATTTGCATCCATCTAGCTCCATCACAAGGGATAATGTCAATTCATCTACATCACACAAGCATAGGAGGGAAGTTAATTCTATTCCATCCACCATTTATTACATTTTCTACACATAGTTATAGCTCACTACTTCACAAAGTGCAACTAGCACAAGAGCACCTAGGGCATGATCACACACACATTCACATAGAACTATATCAGATCTGATATGTAGTGCAACACTTAGTAAGTCCACATTGTGGCCACTGAGGATAGTCTAGCCCCTTCATTTGCATCTTTCTTTTTTAGGGTTTGATGCTCATCTTGGGGTTTTACAGGTTTCATCTTCATTTTATATTTCTAAGCAAGCATATTGTGTGGTCCAAATGAAGCTAATGCAATAGGAAGTGAAGGTAAGTAACCATCAAATGACACCTCCAAGGAAGGTTACAGAGATTTTTCATAGACCAGAGCACCCATATCTCAAACTAGGGAACCCACAGTTCCCCTGTACCTATCCAAGCACCCTAGTCCTCTCAAATTACATAGATCTACACTTTTCGGGACTTCGACACAATCATTTCCTCCTCCTGTTTCTTCAACCACCTCTGCGACACAGTCTAGCAAGCTCATCACATCAGTTGAGTTCTTTCTAACTCTCCTTGCACTTTAGGGTTGTACATATCTACTTTCTTAGTTGTTTGGGTTACTTTCCATATTTATTTACTACTTTTATTTAATAATATTTATTTTTTTCCTAGTTAGATTAACTTAATAAAGCCACATTTTAGTTAATCATTTTGGTGAACCCCACGTTTCAAGTACATCTTTTGTCTAGGGTTTATTCCCCTTCCACCATGGCTCACTCTTACGACACTTTTACTGAAGAACATATTAAGGCCATTAATGATCATATTATTGAACATCCCCAAGATCTAGATTTTTTTACATGTTGCTCGTGATAAAGCTACCAATTTGGTAGAACTCAATTCTTCTACAGACATACCCACTTTTGTTGCTACTCAACCTCTCACTTCTACCCTCCCACCTATTTCTATCGCTCCAGCTTCACAACACTCCTACTAATCACTTTACACCACCTTTAGTTTCTCATACATGACAAGTTTCATTTGTTGGTACTCAAGACTTAACTACTCTTTTCGTCAGACCTTTAAGTTGCAACAAACCACTTTACATGTGTCGTCATATTTAGACTCCACCTTGTTATTACATACTTCATTCACACCAACCATTTCCACTTATCCGCTTCCTCCTAGTTTTGTCACCCCTAAGCTTCCCATTTTCAATGGACATGGTGACTTGCAAGAGCATCTTAGGGCATTTCATGTCGCTTGTCTTGATTTTGCTAATGATCATATTCTTTTGGATAAAATCTTTCCCCATAGTCTCCATGATTATGCAATGCATTGGTTTTACGACCTACATGTTCACTCGGTAACTTCATTTACGCATCTAGATGATGCTTTTCTATCAATATCAGCTCCAATATCTCTTACGCTCAATTAGCACAACTGAAAAGGGGTCAATGAACACCTAAAAAACTATGTTTTGAGATACAAAAATAATTTAGCTAAGATGTCTAATGTGCTAGCGGACTCCAAACTTCAGGATTTGTTTATTCAAAGTCTCTTACCACCACTCCAAGAAAGTGTTCTCTTCGAGACCTCTCCTTCATTCAACCAACTTTGTCACATTCTTAAGCTTTGTGAAACTAAACTCTTGTCCATAGGAAAACTTAAGTATCATGAGCAAGCTTCCTCGTCCACTCATTTTCAAAATAAGGCACCATTTAAACCATCTACAACTAAGCCAACCAACACCAAAGTTACTATCAATGTAGTCACTACTCCCAAAGAGGTTCAATCACCACCACCTAGACGAGCGTTTACTAAATTTCCTATGGCTCCACATCTCATATTGCAACAAATTCTTAAAAGCAATCTTATCACGCTCCCTCCACCACTCGAATTAGATCCATCGCAACCAAAAGGTAGGAATTACAAAAAAATTTCGATGTGACTATCATAGATGTGTGGGACATTCTACAAATCGATGTTTCAAGCTCCACACAATCATTCAAGATCTTATTGATAATAATAAGCTTGAATTTCTAGAATCCACAGACTCTGCACTAGTCAATGACAAGGGTTAACTCAACTTATTCAATAATCAATCCCAAACACATGATAATAAGGAATTCGCATCTTCTTCTAATCATACATATCATGCAATATCTCCTCCTACATCGGGGCTCTTGATTTCTTAGTTACACATATTAAAGCTTCATCGCCGGTCATCTCTTTCTCTAACTACGATTATCATGTGACTTTCACATCTAATCACTTAAATATTAAAGCATCTATTGGCTCGACCTCCATCAATAATACTAAGGTTGACCCATCATGGCCCATTAGTGCATGTTCTATTCCACTTCTTAAAGCTATCGGTTCCATCAATCACAAAGTGAATACCCTTTCAACAAACCCTTTGGTGTCATCAAACTGTGTTACGGTTGGCCCTCTTACTATGCTTGTGACTTTCCTCATTGAAAACATAGTTGATGGGTGCGACATACTTCTTGGTATCAATTGGATTTGGCCTCAATCTATCATCTTTATCAATCATTTGAGACTTAAATTCATTTACGAAAACTAGGTTATTTCTATTGACAAAGTGTCCCTCCTCTACTCCATGGTCATCATCTCCTTGCATAGTAGTTAGCACATCACCTAATTCACCTAGTGTAGAACATTCTATGTTACTCAAAGAGAAATCTACTCCTAGTTCACCAACGCGCACATTGTTTACACGATCTCACCGCTCCGCTAGTCCTACACGTATAGGCCCATTCCGAGGACAATTACTGCATCTTGACGTCGATCACCACATTGGCTTATTCCATGTGGGTGTCCATCACCTTCACCATCATCATCACGTAGATCTAAATCAACGACACATTTTTTTATACCACAACATTCATCATATATTCATTCGTTTCATGCATATAGACTTCATTTACCAAAGACAACCTTTATCTACTATACCTCCACTGTTAGATCATGGTCATACACTTTCATCATCACATGCATCGAATGAAGGACCTTCATCCTTCATTGTCATTGGATAGTTCATTCCTATGTACACACTTGGGGGCATAACATCTAACACATTCCCCCCATCATATTACCATAGGTACATCTCTCATCTTTACATTGACATACCTCAATCTTTTATCTTAGGCACATTCATCATATGTTTTAACATAGTCATTACCCGATGACACACTATTGTGCTTCGGTTCACACTTGACTATTGAGGGTATACTAAACATGAACCCCACACATTGCACAATAAGTAATGTTATCTCTCAAAATTGCACCTTGTAGAGAGATGATTACAGGTGTTCTAATCTTTCTCTAGATCTCTCTCTTTTGTAGATACAATGGAAACACCTCAGGTCTGTGGGTATACCTATTATTGAGGTGAGTCTTTAGTATCAAGGTCGGTTCCTTCTTGATGTATCCTAAACTAATTTTTGGGGTTTTGAGGGTAAAAATATGACTGTAAATGAATTGAAAACTGGGGTGATACACCAAAATTGTTGAGGGCTTTGACTGAGTACATGCACAAATATCTGAGAATGGATTTTGGATGCATAAACCAATAGTTTTCAGCAGAATATTAAGGCAGACACTTGATGTATTGAGGGAAAATTCACAACAATATTGTTAAGATACACATGCACACTAATATCATGCAAAAAATTACTAAATTTGTAACAGGGTAGGATGATTAACTAGGAATTTGACATTCACAAGGATTAATAAGACATACACAAGACTACAAATTATTGGAAAGGTAGAATATAATTCTCATTCAAAGGGCAAAATTGGCAAAATCTTCAGCACTCATATGTCCAAAAAGTCCTCTTGTGCTTTGCCAATGCACACAATATATAGCAAAATTATTCATCCCGCCCTTGCTAAAAATAGACTAAAATTGTACTCACACATGCATCCTATTTTTATCCTTTATCATGAATAAATAAAGGAATAAAAATAAGCATGCTAATACAATGAGGCATTAATAGCCTTGTTTACAAAATACAACTCAGTCAAACTGCAGTTGACTATTCTATTTTTAATAAAGTCAAGTAAATAATTAGCTAATAATAAACTTTTCTTGATGAGCAAGTCTTCTCCAATGCATGCAATTTATGTCTTCTAGTTGATGATGTGGCATCTACAACTTGATCCAATTGTAATTGCAAAAATAGCACTTTAAACGCCCTTGGATACACATGCAAAAATTAATCTCCCTGTAAGTAAAAATAATGCCTTGTCTCTTACACTTAGCAAAAGTTGATCAATTCCACATCACCCATTGTGGGGACCATTGTGAGCACATGTGTAATAATATTCTACTCTTATTTTGTGGAAAATAAGGTAATATGCCTTAAAAAAGCTCCTTGTACTCTGATGTTGACCTCATGTTTGTCTTCTAGTGGTCACATGAAGAATGCACTTGTGCACACCATGTTATTGTTTACCTTCTAAAATCTCCCACTATGGGGACCACCTTGTGATGTGAACACTTGTCTTCCTCCTTTCTTTGACTTGGCATAATACCATGATTTAGAATAAACATGGGGTCATCTTTTGAAATATTGTCATATTATACTCGGCCACTTCTTGGATATCATTGCATACTATATTCAATCACCTTTTTATTATCATTACATTATTTGTTCGGTCACCTTTTTTATTATCATTGCATTGTGATTTGTTGGTGGTATTTGATTATTTTGGCATATGTTATAATACCTTAACCAAGGTCAATGCAATGATCATTTAAGTGACGTGGGTTGGCTCCCTTCCCACGGTGACTCACCCTTGGAATATTTGGTCGGTGGTTTTCCTTAACTCAGGTTGAGTTGATTGTGACCCTGGGTCTACATTGATAACATAAATAAAATGCTAGTCGTTTATTCTGGTACTTGCTTCATCTCTTATCATTGATCTTCTAGTCCGTGGTTAGGGTTTCGACTTGGTGTTTATGTTGTGATTTCACATTTAATGTTGATTGGAATTAGACCCTTGATCTTTGTACTTCGGATCTTCGTCGTCGATTTGTAACTTGGTTGTTGGCTTGGGTTAACTCTCAATCGAGCTAAGCAAAAAAATTAGAAGACCTAATCATTTTCATCTTTTTTTCTCTTGAGCTTGTGGGAATGGGCTAACCCTTGGCAAACTTTTGTTGGCGACCATTGATGAGATCATTCAAGCTCGCTCTGAAGGCTTTTCTAGTTTCTTTGTTGGATTTCTAAACCATTGTGAACTTTTTTAAGTACAATCTCGTCAAGTTATTTCTTCTGAACTCGGTTTCACTCGAAGGTTTCACCCATATCTTTCTCGAAATAGGTAAGTTCTTGTCTCACTATTAATTTTTCTGAAAAATTGTAGAGCTTGAAATGGTCATGAAAAGTAAACCATTTTCTCCTTTTCATTCATGTATGCTTTTGGGTGTTTTACATGAGTAAATTTTTATGAATAACACTCGATATTAAATGAATTTGGGTTCTTGCTCTCTTTACTTGTAGCTCACTATGTCTTTGGTGAGTTTTGGGAGTTCTGAGTTTTCTCTAGTCATCATGCATTTAAATCATTCGAGCTCCTTTATTTGATGACTTTCAAGCTTTTGATAGATTGAGTCTTCGTGTTTCTTTTGAAAACTTCACTGATTTCGTTTATACTTGCAATAACTAGCCGAAATGTGGGTTTTGTATCTTATGCTTTCTTATTTTCTTAGTCAACCCTTAGACATTTGAAGTTTTGAACTAGAAATATCTGAAAACTCTTGTACTATGCTTTGTTATTCCTATGATTGAAGACCATGTTATTTAAAATGTATGGAATCTGGTTCAATGTTGTTAGCATGCTTGAGTTTGAGCTCAGTTTCTCCTTAGTTCTATGTACCCCTTCTATTAACTAAGGCTTGATAACTCTATCTTGACTTACTACCGTCTCTAGTGTGCTATGAAGCTCGAGCTATGCTATCTACTTTGACTAAAATTCTTGCATTGATTTTAAGATCTGGGTTTGCTTGTTTCTTCAATAAGAGCTCGACCTAAAAATTATCCTACGTTTTTGGGTTCAATTACTAATATCTTGATCTTGTTCGAGATTGTGTGTTTATTTAACTCTGCTTTGTAAATCTTATGACTAAAAACCCTCTCGATACTACTACAGATTTATACTTGGTCTATTCTATGTAAGATTTTGCATTGAGCTTTGTCTATTTCATTGTTGTTTCCATTTGAATCTACATCAATCGAGGAGAAGCTGCACAATTTTGGGTTTGATTGTCTTTCTTTGGAAATAGTGATTCAATTCTTTGTAAAACTTGTAAGTTTTTTGATGTTCAGCTAGCATCTGTTCTTGTGCATCTCGTCATTTCGCCGAGATCGAAGTTCTAATCTGTATTTTCTACCCAGAAGATGTATTTGGGTTTACTATTTTGATTCCCTAAAGCTCATTCCATTGCAACTTTTCTCACCATTTTGGTGGGTTCTCGAGCTCTCTTGATTTCAAATTTGGTCACTCACTTTTCTCATTTCGAGCTCCTTCGGGTTCCTTCTGAAGATGATCTATTTGAGGGTTTCAGTCCTATGGAGTCACTTGAGTCACATTTTTCTATATACACCTGGATCTGAGCTTTGATTTTCACCATTTTTAGTGATATTGTGTTGCATCATGAAAACCCAGCTCTATTTTTAGCTTGAAATGCTTATGGTGATCTACATGGTCACTTATGGACGAGATGTGGGTTTCCCTTTACTCACTGTTGTGAATCTTCCCTGCAATATAAATGGTTTTCATGTGGTTCACAATCTCTATTTCCATTTAGAGATGAAATTGTCTTACCTTTGTTGTTCTTGTTCTTTCATGCTTCAAATCAATTCCTTGATTGTGATGAGAAAGGAAAAAATAGTTTTTCTATTCCTATAAGAACAATACAAGGACTTCGAGTTGAGGAAATTTTGGTTTGCTTTATAATTGATGCTCAAAATTTCTTGAAAACTTCTCAAGTTATGCTTTTGTATCACTTTCTTGCACTTGTCTTGAAATCTATGAAGTAACTTTGCTTTTCTTCTAGATGCATCTGTAATCTGATTTGAGGTTGTTCTTAGCTCCGAAAATTGGCTTAATTAGCAACTATGGATATTTGAAGTTTGTTTGTTCTGTAATAGAGATTTGCAAGGTTTAGGACTCAAACAATACTTGAAAACAATTTTTTACTCTATTTGTAATCAATGATCTACTTTCTCCTTTCAAAACTATACTTCTGAAACTTGCATTCTTTGAAAAATATCATGTTACATTTTCATCTGCAAGCTTGATTGATGATCCATTCTATATTGGTATTGAGAATTTGATGGATTAATAGCAGAATATTTGATGATCTAAAACTTGCATCTTGTCCACCCTTTGATGCATAAGGACTTATGTAACTTATAGTTTTATGAGAAAACTGTGTAGTGAGGACTCTTCTTGATTGATGACTGATTATGTGGGTTTCATGCTCAATCCTTCTATCCTAAAGTAGGTTGTCTTTCTTTTGATGGTCTAATGAATATTACAAATTGATAATTGTTTCATTTTGACATACAGTGAGTTGAACTGTAATAGGTATTCTATTTTCTCCATATTCATGCCATTGGTGGTTCTCACATGATTTGTTCTTGAAACATGAATCTTGTCACCCCATTTATTTTATGAAGAGTTTATACTTTCAGAACCTTCTGCAACCCTTCTTGATTCCACTGTACTTGATCATCTGTTTCATTTGTCATGCTTTCTAAAAGACATTTTGTTCCTTGGAATTAGTTAGCCTTTGATTTTGATAAAATTTGTAACTAAAAATGGCTTGCCTGGAACTCTACATTCTTTTCCTAACCTCTGGAATGAGAAACTGAGGCTTAATTTTTATTGAATATTGGTACCTTTCAAATATGGTATCTTGCATCTCTTATGTACCTCTCTCTTCAGTTAACTTTTTGGATTGATCCTTTGTAACTTGTAGTTGCACTTGTACTCTTTGACTCTGAAGTTGATTCTGTAATTGTATACTAATTTGGTTGCATTATGTTCTCAGTATCTCTTCATTATGAATCACCCTCTACATCCTTAGTTGTATTGTAACTGAAGTTGTTCTTTATCATGAAGTAACTTGTATTTATCTGAATCTGTAGCTTTGACTATACAATGTATTATCTCCTTTCGTATACTATTTGATTTATCTATAGCTTTCAAGCATGTATTAGTTGTGAAATAAAGCATGATGGAAAGATGTAAAATGTCCATTTTACATGGTGAATCCCTGTCAAATTTTTCTCAGATTCCCTTTTCCATTCTGTTTTAGCTGTAATTTCTCTTATTCCAGTTGTTAGAAATTGCAGCAAAGCACTAAACCTGCATTTCTTTTATCGATTAGTACAGAATATCTTTGTGTATTTTAGCCTTTAGTTTGAACTGAAATAAATGTACTTTTTTGATTCAAGTTATAGAATGTAACACTTCTTTCTTCTTACTTGTACCTACACATTTAGATAAACTAGTTAGAAAACATTAGGCTTTTTGGCCTCTCTTTTATTCCATAGTTTTTTTCTTTGGTTCTTTATGAGTGAATGAGTCATGTATGCTACTACATAATAGTGCTTTTATCAGTTATGCCTTTTATATTCATGTAACTTATACCTCATGATGCTAGGAGATCCACTTACACGAAATTGGATAGTATAGGAATATGGATCAACCCTGAGCTTGTGATTGACAATCTTTCCTTTCCTTGTTTTCAGCACAGTGCCATTGCTAAGAAGTGAGGACGAAGATGAAGCAATGCTAGGGGTGGAAACTCATCAACTGAAATGAAAGAAACCCAATGCAATGGTGGGTTCTTTCATACTTCTTTACTTTCTTTTTTTTCATGCATATGTACCTCTTACTTCAGTAGTTGTAATTTAATTTTGAGTTACATCCCACGGCTTGTGTGGGAACATTTGAAATTCCTTATGAATAAAACATTGAATTTTGAAATAAAGTCATGTATTTCCTTTTGTATTTCAACTTTGTATATGGACTGTATAATGAACTAACAACTCAATAACATAATTGAATGTATTTAATCATGAAGGAAAGAACTTTAAAATACCTATAACTTTAGCAATGAACTTTGATCTGCTGCAATCTATAACCATGATTGTTGTTCCAAAACTTAACACTTCATCTATTATGTATTTTCAGTCTTCATCAAGATTACACATCTGTCCTTCGGGGCCTTTGTGTTCTTTTGTTGAAGACAATCATGAAATTGTAGACTATGTGATCTATTACGTTTTGTAACAACACACATAGCTGCAAATTACATGTAGTCATTAATTAATCCAACAAAACAAATATTGAACTGAAAGAATCTCCCCTAGCTTAGGTTCACTTCACCAATGCCATCCATCGTAACGAAGTTTCGAGTTGCCCATTTTTGCACGAGTGCAAAAATTGTCAACAAGTACTACACACCGCATTCTGCATTTATTCTACCTCATTTTGATCAATGTGAATTTACACATCATACATACTTTACATCTCATGCTAGTGTTCATCTCACATGTTTTATACTTCTATTGTCTACAAGTATAACATTGCATCCTACTAATCGTACATCATATATAACATGCATTCTATACTTGCATTACATTCTACACATTAGATATTTACACATATTACACATCATACATCATACTACTCTTCATGATACATATACAACACCCTCATGGTCTATGAGTCTAGAATTTTACATACTACATCACACGCATCTTACACTTTTCAGTCTACATCATACATTACATCTTATACATCATACATTACACACTTTACTCATCACATGGTCATATTTCATCATTGCATATACTACATCGTCTTCTACGCGCTACACTCACTACCCTATGACGTACTTTAGTTCCTCGGTCCATACTCGACTACCAAGGGTTTACAAATCAAATGGACCTTATCCTCATCACACGTGGATCATTAGACCTCTCATGCAAAAATACTAGGTTAGTGGAATAAGCTATAGTCTAAATGGTCACCTATTTCCTTCATATTGTAGTGGTATACACTTTAGTCTACATCAACACTCCCTTTACTAATCTTGTAGTGATATACACCTTAGGGTACATCATCACTCTTTTGATCAACTCATCATGATATACGCTTCGGCTATATTGGTCACACACACATCATCTCTAGGTCGCATATCATCACTACACATTACACAATCATCACAACGCACTAGACACAACACACACTTTGACCATTTCCCGATGACACACTCTCATTTACGGTTCATTCTTGACTATTGAGGGGGAAAACCAAATGAACCTCATTGCATACATTTCCATTCACTCGGGGCATGCGGCTCCTATCATCCATCTTGCATTCCATTCCATCCATCCACAACATGTTGCATATCATGGTTATTTTTACTCTTGCTTACATTTTCTTGTATATGGTCACTTTATTACACATGCTAGTTAGATATCTTGTATGTAATTTATCTATACCATACACACATGTGCATTCACGTATTTTTCTAGTTGTGATCACGATACAAATCTCCTACACATGACACTCGATGCTCACCTTCTACCCTTCCTACACTAGTCATTGGGGGAATCCACATTCGTACACTATAGGTGTTATTGTTTCATATTGTACTTAGCACTTTACGTTACTTGCTTATACATGCTTTTGACATACTGGTTATCTTTCTAACATGCTAACAAGTGCTTCATGTGCAACATTTTTTTGTAAGATTATTTTCTTCCATGGATATTTGTTTGTTTGTTACATTATATATTATTGCTTGTTATTGTTTGTGGGCTTTTCCCTATGTTTGGTGTGCACACTTTTTTTTTGATGTATACGGCCATGATGGCCTTACGTGTCTTATGACATCATGAGTGATTTACCATGCTTGCAACCCACTTTGGTGATCTACTTTGTCTTCTTGCGTGTTTACATTACTATATTGCTTGGTAGCTTACACATTGCTTTATACATGCATGTTTGTTCGTACTAACACTTGTTTTTGGATAGCCTTCTTATTTGTGTGCACATTGGTTTCTACCAAGTGCATTCCCTTCCCCTATAGGTCATAGTTACATATTTCATGGGGATGGTCCTCTTTTAAGGTTGCATTCTCCTATCAACGACATCGCATGCGCACCCAAAGAGGGGGAACATCATTTAGGGTTTTTACATTCTACATCGGTTCAGTTCAGTGCACTTTCTGCCCTTGGCATTGTGGGTTATATACAATGAGTGGGTTCAGACCAGTCTACGAACCTTGTACACAATGGATTTTATAGGACATGGTTGTCCTTAGCATTCTAGGGAGCAGTTACAGGTTAGAGGATACAACAAAATTCCTCCTACACTACTTCGGCTAGTGGCGTCGAATCACCCAAAAATCCAGTAGTACAGAGATCTCTTCACACCTATCTAGGGAAGTAGTTACAAGTTAGAGGATACAAAAATTCCTCCCTACACTTTTTTTGGCCTATGGTGTCGGATCACCCAAAAAATCCAGGACATGATATCCTCTTTCTACACCCTTTTCTCTCATCACGGATCAAGTGCACATGTTCCTTTTACACTTTTTCATACTTTCATTTCAGTATTTTCATTACTATATACATGATTTTTTGACATATATACATGTGTATTTGACTTCTTGATCATCTTCTCCTTACAGGTCCAACCGTATGAGAAGCAATCAGTTAACAACAACAACAATGGCGTCAACAACAACAACACTTTTGTGGTAGCACACACCATACTAACCATGTAGGTACATCACACATCAAAACTACACACATGTTTCCACCCTAGGTTCACTCTCATCACTTTTTTGTGCTTTTTCATCTTTAGTTTCCACGCTTTATCATCGCTTTTCACTCCACACTTTGTCTAGTCCTTGGACATGTTTTTCTCGCATCACTCTACATTAGCATTAGGTACATATCTATATCTACTTTATGTTACCAAGCATTCTTCTCACCAACATAAAGTGGGGGAAAATGTAGACACTAAATCATGCACTTTGGGTATTATTTAGTCTCATTCTTAGAATACTATTCATAATATTTTGAGTGAAGAAAGTACTAATCAACCCCTGTCTTTTGGCCTTTTTATTTACTTTTTGTTGTCATTCCCGACCTCCACCGCATATATACCCAGTTGGTTTTTGTCATTTTTCATCATTTTAGCCTTGAATGGGGCGCTCGGGCAAGATCTTGGGGTGCCCACAGTGCTTGGTCCCAATTGGGGCACCCCGATCCTTTTACACTTTCCTACCATTTTTGGGCACTTTCTAGCCATTTGAGCTTCTTATCTTTTTAGTGGTTGGCCTTTTCGGGGTTAATCATGAAATTAGAACAAGAGAACTATATAAATATAAATTTGTGAGACCATAATGAGGGACCATGTACTAGTCACTACTATCATCCACCTAGAGTTGCATCCATATAAGGTAGTTAGAGCTCATTTGCATCCATCTAGCTCCATCACAAGGGACAAGTCTAGTTCATCTGCATCACACAAGCATATGAGGGAATTTAATTCTATTCCATCCACCATTTTTTATATTTTTACACATAGTTATAGCTCGTTACTTCACAAAGTTTGATTGGCACAAGAGCACCTAGGGCATGATCACACACACATTCACATAGAAATACATTGGGTCTAAGATGTAGTGTAGCACTCAATTATTAAGTCCATCATTGTGGCCATTGAGGACAATAGGAAGCCTTCATTTTCATCTTTATTTTTATGGTTTGATGCTCTTCTTGGGGTCTTTCAGGTCTCATCTTCAATTTGGATTTCCAAAGAACATATCGCGTAGTCTAGCAAAGCTAGTGTGATAGGAAGCGAAGGCAGAAACTAACAAGCGAAACCTCGTGAGGAAGTTTACAGATATTTTTCATAGACCAGGGCACTCATATCTCATACTAGGGCACCCAAAGGTTCCCTTGTACCTATCCAGGCACCCTAATCCTCTCAAATTTCCCAAATCTACACTTTTCAGAGCACAATCGTTTCATCCTCCTATTTCTCCAAACCACCTCGTGACACACAGCTCTAGAAAGTTTGTTGAATCAGCCGAGTTCTTTCTAACTCTCCTTATACTTTAGGATTTTACATGTCTACTTTCTTATTTGTTTGGTTCACTTTCCATATTTATTTACTAATATTTATTGTTGTTCCTAGTTAGATTAACTTAATAAATCCACATTTTAGTTAATCACCCCCTTTGTCATTGATGTAAAACCACTTGAACTTCCCCTCCTTTTTACATTAATGACAAAGGCATACATGTACATGCAAGAAATTCACCTTTTTCATCTTCATTTGATCACCATTTGCTTAGATACATCAACCAAATGTCTTATTCTAGCTCTCAATCTTGAAATTTCACTCAAAACTGATTTTATTCATTTTTAAGCATAAAACTATTGAACTCTCCCGGAAAAGCATATACACATCCTAATCCTACTAAAAATCATGATGTATCATGGAAATACATCTCTCTTACCTCTTTCATAGATGTTAGAGCACATAACCTTCGTGTTTGAGCTCAAGAGCATGAGTTTCAGGGTTTCATACCCTATTTTGACCTCTTCGCAACCCCTAAGAACACCGTAGTAGGGCTATAAATGATGGAAACATGTCATGAAAATGCCAAAAATGCTGAGTGAGGACAAAAATATCATTTTTACCTTTACTCTAAAGTTGTTTTAGCTTGAGAAGGCACAAACTTGTCTAATCACATGCATCTCTTGACTTCTTCTCACCTTGAGAACACAGATCCCTAAATAGACCCTTCAGTAGTTTTGGAACCAACTTTGACAAGATCTAAAGCACCATTCACCCTATGGATCAACTTTCCATCACTCCCCTCAGCTATTACCATCTCATTCTAGTGGAAGACAAAAATATTGACTCCATATCATGATATCTTTCCTGAGAAAAGATCAAGCCACTTTGACAAGTTCTTAAAGAATTTTCTTAGTCTTTGTAGTCACATTTGGATGAGGAAATGAAGTTTTGGTCTTAACATGCTTTCCCTTGAAGAAAACAATCAAATCATACCTTGTACGCCTTGGAGACATCTACAACACCTTATAGGAGTACAAACTCATGTTTCCCCTATCATGGTCACCATATGCAAACCCGTGGCCACTCATTCTTGTCCTTTTACTTTCCTGCAACTCTTTTCAAGGATGATCATCACATAAGAAGCAAAGAAACAACATATGAATCTCACATCATTCATGATTTGACACAATTTCCTTCCATGATTCTTTACTTAATACCTAGAACTCATCATTTTCTCCCCTTGATTGATTTGGACCATGCACACTATTCACACCTATAGAAGCATCTTTACAATATTGTAGCATCACAAGTAGCATTTAACTTACCTTTACCCATTTGATGATCCTTAAAACTTGCTTCATGTAATCCTAAGATGATAATACCCCTCATGAATTTTTATATAGGACATCAGAGCATCAAGCACTGTCTCATTATGACTCTAACATCTAGAGACACAATTGGCTTATCACAATGCACACTAAGCCTTTGATACACAATCATCAAACAACCTTGTCTATAGGCCAAGCAAACTAGACACACCCTTGGCTTCTTCTGAGATGACATTCACTTTATAGATCTCATGGATGCCTCATAGATGGACTTAACACACACCACATACCTATGGAAAGATCATACTCTACCTCTTGCACATACACCAAACATGTAGCTTGTTATTTGGCTCAAGAGATAAATAAGAACATCATAAAAGTCTTATCACACTTGAGTTCATCTTCCTTGAATTCCTTAAGACCCATGAACCTTTTCACATATGTATGTCCATGCTTTTGAAGCTCATACCAATCAAGAATGGTGCAAACTAACTCCCATACCCGTGGATACTCAAAACAAACCACCGATATTCACTTTTAATAAATAACCTTCTATACTTCTTTACCGAGACTCCACATCTGGATGAGATGATACATGAAAACCAATCCTTTCTTATAAAGAACACAATTTCAATTCCATTATACCCATGCAAAAGCATTAAAATATCTCATAGCATGCCAAATGATAATAAAAAGTCTTAAGACAAAACATTGTTCATGTTGCTCAACGAGTAAAACTCTTCACAAATTTTTCCCTACTCACCTTCAAGGATCCATACAATCCTTTCATATACTTGATCATGCATTTAAAGCTTGTAGAAGACATAATGAAAACTATTCAAACAGCTTTCCATATCTTCATACTATATATCTTGATTACTAGCCCCAACTTATAAAATTCATGCCTAACTTTTTGATACTCACACTTTCATGGTGAAATCTTACTTTTATCTATACCCTTTTGGACATATAGTTACCTCCATAAACCTTGAAGACCGTGACCGAGGAAACATGCCTAGTTAGTAATACCATCTCTTACCAATTAGATCTTTGCCACACTTCACTATTAATTCTGATAATTGTCAAGGATTGTAAGAAATTTTGACATTAAAAAGGTCTAAAACCACCTAAATCTCAAAGTACATCCTGTCAAGATGCTTTGTTCCAAATTTTGGCTTTGGTACCTAGCATTTGCACCTTCAAAAAAATATTTCGTCATATCACTCCTTATGAACTTAGAAAACCAATCAATGGTAGAATCGAAACTTGAAGTTGCACAATTTGATATCAAGATCTCATCTTTTTCTATCAACATCCTCCTAATGTCCTAAGTACACATTTTTGATGAAAAATCATAGCTACCACTTACATGCCTAAATCCCCTCAACTTGCATTTGTCAACCTTCAAGAACACCGACACAAACCCCATTAAGATGATGGTCTAATCAAGTCATCATATTTGATGACTCAACACATCTTCAAACCTTTTAAGTGAATAATAAACAACCATTGATATGTTTGACACAACACACATAGACACCCATACCAATATACATACTTAGACAACTTGACACTTGGCATAACTTCTTGACATGACTCAATCACACTCTAGACTCAAAACTCATTTTATGACTCGAAAAACATAACATTCATTTGGACTTTATCAAGGAATATACTTGTGCTATGAAACATATGACACCACACAACCTTTTAGCCATGATAAAAAAATGGACTCAAATATATTCTTGGGGAAACACATACCTTTAAACTTGTCAACACTACCACTACCATCGACTCATTACATAAGAAGATATTTTACATGAATGTCATGACACAAAAACCTCTTATGAGACATCAAAATAACTCTTACATACACTAAGTCATCCCAAATAGACAACACACCATGATAATGCAATTTTATACTTCGAGAACACAAACATATACACTAAAATACAACAAGACTTAGATCTTGACATTCACAATCTGATCAACCATATTGAACCTAAACAACATGCTTAAGGACTTGAAATGACATACTTGTTACATCATAGAGGATATAAACACATACATAGACATCTCCCCTCACTCCAATGCTTCTTTTGAACCAATACACCCATAAGAATCCTAGTAGAGGCATATGAATACCATGAACACCTATAAGAAGGTCTTGAAGAGGTCCCAAGCCCTCTTAGACACCTAAACTATTCCTTCTTCAGCTTGTTTCTAATCCAAGCTCTGATTCATACCTTGCCTTGTGTCAAAACTTGCTTTTGATGAGACATCATTGATCCTTCTGGGCTCCCAAATCCTTCCTTGACTGTTATCATGCATTCTTAAACCTTGAAAGATTTTTTATTGCATTGTTCCCTCTTATTTTTCCTTTATTAACCATAAAAACACCCTCTAGCCACATGACCAACCTCATTATAGATGAAACACACCACTGAGTTCTTTCTTTTGCAGTTATCAACTTTTTTAGGTGATTCATTCAAAAAAATCTAACATGACCTTTTACATTGTAATTGTAACATACTACACTCTTATCATATTCACTCATATTGTCCCTCCATGGAAGATCATCTATAGTAGACCTTCTACACTCTTTTACACTCTTTTTCCCTATGACCAAAACAATTACATGTATAATAGTAGCCATTGAAATTTCTTTCATACCTTGAGGCATTAGGTTTCCTAATAGGCTTAGTCCTCTCATTTCCTTGATGAGTACATTTTTATTTTCTTCCTTGATGTTAGGTTCACCTACTTCCTTGCTTGGAATCAGGTCCTCTTACTTCAATTCCTTGCCTTTGGATTCCTCTTTGAAACCCAAACCAGCTCTATCACCTGCTGGTTTTTGTTTTCCATGTAGATCATCTAGATCATTGGAAATTTTCTCAAACTTTTGAAAGGACATAGTCTTATTTCCAACCTCTAGCAACTCAGCCCTTAGGAACTCTATATCTTCTTCAAATTTTGAGCACACACTTTATTTATCTTAAAAACTTGAGACAAGATACTTTACCTTCTCTTCTAATAATCTAATTGACTCATTTTTCTTGTTTGATTTAGACTTGTACTTTTATTCTAGCTTATGAATCTTGTTTTCATACTCCTTGACCTAAAGAATCAACTTCTTGTTCTCTTTCTCAAAGATGCTTTAACTCTCTTTGGATGCCCTCAAGATCATCTTTGACATCCTCTTCATCCTCATCAAAGTAATTGTAATAACCTGATATAAAATCACCTAATAAAGAAGAGCCATCACTAGAAGACCTTATTGCATCATTGGTCATGAACAATACCTCATTTCCTACATCCTCATGATCTAATTTAGATTCGAATTTAAAACACCACTACTAGCATCAGATAATTCATCATCTTCCTTTGAATAAAAGATTCTTTTTCCCTTCTTCTTGTAGTCAAATCTCTTAAAGTTATTTTTACCTTTTTGAACTTATGATTCTTCTTATTATGATCATCCTCATGATTTTCATCTCCTTCTTTTTCATTCCTATGAGGACACTTAGTAACAAAATGACCTACTTCACCACAATTGAAACACTTAAATGGAAGTTTACCTCTATACTTACCAGATCCAACATTCAATCTTCTATCCATCATTACAAAGATTTCTTCATCATCAATTTCAGAGAGCATCCTCTTTTTGTCCTTCTTGCATTTGGTCTTCATTTCATATTTGAAAGCAACCTCTCTCTTGGCTGGTTTGGAATCACCTATCCTCATTTCATATGTAATCAAAGTACCATGTAACTCATCCATCTTCAAAGTATTCATATCCTTTGCCTCTTCAATAACAGATACTTTAGAATCAAACCTAGGAGTTAGGGATCTCAAAAAAATTGAACAACAACTTCTTCTTTCACATATTCTCCTAACCCTTTCATGTTATTGACAACCTTGTCAACTCTAAGAAGATATGCAGCAATAGACTCATTATCATTCATCTTAAGACTCTCAAATTGATTTCTAAAAGTTTTAAGCTTAGCAATTTTTACCTTTGAGTCACCTTCATACAACACTTGAAGTTTCTCCCATGCTTATTTTTCTGACTTGCAATGCATTACCTTTCCCATATCATATTCTCCAAGACCACATATGATAGCATTAAAGGCCTTTGAATTGTCATCACATGCCTTCTTATCTACAATACTAGTAGAGGAGTGGTAGGAATAGTATAACCATTTTCCACAACTTTCCAAACATCAAACCCTAGAGACATGATATGAGTCTTCATCCTCAAACTCAAAAAATCATATTTTTTTCCATTAAATAGTGGTGCCTTGCTGGTAGATAAACCTCTATGATGACTCACCATTTTTGTGCTTCAAAGGATCTCCTTTCAAGTGATAAAAATTCTCCAAAAGGACTTGTTCTGATACCAATTATTGGAAGAAAAATGGACTGGGAGGTGAATCATTCCTTATAAACCAAATTTAATTTCATATTACTTATTTAAATCAAAAACCTCTTAACTAACCATTAATGTGTGCACATCATCAAATAACATACATGCAATCAACCATGAACAAGAGAATCAACAAAATAACACAAGATATAAGTGGGAAACCCTCATGGGGAAGAAAACCCACTAAAACAAAATATTTATATTGATATGTTTCAAATTTAGTGAGGCACCAACCCCACAAGGAGCACCAACCCTTAGTTTAGTAGAGCACCAACTCTATAAGGATCACTAACCCCTAGTTTTGTGAAGCACCAACTTGAAAGGAACGATAACCAAATTGTACCAAGCCAAGAACACAGATGCTAATCAAACACCACGATCAATAAGATGAAAGCAATTCGCTAGAATAGCTTTACATAAAACCTTTGCAAACAAATGAGCAACAATATCATATATTATTATGGAACTCAATGCAATACATTGAGAATGGGCCTTGCTTAAATAGGCAAGGAATAAAAATCTAAGAACCAGTCAAGGTCATAGATCAAGCCATAAATCAAGGAAATAACTATTCATCAAAGAACTAGTCAAGACCATAGATGTAGGAGAGAACTAGACATCAAGGATCTAGTTAATACCAAAGATCAAGGAAAAACTATACCTAACAACTAGATAATATATCCTAATATCTAAATAAGATAAAATAAATATCCACACACATAAGTGGGTGAGGATAAATACAATAAAGGTAAATAAATTACCTAGGTGAACATGAGCTAAGGTAAATACCTACTCTAACACAACTCCAATAGGAGACTGTAACCCCTCAAGATTATCAAACACCAACTCAACCACCTTATGAAAAAAACATTTGATTTTTTTTTCTGCCACAACTGATGGAGATCACAAATTCAGCTCACACTCCTTCAAACCCTTGTTCAAACCCCATGTCTTCAATCTTGCACAAACTTGCACAATCTTCATTTCTTAATGCATAAAACCCTTACACACAATCTTGCTATCATTATTCAACCTATCATACACCTTATCAACTATAAAAAAATCCTTCAACCCTGAAAATCAATCACACCTAGGTTGCACTTTTCATACCCACTAAACTAGTTGTAAATTACACCCAAAACATCACTTTTATAAGCTCTCCTTGATTCAAATTCAAAAGAGTTCATTTTACCTCCATTATCTTAACTAATTAAAATTCATAACATCACATTTTAATCATAAAAGCGTTCACATATGACCCACGTAGGTCTTCCATGCCTAAAAATATCCATCTTGCACCAAAAAGCCTCAAAACCTCATCACTAGAATGAGAAAAATCCACTCATACCAAAACCATGCTTATTAAAGCTCCCAAATTCACCAAACATGAGTAATATAGCATAAAAAAATCATACATGGTCTCACATTTACTTTAACCAATAAAATATTTCATTTAATGGGCCCACTGGCTCATTTCCTTCACAAAATAGTTGTTTCTAGCATCCTGATTTCACCTTTGGGCCTCAATACCACCCACAATGATCTCAAATGTGCCATGTGACCACTATATGTAAACCTTGGAACCTTTATAACACATATAAGTGAGTTATACCTCTTGAAACATCCATATACTCAAACCATAACAACTTTACACTTCACCAAAACAAGCTACCCAAAACCTAGTTTTGTTAACTCAGCTAGTTTACACCCTTTCTAATGCTTTCAAGACCTATAAATTCCTTAAATAATAACATAATTCATCCCTCTTCAGTTTCCAGGTTGTATAAAGCATCAATTCAACAATCTCATGCTTCAATCAACTCAATCTTTCAGAGAAACCTAGTTTTGTCAACTCAAATAGTTTCAGATCCTTTTTAATACTTTCAAGATCTATAAATTCATTAAATAGTAACAAAATTCATCCCTATTCACTTTCTAGGTGGTATAAAGAATCAACTCAACCATCTCATGCTTCAATCAACTCAATATTTTAGCAAAATTAGTCATGTCCTGAAAATCAAGAAACATTCATCTCTACAAATGGACCTAGATGACCCATCAAATATCATCATAATGAGAGAAAATTTGTACTATTATTAATCTATCTGAATCATATTTCCATAAAATATTTTAACTCCTTCCAACTCCAAGTGAAATTCCTTCAACCAAGCTCATCTCTGCAAACTTCCTCAAGGTGCCCCAAAACTACCCTTTGACTAGTATTCACAAACAGGGCACACTTTTCCATTTTTATGCATCACCATGACCTAAAACCACCATAAAAATAAATTAAAACTCACATTATAAGAAAATTTTCAATTTATTTTACACCTCCTTTGGACAACCTTGTCCCAAATTGAACTTCTTCATAAACAAGCCTATTTGAGTGGGGTACACTCATCACCACAAGCACTACCATACCTTTCTATAAACCTAGAGGAGTCCTATGCATCATAAAATAATTATATAATCACTATCAATCAATTCTAAGCACTTATTGTAATTTTTTCTCCTATCACTTTGGAGCTAGGGTTTCAAGCACAAAAAACTATTTACCTTCTTAACATTCATTCATAAAAATGTGACAATGAAATGAACTCATTATATTTTGAAACCTTATAGACTCAATGTATAAACATACCTAAAATCCACAAGGTCCCATACAAAGTACACAATTCAAGGTGAGCATCAGAAGGTGCAATTCAAGCTAGAAAATACCCTTTCTTGGACCTTGTTTCACTAAAACTAGCTTATCTTTCAAAATCCTCTTTAGAATGGCTCAAATTTTTCTCACGCCTCAAGACACCTATCTCGCATCATCTTCAATAATTTTTATATCTCAAATAGCTCTCCATATCTCTAGCCCATCTTAGTTGCATAGCTAGCGCTTAGGGTTTTGTGTTGTCTAAGCCGGGGTCAACTAAAATAACATTGTAACTCACCATGAAACCTCTCCAAAAGGCCCTAAAATACCTAAAACATCATGTATGACATCATTTCATTCTTCCAAGAGCTCACATGGCTCTACAAATCATCTTTGTACCTCTATCATCCATATGTGGTCCAAATGAACACTGAAACTTGGTCATTCACCCGTGTCTACATCCCGAAACTTGTGTGAATGCCTAGAAACTACCAAAAATGATCTCCATGCTTCCATCATTCTCCTCAAGATACCAAGAAGCTCCAACCACCATGCACCATCACCTAGGCTAGCTAGGTCACCTGATTAGGCTTGCTAGAACAAACAATTCTCACTGAATCAACTTATGCAACCAAGAACATACTTGAATCTCCATGACATCATCACTCTAAGCATAATCTTACCCTACTCCATCATCCACTTTTTCATTAATGGGATTTTACATCAATGACAACACCTAAAACACAACATGCCAACACTTGGACAAGGTGAAAACAATCATGGAGGATGGATAAAAATAGTCAAAGAGGACAATAAACTACTAGCACAAGAAGAATATCATGAAGATAAAATGGAAGAAAACAAGCAAGTGATGAAAAATATGATAAAATGGGCTAATAAAGATCAATTTTATCAAGCTAATTTTTCTTTTAGTATTGTGTATACAGGTTTGAAAGAGGAGATATAGAGATGGAGAAATCAAATGAAGGTGATTACTTCACGCAAGAGTCTCTATTTTCAGATTTTAAAGTTATGATCAAGAAAGAATAACAAAAAGAGAATGAAAAAATTGGAGTAATAGTCATGAAGGATGAAAAATCATCTCATATGAAGTGGGATCAGATGTATATACTCATGAACAAGGTGGAGAACATCAAAATTAGTCTAAAAACCATAATCCTATTCAAGCACATGACCTTTTCAAAAACTAGGAATTTTGAGGAAGACATAGAACAACTGATGAATACTTGGCATGTATGGTATATAGTCAAAGATCAATTCAAGAATATCAAATTCAATTGGAAGTACAAAAAGAATAAATTTAGGGAAAATTTCTCATTCCTTGGGAGTATGATCCAAGAAGATCTCTCCTAGGATCACATTTTGGTTTTTCAAGTCAAAAATTGGATTGTAAGGTGTTGTAGAAGGTCTTATAGTCATTAAGGAGTCACTAGGTGGAGTCGAGTATTCAAAAAAATCCAAATATTGTATTTCCCACTAAAAGTGTTATTTTGAATTTTGAGCTATTCTATGCCATTTTTGACTTGTGTTGTAAGTGTTAGTGGATTTAGTTGATCTAGTCATGTTTTGGAAGACTCCTAGAGTGTGAAAAGGAGCAAAAATATGTAAAATACCCTTTTCTATGTTTGGAACTCATGACATGTAAGCAAGAATCAGCTTAGGGTTTAAAAATATCATAAAAAGGATAGGTTTTATCTTGAAGGAGTTAGTTCAAGTAGAAGGAGTGAGTGTTCTGTGTGAGGATAAGGAGACTAAGTCTTTATATGTAATCATCTATAGATTTAATGGAAGGAGGCTCAGTTTCTTGATATAAGACTCGTGGCTTGCAAGAAATTCATATATAGCTTGATAAAGGTTAAGTCATAAAATTTTCTTAGACTATTTTATTTGAATTAGTCAAATAATTGTTTGTCGAGAGGATATTAAACTTATAACAAAGGAGAAAGAGACACTATTGGGTTAGAAGATTATTAGTCACTTGACACCCCTGCTCCAAGGTACTGTACCATTTGTTAGCTTTTGTAATTCTTGGAATGATTAATCTTTTTTGTGAAGAATAGAATGATGATAGGAAGCATGCAAAATTATGTGTGAATTTACAAGAATTGAACATGTGTATTTTTTGGTTACTTTGATTGGTATTCAGTTTTAACCCTCTAAAGCAGAGGGTATTTTGAGCACAATCATGCCAAAAAGGAAAGTTAGAATGAGTTGGAGGATATAATAAAAGTTTTTGAGTTGTGAATGGTTTTGTAAGGTATCCCATACCTTGGAAAATCTTCAGGGATCCTTACATTGAAGGAGAATAGTTTGTTGTGTTTGTAACACTCTTGAAATCCTAGAAAACCCCTACTCTTAGTGTGAACACAATCAAGTAAAAATAATTTTTCAAGTGCAATGAGTATTCGGGTCTTACTGTCAAGATCATAAGCTTTGTTAGGGATAAAAAGAACTTAGGGATAAATCTTAGGTATTGGAGTTGAACCTTGGTCTTTTTATAACAAAATTGTCTATACATGTTTGTGAGAAACCCTCACTAGGGTTTTAGAAAGAAGGGAGATTAAAGGAGCTAAAGAAAAAATTATCCATTTAAAATTTCAAGAAAACTTTGTGGAACTCATAGTTGATAGATTTAAGTGGCTAGAAGACTGGATATTGTCTTAATAAGTGGGAAAATGTGATAGTCCTTTCTAAGTCCGTAGGAGTTGATAAGGTAGGTTTGATTCCAAACTTAGGATTTAAGCCTTTATTCTTTGAATTGATACTTGAAAGTTTATCCATAGTATCTAAGGATTGTAAGGAGGAGAATTTTACGGTTTGAATTTGAAAAAATGATCGGTGTTTATGACAAGTGAGGACTCGCAGACCTTTAGAAGGACAAAGAGGCCTAATTAGAGCCTTGGATATTAAGTTTTGGAGGATTTATGCAAAGGAGGACACCTTAAAACTTTTTGTATGATAATAATGGCTAAATGGGTGCTCTAAAATGTCTTTGGTTGGTTAAAGTGCATCTATCAAAAGCTAGGCTTGAAAATAATGAAGACATGGCTATTAGAGCAAGGTTGACTATGGGAGAAGAAGGAGAAAGTAAAGTGAGTTCCCTTGAGATTTGAGAAATAAAACTTGGTAGTAAGCATGAGGGGCACAATGTGTGTCCAAATCAGATATTAATTTTATCCGGGGCTTTCTAATTTGTTCCCACAGCTTAATTTTCTCCTTCAACTTGCCCTTAAGAAGTCAAAAAGACATTTTTGAAGAGAGAGTTGAAATTAAATTTCTTGATTGATTTGCATGAGTTTGTTAATTTTATATTGGATATGGTAGACCTATGACACAGGAAAATTTATATGCATAAGCCAAAGTGAGCTATTAAATCAAAAATTTACATATCTGGAAGGTTTCTTTACTTGTGACACTAAGTCATCTCAAGCTTTAGGATGATAATTGGATCAATATAATCAAGTTATCCTGTAAAATTGACAAAGGGAAATTTTGCAGGTAACCATACCATCCATTTTGGTCCCCTGATAAGGTCTATTGATGTTATGAATGGCCTATAACTCCCTTCTCGAAAATCAACTTTTGAGAACTTGGTCATTTTCAACCTTTTTGGGTTGGGCGTAAGAACCATTGCTTCAACATCTTGTAAAACGCACCCATCTTTGCCTTTGGTGCACTTCCTGGAGTGTCAACACTCCAAATGTTGCACCTCCCAAAAGTGCGCCTAAGCACACCCATCATCTTGTCAACACATCCAAACCCATGCCTTGGTGCAATCCCCTCCATGTCGACATCTCTCCCAGTGCGCCAAAGAAAAGTGGTTGGCGCATTAAATGCGGAATTTTCTATATATATGCTTGTGATGAACTCCGTCATTTTCACAAGTTAAAAATTGTGAAAATTATTCCTCTGCACCTCTCGTTGTCCTATCAGCCCATGTGTGCATTTGTCGTGATCATGGACCCCACTTCTTTCCTTCGTCATTATTTATACCGGGTAAGTGGTTTCTACCATCCTTGTTGTTTTTATGGATGTTGGGCTAGGTGATTAGGATTGTTGAATAATAAAAATGAATCTAGAAGGAAAGGATAACACCATTTGCAAACCCAAGTACCCACTTGCAAACTCTCATTTTCCTTTTCTTCCAGATCTATAAATCTGGAAGGCTCGGCCTCAAAAATAACTCATGCCCATTTGTCCTTCACTCCTTGCCTTGCTAGGTTTTCCCTCCTGGACATCAAAATCTGAGCCAAAAGAGTAAAAATTGAGAAAAAGGGAAATCAGCCCACATAGTGAAACTATTTTCACTATGGCGCATTGCAAACTCCTGTTACACTAAACGCAGTCACGCCCCTTTGGCACACTATTTCGCTATGTTGCCCTTCTCACGCCCTATAAACTACAAAATTCATAAGCCATTCTCATGCCCTATAAACTACAAAATTCATAAGGCACAAGCGTTGGCGCCAAAGCAACTACAACAACATTGCATGTTGTGCAAACCCTTTCCGCACCGTAAAACTAAACCATTTGGTGCACTTGACCTTTGTGTCACACCTTCAGTAAATGCGCTGCGTGCCTCACCCTCATGCGAAGATCGCCACATCTGCACCAATGGCACACCCCGAGACCCTACTACACCAAAAAAATCTCGTCCCAATGAGTGCATATTCCTTGACATCAACATCTCAGAATGTTATGTGTAGCCTTTCCACGCCCCCGCCCCCTTTCGCACTTGCTTTCTCCCATGAAACACTCCCTAAAGGTGCGCCTTGCTTTTCAAAACCCCTACTGCCCTGCATAAGTAGTTGTGCCTTGTGCCCGAGGCTCATAAGTTGATAATTTTTCATTCTACAAATCTTTTATGGACAACTTGATGGCTAACATGGCCCTTCTACGTTGGAACTCTCTGATTCTTCTTGCAGAGCAACAACAATCCTCGAGTGCACTTATGTCTTCATCGAGTAAGAAACCAACCAAGTCCAAAGGCAAAGCCAAGTTAACAGAGCAAGAAATGAAGTATAAATACCAAAAGGTCAGGATGCCTGACTCACTTGCAGAGTGTGATCTCAATATCAGAGATTCAGAACTTGGGCATATAGACATGGACGAATTTTGGGCCAGAACCAAGAAGGTCACAGGCAGCCCGTGGATGGATAAATTGGTTAGCAGTGGTCTGTACTTTGCTGCAGGGCTCCCAATGAGCACAATTAATAATGAATTCATCATGTTGGTGGGCCGTTGTTACAACAAGGACACAAGATGTGTCAAAAATGAGGAAGGCAAAGTGATAATCAACCTCACAGCCTGACACTTTGAAATTATCTTGGGCATCCCCCACCACAGAAATTTTGTGGTAGTAAGTCAAGAACCCTACATGAAGACTTGGACCAATAATGAGGACAAGTGCATGTAGATGATGAACGAGGTGTACCTCAAGAATAAAAAGGTGGCGAGCAGGTGGCCCCAAGTCATTCATCGCAGTGATTTTTCAGAAGAGTTGAGTGACATGATCACCTTCCTAAGCAGAGTACATGGGCTCCCTAATGCCCATTACTTTCACAAGTGGATTCTCGTGTATTTAGAAACAATGAATAAGAATGTTCCCGATCAGCATTTTGGTTGGGGCGAGTTTATCAGTGATACAATCTCAAAACAACTTCAACAACTTTCAACAACTGGGAGGTTCTATATGAACTCCTATGTAGTATATGCAATTCTTGCATGAGAGACTACCTGTGGTTGAATCGGTATGGGGTATGGCCCCGTGTCAAAATATATGAATACTATCCAGAGTTGAGGCTCGAAAACATCATAGCTCGGTTCAAGAAGATCAATGATGTCTTCTTGTATGGCATCATTTACCTCTTAAGGCCTAACATGACTCATGGTTGGAAAAGCAAAAGCATGATCACCGCCACAAGGAAGTGGGGAGTGTTCTTTACGTAATTCCCCACCTTTACCTATCTCGATCTGTCACAACTTCTTGGGAGAACCCACAAGATTGCCGAGACATGCGGGGCCTAAACTAATCCTTCCGGTGTTATGTTTGTTCGCCCCAAAGAAAATTTTCATGGGTGGTTTATTAACCCATGGGTAATGGGTAACCGTTATGGGTTGTTTTTGGGCCCATGTTTTTTCGGTCTTTTGCCCATTGTTTTGATACCCACGGTTTTTTGCCCTTGGTTTTGATACCCACGGTTTTGTATCAAACTGCTTAAGTAGTTGTCTATTTATATGGTCTTATGCATATGATAGATAGATAAGCAAATGTATTGCAGATGTGTTTTGAATTCGGGTGTGAATTCTATAGAGTTTGTTGAGCATAGCTCCAAATGGATCTGGGTATTGTATTGAGAGAGTGGAGGCTTGTAATAAAATTTGAGCAAGTGATTCTTGGTGGATGTAGCCCAAATTGGGTGAACCACGTTAAATCTTGTCTCTCTGTGTTGTGTTATTTATTCTGCACTTTTATTTGAGATCTGTAATATTTTTTGCATATTAGTTTCTACATTGTGATTCTATAAGGGATTATTCTCGCATATTTTATCTCTTATTTCCTAACAATTGGTATCAGAGCCTGGTTTGGTTTGTTGAAGTGTTGAATTGCAGGGAAAGTTTTATCTTGAGTGGGAGCTATGGTAGATGATGGAAGATCTAGGGTTGATAAATTCAACGGGTAGAATTTTAGTCTTTGGAAGATGCAGATGGAAGATTACCTTTATCAAAAGGATCTTTATACTCCATTGTTTGAGAAGGTGAACAAACCCTCGAGTATGACAGATGCGGAATGGGATTTGTTGGATCGGAAGGCACTTGGAACGATTCGGCTGTGTCTTGCATCCTCGGTATTATTTAATGTTTCAAAGGAAAAGACTACAAAAGATCTAATGGATGCATTAGGGAAGTTGTATGAAAAACCCTCTGCCTCTAATAAGATATTTTTAATGAAAGTTGTTTAATATGAAGATGTATGAGAATAGTTCAGTAGCAGATCATTTAAATGATTTCAATACGGTTGTGAATATGCTAGCTTCGGTTACAATAGAATTTGATGAAGAAGTTAGGGCTTTATTAATTCTGTGCTCTTTACCTGAGAGTTGGAATAGCCTGGTAATGGCGGTAAGTAACTCGGTTCCAGCTAACTCGAAGTTGAAGTTTGAGGATGTTGTAGGGGTGATTCTAAGTGAGGAAATGCGAAGAAAAGATCTGGGGAATCTTCTACTTCAGGGAATGCTTTGACAGTGGAAACTAGAGGGAGACAGAAGAATAGAGGAAACCGTGGAAAATCAAAAGATCGGGCAAGGTCAAAATCCAAGAACAAGATTGTATGCTGGAATTGTGGAAAGCCTGGGCATGCAAAGAAGGATTGTTGGGAGCTTCGGGATAAGAAGAAACAATAGGAAGAAAACAAGGAGGCAAATGTGGCATCGGGTAATGTATGTCAGGATGCTTTGATTCTTTCTTTGCATAATATTACTGAATCTTGGGTTTTAGATTCAGGGGCTTCTTTTCATGCTACTCCACATAGGCATTATTTTGTTGATTATGTTCAAGGGGATTTTGGGCATGTTTTTCTTGGTGATGATGAGCCTTGCAACATAGTTGGAAAAGGTTATGTTCAGGTTAAGATGCAGAATGGGAATACATGGCTATTGAAGGATGTCAGACATGTGCCTACATTAAGGAGAAATTTGATATCGGCAGGGCAGTTGGGAAGTGATGGTTGTACTGTGATATTTACAGCTAGACTCTTGGAAGGTTACCAAGGGTGCTCTTGTGGTGGTAAGAGGTAAGAAGGTTGGAACCTTGTATTTAACCACTGATAATACTAATGATTATAATCTTGTGGCTTCAGATGCAGATACAACATTATGGCACTATAGGCTTGGTCATATGAGCCATAAGGGCATGAACATCATAAAGAAGAATTTAGCCGGATATACGTAAACAGTTTGGATTTCTATGAAAACTGCATATATAGGAAACATAAGTGAGTAAGGTTTCTCAAGGTTGGACCTACAAAGAAAGAGAGTAAGTTAGAGCTGGTACATTCTGATGTGTGGGGGTCGGCTCAGGTATCATCTCCTAGGGGTTCAAGTTATTATGTTACTTTTATTGATGATGCAACAAGGAAAGTTTGGGTTTATTGTATTAGACACAAATCTGATGTATTTGACACTTTTGTTAAATGGAAAGCCTTGGTAGAGAATGAAACAGTCTTAAGCTAAAATGTCTCGTGTCTATAATGCAAGTAATGAATGAATTTAATTATTATTGTTCTAAGAATAGAATCCGCAGGCAAAAGATGGTTCCAGGAACTCCGCAGCAGAGAATGGGGTATCGAAAGGATGAAACGAACAATAATGGAATGTGCTTTGGGAGGATGAGGTTACATGCGGGATCGCCTCTTTCTTTTTGGGCAGAAGTGGTGAGCACAACTGTTGTGTACTTGATAAACAGAGGACCCTCAAGTGCCTTGGATGGAGGCATACCTGAGGAGGCATGGTATGGTAAGAAAGTTGATTATTCATTTCTTAGAGTCTTTGGATGTGAGGTGTTTGTTCATATAGACAAGGATGATAGGACCAAGCTAGAGGCTAAATCAGAAAAATGTACTTTCATTGGTTATGGCGGTGATGACTTTGGATTTAAATGTTGGAGTATTAAGGACAAGAAAATCATTCGGTCTAGGGATGTGGTCTTTAATGAGAAAGTCATGTATAAGCAATAGTTGCAGGAAAACAGGGAAGAATCCAAGAAAGAATATGCAGTGGTAGAGGATCTTCCGGATGGGAAAGTGACCCATGAATCAATTCAGGAACCTACTCAACAGGAACCCCAAACTCCTACAATGAGGAGGTCTTCTAGGGTAAGAAAAGAACCTAAACGTTTTCTCCTTCTCTTTATTATTTATTACTCACTGATAGTGGAGAGCCAGAGAGCTTTGATGAAGCAATACAGGTAGATGTCAGTAAGAAGTGGGAGCAAGCCATGGATGAGGAGCATCAGGCTCTCATGGAGAACCAGACATGGGATTTGGTAAAGCTACTCAAGGAAAAAGAGCATTACAGAACAAGTGGGTGTTCAGAGTCAAAGAGGAAGAAGGAGGCAAGAAAAGATACAAGGCCTAGTTGGTGGTCAAGGGGTTTGCACAGAAAAAAAGGTATAGATTTTGATGAGATTTTTTCTCCTGTAGTAAAAATGACTTCTATTAGAACTGTTCTAGGAATAGTTGTAGCATAGAAGACTTGCACTTAGAACAGCTTGATGTAAAGACTGCATTTCTCCATGGTGATTTGGAGGAGGAACTATATATGCAGCAACCAGAGGGCTATGAGGTCAAAGGTAAAGAGGAGATGGTGTGCAAATTGAAGAAGAGCTTGTATGGCTTGAAACAAGCTCCACGTCAATGGTATAAGAAATTTGATAGCTTCATGATGGAGCAAGGTTATATTAGATGTCATTCTGACCATTGCGTGTATACAAAGAAATTTGAGGATGGAAGTTATATTATCCTTTGTTTGTATGTGGATGACATGTTGGTTGCAGGTAAAAACATGCAAGAAATAAAAGTACTCAAGAAGTAGCTAAGTGAATCCTTTTCTATGAAGGATTTGGGTGCAGCCAAACAAATCCTTGGTATGAGGATATCTTGGGATAGGAAGGAATGAAAGCTAACTTTATCTTAGGAAGAGTACATTAAGAAGGTCTTAGAGAGGTTTAATATGCAAGATGTTAAACCGGTTGGGACTCCTTTGGCAGGCCACTTCAAGTTATCAAAGGAGCAGTGTCCCAAGACAGAGCAGGAAAGAAACCAGATGTCAAAGGTACCTTAATCATCAGCAGTTGGCAGTTTGATGTATGTTATGGTGTGCACTAGGCCTAATATTGCCCATGCAGTGGGAGCTGTGAATAGATTTATGAGTGATCCAGGTAAAGAGCATTGACAAGCAGTAAAGTGGATCCTTCGGTATTTGAGAGGAACCATGGGGACAATTTTGTGCTACAGTGGATCAGACACCACTTTACGTGGTTATGTAGATTCAGACATGGCTGGAGATGTAGACAGCAGGAGGAGCACAACAGGTTATATTTACACTGTAGGTGGGACAGCAGTGAGCTGGATTTCACGACTACAGAAGCTGGTGGCTTTGTCAACCACGGAGGCTGAGTATGTTGCTGCCACAGAGGCAAGCAAAGAGATGATTTGGCTACAACAATTGCTTGAGGAGTTGGGGCATAAGCAAGAGGAATGTAAGCTATATAGTGATAGTCAGAGTGCTATACACCTAGCTAAGAACTCTGCTTTCCACTCCAGGATGAAGCATATACAGTTGAGATATCACTTCATCAGGATAGCTTTGGAGGAAGATAAGTTGAAGTTGGAGAAGATTCATACCAGTCAGAATCCTACAGACATGATGACCAAGGTGGTCACAAGGGATAAACTAAAGCTATGTTCAGCTTTGGTTGGCCTTCGCAGATGACAGTGAAGGGTTGAGAAGCTTGCTCAGTGGAAATCAGTCTCCAAGTGGGAGATTGTTATGTTTGTGGAGCCTATTTGCATGTTAGAATGTGGTACACCTTCTATGTGTTACACTCGGGTATTTTTACGGCGGTCCCACTTGCCGGTGAGCGAGCAGTCAGGGTTCGGGGTGAAGCCCCCGATGTAAGGACCTTCGGGGCTTCATGGGTGGTTTATTAACCCATGGGTAATGGGTAACCGTTATGGGTTGTTTTTGGGCCCATGGTTTTTTCGGTCTTTTGCCCATTGTTTTGATACCCACGGTTTTGTATCAAACTGCTTAAGTAGTTGTCTATTTATATGGTCTTATGCATATGATAGATAGACAAGCAAATGTATTGCAGATGTGTTTTGAATTCGGGTGTGAATTCTATAGAGTTTGTTGAGCATAGCTCCAAACGGATATGGGTATTGTATTGAGAGAGTGGAGGCTTGTAATAAAATCTAAGCAAGTGATTCTTGGTGGATATAGCCCAAATTGGGTGAACCACGTTAAATCTTGTCTCTTTGTGTTGTGTTATTTATTCTGCACTTTTATTTGAGATCTACAATATTTTCTGCATATTAGTTTCTACTGTTGTGATTCTATAAGGGATTATTCCACATATTTTATCTCTTATTTCCTAACATCTGGAGCTCAAGGCAACTTATCACCTATCACGATAAGCTGTATGAAGAGGAAGAAGGAGGAACTCCATTCCCCCTCACAAGTAGGTAGGTACAGTGCCCTCACAAAGTAAAGCTCGGAGATGTATGCAAAGCTTGAATTTCTCAATTTGAAGCATAATTTCCAGGAAAGGCCAACCTTCGATCCTCGTGGTTTCCTTCCAAGGGCAAAGATCGATCCTATCCATGTTTCTCGGATCGAGGATATCTACATCGACTCAAATCATGAAGTTGAACTCGAGACGAAAGGATCACTCCCGGTTGGCCCTGGCGAGAGATCATGCAATATGGCGTGGCCATCATCCCAAAGGATTTCCTAGAAATTGATCGGAAATTGATCGGGTTTACCTAGACATGAAAGGGGATGATTGGCCATTAGCAGAGATATTGATAGGAACAAAGCGCCTAGACCATCCAAGAAAGGGTTCAACCTACTCGCAACGCATCGAGCATTGGTGTAAGAAAATTGGTATCATCTATCTCTTGGGGTAGATTTTATCACATCTCCCCTGGGCAATGCACCCACTAAGCAAAAACACTTGCCTAAAGGCAAAGGGAAAGATAAAGTGGGAGAGGCAAGAACTGCTCAAGAGAAAGCTCCCAAAATCCCTCCTACTACTGCAGAAGAGCAAGTTGTGGACTTAGTGTCCCCAGGAAAAGAAGAAGCGGTAAGTGCTCCAACAGACACATCCACTTATGATGTTGTCACAACTATAACTGGCAAAGTACCAACCGTTCCCTCTCTCAATCTTCCTTCCCCTCCTCATGTCACTCAAACAACCGCTACTTTGGTTGTCTTCCCCTCCGTCTTCTTCCTTTCCCCCTCCCTCTTCCTCCATCTTCTCTTCCCTTGTGGATCTGTCCCCCAGCATTTCTTCCCTCATCTCACAGATCCCTTCCACCCCCATGGCCTCCTCTCTTGTAGTGACTCATAATCCTGTGAGCGTTGGTGTGTCGGCCCCTTTCTCCATGCCGCCACCAAGTGTCTCGACACACTTCCCGTGTCCACTATAGTTGTTCTTCCTTCCACCCCTGTCTCTTCTTCGTCCTCTGGTCCCACTCCTATAAGTCCAAGCTGGATCTCAGACCACCTAAGCCAACACAAGAGGAAAGTCTCCATTGCACCCATGGACTTCTCCGTCATCCCGGCTAAAGGACCAAAGAAGCAAAAAGCAATAACTCACTTTTCAAAAAGTGCTTCAGGAAAAAGGGTTATGGAGATAGCCTACCCGATCCCATAAAAAGAAAGAATATCTATCTCCTACAAATTTTACAGTGACCTAGGTCACAATGGGAACATCATCAAAGAGCCTGCAAGGAGAGGCCTTGTCAGCCATGGATGCCCTTTACAAGAAACTGCAAGAAGAAAAGGAGAAGAAGAGAATGTTAAAGGAACAAAACGAACATCTTCTCCAAGCTCTGCAAAGAATGGGCAATGCACCTCCTATAGCTGCCGCCGAAACTCCTGAAGTCCTTAGTCAAGAGAAGATAAATGAATATGCCAAGATTGGTGAATAAGGTGCAGTAGTGTCCTCTTGGAGAGAGCAGATCCTCAGAGATAGTGAGGAAGTAATCACGAAGTTCACAGGCCTCTACCAAAGTATAGATAAGGCAAACAATGAACTCCAGGCAATAGCAGGACCTGTCTCCGAAGAGTTGGACCATGCCAGGTTGCAACATGAGACATTCCAAAAAATGATCGACTGCCCAACCGATGACTTGTTAAAATTCAGCATCATTGATCACCCGCGAGCACACAACAAAGCGCTTGTCACTTTAGACTATCGGGTTAATCAAATGGAGTTTATCCTAGAAAAGATAGATAAAATCAAGGAGGAGGCCCTAGATGCGAACCATCAAATGGAGCAGATCGTCTTGAGGATGTCTTCGGGGTTGCTTAACGCATCGTTCACCTTGAGAGAAGCAAACAATGCTATTAAGATTTTTAAGGGAATTAAATCACAAGGTTTGACGCCAGAGGTCACTTTTGACCGAGAATCTATTAACAACCTTCTGGCTTGCCGCGATTTTTTCGGCTACTTGATTGAGGTAGGTAACAAATACTTCAAGCTCCCTGATAGGCTTAGAGATGAACGAGAAACTTGCGAAGTCATTGGGGACCACACAAAGGGTCCTGATCATGATCAACTTCAGAAGATGATTAGCAATTTTATGGAGTATCGAGCTCAGTATCATATTGCCTCTCTAGAGCAGAAACAAGACACTCCATTCGAGCAAAGGGATGATGATGAATAGGATTCCTCCTCCTGGGATAAATCTCATTTTTGTAAAAGTATTTAAAAGTATGTTGGCACACACGATGACATCATCCATGTTGCACCATGGGATGTTGTCATCCACAAAATTGCCCCAAAGTCAACATTTGACTTTTAGATATTTTGTAAATAAGTTGTTGGCTCCTTTTTGTCTTCTTTCTCCTTCTCCTTCTATAAATACTTGGATACTTGTAGTATTCAAAGGTGAACAATCTTGTATGAAAAATAGAAGTGAGGAGTGAAAGACTTTGAGCTTTCTAGAATGAAGAAAACATTAATACAATATTGAGACTTTGTCCTGAATTCATGTGTTATATGCATTAGATCTTTCTTACGTCAGATCTGTGTGTTTATTTTGTTAGATTCATATCTACTTTTGTCATTTTGTTTATTAGTATTGCTTTATTTGTTTATGTGAGTAAGTTTGGCTCTATTTACTACTGGCCCAAAACATAAACCCTCTGACCTTTCTACTTTGGAATTCATTTCTTTTCTCCCTTCAGATCCATATTTCTTCCATTCCTTCCTTCATTCCTTTCTGTTTTTCATCGAACTAACTCTACTGGGATGAGATCCCAAAACCCCCTGAAGGCAGAATATTGTAGGACTTGCACAGAATCCTGCTGGTAGAATAGCAATAAACTAGTTTTGCTTTGTTGTCTCAAAGAGGGGCTATGCCCTGCACACTGTTGGCCTCTCTATCCATAGATCTGCCCACCCGACAAATTTTCGGACCAACAATAGCTTGTGGATGAGTTGATTTGTGTTGGTGCTTTGCATCACTTTCCCCATCATACAAAGAACCCCCTGTCAATAAGGGTTGATCATTCTTGATGTTGACTAGGGCTAGTTTCCTCATATCAAGGATATACCTATGTATGTAAGGCATTGATATGTGGCAACCCTTTAAGGAAACTTTCAAAATAATTTCATTTTATAAACAATCTTCCTTCCACATGGTTCAAACCCTTTACAAGTCACTTTTCACTTTCTCGCTACCAATAATATTCTCCTAGTAAGGTTGAGAAGAAGGAAAAAAGAGTTCCTTTTATCACTCATTATATAATTGTTGAATATACATGATGACAAACATCATCCAATCATGATAATGATTGATTATAGCTTGTATTTCAGCTTTGCAATCATCAAAAGGTAATGTTTTCTACAAACTTATGGGTTGAAGTTGGACTTCTCAATGGAGCAATTGGTCAAGTTGTTGTAATTGTCTCATCTTTGTGCTAGTGGAAAACACACTTGAATTGCTATATTTCATAGCTATCAAAATTGATAAATAAATTGATCATGCATGGGATGCAAACAACCCTTCCAAGTTTCATTCATCTCGAGTTCAAAGGCCAACTCAATGCAGCTCCCATTGAAAATGACATGGGATATGACCATCTATAACAATCAAGGTCTTACATTGCAAAAAATAACTATAAATATTGAGGTTCTAAATGACATGAATTTTTTTCACATTTTGTTTCACCACCTTTCTCGTTACTATAAGTGATCAAAGATGACTATTGGCCTATATATCTAAATAACAAATAAAAGAGAGGCACACCAACAATCCCTTCACCATTTCTCAACCAACTAGACACCATGACCTCTTTTTCGTAAATTTGATTAGTCCTCATTTTCTCCTATTTTCATTTCTACATCGAGTTCCACTTTTTTCTTCCCTTATCGACATCTTAATTACATTGTTTGCATGCGATAACTAGTTATTAGGATTGTTGAAGGCAACACACTATGTATAATGCAATTCAACAAATAATTCAATGTAATGTAAGTGCCCACCCTTATCAATATCAATGACCCAATCAAGACAATATGTAAATGGTAGATGTTCTTCTCTAAGTGCTTGCAATTACTTTTGGCATGAGGATGCTTCTCTATCACTCAAATTAATAATTCATTCATTTCTTTCACAACTTACACATTTATGATTGTTCTCACTCTTTTCCTGAATACACTTATGTATTAAAAAACTTATTGAATTCAAATCAAAATCTTATTCATGTGCATGCCAACACACAATGAATGGGAAAAGTCAAAATATAAGAGCCAAAAATCTCAATGGATCCAAAATAAAGGTCTAACGGTGCACACAAAAGAGGAGGTTGGAAGTGTAGTATGGTTCTTGTCACGACCAAAACAATATTATAATGTTGGGTAGAAAACTAGAAATAAAAAAAAATAGAGGTAAGACAGAAATCGGAAGGAGGTAAAACATGTGAAAAGAGAGGAAACAAGAGAAGACATAGGAGATCATGTTAAATATCTATAAAAATACACAATATGCTCCTAATCTAAACTAATAGTTGACAAACACATAAATACACTCAAACAATATAAAATTATAATAAAACAATATAAAATTGTAATAAATAACTAATCACATACAAATTTAGGTGTCGGGTCTTCTCAAGACTTATTCCATAAATATTCATTATTTTTACATAATATTTTTCTAAATTGGCAACGTGTCCTTTATATGTGAATTCTAACCAATGTATTATTAATAAAATGTAATCCACTCTTAGCCTCTTTTCACACCAAAGCATCTAAATTGTAATGTGTTATAGGTTACCTTTGTAATGTGTTATAAGCAAAGAATATAGTTTTACTTAATGTATTTGTAAATTGTAATGTGTGTCAACACGTTTGTAAAGTTACTAATTATAATAATAATAAAAATGATAATGTGTTACAAGCAAAGAATTTACAAAATTCAAATTCCACCAATCCTCAAATTTACTTTGACAAAATCAAAGCATATGTTACGTCATGAAATCTTTTCCGTTCCGTTTGGACGGCCTGTGGAGTCTGGACGTATCAACCCCAAGCTTTCCATTTGTCGATCAAACAAAATTTCCAATAAAAACAATGACCCCACTGTCCTGTCGAGAAGGAAATCTGGCATAAATCTCCGATGATTCACAACGGCAAAATGCCAAATTTATTCAGACCTTCCAAATTCTCATATCTTTCCAACTGTTGATCTCGATCATTCTCGCCTGTCGCGGCCCCGCCTTTCTCACTTTCCCTAAAGCCGGCATTCCGTCTCTCTCCACCCTGCCTGCCATAGAAATATTAAAGCGTTTCCGCAGGTCTGCAGATCGAATCTCATCGCTATTGGCGTTTATTCAATCCAAGGAAGAAGTAATATTTGGCCTAACTAGGGTTTGATTTCGATGGCTAAAACCCTGTGTAGGTGTTCTCCGTCAATGAATTGCAGCAGCCACATGAGACAAGGCATTCCAAGGCCTGCGGCGCCTCCCGGGGTTCGATCCTACAACGGCTTGATGCGCCCGCAGTTGAGTCAGAGTAATTCGTTCAGGATGGCTGAATATTTTTCATTGTCTTCTTCTTCTTGGGGGTTGTGCGTAGAAGAAGAAGTGTTGAGAATATTAATCCGGCTGAAGTTGCGCGCAGGGCCGTTCGTTTATCGTCTCGATCGTGCGGGCCACAAAAATTACGGAGAAGAAATTTCGAGACAAAGCCCTCCAGACTCAGCAAAGTGACTTCCGCAAACGAGTGTTGAAATGGATTATTGTTACTGTTACGAGCTGATATAAGATAATATTAATAAAACTCTGGCTGTGGCTACGTCGTTGGTGTTTTATGTGTAAAATAGATTTCTATTGAAGTTATTCTTCTGTATTGCTTTTTCATTTTTAAAAATATTAATATGGAAACAACTCAAACGAAGTTCCGCCTCCTCGTACCGATTAATCAGCGAATAGACTTCCGAAATCAGATGCAATGTCGGGTCAAGAGTTTTTAGGCATTCACCGAGGGTGCCCACCGCTAACACCTCTCATCAGATCGACGATGTAGAGGGCTTGCAAAGTGTCATTGACATTTGGTGGTCTAATAGCCGTCTACGTGGGGGTTTAAGAAAGAAACAAGTAATAATCCAAGCAATAACCAAGTAATAGTTTTCCTAGTTTTTCTAACTTGAAGAGTTCCTCGCCTTTTCCTAGTAATAACCCAAGTATTAGCTTTACCTTTGATTGGAGTACTTACACACATTGCCTTATGTCCGGAGTAATAATTGAAAGTCAACGAATGAATGAATGATTTTAATAACGTCTACGAGACTAAACGGTCTATGGGACCAAGAACAACAACAAGACTTGTTTTTTCATGCTCAACAATATCCAAGATGCATCCCACTTGGGTGGTGTTGAGAGGCTTCATGACATGTGTAAGTAGTGACAATGAACAACATCGCTTTGATGGGGGTATACATAGTGATTGGTTTGTTGAAGCCTTGATTTTGGAGCCACCATGCAAGGATGAGATCTCTCACAAGCCTCTAAATGTTGGTGTGGTGATGATGGAGATGAAGGAGGTCAAGGTGAAGAAGAAGGTGGCAATAGTGGTTGTCATGGATATGAAGGGCATGTGGTCCATTTGTTTATGGTTGTAGAGGCTCGTAATTGAGATTTGTTGTCATTGATAATGGTTTGGCTCAAGGCGTTAACTTCCCCGCCTACCAACACCAAGGAATGCCTCACTTCTTATCTCTCTCAAGGGTTAAACTCCCATCACGAATGAGGGCACAACTCAAGAATTTCCCCTCATCCAATTTGGAATGTATTTTTCTAGAAGGTTTCAATGATTTTAAATTAAAAAAATTTAAAAAGTTTTTCTTACGGACTTTGAAGTTACTTTTTAATTGTTGAAGTGTACATATGTCTAGACAACATCACAACTTTTGTTTATATGTTTACATGTTAATGTATTCTCTTGAGGATTATGTGTTTACGTGGGCTTCAAGAGATGATGAACATGTATTTGAGCTATTGAGGGATTTCAACTATGTTGAACATCTCCCCAGGTTCACTTGTTTATCCCCTTTGAATCTACTTGCATTATGCATGCCTCGTGTCATGTGTGAGAGACTTTAGTAGAAATATCATTGAAGACTCTAATTCACAAGCCTTTCGAAAATGAATTCGTCATCATTTAATGATGAATTCCAAGATAAGTTATCACTTGTTTCTTCACTAGATTCGTTGAAAATATGTGGGGCCAAATATGAGCTCCAATGCCTATTTCACTCTCTCATAACCAAAGAAGTCGACGAAACATTCCCGATATTGAAATTCTAGGAAGAGAATGTTAGTTTGGAAAATCTTACTAACCTTTTGAGGTCCTACATCGAGTAACAATGCCATATAATTTCAAGCCCCATATCGAAACAACTCCATATTATTTTGGGTTTTATATCTAAATGACAATTATTGTTATGAATAAATATAGTAATAGTGAATCTATTTGTGTCATTTATTATTGGAAGGAAGAATGATGGTGTACATGATATGAATTGTTGATCTCAAGGTCAACAAAATTTTCAATATGCCCTTCAATCTATATGCAGTCTATGCATATGCAATTTTTCATTTTCTTGTGTGAACAATCCCTCATTATGACCACGAAATTTATGTAAGAAAGAAAAAGTAACGTGAATTAGAATATTGTTGTAAAACATTACTTTATATCTTCTTATTCTTTCATCTCATATGACAAACCATTTATCGGTGGTAGTTTAAATTCACATTAAAAATGTCCAAATAGGAGAAAGGTGAACAAATTTGTGAATTTTTCTCGAGAGATTGTTAGGAATAATTGTGATAGTGCTCACATTTGTGGTGAGAAATAATATTAGGAAGGCTACTATGTTTTTATTCAGTGAGCAATAAGTTTGTGGGTTATTATATTATTGTGTGAGCAAGTTATGAGAATTACTTGTTTACACCTCATTTTTTACGTTTGTTAACATTTTATCTTGTGCAAGGAGGCCCCGCTAATCCATTTTCTTCATGAGTGGGTACCTCAAGAGGCCTACCGGGATTGGAGTGTGATCGAACTTAGTCATATGGGCTAGACTAGAACATTCAAGAGATGTTTCCATAATACCATAGTTCCTTACCCTAGCCTATTTTCTTCATTTTTTTCACAGATTAAAACTATTATGTGCACTTGTTTACACTCATGCACATTATCATCCCTAATTTTGGTCATCCTTGACCTTCATTAGTATCTACATTTATGTTCTAGATTCCACCTCACAATGTTTTTCACCTTATGACCTTAGGGCTCCCTCAAAGTTGACACCATCACCCATGCACAATGGCATGAAGTTTGATTTCTACCATGGCCAACGTCATTACCCATGGGTGGTTATGTCAAGCATATATGCTTAACCACACTTGTTATTAATTAATCAATTTTTAAATCATCCCAAAACATTTCACTTACTTGCACATTGAACAATTACGCATATATTTCACACCCGGTTACTAGAATTAAAGTTTTAGAGCTAGCTATTTTGTATTTGGTTCACCGCAATGAGCTAAAATTGGAGGTTTCTACTTGAGCTTTCCCCTTCTCCATCCATACAAATTGTCTCTCGGTGTTATTATCTCTAGGGAGGATCATCCATTAATAACCACACTTTGTGATTTAATAGAATTAAATTTTTATCATAGGATTGAGATCAAACATATATAATCGTAATAAACAAGACTATCATGTAAAAGACAAAAAAGTGTGTACAATAGGGATATAAGAGTGACTTAGCTAGTATTTAAAGATCCAGATTGATTCTAGGCTGGATCTTGAGTGGAACAAGTTGGATCTAGATTAAATATGCTTCGTCTGAAGAACTATAATATGAAACACCTTTGGACATAACAATTTAGAGAAGGATAGGACCTCTCGATGCTAGTGTTCGGAGAATTCTTTGCTTTTGATCTTCGCAAGGTCTGAACTTGTCTTCTTCCTTTTTCTCTTTGTCGCATCCACTTCATTATAGGGTTTTACTATCACACCTGAAACTGTAAAACAAACTCTAGCTACCTATATAAGGCTCAAGAAAACATTAGATGGAATAAATAATGCATATGTTGAGTTGGACTAACCTCGACAGTCACCTCAATGTGATTGTCACTGAGCGCTACACTACATTTTAGATTCTATGTAGTTCTAGTGTGCGTGTGATTGAATTGTGTCCCTTAAAGCTAGGTTTCCATTGTCTAGTCGCACCAAGATAGAGGGATACAATTAATTTACCCCCAAGAAGGATGTGTGAGATGGAATTCATAAATAACCCCTCCTATGTAGTGAATAATGCAGCCCAAATGTATTCCTTAAATGTTGCTCTTTTCTCAAGTAGTAGATAGGAAGTAATAGCCCAAAATTCTCCCCGCATATAATAATAATGAGTGTAGACAAAAATTCACACACTTTAGGCATTATTTAGTCATGGTCTCATTCTACTATTCATATGGTTTTTGAGTGAAGTTATTACTAATTAACCCATGTCTTTTAGCCATTGTACTTTTCTTTCTCATCAAATCATCGCTAACCTTCGAACATACTTGCCCAAAGATATTTTTGTCATTTGCATCATTATACCTCATCGATCGGGTGCTCGGCCCCATACTCGGGTGCCCTAGTCCCATTCGGGCGCCACGAGCCTTTTACACTTTCCTACCACTTTTTGGGCACTTTCTAGCCATTTGAGCTTCCTATATTTTTAGTGGTTGGCCTTTTTGGGGTTAATTACAAAATTAGAACAAGAGAACCATATAAATATAAAGTTATGAGACCATAATGAGGGACCAAACACTAAGCACTACTATCATCACCTAAGGTTACATCCATCAAAGGCTCCATTTGTATCCATCTAGCTCCATCACAAGGCACAAGGCTAGTTCATCTGCATCACAATGCATAGGAGGGAAGTTTATTCTATTCCATCTACCATTTTATTACATTTTTACACATAGTTATTTCTCACTACTTTCACAAAGTGTGACTGGAAAAAGAGCACCTAGGGCATGATTACACACACACACACACACACACACACATAGAACTACATCGGGTTTGAGATGTAGTGCAGTGCTCAATTAGTAAGTCCACCATTGTGGATGCTTGAGGACAATCTAACCCCTTCATATGCATCTTTATTTTTTTAGGGGTTTGATTCTTGTCTTGAGGTTTTATAGGTCTCTACTTCATCACTTATTTTTAGGAACATATTGAGCGATCCAGGCGAGACAAAGTGCAATATGAAGCGAAGGCAGTGCAATCACTCAATGACACCTCAGAGGAAGGTTACAAATATTTTTCACAGACTAGGGCACCCAATTATCAAACCAAGGCACCCACAGGTGCCCTTATCCCTCTCTAGGCGCCCCAGTCCAGCCTACTATCCTAGATCTGTGTTTTATGGAGCTTTTGTGTAGTCGTTATGACATTTTGTTCATATGATCTACACCGCAACACAGTCCAACACCTTCATCAAATCAGCTAAGCTTTATCTAACCATCCTTACACATTATGGTTTTACATTTCTACTTTCTTATTTACTTGGGTCATTTTATTTACTTACTTAACTTTCATTTAATACTTTACATAACATTTGATTAAGCTAGAATAGATTCACTTATTTCCATTTTAGTTAATGAGTAGGTTGTATATGTATATATACATTGTGTGTGTGTGTGTGTGTATGGATTCCTTGTTTAAATTTTGACACTTAGTGACACGAAATACTGGTCCATAGAATTAGAAAAGACCCAAAATTAGGTACCTAATGGTAATTTAGAAAAAAAAAAAAATGGAAAAAAAGTGCCTATAAGGGACACTAGCGCCGGTGGTAGTGTCCTTATTGGGAGGTATTGTCCCAAAAGCTAAGAAATAAAAATAAGACCAAGAACAGGGACATGGATTCATGTGACTCAACCAAAAGATGTAAATCCAATAAGTATAAGACAATATTACAATCAAAACTAATCAAAAGCAATGGAAGGACTAGGACAAGGTGTCACTGGTGTCTAATCTTCATACTTAGAAATTATGTATACAACAACCTATTAGAGGTGTAATGATTTTCCCCCACTTTATGTTGGTCAATGAATATTTGGTAGCATAAAGTATATAAGAAGAACATAACTTGTGGATAGCCGAAGGGAGTTATAATCGATAGCATGTGGAATGAGAATTGTACTTGATATCATGCCTAATGAAGATTGTGAAATGTGTATTATGGAAAAGAGGATAAGGATCCTAGATATGACCTTATGTGCATAGTGGAAATGATGCCTACATTTTTTCATTGAATATTTCATTTTCCTCGGTGTTTTGTGCTTAGTATTGTTCCTTGTTCCATTTGTGCTTTTCCTTTTGTTGGAGTAAGGTCGGACCTACAAAAGAATATAAATGTAGTCAATGCCCATGATAAATAAAATTGAACTTTAACTTGGTAAATGTGAAAATAGAAATGTGTATTAAAAAATAAGAGAATCAAGGATGGAATACAACTAAATGTTGTGAGATAAGAGATTAAATAGTTATTGTATGTTTATTGCTTTGGAGATGGCTAGAAAATTACCGAGGAATTAGGCGTCATGTTGCCATATTGAGGTTTTAGGCATCTTGTTGCCAAGGGAAGAGTATTGGGAGAGTTATAGGTTTTCCCTCAAACTGTTAACTCTTTCCCACGGATAAGTGCCACTACAGATGGTCACAAACCCAATAGAAACTAGTCATGGATGACACATCATTTCAAGTGGATTGTTGTCCTACATAATCCGTAGGTTCCATTCCTTATTTGATCTCGAGAAAAAAAAATAGTTCCCTTTCACAAAGAATGTAACTTGCCACTTTGTCGGGGTATAACAAAGGAGGATTACCGTATACCCCCCCTCCCCCTCATTATTGAATTCGGGGAGACCCCTTGAGGGGTGAGAGGAGACCCTACCCCCTTTGTCTTATCTTATTCGAAATACGTAAGGGACGAAGTACCCTCCTATCCGAAGGACAATATAATAGAGATGGGGGGTCGAGCCTATCCATCTATCTCCCTCTCCCCTATTTAGATAAATAGATGGTGGTCGAGAGCCTCCTATCCATCTATCTCCCTCGACCAACAGGGAGAGGGTTTCCCATATAGTTCTAGGATTTATGCGCTTGCCGAGGGAGATAGTGTTATTATAGCTACGCACTCGACTACCTAGAAAGGGAAGGACTTTAGGCGAATAGGGCCTATCCATCATACCTAGATCTATATAGAGATGGCCCCGTTTCAATCGACCCGATTGACGGGAGATGCTTATTGATCTAAAAAGAATCTATAAGCTTGCACACCTATTAATTAATCACTTTGGTTAATTAATAAACCCAATCAATCCTCATGAGTCATTAGAAAACAAACTAAACTCTCCTAAATTAAACTCGACTACTTCTCAACCATGTTTATCCATAACAAACCTAGCTTTGCTATTATCCCACATACAATATGATGCAAAGTTTCTTCAAACCATTGGGTTATAAAAGGAACCCTCCTCTAACCTTTCTACTTATACGATGCATGTTTATAGCTAATATATAGACATTTTATCTTATAGTATATTTCGTTTGAGCTAATAGCCTCATTCTTTTATTTCATCCATCCAAGATTTTGGGTCATATGGAGAGAATCAAAATGGTTTTGTAGCCATACTTTGATGAGCCTCCATTCCCAAACCCATGAAGATCAAACAATCAAATTTGATTTTCATGGATCTATGTAGGTCCATTTAGTGTTTTTGGTGATCTAAAGAGTGGAGATTAAAATTCTTAGCATATTAGTTTGATTTCTATTTCAAGTTCTAATGCATTAATGTTGGTATTTAGTCTTGTTTAGCTCTTAACATGATGATCTTTATGTGTAGTTCATGTTTTAAAACTATTAAGGTGTTAATTTTAATTCCCTTTAGATAGCTAACTAATACATTGATACATATGGCATGCACGGTGAGACTTATTCTATTGTCTTTTGCACATAATTTCAAGTTTTTGTAGATATGTGTCAATTTTGATTACTAACCCTCTTTTGCACATGTCAATCTAACTTATTTTTCTTAACTTGTTTTGCTTGAGTTTGCATATGTTGATTCTTCCTTATAGGTATAAAGGAGGTGAAGTGCTGTCAAAATTAGATCTTGATGGGAAAATTTCAAGATTTCTCCATGTTTTCATGTTTAGAGCTTCATTTTCAACATTCTACATGTTAGTTTTGTCAATTTCTTGAAAATCTTATATTCTTGAGCATGTAGGTTAGTGTTTGATAGTGTTGAATCTTCTATTTACATATTAATTTGGTGGGTTGCTGTCAAAATTGAATCTTGGTGAGAAATTTTTAATATTTCTCTATGTTTTCATTTTTAGAGCTTACTTTGTCATTAATTTGCATGTTAGTTTTGTCAATTTCTTGAAAATGTTAAGTTTTTTTATCATGAATGTTAATGTTTGATAGCGTTAAAACTTATACTCATATACTAATGTGATAGGTTGTCAAAATTGAATCTTGGTTGGAAGAATTTGACCTTTTTGCAGATTAAGGGATGTTTTTTCACATTTTTGAGTACATGTTAAGTGCATACCCGTGAGCATAAGAGTATATGTGTAACCCATCTTCCAAGACCATAACTTTTGCTCCCAAACTCAAAATGAATCCTTTTTTTTTTTGCGTTGGAAAGGTATTGAAGTGAACTATGCAATGAAAACATAAATTTGGGATTTATACTTACAAAAATTGTAGGGTTTTCATTTATTGTAAAACTAGTCATTTTCTAACATGTCTAATGTTTTGATGAATGTTGTATTTCCATGATTTACTTGATTTAGACAAAATCTTTTGTATGCTCTTCTCTTGCACCTTTTGGTGATCTTGAGAATAAAAAATAACTTTGATCTCTATCTTTTTAACATTTGGATTAACTTAGAAATTTGATTATTCATTTTTCTTAAGGGAATGAACCTTTTACAAAGTATTTTTTTAATGGTCCTTTGATTTGAAGTTTTCCATTTCTATCTAGTTGGGCTAAAGTTTGTGTATGCTCTTCTCTTGCACCTTAGGGTGATATTGAGAATCAAAAGCAAATTTAGTCTTCATTTTCTAACATTTGGTTAATTGGAAACTTCATCTTTCATTTTTGGCTTAAGGGAATAAACGTTTATAAATATTTTTGTATGGTTCATTAATTACAAAGCTTTCATTTACTTTTTAGTTGAATTATTTGTTGTGTATGCTCTTCTCTTGCATCCTTGGATGATCTTGAGAATCAAAAGCAACTCTTAATCCTCTTTCAAATAATGTGATTTTCTTAGAGAACTACTAACACTGTTAGAGTAGGTATTTACCTTAGATCATGTTCACCTAGGTACTTTATTTACCTTTATTGTATTTATCTTCACCCACTTATGTGTGTGGATATTTCTTTTATCTTATTTAGATATTAGGAGATATTATCTAGTTGTTAGGTATAGTTCTTTCATTGATCTATGGTATTGACTAGATCCTTGATGTCTAGTTCTCTCCTAAATCTATGGTCTTGACTAGTTCTTTGATGACTAGTTATTTCTTTGATTTATGGTTTGATCTACGACCTTGACTGGTTCTTAGATTATTATTCCTTTCATATTCAAGTAAGGCCCATTCTCAATGTATTGCATTGAGTTTCATAATAATATATGATATTGCTGCTCATAGTTTGCAAAGGTTTTATGTAAAGTTATTTTGGCGAATTGCTTTCATCTTATTGATCATGGTGTTTGATTAGCATCGTGTTCTTGGCTTGACACGATCAAAGGTTATCGTTCCTTTCACTAAAGCTCGAGTGCATGACCTAAAAATGTTTTTCAAAGAAAGAAGTTTGAAACAAACTTTTATAACTACATGTATGTTGTAGGTTGCCAAATGATGAACGACTAAACCACATTATGTCTAAAAGATAAAAAACACACCACATTCAAAACACTTGATTTGCAAGTTCAGATAAGGGTATGCCCTATCTACTTAAAACTAGGACATAACCCCTTTGGCATAATCCTTAAGCTACAACAATGGGGGTGGTGCTAGGAACCCTAAATTAGTCCACACAAGAGGGAACCTTTTGGATGAAATGGGAAGTTCTTTGCACACCTACTTGATTAGTATACACATGACATTTAACGTCACTCTAAAGTTATTCGTATCACAACCCCACCGAGAGTGCATGATGGACACATTTATTACCTATTGTGCTTGAAGGGGGTAAAGTAAAGTCGATAATCCTTAGGAAACCTTGGAAAACCGAGCTCTCTCTTAGATAACTTTTGATACCTAGTTGAGTGAACCACCTAGGAAGTTATCTTTGACCAAGATCCAACTTTGACCATTTCAAACCAATTTAATTCTAGATCCATTATTCATCACGAAACGTGTGAAGCGTTACTTTTTCTTAGTTTTTCACTCGCCCTAAGGTGAGGAGAAACTATGCCAAAGTGAGGCTAACATTTTTCACCCCCAATTGATCTACTTCCTTCACTTTCTTTTAACACTTTGTTGATCATAAGAAGAGTGACTACCCTTGTGTTGTTAATTGATTGATGTTGCCACTTTTGTGTTCATTTATGTTCATCCGTGTTTGCGGATGAGTTGTTAAACATCTAAAGTGCATGGAGATGTTTTCATATCATTGGTAGCATTTTTTATCTTGATACCCAAGTCAATATTGTCAATCGTAGTTAGGTGTGATTCATCATCTTGATTCTCCTTTGAATTTTTATCTTGTTTGTATCGTATCGCAATAATTTTGATACTTACATCTTGTTTCTTGCAAACTTGACCTAAGTGTCTAGATTGTAACATTACACTACACGCATCGTAACAATTCCTTGGTATACTCTAGCCTTGGTTTTCTTTCAAACATTACCTTGATTTTGAAAGGTGTTGTTGTTACCTTTGTGTGCATCATGTCAATATTATTTCGATACTAATACCTTACTTTTTGTAAATTTTGGTTAACGTATCTTAATGGTATTTTTGCATCGTTCATATTTGTAACTCCCACTTTTTAAGATATAGGTCTTGATTGGACTTAAACTTGCTTTTAGTATACCTTGCTTGGAAATCATATCAACCTTTTGTTATTACTTATGTCTTGTTCATTTTTGAACTTGGCATAAGTGGTGACATTTTTTTGGTCATCTTACGTGTCAAACTATTATTGATTGGACTCTTAGGAAGTAATCCATTTGAATAATTGGTTTACCAACAAATTTGTGTGATTGTGTCTCATTTTTCACATTGAATTATCCATTTTGGACAATCACTTTGATCCATTGATTCTTTATCATTCATTATTCTTTGGTCATTAATTTGGCTTTGTGTTTTGAACTCACGTGATTGTTCCTTGTGTTTATCCGCCTTATATACTCATTTCTAGGAAAATCCTTTGGGTCTTTGATCTTCTTTTTTTTTCCTAATTTCATGATCACTTTTGAACATATCTTTCAAACCTTGGCAAAAACATTTCCTATCAAGCAACTTTTGCATCAATCAAATATAGGAAATCTTTCCTTTGTATCCTTTATGTTGCTAAAATTTTGATCAATCCTTTGACATTTACGCCTCCAAACCTATTGGATTATCAATCTTGATTCATTACGATGTATGTTTTCCTTAGCTTCCTTTTGGAAAATCACATAATCATCCCCATCTTTACAAAATGTCTAGTTGGTTATCGTTATGCTACCCAAATCAACATGAAACCTTCTTCACTTTGAAGAAGTTTTACCATAAAATTTAGGTCTAGACCTTTGAACCCAACACATGCTGAAAATAATTGATTATTGCAAGGTCCCTTATACATACAACAATAAGAAATCAAAGTTTTAGCATTCACATCAAAAGATACCCATCATGACCAAACCTCGTTTGGTTCTTCACGCTAGAGAACCCATCTAGGTAACTTGTTCCCCACCTTCATCTCATAGTCGATGGTATGGGAAAATTTTGATCCAAATTATTATTTGGGTTCCCCCCACTCTTCTTCTAATTATAATCCAAACATTTCCTCTTCTTCTGAGGATTTCAATCCAAATATTTCCTTTGATTCTTTTGATGATTCGGATCCAAAATACTATTCATTCATCTCATTCGACTCTTAAGTTGTAGTCCTCCCCTTCTTCACATGACCTCCTTCATCATACTTCTACTGTGATTTTTGAGTCCCCCCTTTCTTTGCAAGACCTCCTTTATCATTCATCCAATTCAAATCCTAAGTCGTGGTCCTCCCCTCCTTCGCAGGACCTTCTTTATCATTCATCTAATGCGATTCTTGAGTCACAGTCCTCCCCTTCTTCACAGGACCTTCTTTATAAAACATCTAATGTGATTCTTTAATCGCAGTCCTCCCCTTCTTCACAGGACCTCTTTTATCAGTCACCTCAACAAAATCTTCCTCCTTTGAAGATTCATGTGACTCAAAGTCCTTCTAGTCAATCATCTAAGTCGACTCCTACGTCGTAATCTACATGGAATTTTGGATAGAAATCCTCCTATTCTTCCTCCATGATGTCGTCTTATAGGGAAACCTATACTAATTCCAAATCCACATTCTACTCATGAGACATCTAGCCTTAATTCTACTTCGTCTCTTGAGTCATCTTCTTCTATCAATCATCATCAAACATCTTCTAAGTCTTCCACACCAGTTGGACCTTTTTCTTCCAATCAAACCCCTGTGGTCGATCAACAACCCATACCAATTGATTTCTTTTAGAATGAAGGAGTGATCATGGCCTTTATAGGGGCACATGAAGATATCCCTCTAACAAATTACAAGCAAGTATTCTCTTTAGACTTTGATGCATCCATGTATTGTGAGGAAAATTTTGATTCCTTTTATCAAGAAACAAAGGAAGAGCCTCAGATCATCATGCAACTTGATCCTCCTCTTATTCTTCCATCTTCACATTCTTCATTACGTGATGAAACTCCTGGGTCTTGCATTGATCCATGGCCTATCTTCTCATCACCCAATCACTCTTTTCTATCACAATTCTTCAATCAAAATCTCTTATGGGGTCAACGCCAAGTATCCCTTCATCTTTGTCTAGGTGTGTGTCACCTTCTAGTATTCCTCCCTATGCTATTTGTGGGATATTTTCAGTATTCCACTATCTTCTATTCTTGGGGCACGTCTAGCCCCTTCTCTTCTATGCCACCCTTCTAGTCCATCATCTTCTATTCTGGGCCACATCCTAGTAGTCCATCATCTTCCATATGGGTCTTGGGCCAACATCCATCTCTTCTATTAGGCCACATCCTAAGTATCCCTCATCTTCTGTCTGTGGCTCACCTCTCGGTATCCCATCTTCTTCAATTCTTAGACCGTATCCTTTTCATCCATCACATTATTCTTCTACCAAAGATTATGGCAAGCCCACCATCATTTCTCACATCAATTCTAAACATCCACGTTCTTCTCCCACTTCTCGGGATCATACAAGTCAATCATTAGCTTATAAGAAACCTAAAAGTTTTTTTACCAATCTAAGACCAAAACACCAAAGAGATCCAAATCTCCCAACAACTCAAACGATTATAAAATTCAAAATCAAACGTGATTCCATAATGCACACCAACGTACCCATCAAGTATGGTGTAAAGTGTATAAACCTATGGATAGGGAACTCAAGCTCCCACATACGAAACCATGTTTCAAAACAAATCACAATCATTTGTTGAGTGTGATCTCACCACGATCATCGAGATCAGGGATAATATTACACTTGATAAGAAAACATGCTTAGTCTCTCTTATCAAAGAAATCACGAACATTGTTATTGGATCCTATCATGCAAAGTGACATGTTTCATTCCGATAACCATCAAAAAAATCTAAAAAATCATAAAAAGTTCAAAAATACAAAAAAATGAGAAAAAATTAAAACATTACAAAAACAAAATCAAAGGTACAAAGATCAAACATTACAATCAGGTATTACATACAAATGGATGTTATTTCTTCCCTTTCTTTCATATTCCTCTACAAGTCATCCACCATTTTCATCCCTTTGATGTTATTTTGATTAGCCTATTCACATGCATTTTTTGACATTTATCTCTATGGTATTTTCTTGACCCTGGTCTTTTATCACTTTGGTAAATTAAAGAATGACTAACCTCTTAGAGATCTTATCATAATTCACATTTAATAAACTTGTTGTGAAGAAATTTGGATATATTTGTTGACACTAGTCAATTTCGTCATCACAATCACTTTCATATCCTTCCATCAAGCCATCAAGTGGTTCTTAACCCCTTTGTAAAACAAGAGAGCTGAAATAAGTTTTCAAAAAGCAAAAGAATCAAAATCAATCAATCAAAAAGAAAAATCTAAAAGAAAAAGAAAATTGATATATAACTCTCTCATGGGCTATTTCCAATAATCTCTAATGGGGCTATTAACGCATGACTAGCAAGTAGAGAAATGTTGTGATTAGAATCAAATGCATCTCCATCAAGGTTATGGACACCTAGCTAGAAGCAAAGCAATGTGTGGCTCTCCTTCCACAATCCATTCACAAATCACCTTTCAAACTAAATCATTCCTACACATTGGCTAGTGTCTTCACTTGTTGTCTATCAACTCTTTCCTTCAAGAGGTAATTAATTTCCACATGCACACACTGGATCTCTATGAGCAAATAGGATTAGTATGTTACCAAGTTTTGTCTAGACCTTTTTCAAACTCTTTCTTTAACGCATGTCTTGTCTCATGATTTGTGCCTTAGGATAATCACTTTTTCATCGACCACCTTCTAAATCTTTTCATAACATCCTTTGTTCTTCAAAAATTATTTAGAACATCCATGTGTATCAAATGTCCTCTTTACCATGTTTGCATACACTTTTTGTCCCCTTTTAATAAGATAATTTTCTACTTCCTTTCTCTCATGTGTTTATTTTCCAACCACTTATGCTTTGGGGAATCCTTTCTCCTCTTGATTGAACCTATTTTATATTGGCCTTGATCCCCTTCCGCACATGAAGATTTTTTTACTTTGAATACTCCCACCTAATCATTAGGGCATTTTCACATCTTCACTTTCTTGTGCATACGTGTGGCATTCTTCCCTTATACATCCCATCTATCATGGGGAATCCACACTTCTTTTTCTTCTTATACATAGTTTCAGAAAACTTTCAAAATAAAAACATTCAAATATGTTTCTAAAAAATCAAAAAATAAAAATCATCCTACAAAACATCGCTCTTTGGTTCTCACTTGTTCTTGTGCATGACTCACAGATCATCTTGATCTACCTCCATCAACAAAGTTGGTTTTCTTATTATGTATGTACTCTAGGGCATAATGAGTTTCTTGGTATTGTTTCATAATGCACGATTGCTTTTCATAGGACCCAAGTTTCCTCCATTATTCCCTTTGCATGTATCCTTGTTTGGGACACCATATTTCAACCCTTGTCATTATATCACATGGGTTGGAATCAAATCTTGATAAAAACATTGAGTTATGTTTCTCGATTAGGTTATCTTGTTTACTTTCTCATATTGCATTGTATTTTGTATGTTGTATTGAGTTGGTGTTTTCAACAATGGACAATTGTTCGTAGTATGGATTTTCATGTCATTCTACTTTTTTTTGTATGCTTATATTTTTAATAAGGACCGATGACATAGATATTTGACAATATGATGACACTAAAGTTGTTTCAATACACTGGATGAAAGCTTTCTCTTTTCTTTCCATCTTCATTCATCTTCTACATCATTCTCCTATCAACATTATTCTTCTAATTCACCTGGGGCATCCTACCCCTACCCATTCTTCTATCCATTTCTCTCACCTTTTTTGATCATCGATCACCTTCTTTCATCACCCCATCGACACTCGAAGGGGGCATTCTCACTTCTACTAATTTTTCTTCTACTCTTCAAAATTTTATTTGTCTTCTATCTTTAAGTGGTGTCACTTACACCACCCCAAAGAGGGGAAAATGTAAACACCTATAATTTAGCTCGAGTAATTTAAATACTTAAATTGCGCTAATTATACACTTTCCCACAAAGTGACGACATATCATCAATATCACACATTTTCTCTACTATCATCATTAATTAATTACATTGTGTTAGTTAATTAACTCTTCTATCCAAAAATGACGCTAATTAACGACCTTTCATTAATCAACTCTCCATTCTATCTAGATTAATTAATTAATTTTCTCTTCTATTTAATCAATAAATCGTCATTTATTTGATTAAAATCCTCTCATAACATAAATCATACTAACTATTCCTCTAAAAATATTTTATAAGCTTGCACACCTATTAATTAATCACTTTGGTTAATTAATAACCCCCTCAATCCCCATGAGTCACTAGAGGACAAACTAAACTCTCCTAAAGTAAACTCAACCACTTTTAAACCATGCTTATCCATAACAAACCTAGCTTTGCTATTATCCCACATACAATAGGATGCAAAGCTTCTTCAAACCATTGGGTTATAAAAGGAACCCTCCTCTAACCTTTCTACTTACACCTTGCATGTTTATAGCTAATCTATAGGCATTTTATCTTAGAGCATCTTTCATTTGAGCTAATAGCCTCATTCTTACATTTCATCCATCCAAGATTTTGGGTCATATGGAGAGAATAAAATGGTTTTGTAGCCATACTTTGATGAGCCTCCATTCCCAAACCCTTGAAGATCAAACAATCAACTTTGATTTCCATGGATCTATCTAGGTTCATTTAGTGTTTTTGGTGATCTAAAGAGTAGAGATTCAAATGCTTAGCATATTAGTTTGATTTCTATTTCAAGTTCTAATGCATAATGTTGGTATTTAGTCTTGTTTAGCTCTTAACATGATGATATTTGTGTAGTTAGTTCATGTTTTGAAACTATTAAGGTGTTAGTTTCAATTCCCTTTGCATAGCTAACTAATACATTGATACATAGAGAAATAAGAAAGGTAGATTCCCCTAAGAGCCTCAGTGAGGCTAGTAGAGAACAATGCCAAGCATCATATATCATTTGATAAGTTGTAAATACCATGTATTTACCTCAAGAGTATCATGTGAATGTGTATGTGTGTATGAAAAAATGATAGAGCATACTATGAATCAAAGTAACATGGTAAGAGATGTACAACATAGAATAGTATAAGCAAGAAAAAATACATCCAATCAAGATCTAAGCTAGTATTTTTTATTTTTTTGCAAATATTTGAATGTTTTTGAATTATTAGAATATGAAATACTATTATAACTAGGAGCGGGAGCAAGATTTCCCCAATGCATGTACAAAGTGAGGTTCATGTAGGTAGTTGCACCTCAATATTCGTGTTTGAACATATATTTGTTTAACAAAGCGACATTATATATAATCTATATTTATAATAAATCAAAGGAAAATAATAAATTAAAAATAAAAAACAAAAATATGTTTAAAATTTTAATGTGTAATAAAATAACACTTGTAAATAATATATATTTATAAAAAATAAAAGAACTAAAAATTAAACAAAATCAATAAAATATATATATATATTTCTTTTGTATCAATAAAAATACTTGAAATATTTCTATTTCATTAATACAAAGATGTTTTTATTTTATTCAATGTGTTATTAACCAATAGGATATATTACTTGGGAAATATCCCTTCCCAAAACAAATCCCCTGAAATGTCTACACAAAAAACTTTATTGAATAAGAAAATTTGGGCCTTTCAATCTATTTCAAATGATCACTACAACTATAGGGGTTCCTTCTCACTCTAGCAATCCTAGGATCATTATCACTAATCTTGGTGTTGATTCTCTTACATCAAAGTTTTCTAGTGGTGTTATTGGTTGGAAATTTTGTCTTTAGACACAAGAAACATTTCAGGGGACAACAATCCCTCCTCTTTGTGGGGAGGTTCCCTTATTCACCAAAAACTTGGGAATCTAATTATTTACAAATATACAAACTAACATTCTGATTGAGGATTTTGGTATAAAGAATGATTCCATATATGATATTTCTTGATACGAGAAGATGAAAAAGGAGAAGGGTTCCAAAGGAGGAAATAATATCTTATATGAGAAAGAAGTGTGATTCGGGACACAAAGTTCAATCTAATCCACTAGTCAAGAATATAAGTATTCTCCTTGGTTGTTCAAGATTACTCACTATTGTAGAGAAAATAAGTGAAGAAGGTAGCACATTCAGATATAGAGACTGCAGAGTAACATCTTACTTATGCATGCATGGAGCTTCAAGAACATATGAATTAGTATATCATAAAAATCCACTAAATATAGATGCAATAGACACAAAGTTCTTTACACTATAGCAAATGGATTGAACACACAGTTTCTATATTCAAATATACTAGATTCACATTCACAATTGCAGGAAAAAGAAACAAAAAGAACACGAAAAGAGGGAGAGAACTTCTTCGTATTGATTTCAAATGCTCTATATCATTACATTCAAAAACACCAAAATGTAACCCCTTTACAGTGAGAAAAAGGCATTATATAGGCTAAGGGGTGATTATAACCAACTTTCTAAATAAATTCCATTTAATTAAGTGATAACACTTAATAAATAAATTACATAAGTTATATTTCTTTAAAATTTTAAAATTTTTGAGGCGATAAAGCTAACTCGAGAATATAACAATTATAAAGAAAGATTTAAGATATGGGAGAAGGAGCACTGGTGAGTGATGTAGCTAGAACCTTTACTTTGAGCACATGAAATCTAAATTTTTCCAAAGCACTAGCAATCCATAACATCTGGAATGGTCATGTTTTCCATGGCATTTAACCATATTCCAAGAGAGTATTCCATTTCCTTAGAAATGCCTCCATTTTTCAATAAGCCCTTGGTGGCCTCTACAACAATGTTGTGTAGCTCTGTGATTTCTTCCATCTTTTCTTTGGTGATAGTCTCAACTTTAAACAATTCTTCCTTGATGAGTGAACTGAATTTTCCTTAAAATCATCCATTGAGTGCCTCTCTCTGAGTTTTCCTTGTAGAATTGATGCCGAAGAGCCTCTAATTCAACAAAAATTTCAGATTTGAGAGCCTCTCCCTTCTGTACCATATTTTAGAGTTCATTGGATGCCTCCTCAAATACTTTGATTTTCCATTCAACACTAGTACACCCACTTTTTGGAAAGATTATTCTTGGAGTCATAAAAAATTATGAGAAAGAAGGATTTTCTCATCTGTGGTGCTTATGATCCTCAAATAATGGATGCACTCCAACCATAACTTGAGTTCTTTCTCCACTCCCATGATAACTGAGTTGAACTGATCTTGAGATGCAAAGATGCTATCATATACCTTATATGCTTCCTCAATGAAATTAAAACCAAATATTACCAATCCTTGAACTAATGCCTCAACATCCTTACCATATGAAGCATGTTTATGAATTTCTTTGATGGCTTTGGCATCTTCTTCGAGATAGAATGGTTGCAAGAGGCATTGAGGAGAGAGGAGTTGGATCAAGAACTTTATCACTTGAGAGAAAAGACTTAATAAAGTTGGAAAGAACTTGAACTTGTTCTTCTAGTTGCTCCTATGTTTGTTTGTCTTTCTCAACTCTCTCAATTACCTTGGAAATAGTCTCCTTCAAATTTTGAACCTCCCCTTTAGGAGTAGATTCACCAAGTGGAATTTTGGTCAGCTCTATATTTGAAAGAGTGATATTATTTTCATCTGAAATATCTCTTGTTGGGATCTTACAAAAAAATGACAAAATACAGAAATTTGCAGCAAATACTAAATTTAGATTTTGCAAAAATAGGGCAGCGAACAATAAAAATATGATATCTTGAAAAATACTTGCCCAAAACACTTCAAATTTCACAGGAAGCTGGCAAAAATAATAACTAACAATAATAAATTGTTTTTGTATTTTTTATAACATAGGAAACTGCCAGGAATTTTTTTATAAGCTCTGAAAATGATAGAATTCCGAAAAATTCATATCTTTTCGAATACCAAACATAAAAAGCTGAAATTCTGGAAATAACTTATGAAAAATATGAGAAAAACAGGCCAACCTTCAGATCTAGAAAATTCCACCCGAAACCCTAAATTTTAGGGCCTGCAATTCTCCAAACAGGTCGTTTTTGCTTAGGAATGGCTGAAACCCTCAACAAACCCTGCCGTTTCATCAAAGAACCTCTCCTTAGCTGCCACAACGAATTTCGCTTCAAACGGAGAAAAACCCAGAAAGTTATCGTGATTTTCCCGAAACTGCCCTTGGAAAACCCTGCCTGAAGATGACTGCAAATCAGATCTGAAAAGGTGCAAGAGCCTAGCAAACTAGGGTGGATCTTTCACCACCGAAGAGTGCCCTTCTAGCTAGGAGTGGATCTCTCACCACCGAAGCTAGGGATCTTGTGGGATTCACTCCACAAGCGGAACAAGCAAACAACAGTTGCTCACTATCAAGTATCACCAAAGAAAATATGTATGCAAGAATGATTTCCAACTCCACCCTCCACCTCCCTATATAGCTTTTTATGAGCCCAACGAAGAAATATAACATTTAATGCAATACATATCCCCCCAAGTCGCCAAAAAGGGACTTTAAGTGGCCCCAACGAAGAAACATAACATTAAATGCCAAAAGTGTCCACTTAAGTGATCCCAACGACAAAATAGAACACAAAGGGCCCATTAGACCCTCCCAACGCCCAAAATATAACAAAAACATAGTAGGAAATCAGACAACCATCCCCAATAACCTCCAAAGTCGTTAGCCCCTTGGGAATGACCAAGGCTAAGACCAAAATATGGCCGTTAGGCCAACTGCTCGGAATTGGGGACATTACAATCCTCCCCTCCCGAAAAATGCTTGACCCCAAGCATTATCCTCCTGTGCTGTAGAACCTGAATACCACAAAGTAAGTGCCTCCATCTCACCCTGCAGTCAACCAAAGATCGGTGTGATCCGAAGTAACCAAAACACCTCATATAGTCATCATGCTCTCCATGCAGTGTAGATAACAATGCTGCCCCTGAAGTAGAATAATGCCCACATCGACTCTCTATTGGTACCCATACTGAAATCAATCTGTCCAATCCCTGCCACTGCAAAACTGTCATCATGTGATCACTCACTGCATCTCCTGTCGACTCCGTCCCTCGGCTAGCTAGCACATGGGTGAAGTGCTTGTCATCCACATAAGCAGTAAAACATATAGGAGTGTTATCCCTATCAACTCCAGAAATAAGGAACATGCATACTCTGATTTGTCACCATGACAAACTACACATCCCTGCACAAAGTTGAGGATATCCTCCCTCAACCCATGCCATCTGACCCTTTCCCATATGAAGTTGAAGGTCTCATCAAAGCTCAAGTGTCCAGACATGGAAGAATAATGCACATGTCACAGTATCTCCATCCTCAAATATGAATCCAACACAAGGTACAATCTGTCCTGATAGAAGATCATCTCATCCTCCACTCTGTAGTTTTCATCCTATATGTGACCATCCAGAATATCACAAGTGTGTTGGTTCTTGGAGTACTCAACAAGCAAATGAGATCTCCAGTCTACTGAAACCTCAGACAACCAACATAATGATAAACTCGGATGATCTGAACCTGTAATCCCAATCTCTGTAACTGCCTTATGTGCAACACTACTGGTCACACCCACATCCATCATACTCCACATCGATCCGCAATAATAAAACCCCTCATTATGTCAAAAATTCCTCTCCATCCCCTCAGCTGCAACCACCCTAGGTGCTCCTGCCGATAATCCCCTCAAAATCACATTCCTGCCTTCGGACTTAAACTTCAGCTCCATCGTCTAGAAGTTAGTCCAAAACTCACCAAGAGAGTGAAGCCACTGCACTCCCAACACTATGTGGGTCACTCCCATACCAATAATGTGGAAATCATCTGTAACTATGTAGTTACCCATGGTGATGCTCAATTGTGGAACTCTCCGTGTGCATCTCATATACTCCCCATTGGCTACAACAATGTTGAAGCCCTCAAAGTCCTTCATCTGCAAACCTTGTCTCTCCACCAATGATGCATCAATAAAGTTGTGGGTAGCCCCACTATCAATGAGTACCACAACTTGTTGACCCTGCATAACTCCTCTAATCCTAAATGCCTTATACATCGGAGTACTAGACAATGTGGCTATAATCTCCCAAGGGAAAGTCTCCTCCTCTTGCTCCACATCAGCACTATCCATCGTAACTCCATCCCCATCATCCATCTCATGAGTCTCCAACTCCTCAACTCTGCCATCCTCACTCTCCTTGAAGACCTTGATGAATTGGGCCTTCCCTCTACCTCTGTAATCATGTTCTGGAACCCAAGGTGTGTGGCAATTGAAACATAGTTTCTTTCACCTCAACTCATCTCTATCCTCTCGAGAGAAGAATCACTTCTTAGCCACCTCTGCCTCGGTGAAGGATCCCTCTCTTGAATTTCATCATCCGATCCGGATGGAGGTTCTCTTTTCTAAATGCAAGGTGGAACCCTCAACTTTAAGGTGGATAACTCCAAGTCTCAAGATCTCCTAATAGCCTCGGGAAAGAAGAAGGCTCAAATGCCTTCACAAATCATGCTAAGGTGTCAGTCAACCTTGCCATGAAGAGTGAAGTCAACCTCATCTTTGAAACATCAGATACCATAACTGATAACCTCTGAAAATCTGCAATGTATTGATCTAGAGAACATGTCTGCCTCAAGTGAATCAACTCCTGAAGTGCCTATCTGGGTCCCTCCTATCAAACCTGCTCATCAATCTCTGTGTAAAATCTACATAAGTAGTGATATGCATGTGCCCCTGTGTGATCAATCCATGATGCCACCAGTCATGAGCATCTCCCTCGAGGTGTAGGATAGAAAACTTAATTGCATCCTCTTCACGCATGGGATTCAAGTTGAAGTAAGTCTTCAACTTCTGAATCTAAGACTGCGTGGTACACTTCTTAGAGCCATCGAAGTGTGGAATAGAGATTTGTCCCAATCTCCTCTGAAACTCAGGTACCTGTGTCTGGTAATCTCTCTTGGGCCTGCTACCAATCTTCATTTTACAATACTCCTGAAATGGCATGTTGTCCCGGAAACCCTCACTCAATGTCCGGTACTTCTCCCAACAAGATTCCTCATCCACAATGTCTGTGGGTTGTCGTGTCTCATGAAACTTCCGAATCCTTCAAAAAAGAAGGCTCGTGGAGTCCCAAGGGTCTAGTAGAAGCATGAGGGGACCCTTGTCCTCGAATGTCCACTCTCCCAAGCACCTAGTAGAAGCATGAGGGGACCCTTGTCCTGAATGTCCACTCTCACCTCTATTACCATGTTGTCCCATATTGCTAGCTTCTCCTTTCTCCGTATGAGCCTCAATCCTGCCTGTGCTAACCTCTCAGTGAGCTGGCTCAAATAGAGGTTGGTAGTCTCCTGCTGCTTCACCATATTGGTGAACAATTGTTTCATCAGATCTACTCCCATCTCTTCACTGTCTTTGTCTCTGTCTCCCATCTTTCAACCCCAACAGGCTGGAGAAACAACAACTCTGATACCACTGAAATATCCCTTGTTGGGATCTTACAAAAAATTGACAAAATACAGAAATTTGCAGCAAATACTAAATCTGATTTTTTTCTGATTTTTGCAGAAATAGGGCAGCGAACAATAAAAATATGATATCTTGAAAAATACTTGCCCAAAACACTTCAAATTTCACAGGAAGCTGGCAAAAATAATAACTAACAATAATAAATTGTTTTTGTATTTTTTATAACATAGGAAACTGCCAGGAATTTTTTTATAAGCTCTGAAAATGATAGAATTCCAGAAAATTCATATCTTTTCGAATACCAAACATAAAAAGCTGAAATTCTGGAAATAACTTATGAAAAATATGAGAAAAACAGGCCAACCTTCAGATCTGGAAAATTCCACCCGAAACCCTAAATTTTAGGGCCTGCAATTCTCCAAACAGGTCATTTTTGCTTAGGAATGGCTGAAACCCTCAACAAACCCTGCCGTTTCGTCAAAGAACCTCTCCTTAGCTGCCACAACGAATTTCGCTTCAAACGGAGAAAAACCCAGAAAGTTATCGTGATTTTCCCAAAACTGCCCTTGGAAAACCCTGCCTGAAGATGACTGCAAATCAGATCTGAAAAGGTGCAAGAGCCTAGCAAACTAGGGTGGATCTTTCACCACCGAAGAGTGCCCTTCTAGCTAGGAGTGGATCTCTCACCACCGAAGCTAGGGATCTTGTGGGATTCACTCCACAAGCGGAACAAGCAAACAACAGTTGCTCACTATCAAGTATCACCAAAGAAAAAATGTATGCCAGAATGATTTCCAACTCCACCCTCCACCTCCCTATATAGATTTTTATGAGCCCCAATGAAGAAATATAACATTTAATGCAATACATATCCCCCAAATCACCAAAAAGGGACTTTAAGTGGCCCCAACGAAGAAACATAACATTAAATGCCAAAAGTGTCCACTTAAGTGATCCCAACGACAAAATAGAACACAAAGGGCCCATTAGACCCTCCCAATGCCCAAAATATAACAAAAACATAGTAGGAAATCAAAAAACCATCCCCAATAACCTCCAAAGTCGTTAGCCCCTTGGGAATGACCAAGGCTAAGACCAAAATATGGCCGCTAGGCCAACCGCTACTCAGTTGGGGACATTACATCATCTTTCTCTCCTCTTTGTTTTCTAATCTCCAAACAATATTGTCCCTTTGAATCGAAACCAATTCTAAAGTTTTCTTGGCCTTCTTTGGTGGAGGAATTGGGGTTTTCAAGCAGAGCAGCCACATCATCAAAACTAGGAGTAACTATCTTGGAAGAAAACTTTCTTTTCTTACTATCAATCATGGGTTGAACCCATGTGAAAGAATCACTTGAAGATGGAGGAGGAGTTGGTACTAATTCTAAAACACTAAGAGGACCAAGAGGCTAAGAACTAGGAACTTCTAGACTAAGTATTTCAACGGTGGAGGAAGGCAATTATTTGACTAGTGATTTGGGCCTTGAGATACTAACCTTCCCGGTGTGTCTCTATTATCTACACATCATCTTCCTCATCCTCTTTCTTATCAGTACATTCTCCTTCATCACTACTCTTTTCTTGTTCTTCAATATTCTTTTCGATTCATCTTTACTTTCCTCATATTTTTCATTTCTTCTCCCAGTGGTTTTAGCACTTGTTCGGGAGTAAAGGCAACTTATCTTGCTAAATTTTGAATTTTTTCTTCTTCTACCTCTTTCTCAGGAGTTTCTTCAATTTTATCTATCTCCTTGGTTTTTTCCTTCTTTATATATACCTTGGTAGTAGAGTTCAAAGGTGAGGTGGAAGGAGTTGATTAAATTTGAACCTATGGAGGAGGAATGGAAACCTCTTTATGTGATGAAGAAGCCTCTTGACAAGAGGATTATGTCACATTTGGATTGTATGACCTCATCTTTTTACTGAACCAAATTGTTTTCCTCACTAAAAGCTGGATTGATTATTTCAGAGAGATCATTCCTCTTCTTTAAGGACCAATCAATGGTAAGAAGGGGCATGTGCTGGATAGTTTTTGTATACTCAATAGAGTACTAATCCTCATTTTCATCCTACAAATCCTTTGGGACTTTATACTCCTTGAAATATTTGTTCTGTTATAAAGTGAGTTTGTCAAAGTACCTTCTTCTTTCTTCATATTCATCTAACTATTCTTCCTAATAATATTCAAGAGAAATCACATGGTAATAAGACATTATCAATGATTTAGAGGACAATATGAAGGACATAATGTTCCCTAAATCTCATTAATTTGTGGAAGTTGACTCCAAGAGATTTTTGGTGACTATTTGAATGCTGAAAATGGAGGTCGTACGTGAAAATGGACGCCGTATGTGTAAATGGTGGCTAGTTAAAGTTAAAGTCAACCATAGGGTAGGACCGATTCAACTTGGTAAACTTGAATCAAGCGTCGGTCGAGTTTGGGTGGACCTCCGAGTCTTTGAAACTCGATATTAACATCTTCATCGATGATAAAAAAATATGCCACATGGTGCGTGGACCTCGTGGCCTACCACCATTTTTCCCCATCGGTCAACTCGAGTGAGTCATATTAGCTTGGTGAGATATGTATCAAGCTAAGAGGTGAGTTATGTTATGTATCGAGCTAAGAGGTGAGTTATGTCATGTATCAAGTTATTGGCGAGATCACATTGGAGGTGTCGGCTATCCTATAGCTTGACGAGTTGTCCATTTATATGCACCGTTAAAAGTGGATAATGTGGCTCAAGGCCACGGTTGAAAATTTATCCAAATGTTATACTAAGCCTTATCCCGTCAACTCCCTGAGAAATCTGGGATATTTCCCCACCACTGTAAATGACTCGGGGCTTGGTGAGCTCAACACGAACACAAAGGTATGCGGCACGCTTAGCACAACAGAGGCGGGGTCACGTGGCACAACGACAACGAAGTTCAAGGTCACATGGCATAGTTGACATGGCACACGTGGACACGATTGGAAGGGGTCGAAAGCCCACGTTGTGGTTAGGGGAATTTCCATATCAGCGACATGATGAAAAATGGTTGGTGCATCGTGGGGATTGGGATTGGAACCCGTAACCTCCCCTTATCAATTGAAGTGGCCTAACCAACTCGGCCATCAAGTTGGTTAGTGATTTGTTGGAGCGATAAGGGTTTTAGCATGGAGCTTGGGCCACTAAAAGGCTATAAAATTCGTTGACCCCTCCATTAAACAACAACCTCATTTCAAGCTCCAAGCTCATTGTGAGCTTCTTTTGTGGTAAAGCTCCTTCGAGATATGCAACGAGATCCTTCGAGCTATGAAGGAGTCTTCTACAAGCAAGTATGACGCCTTGAGGTGATATAATGTGTGGCCATAGTAAAATGTGAAGGCCCACATTTTGGAGGAATAAGACCTATATTTATTATAGGCATATTTTAGAGCTAAGATTATATAAAGGCCTATTATAGGCATTTTGTAAGTCCTACAGGAAATGTCGAAGCTCTGTTCTCTATAGAAGCGATATCAATCCCGAACCGAGGAGGATGATAGGAAGTTTGAAGGCGTGATCATGGTGGCGTTATGGAAACATAAGTCTTATTTTATTATAGGTGATATGGAGAGATATAAAGGCTTATATCATAATAATATAAGCTCGGTAGCCTATGTCATAATAGTGTGGGCGACTAAGACCTATATCATGTTAATATAGGCATATGAAGATATAAGACCCTTTTAGGCATCTTCAATGGTTCAAGAGTTATTATTTTTAACTCACCAAGAGAATTCTCAAGTTGGAGCTCAAAGACACCATGGAGATAATGAACGTGACATCTTCCGAAGTGTAAGACCCCTAAAGGGAAGATGTAGCAAAGATACATGTTTATGGGTGTTTTCGAAGTGTAATACCCCTAGAGGACAGATGTGCCAATATATACTTCCATGAAACTTATATGTTGTTGAAGTGTAATACTCCTAGAGGGTAGATGTAGCAATATATTCCTTCTGTGTTGCTAAAGAGTAATACCTTAGTAGGAAAATGTGGCGAGATAAGTGTTAGGGATTGTTGAAGTGTAAGACCTCTAGAGGGAAGATGTGGCAACCAAGACATAGGAAAAATCATGGTGGGATCATAATCCAAAGAGCTAGATCGGGACCAAGTTGTTGGAGTGAGAAGAATGTAATTTAGCAGATCAAAGAGTCCTTTGCGGTAGTACTTCGGTATCGGGTTTATTATCATGTTTGGATTGTAATTTTCTATTAGAATTGTAGTCATTAAAGTGGATAATATATTGGCTCTATTGATGAACTCGGATATGTAGGCATTCTTCCAAACTTTGTTATCAACCTATGTGCAGTGTGTTTTAATTCTTGCATTTCTTTAAGTTGATTTTAATGGGGTAAGTTCAGAAAATAATTTAAAGCCTATAGGGGTCTATGGTCAAGAAAAAAAATCGGTCAAATTTCAGATCATGTTAGTATTAGAGATGGTTATTATTTCGACAAATCTACTATTCTCTCGAGTAGGTTGATCGGAGCGGGATGATTTTATAGTGATGGCATCGACTTGTGCTTGTAGAGTCTAGGTTGGTGGGATAGGTTGAGGGACCGAGTTCATCATACTCAGTATTTTTCTCACATTTACATTTGGATTAATCCATTATACCTCCTAATCAAATTTTAAGTGTTTTTACACTTGGATACTCATATTTGTAAGCTTGGATATTTGTCGGTTGTTTGTGCATACAATTGAGTTCATTGGTGGTAGCTCCAATCATCGTTCTATGTTGAGGCATTGTGACCATGCCGCGGAGAATGGTAGTTGATCATCATGTACTTTGCATCAGGTCATATCTTCATTTTGTGTAGAGGCTCATTATGGCCATGCAATAGGATGGTACTTGATTGTCATCATCATTGGGACTAGTACCATGTAGAGGTAGAGGCCATGTAGCGGGGTAAAGTCACCATCATAGGAACTTCTAAGTACCGTGTAGAGGATGAGGCCATGTACTGGGGTGAATAAAAGTGTCTTCTTAAGTGGAAAAAATTCCACCTATCCTAGGGATCGATCCATCGGTTGTTTAATAGTGGAGTTGATAGTATCTTTGCGTAGATCTCTTCTCAACAATGTGATTTGGGGTTCACAAGATTTTTGAGACAAAATCCCTTCTCATTGGGGAGGTGTGATATAGAGGAAAATATGGAGGACATAATATTCCCTAAATCTCCCAAGATCATAATAGTCTATAAGTTGACTCCAAGAACTTTCCGGTGACTATTTGAACACCGAAAACGGAGCATGTATGTGTAAATGGTGGCTAGTCAAAGTTGAAGTCAACCCTAGGGCAGGACCGGGTCAATCGGTGAGTCATGAAAAAGTGGATAATTTGAATTGGGTATAGGTCAAGTTCATGTGGACCTCTAGTCTTCGATACTCCATATCGATATATTTTTCGGTGATAAAAAAAAATATGCCACATGGCACTGCCACCATTTGGCCCCATCGGTCACTTGGGTGAGTCATATTAGCTTTACAAGCTATGTATCAAGCTAAGAGAAGAGTTATGCTATGTATTGATTTATGCATTACATTGGCAAGCTCACATTAGAGGGGCTAAATTTTCTATAACTTGGTGAGTTGTCCATTTATATGCCTCGTTAAAAGTGGATAATGTGGCTCAAGGCCACAATTGAAAAGTTAGCCAAAGGCTATATTAAGTCTTTTCCCCTTAACTCCCGAGAAACGTGGGATGTTTCCCACCACTGTAAAATTATTCGAGGCTTGGTGAGCTCAACATAGACACATGGGGATGTGGTAGAGTCGGCACAACCGAGGCGAGGGTTATGTGGCGCAACGACAACGAGTTTGAGGTGACGTGGCATGGTTGGCATGATGACAACGGACGTGGATGCCATTGGAAGGGGTTTCGGGACCACGTGGTGGTTGGGGCATTACTACATCGGAAGGAGTAAAAATGGTCAATGCATCGTGGGGAGTGGGATTGGAACTTGTGACCTCCCCTTATCGATTAGAGCAGCCCAACCAAATCGGCCAACAAGTTGGTTGGCAATTATTGGAGTGATAAGGGTTTTAACATGGAGCTTGAGATCTTTGAAAGGCTATAAAATCCGTTCACCCCTCCATTGAATAACAACCTCATTTCGAGCTACAAGCTCATTGTGAGCTTCTTTGGCAGTAAAGCTCCTTCGAGCTATGCAATGAGCTCCTTCCGAGCTATGAAGGAGTCTTCTACAAGCAAGCTCGAGGCCTTGAGGTGATATAATGTGTGGCCATAGTAAATGTGAAGGCTCAAATTTTGGAGGAATAAGACCTATATTTAATTTAGGCATATTTTGGATCTAAGAATATATAAATTCCTATTACAGGAATTTTGTAAGTCCCACAGTAATGTCAAAGCTCTATTCTCTCCGAAAGCGGTATCAATATTGAGCCAAGGAGAATGAGAGGAGGTTCAAAGATGTGATCATGACGGCGTTATGGAAACGTAAGTTCTATTTTATTATAGGAAATGTAGAGAGATATAAAGGCTTATATCGTAATAATATAAGCTCGGTGGCCTATATCGTAATATTGTGGGTGACTAAGACCTATATCATATTAATATATTCATATGAAGATATAAGACCTTTTAGGCATCTTGAATGGTTCTCAGTAGTTATTATTTTTAACTCACCGAGAGACTTCTCAAGTTGGATCCCGAGAGACACCATGGAGTCAATGAACATGACATCTTCTCAAGTGTAAAACCCCAGAGGGCGAGATGTGGTGATTTTTATGTATTGCTTTGAAGTGTAAGACCCTAAAGGGCAGATATAACAAAGACATGTTTCTAGGTGTTTTCGAAGTGTAAGACCCCTAAAGGGCAGATGTGACAATATCTACTTCCATACAGACTATATGTTGCTGAAGTGTAAGATTCACGGAGGGAAAATGTAGCAATATATTCCTTCGTGTTTGCCGAAGAGTAAGACCTTAGCAGGAAAATGTGGCAGTACAAGTGTCAGGGATTGTCAAAGTGTAAGACCCCTAGAGGGAAGATGTGGAAACCAAGACAAAGGAATAAGCATGGTGGGACCATAATCCGAGAGCCGAGATCGGGACCAAGTTGTCGAGTGAGCAAAATGCGGTTGGTGACCAAATATTCCACCGCATTAGTACTTTGGGTACCATATTTATTATCATGTTTGGATTGTAATTTTGTTTTAGAATTATATTCATTAAAGTGGATAATATTTTGGTTCTATTGATGAACCCGGAGACGTAGGCATTCGCCAAACTCCATTATCAATCTTGTGTAGTGTGTTTTAATTCTTACATTGCTTTAAATTGATTTTAATGGGGTAAGTTTGGAAAATAATTTAAAGCCTATAGGGATCGGTGGTCGAGAAAAAAAATGGGTCAATTTTCAGATACTAAAGTGATTGGAAATGAACCATTTTATATCAAAAGAAGATATTATGTGGAATGAATGGAATTTAAATTCGAGAGATTGTTATATCTACATTTTGGGAATCTAATGAAGTGCTATAAGTATAATTCCCCAACTAGATAGGAAATTTGATACTTGTGATCTTCTTATCTCTACATGTCATGTGTAACATTTCCAATTGTCTATAGACTTCTACAAGAACATTGCAATATATGGGCAGCTTGTTGGGTGCACCTTCAAAACCAGCTAGTCTGATATAGGAAAACTTACTAAAATGAATTAAGAGATTGTCATAGGTGGAGATAAAATATTTGGCCTCTACAAATAATATTGATGTTGTGATTCCCTCCAAGAGTATGACTATATACATTGTAAAAAAATCATTCACCCTCCTATGGTGGAACTTGTTATTTTCAAAGGTAAGTTGTGGGTAAAATTCATAGACAAAATTATTTTTCTTATCATCTTCAGGTGATAATCCCACCCATAGCCTATAATATGCAATGGTATACATTAGGTAAGAGGTCATGTAAAAGGATTTGTTCTCTTGAACCATGGCTTCCTCATGGTTCATGTCTTTTGTCCCAAAGTAGGACAATATCTCAAACCTAGAAATCCTTGGGCTTGTATTTCTTATCAAATAGTTGCTTGACCTTTTGCTAGTATGCAATAATCTTTTCAACAACCTACAATATTTCTTCATCCAACTTCGGCAGGTACATTAGTCTTTTCTCCATGGCACTTGAGGACTCTCCATATTTAATAGCTTTTGCAAGATGAAGTGTAGGAAACTCCACTATCACTGGAAATTAAGCTTCCATCTCGTACGCCAAATGGAATGGAGACATCCTAATGGATCTCTTTAATGTAATCATATCTGGCCAGAGAGCATCATATAAATTATTATGCTAATCCCTCTGGGATTCATCTATAAGATTCCTAATAATTGTTACCAAGTTTTTATTGGTTAATTCATCCTACCCATTCCCTTGTGGATAGTAATTAGATGAATGTGCAAGAGAAATACCATATCCATAGAAAAAATCAATAAGCTCATGGGAAGAAAATTTGGGGGCATTATTTGTAACAATCTTGTTTGGAATTCCGAACCTGACCAATATATTTTATTTGATGAAATCATAGACTACTTCAGAAGTGGTCCTCTTAATGGAATTACTTCACCCACTTCATGAAATAATCAGTGGTTTTAAAACGTTTGTGTGTCCTACACTTGAGGTTGGATTAAGAGTTCCTATAAATTATAGCCCCCATTTCTTGAAGAGCTCTTCAACCACTTTTTAAGAGCCAAGATCGCCAACTTGGGTCTACCCACAAAATTTTGACATGCTTCACACTTTGAAACCCACTTTGTTGCATCTTTGAAAAGTGTTGGCCAATAATACCCTACATGGAGAATTTTATGAGCTGTCACTGAGGAAGAAAAATGGCCTCCACAAGTCTGATCATGGAAATCCCTTAGCAATATCTTTTGTTTCTCCTTATCAACACATCTAAGAAATCGACCATCAATCCCTCTCTTGAATAATGAATTTTCCTAAAGAACATATTGTGCAGATTGAAGCTTAACAACTCTTTTTATTTGGCACTTAAACATGCCAAACATTTTCCGTAAGTAAGAAAATGGGTGATATCTTCATACCACTCATTTGTTGAACTTAGAAAGATTACAATTGGTACATCATTATTCTCCTGATCACTTGAACAATTCTTTGAACCATTAGCAATCAACTCACAAAGGCCTTTCCCTCGAACAAGATTGGTGGGCTTGCTATCAAGGTTGTATTCCTAGAATTTCACCACCCAATTTCCTCACTTAGATCCAAGTTCTTGTTGTGTGAGAATTGAATTCACTTTTTTATCTAGCACAAACACAATGGAGTGAGAATTCAGGATGTAAAAATGAAACTATTTCACTACCTTCACCATAGCAAAGGCATGTTTCTCTAGTTGAGAGTACTTCAATTCATGATCCTTCAACACATAACTCATAAATGCAATAGGTACTTCACACCCATGGAATTTATTTTGTGCGAGGATGGCTGAAAATAAATGTTCAGAGGCATAATAGTAAATTATAAATTCTTTTTCAAAATCCAAGAAAACAAGAGTAGGCATCTTGGCAATAACTCTCTTGATTTTCTCGAAGGCATTCTTCCCTTCACATTCTAGTAGAAAGGATTTTTTTCTTTCACCATGTGAGTTATGTTCCTTGTCAAGTTAGAAAAATTGGAATAAATCTTCTAATAAAATTAATCTTCTCAAAGAAATAATGAATGCCCTTCTTACTTGTTGGTAAAGATATCTTTTAGAGAGGTTGCACTCATTCAGGATCAATATTTATACCATCCTTAGACATAATGTGCCCAAGAAGCTTCCCCTTTGTAACACCAAAGACATACTTTTTGAATTCAATGAAATTCCATGGTTCCTACATCTTTAAAGAACATACTCCAGGTGCTGAAAGTGATCCTCCCTTTTCTTTGAGAAAACAGTTAGATCATCAAGATAAATCACTATGCATTTATTCTTTAAGTCACCAAAGGCCATGTCCATTTCCCTCTGGAATGTTGCACCTGCGTTAATCAGACCAAATGACATTCTTTTGTAAGAAAATGTTCCCTAGGGAGTTGTAAAAGTAGTTTTATGTTGGTATTATACATCCACCTCGATTTGGTTATAGCCTAAAAATATGTCGAGCATAGACAACATCTTTGAACCAGTGACATCTTGTAAAATATGGTCCATCATAGGAAGTGGATAGTTATCCTTGAGAGAATCCTTATTTAAATTCCAAAAGTCAACAAAAATCTTAATTTCTCCATTCTTCTTTCTCACAGAACAATGTTAGCTACCCAGGATGAATGATGAATGGGTAAGATTATCCTAATTTTGAGCAACTTTTGAATCTCCTGATGAATGGTGCCTACAATTTTAGATTATATTTCCGCTTTCTTACGGTGGAAACGTTGGATGCCCGGCTTTAAGGTAATATAATGTTACATCTCCCTTGGCTTAAAAGTCTTCAAATCATCAAAAGAGTAATCCAAAACATCTACATACTTCTTCAACAGTTGGACTATTTTATTTCTTTCCTCACTAAAGAAACATTTTCCAATATTGACCAATTTGGGCTCCTTGTTGCTTCCTATATTAACCTTCTCAAACTCAGTTGATTGACCAACCTCTTGTGATACCTTTCCTTTGATGTATTTTTCGTACTTATCAAACAGGTCCTCCAAACTAACAATACCCTTAGGTATCTTATTTCCCTTGAGCTTGATCAAGCCATCTTGGTCTTATTCTTCCTTAACTCCCTCCTCGAAACAAAAGGTGAAATGGATTCGTGATAACTGGATTTTCTTCCTTCAAAATACAATTGGTTAAAGTTATATTTTAATTCAAGAAATGAAATCAGGTTTTGGTCATCATTGAACACTGTCACGAGTTATCTACATTGTCTAGGACATTGGGTTTGAATATCATCTCTACTGAAAGTTTATCTTGGAAAACATTTGGATATGGGATGAGCAAGGACCTAAAAACTGCTAGAGCATATGCTCTAGTTTTACTTTCTCTTGGTACAACATTAATTGAAAATTCATCCAACAACTCAATAGAATCCCATACCAAATTCTTGTAGTGTTTCAACCTTTGATTCTTTACTTGAAAATATCCTCAAACTTGTTTGATGATGAGTTTTGCATCTCTTTACGCACGAGAGGTTTTTATTCCCATTTCTCTCGCTATTGCTAGGCCGAGAAGAAGGGCCTCATACTCAACAATATTATTGGTGTTAGAAAATTGAATCTTGTAGGAGAAAGGGTGGAGCTTACCATCAGGTGAGACCAAAACAAATCCTGCTCTAGAACTATCCATGGAATAGCTTTCACTAAACTCAAGAATCCAAATGCCATTAGGATCATCCTGAACCACCTTGGGATTTTCAGGCTTAGTCTCAAACATCAACATATAATTACCATGATCAAGATATTCATAAATAATTTGAGCCTTAGGTTCATCCATCTTTTGGAAAATTTATTAAGCATGTCTCTTTGGTAGAAACTTATTCATCTCTCCATTGAATGGGATAAGAGCGCAAGACCATTCCATCTAAATATCTCCTCTAACTTCCCTACATAGTTTCTACTCAATATCATACCATAAGAAGGAGGTATGTATACAACCAAGATTGTGGCCTTGACTCTTTTCTCTGGGAATATAGCAAAAGCTACTGAGCATATTTTATTCTCCCAACTAGGAGTACCTCCTTTGTCTCCATTGAGTAACATGAACCAAAGGTTCAAGTCAAGGTGAGGCTAAGGGCATGGGAAACTTTATAGGCATTACATCATCATCGATGATCCAAATTCAATGACACAATTACTGAGTTTGTGCCTAGCTATTGGTAGTGTGACATAGAAGGGCTCAATATTCTTAGAAGTGGAGGGTGTAGAGGCCATAAAATTCTATGTGGAAGGGAAGCTGGGATTAGGAAAAAGGCCTTTAGAAGTTGTGGATGAATGGATAGGCTTCTATTTAAAAAAATTGACCACTTGAGAAAACATTTCTAGGTGAGTCTGGTAAAATTTGGCTTCAGAAACTTGAATTTTGGTCTTTCTAATATGATTGATGATATCAAAAGACCCTAAGGTAGATGGGGCTTCTTGATTTGACACAATAGAGGTTTTGAGTTTATCATCTTTTGAAGCTGATGGTACTTTAGACATAGGAGTAGAAGGTGAAATTGCTTTAGGAACTAAAGAGAAAGTGGAAGGGGCAATAGGTGAAGAAGTAGCACTTAATTTCTTAGTAGCAGTAGTAGGAATGGGTGTTTCTCTCCTTGCGGCTACTAGAATGGTCATCGAGCTTCCTTGGACTTATCTTTCTTTGTAGGCTGCACAACTTCCTTCTTATTGTTCAATTGTTCTCTAGTCATGACAGCATAAGACTCGTTGTTCATGTCTGCAACTACTTCATCATAATCATCATCATCATCATCATCAACTCCCTCGGTAGTGAGGTAATTTATTTGAGAATCATCCACCTCTTCTTGGACCTCTTCTGGTTCTTCTTCTAGTTATTCCATCTCCTCTACTTCTATCTCATCATCAGGCTCCTGGAATTCATAAGATGCATTCATTGGGACTTTAACAAGAGGAGCTTCAATTTCCAACTTTGGTTGAGTAGGAGGAAGACAGTTTCTTGGCTGAAAATTCCTTCGTGGAATGTCCTTATAGGGTACATTCTGAAAAGTTTCTTCTTGATTGCAATCAAATCATTAGCCATATTTTGAACTAACTATTCAGAGCTTGATGCACCCGAAGTAGAAGCTTTATCCTTGGGTGGTTCCTTTCTCAACTTGCCCGACACTATCGGTCATCCTCTAAGCTTAAGGATAACTATTGATCTTCATCCGAATAGCAAGAATAATGTAGGAGCATCATCGAGAACAATAAATAAGGAAAAATTGTGGTCAATCATGGTTGAAGGTGTCAAAATAAATGTGTTAGTGCATGCTCAAGTCATGAAGAAGGGTTTAGATGGAATATCAAAGCTTGAAAATTCAAATTCAGGTTTTCCCTCCAAAAATATATTCAAATTTTAAAAGAATGTAAATGAGTCTAATGAACTTGTAAGAGAACGTGAGTGTTTAAGTGAGTGGTTAGAGTGCTAGAGTGAGTTGTTAGGTGTGCATGTGAGTCTTAGATACAAAATGATACAACATGCCATGCATGAGTATTGAGGCATATGAAGAGTAACTTAGGTTTTTACATGTGAAATGTTTTAAGGAGGATGTATTTGAGTTAGTTAAGTGAGAGAAAGGAAGAAAAAAAATTATGAGGAATGTAGGAACGTGAGATTCCTCGAGGAAGAGGACAAGAGAAACTGAGGAAAATGTTTTTTTAATATGTATATGATTTTATGATAATAAATTTGTTTTGGATGTAATTGTGTCTTTCTCTTCCACTAGAAACGCTGAGTATTGATGTATGAGACCCCAAGATGGATGATTTTAGTGTAAAAACATTTAAGAGTCTTTCTTAGAAACAAATTTAGGGTGATTACATGTTGTTGTGCTCTATTTTAGAATTTCTTGTGAGTGTACAAATATTATGCATATGTTAGCGAGAGTAAGGGCTTGAAATTTAATTAAGAAAAATAATTCTTTGTATTATGATATTACATTTATAGAAATGCATGTGAAAATTCCTATGATCACCTTGTGAAGGAAAGGATGTTAGATCAATATTGATGATTTGGTTAGTAAGGATTGATATTCATTCATTAGAACCTTGATCATTTGGCATTATATGTTTTTGTAGCATCAAGAAAAAATGTGTGAGTTATTTGTAGCAAGAGGATCAAGTTGAAGAATTCTTGAGATATGATTAGAAGTTTTAGACAAGGAGTTCCTAGATTTCTAGCATGAAGGAATGCATGACTATGTAGGACAAGGAATACATGAATTTGCATTGATTGTGTTACTTTATAGCTTAATATATATGTAAGGAAGCTTTTTAATAATCATCGGGATGCATAACAAGGTCTAAGGAATATTGTGTGACAGTAAGTTGATTTTTTTGGTATAATTCAATGTTTGTGTGAACAGATCCAACTATAACAAATCGTGTAGTTTCATGGTATTATATTTTCTTGATAAAGATAAGAATGATTAAGAATACTTCAAGAAAAAAGGGTTTAGTTCATTCATATAACTAACTAACACTCAATGTGAAGGATCATATAGTGTCTTGTTTATAATCTCTGTATGTGACTTGTGTTGTCATACTAAAACTTGCCCCTACATAACAAAACGATGAAGGAAGGGATTATATCAATGGATGGAGAATTATTTGAAGCCTAATGATGACTTAGAAACATTGAAAAAATGTATATAATACCTAATCCAAATTTTGAAACTTTAAAATGAACTTGAGAGAGAGAGAGAGATACAAAGAATTTTCACTTCTCGGGTTGATTATGAAAGTCTTACCCCGCACTAGGGCTTAACTTCGGAGGTGCTAGACATGAAGTATCATCCCAAAACTTGTAACTATTAATTTTAAAGGAATTTAATTAGAGATTCAAAAGGAAATTTCAACTTTCAATGGTTTGTGTACAAGTTGTCCATGATAGTATATGAGGAGGAATGAAAACACAGTCATAAGGCTAAGTGGAAGATCCCCTTTACAAAGCATGTACACTTAAAAGGGAAATTCAAATCTTAAAACTTTATAGACACATGTAAACCCTTATTGGGTAACCAAAAATCTTGATGTTTGATTTGGATCACTCTCACACAGAAATTTATAAGGGATTCAGGACTGTTCCTGACCTAGTAAGGAACTAGAATTAAAATACAAAAAGGAAGAGAAAAGGAGTTGTGAAGGGAGTTAAGGAAAAAAATTGAGGACATATTAGAGGAGGTAGAAGGTAACTATTAAAGGTGATAGAAATTATTGGGCATCCCTAGAATCCCATTTGCACTATTGGAGCAATCATCTTCTCTCGAAGGAAAAAGCGCTTTTGATAGACTTAGTAAAAGAATTGAACTTTGAAATTTTTTATAACATTTTTATGATGAATTTGTTGCGTTGTGAGTGGTGTTGAAATAGGGTGAATGAGCTATAACACATTGAAGGAGGCTAATAGACCAATTTGCAAGTTTTAGAAGGTGAAAACTAGAGAGCAGCTTAAATGGGATAGGTAAGAGAAGTAAGTTTTCTTGGAGAATGTGTAGACACCAAATTCGTGTCTTACGACCCCTTGTGACCCGCATCCCATTTCACAACCTAACCTCATTACCTAAACCTTACAAAATTATTTATTAATTACCTCATAATTGATAAATCCACATCGCCTTACCCGCCACCTCACTTGGCCACCTCACCATGACCTAGCCCTAACCCTAAACTAACCTAATTAGGACCCATGACTTGGTCTAGACTCACATCCATAACTAATGCCTCCTTACTCGCACCCAAAGCCGACCTTCTAGCCACTTGACCAAGCCCGCAATTGATCCCTCGGGAGAAAAACAGGGAAGGTGGGCTATTTTACTAAAAATAGCCTACTTTTTCCTAACCGATGCCGGTTCCTACTCGACCGCCGCTTCTTACGCAACCGCCATCGGTTCCTCAGAAATGGGCTCCCAAACCAAAACAACGGATCGGAATTTCATTTTGGAGATCATTCAAGGATTTCTCGATCAACAGAGATCATTGCGAGCGAGGAACAGTCCGATCTTCACTTGACCAAGCAGAGACGAGTGAAAATACTAGACGTGTTTACAAAAAAGGAGATCAACTTGCACCTTCGTAAAACCAAGAAGTTACATCTTGCATGTCCTCCATTATAACATTTCTTATGCTTTTGGAATTACAGTCCTCCCAAATCCGTTTCTGAATCCATTATCCAACGTACCATTGCCTCTAACTGTCATTCTTTTGCTTCTAACCATCCCATTTCCTAATACTATCCAAAAACCAGCCATTACAAACACCACAACCAGCCCGTAAGATCCTAGAACCCACCGGTATCGCTTATCGAATCGCATCGGGTTATAGGTAACCGCATCGGTTCCTTTGATCAAAACCAGAAAAACAGCCTTTCCCTACCTGGGCAAACCAAGCAATTTAATTGATATTTTACGCCTTTTGTGTTAATTCACGTTAGCAGGGAAACTGACCACCTTCGAAAGGAAGTTTTACATTTCCTGGGCCCAAGGCAGTTTCCTCATTTATTGTTTAATCAAATCTTGTGGTCTTGTGTTCTTATTTGCAGTAGTCCTTCCTGCATAAAAAGGAGTTCTCCGCAAATAACCCGATCTTTCTCTACGGTACGCGCACATCATCTCGACATTCTACAGTATTCCTCCTAACCCTAACCTTATCTCTGCTTTCTAAAAGGAACGAAGCATTTCCGAGAGAAACATTTTGGCACGCCCGGTGGGACCCATTTTGGGTTTATCTTTATTTCTTGCTTGCTTTCATATAGGGAGCATACTTGCTGTTTTCTTCTTCTAGAGATATTCACAAGGTATTTTATTATTCTGGTAAAAGAACTTGCTTTGTTTTTGCATCTTGCATTAGTAAAAGTCATCTCTTTTGCTTCATCGAATATCACTTTCGATTTGGGTTTTAAAACACATGCATTGCATTCCTGCCTGTTGTTTTTCAATTCTAGTGAACATAGATTAAGTAACAGGTCGTACACGTGGGGGTGATATCCACGGTATTGACAGGAAATTAATCTTACATTCACTGCACAACACATACCGAATCACTTCACAATTAACACAACAGCTCAAACATCCCCCCTTTTTCCGCGGTATTCCTCCGCCCGATTGAGGTAACCTTATAAGCCAAAACAACTTGACATTTCCCCTAAGTCTCTTGTTTAGGATTCTGACATCATTCTACGTCTAAAGGCATAAGCCCACAATAATTAAAATTAACCCTAAGGTTAATCTCTGGATTTGCGTGTGCATCTTGCTTGTTTGCTGTTCTGTTTTCTCTGTCATACTCTGTCTTTTGTGATCAATAAGTTGATAAATATACTCAACGTTGCTAAAAATCAAATTAGCAGCCCTTTGTATCTTCTTATCCTAGATTTTTGACACCGGCATCGGTTAAGGGACCGACGCCGCTTTCCCCGTGACCGACAAACGTTAGTAAACCGATATCGCCATCGTCTCTCCATCACCCCCGACAAACCAAAGAATTGCCAAATTCATCATTCTGGGGTTGTTTTTGTTCTTGATAGATTGAAACTTTACCGTGAACTGCTGTCCATGGTTGTTATCATCTGAAAACAAGCCGCCATGGTTTCACACGCTTGCTCTTCTTTTTGCCTCGAATCACCCCTTCACCTTCTATGGGGAATCCTACTGATACCAGTGAGGTTCCAAAAATTCCTGTGGGAGATAAGGACTTTGCCAAGTTTCTGGATGCTAATTCCAGCGCTGTACAATACTATTTGTCTCATACCCCTGACCGTACACCCGATGGTCAGCTCTCGTAGGTATGCCTATCAGTATAGCTGCTCATTTAGCTCCCACTCCTCCTGATAATACCGCCTTGCTTCCTGCATCTCTAGCCCCGTCTCCCAATCCGACAGCTGCAGAGGTTCATACGACCCCGATTAGCTTTCCTTTTGTTAATCTTGGACCCCACGCTTGCTACCACCAACCGCCCTACCTCATCTCTTTTTGCAGATCGCTCCATTCATGACTTGCTCTCTCGCCACCTATCCACACGAGCTTTCCTTCTCAAGCTCCGCCTACCTTTTCATTCCCATACACGTATCCAAAGAACCTCAACACCTTATATGGGACATCCCTATTCTCCGTGCACCATCATCTCATCCAACCACCGATTTCATCAAACAAATGATGGACAAAATGCAAAATTTGAGGCTTCGGTTTCGGGAAGTCGTAGCGCCTTGACATACGAACAAGTTTGTCGGGAGCCCATTCACCCTTCTATCCCCCTTCATTCATATCCTCCTCAATGGGAGTTGCCGAAATTTACTCGTTTTAATAGTAAAGAGGATCCTCAACAACACTTGCGATCATTTAGACATGCTTGTTATTTGATTGCCCATAATGACGCCTTGTTACTCCGCACCTTCCCTATGTCCTTATCAGACCCGCCTGAGTGGTACAAAGGCTTTTAACCCAAAGACTCGATCTTCTCTTTTAACCAACTAGCCCAATCTTTCTTGGATCATTTCTCCATTAACATTGCTAAGAAAGTATCTATCACCGACCTTTATGCCATCCGACAATTTGAGGACGAATCTATCGCAGATTTCGTTGGACGATGGCGGGGCCTTATCAACCAACTTACGTATGCCTTGCCTCAAACCGAACTTATCGAACTCTTTACGCGGGCCTGCGCTAAGCACATCTCCCCTACCCTCCAAATCCAAACTTTCCGTACATTCGACGAGGCCTTTACTATGGCTCAAAAATTAGAAATTCGAGCCTTAGAGGAAGAGAAATTGCGGTTGCGCAACAAGAACTCCACTTTCCGAACTCCTGATTCTACCAATAAACCAAATACCACCACTCCTCACGCGTCCACCTCTTCTAAATCAAAAGGAGCTGTCCACGCGGTGATGGTCAAATCCCAACCACCGTCCAATACTCCACCAAAAACCACCTATAAATACAAAGCCGAACCCATCAACTACACTCCCTTGGGAGAAACCTATGGTGTCATCTTGGAAAAATTGCTCAAAGCAGGAGCCATTACCTTACCTCCTGTTAAACCTCATTCTGGGTTTGATTCCACTCGCGCCATACCTTCCTGGTACAAAGAAAATGACTTTTGTAACTTCCACCGCGTGAAGGGACACAGTCATGAAAACTGCAAGATGTTGAAAAACATAGTGCAGGAAATGGTTGATGCGGGGGATATAGCCCTCGATAATCCTAACGCCCCTGCTAACCGAAATTTGAAAATTTTCAACAAGCCATTCCCGAATCACTCATCCAACAGTAACGTCAACCAGTGATATCTTAGCCGAGGAGAGTGTTCATGAGATCCATGCAGTATTCGATACCCAGCCAAAAGCCTCTATCGAGAAAATTTTGAATCAAGCCTCTTCACTAACACAGAGCCCGAACTTCCTTTACCACCATCAAGCCAAAGCGAAATCGCTCTTTACCCATAGAAGAGTTAATCGCCTGTGCTTCCTTCCCATCAATGAGTCTTCTTACACCACATCCCTACAAGATTGCGAGCGGATGTTGTCTAATCTATCCATTTCCCGTGACGTCTCCTTCTACCACTTTGCCGCACAAGAGGAAGGTACGCCACTCCTTTGACATCCTTAGACGAGAAATCTCTTGCACCGACATCACTAAATTCTTTAGCCGTGATGCACCCTCTCCAACATGCCCTTCCGCCTATTAGTCCCTCATCACCTAAATCTTTTCAACGACTACTGGCCGACCTCTTAACATCTATTGATACAAAGGCCTCATCTACCCCCGTATCACTCCCACAAAGGGACTGGAATTACAACCCACCTTTCTTCCGTATCAAAATTACAAATCACACCGAGACCGTCATTCCACGTAAGATGATGACAGCCCTATGGGAACGCTTGAGTACCCCTTTTTCTACTCAAATGCAAATGACCGATCCCGATGTCTCCACCATCTACCCGAAGTGCTTACGTGCTTTAAAATGCCCCTCGTTCTCGCCTTCACCCCCCTCACCTCTACCAAATGCCCCGTCCACTTCTATCAACTTAACCAGATCTTCCCCTACGCTTGGGACCTCACCAATGCCCAGTCTAACACACCCGCCTAAGCGACTCGATCTATCCAAAAATAAATCCGTTCCGCCACCTAGGAGACGAACGCAATCCGGGTCTCTATCACAATTAAAACCCTCATCGTCACACCCACCTTCCATATTGGGACCTCATCCCTCCACATTACACCAATATATCATACCTCCTTTGTTTTCTGCAAAACGACCTACGCCTTCTACACCTATACAGAGATCAAAGGGTATCACAACATCGTTACCCCGCGTATCCGGTCCACCTATCAACCCTAAACCAATCCCATCATCAAAGGATTTATTTTCTCATCACTCCCTTTCTCCGTGGTTGCTTCCCGCTACCACGCCATCTCGTAGCCTCATCATCTAACCAAATTAACGTAACTTCAGTGTCCAAGAAACCACGTTTAGTGAAAAACATGTGTCAAGACACCCCTGGCTAAACCACCACCTGTACACGAACCAACCACGCCCAAACATTACCAAAACCCGCACAACCAATACCTTCATCCGATTTTGACCCCCTCAAAGGATCTTACGCCAAAATCCTTGCTATGTTGGTGGAGAATGCGACCATCATTTCCCTACCTCCACTTAGACCTTATGACCCGTCTAAACCCCCGACCTATGGGTTACGATGAGTCTAAAATCTGCGCTTATCACCGCACACCAGACATGATGTGGAGGGATGCAAAGCTCTAAAACCATCCTTCGTCACCTCTCCCGGATAGAAAGATTAAGAAAGACAACTTACGAAGGGAAAGACCTCTAGCGTCAATTCCTCTACTATATCATCTATCCCCGCCTCACCAAGATCTATCATTATTACAACCCCACCTCTTGAAGACCATGAATTATCCCAACCATCTTCCTCATCTCAGATCTACGAGATTAATATGATTAGTGTCACTACTCGAGGACAGAAAAACAATGGGAAAGCGAAAGAAAACACACCTGCGGCATCTCTTTCTCCTTCAACCATCCCGATTACACCACCACCTAAAGTGGTTATTCGCGACCCGCCTATCCCGCCTCTAATGGAGTTGCCCACCGAACCATGATCAAACAGCCTTCATCAATCGCCCGTAAAATGACACTATATGATCTCATTCGACTTCTGAATCTCATCGACAAGCTCTCGTTGAGATCCTTCAAGGGATAGAGGTTTTACCCAACGAAACCCTGCCCGTGACCTCCATTCTAACACCCAATCACGTTGCCTCTCTCACCAAACAATCCATCTCCCCACCACTTCGCCTCAAAACAACAAGCCGCTGCGCTTAGTTTCTCGAAGATGAAATTATCGACTTTGGTGCGTAAGACCCCGACCCCGCCTTTTTTCATTTCCGCTTACGTCCGAGACATTCGAGCACGCCGGGTTATGATTGACGGGGGCGCTAGCCTAAACATCATCTCTTCAAAAGCCTTCCAACAAATGAACATCCCTTCTAGTTGCATGTGTGCCAACCCCATCATGTTGCGATCATTCAATGACGCTATTACTTCTACCTTAGGCACCGTGATCCTCAACATTCGCGTAGGCCCACGTACTTTACCCGAACTCTTCTATGTCCTTGAAGGAGAGTTCCAATATAATATATTGCTGGGTCGCCCTCGATCCGAGCCATGGGATGCGTTCCTCAACATTACATCGATGCATAAAATTTGAGTACGAGGGGAAGTCCTACACTGTAAAAGCTGATCCTCCCCCCTTCAAAACTTGCAATATGTTATACCGCCCAAACGATGTGCTTATACCAATTAAGACACCCATACATTCAACCCAACCATCCTCTTCAAATGTACCTCAACCATCCACCTCAACTGCACCTACGCCTTCAACTGATGAAACCACCGTCGCACAAACCACTTCTCTTCCCGCAGCTAACATCCCAACCTCCGACCCCTTAGTAGATGTTTTTCATCGCCTCACGCTGGGGGAGTACCGCCTATATAACGTTAGTTCTTTCCCTACCCCGCAGGAGTACGGACAATTACATGCGCATCCCACCTACGACCGTCGCGTGGGGGAGGTAATCTCTTACGACCACCCCATCACCGCACTAACCTAACGTATGGGGGTGTTAACGCATCCTCCATTACCCCCGAACCTCCTCTTGGTGTGGTTCCTTCCAATCCGATTTTCAATACTTGACAAATCGCCGCTTCGCCTCACCTTCTTGACTCATTGCCGCGCGGAAAGGCTTTGGTTTTGGCCTTTACGAACAAGGCCGACATACACTCATTCCCGTGACCACACGCAAACATAATGATCGGCGGTCTCGGTTTTTCCGAACACCTACACAGAGACACCTCCCTGTCACCGTATCCCCGGAAGAGGAAGGCGCGCCCTACCGAACCATCATCACCCACTTTGCCATCATCTCCCACGTAATCGATGGACCCCGAATCTATCCTCCCTAACTTTTTTTTTTTTTTTCATAAATGCTATCTTCATAGGTCCTCTCACTTATCAACGCGATAATGAGGACCCATCTTCTCTTCCCCTTCGTATCCGCACATGATCAAGAGGATTCGCCTTTGATTAATGTTGTTGAATGCCGATGACGACTCCATCCTCACTTACTCGGGCGCGATGATTCTTATATTCAACGCGCCTTACCATCTGAAACCCAAACTATGCTGAACGAATCTACTATAGAAATCAACATCCACACGGAGGAAGATCCTCACATAGTGAAGATTGGACAATCCCTTAACACATCAGAACAAGCCGCCTTTTCTACCTTTCTCCATGCTCGCAACCAAGCTTTCGCATGGTCTTACGCTGACATGCCAGGAATTGATCCTACCATTGCCGTCCATAACATCACCCTAAACCCCGATTCCAAACCAAATAAACAGAAATTGAGAAAAATGCATCCACGCATTGCTCTCTTGGTCAAAGAGGAGCTCCAACGACTCCTTTCTGTTTCCTTCATCTTGCCTATTGACTATCCTCAATGGATTTCTAACATCGTACCTGTCACTAAAGCGACAGGGGGACTTCGGATATGCACAGATTTCTGGGATCTTAACCTTGCTTGCCCCAAGGATGACTTCCCCCTCCCAAGTATTGATCAACTTGTTGATCTCACTGCGGGCCATGAAATGCTTTCTCTCATGGATGGCTTTTCAGGATACAACCAAATTTTGGTTGCCCCTGCCGATCAACACAAAACTACCTTCATAACTCCTTGGGGAACCTTCTGTTATCGTGTCATGCCATTTGGCCTTAAGAATGCTGGTGCTACCTATCAGCGGGCTATGACCTACATTTTTCATGACATTATGCACACTATCCTTGAAGACTATGTCGACGATCTTCTCGGCAAGTCTAAACATCGTAGTGAACATCTCGATGTTTTAACCATTATTTTTGATCGCCTGTTACAATATTCTGTCCGCCTTCAACCGAAGAAATGTGTCTTTGGTGTTCTTTCGGGAAAACTTCTTGGCTTTATCGTCTCTTTGCGTGGCATTGAGGTCGATCCATCTAAAGTAAAAGCTATCCTAGAAATGCCCCCACCCAAAAACCTCAAACAATTGCGTAGTTTGCAGGGTAAACTTCAATCCATCCGGCGTTTCATCTCCCAACTCTCGGATCGATGTCACCCTTTTCATCACCTTCTAAAAAAGGACGTTGCCTTTCAATGGAGTGAGGAGTGTCACCAAGCCTTCGAAGCTCTCAAAACGTATCTCTTGCAGCCACCCGTGCTTATCCCACCCCAGGACGACCGCCCTTTCTACCTTTATCTTTCCGCCACTGACCATGCTATAGGAGCTATGCTCGCACATCGAGACTTCGCACGCCGAGAGCAGCCGTTTATTATATAAGTCGTACTTCGTGGATTACGAGACTAGGTATACACATGTAGAAAAATTGTGCTCGGCCCTATCATTCGCCGCCACCAAACTCCGACATTACCTCCCGAATCACAAAACTTTCGTCATCACCAACACACGTACCCCCATTCATTATATGTACGCCAAACCACACCTAAACCAACGCATCGCTCGATGGCTCATGCTCCTCGCCGACCTTGACCTTGAGTTTATACAACAAAATCAATCAAAGGACAAACTCTTGCACTACCAACTTGCGGAGGCCCCTCTACCTCGGGAACAATTTACCAATTTTACCTTCCCCGACGAACTCATCGCCACTCTTTCGCTCGAGAAGAGTCGTATCAAATGACCCTCTTCTTCGATGGATCTAAGTGCCGCCCAAGGCGGAGGAGCCGGCGTTGTTCTCATCCTCTGACGCTGAACCTATGCCTCTTTCATTCCGGCTTGATTTCCCCTGCACTAATAATACAGCGGAATACGAGGCCCTTGTTCTGGGTCTCCAAGTTGCGATACACTTAGGCATCAAATCTATCAATATCTTTGGTGACTCTCAATTGGTAGTCAATCAAGTTATGGGCATCTACCAATGTAAAAACGAGGAACTTCAGAAGTACAAACACCACGTGGAATCACTTCTAACCTTATTTACTCACTATTCTATCCAAACCATTCCCCGCTCCACTAACAAATTTGCAGATACTATGGCTTGCTTAGCCTCGCAGATTCCCGCCGCACCAACTGACTCTGAATTATTCGTTGTGGTCCAACAACTTTTTGCACCATCCTATTCAACCCCGGTAGTTTGCATGATAAATACTGTGTCTACTAATTCGCAGGATACCTGGTACCACCAATTTCACGACTACCTTACAATCTCGGTTCTCCCACCTGACCTTACTAGTAACGGAAAACGTGCTTTTCTTAAAAGTGTTTCGCGTTATGTTGTCATGGGAGGACTCCTCTATAAACGTGGCTTTGATGGCATCCTCCTTCGCTGTCTAACCGGCGCGCAGAGGTCACCTATACCATCCAACAAGTACACGATGGGATTTGTGGTGGACATTTTAGTGGCCTTGCCGTGGCTAAACGAATCCTTCGCCTAGGTTATTATTGGCCTACTCTCAATAACGACTGCTACGAATATGTTAAGCGCTGTGTCATGTGTCAACAACATGCCAATCTTCAACATACTCCTAGCCACCCGCTACAAGTCGCTCGTGATCTTTGGCCTTTCTCACAATGGGGTTTAGACCTTATTGGTGAGATTCACCCGACCTCTTCACAACGTCACCGTTGGATAATCACAGCGACCGAATATTACACAAAATGGGTGGAGGCCATCCCACTCATTTCAATCAAAAAAGAAAAAATTGTCAAATTCATTAACCATCACATTATCTGTCGTTTTGGTATTCCTCATCGCCTAATAATGATAATGGTAAATCTTTCAAAAACAAGTTGTTACAAAACCTTTGTGACAACTTTGGTATCAAACTTAGTTTCTCATCGCCTTACTATCCGCAGGCCAATGGTCAGGCAGAATCTTCTAATAAAACTCTAACCAAAATCCTCATGAAAGTTGTCAATGAATCTGGAAGAAATTGGCACGATCACATTCCCTTTGCCCTTTGGGCTTATCGTACTAGCATTCGTACCTCTACTAATGCCACACCTTTTTCTTTGGTATATGGTACCGAGGCTGTTTTGCCTCTCGAAATACAAATACCCTCCCTTAGAATATCTCTTCAGATATTCTCACCAACGATGATTTCGCCAAGAGCGGTTAGCCCAATTGAGCTTCTTGACAAACGGCGCCTTACGCTCTCGATCACCTTCAAATCTATCAAAACGCATCAAGCGTGCTTATGATAAGCGACTTCATGAGCGTACCTTTAAGGTTGGTGATCTTGTCCTCAAAGAGAATCAACATGTCACCAAACTAGAAAAGAGCAAACGTGGAAAATTTGCTCCCAATTGGATTGGGCCTTATATAATCACTCACACCTATGGATCAGGCACTTATCGTTTAGCTTCGCTTAATGGTAAACCTGAGCCTGAACCCCTTAATGCCTTACATCTTCGCCCATTCTACTGTTGAATCTAGTGTTATATCACTTCTTATCTACCTACTGCTCGTCCCTTGAGCTCATTTACCGCTACATACACTTTGTTTTCTATATCTCTAAATAAAATCGAAATCACTTCGCACCTCCCCTTGATAATGCCTTCCCCTTTTTTAGTCTAGTCCATGACTTCAAAGTATTAAAATAAGCCGTATTCTTATGGGATTTTCTTGAGTCAAACTTCCTACTAAACTAGATGCTTCACGCCAAAAGAACATCTAGTCATCTAAAATTAAATATAGATCTGCTCCTCGAAGGACAAATATATGCCAAACTATTGCTTTACTATATAAATAGATCGCCTCCTCAAGGACAATGCATGCACTAAAATCATCTCTCGCTACTATAAATAGATCGCTTCCCCGAAGGACAGCTATACACAGGGGCCACCTTTATCGAAGCTTCTCGCATTGATCAGCTTCGTGAAGACCTCAAGAATAAAACAATCAATATCCCTCAGAGACTTCCCGCATCGATCGCCTACATTCAATAAAATAAAAGCCTCATACAAAAGAACTTTTTGGGTCATGGACTTGTCTATTTAGGGTAGGTTCTCTTTCGTTGTAACAAGTTCTTTGTACTCACCTATCATCCACATCACCTCACCATTTGTTTCAACTCAAGGGACGTAACGTACACCCGATATATTGTGATCATACAACTCTTTTCAACTATGGACTTCTCGCCTATACACGGCACTTAGGGCTTCGTGCTGCTTACGTTGTGTGGTTTGTTTAGCTCTTTTCACCTACGAGCACTCTTTCCGCTTTGCCTCGCATCTAGAATTGTGTGTTGATCTTAATCAGGACACTATTCCCTACTACTTGGGTATGCTAACCTTTGCTTTACCTATACCTACACCAACAACATTATCCTACCAGCACCAACAACATTACCCTACCAACATCAAATTTTTTACCAAACGACAAATTGCCTAAACCATACCAAATTGCCTAAATTCACCCCTCCCTGATCCTAAGGGAGAACTACATCGGTCTGAGGCCCTTCCTTGCTTTGTGCAATGGGCTATGTAGGCAGCACTTCGGAGACATGGGGTCTCCCAAGGTTAGCTCGACCATCCCCTACCATAACCTATCATGTGTGGTAAATATAAATATTTTGGTGTATTTCTATTTAATCACATTCCTCTTTGATCCTTTTTTAAAAACACCGAAAGTCAAAACGACAACATTCTTATTATTATAACGCAAATCAACATACATATCTCGTTTTATTTAGATGTTAAACAAATACATCTTCTATATCATCGACACGCAGGTCGGTACTCTTATTTATCCTCATACCTTGCTAACATTTATTTAGACCCTCACGCCTCATCCCGACCTAGGTGATGATCGTGATCGTCGACCCCTCTCGCCAGGCCTCTCTGTCCTCAAAGGTACCGCGGCTATTGGTACCGCCCACTGATCTGCCAATCTCTCCTGTAACATATGAATACGCCCTCTCGCATGGAGAACTCCAGCCTCTAGTCTCGCCGCCCGTGACTCCGCAACCACTAACAATCCTCTTGTCTCATTCACCTGCGTTTGGAGCTGCTGAACCAAACGCTGCAGACGATCCCTCTCTGCTGTAATCACCGCTATGTCAGGGCGCTCACGTACACCTCGCAGTTCTGCTACCCACCATAATCTATAGGCCTCTGTCATTCCTGCATCCATTACACTGCGATCGGCAGCTATCTCCTCGGGCCCTTCTGGAGGTGTTGGCCGGGGTGGTGAGAATGCTGCCTCGGCATCGATCCTCATATATGGTCTATAAGCCTTGTGGTATGTCCTGCACAAATCCAAATTGTCATCGCGCACGCGATCTATAGGAATCCTCTCATATTCACCTGGCCTGTGCCCCGCGATCCACCTCAATCGCTCTACACCTCTCAACTCCTCAGCTATGTTCTCGGTTACCATATAGTTCCCGTAGGGCCTCCAACAGATATCCGCAACCGTCAACCTCTCCCATACCTGCCTGTAATACTCCATGTCACCCGGCACGGCTCGAGATCTTGCCTCTTGTTCTGCTCCGACCCATCGCCGGAATCCCAACCTCTCAGTACTCCGGTCTCTCTCGCCGATGGATCGGCCTATTGGTCGCACACAAACAATGTGCTCATAGGCCCAACAAAGTTGTAATAAGTATGAGCAATCCAACGTTGTCCTGTGACTTCGCCTACAAGCCCATAAACCCTTGTATAGCTCCGCCAAATATGCAGGTGCCCATGCAAAAGTCACGTTCCTTTCTATCATCTCCCAAATAACACCCATCAATGCCTTTGGAAATCTTCCCCTTCGCCTCTAACGCATAATACCCTACCGCTATCATTAAAATCACTGCTAACCTTGTCTCCTCGTGGTGTGTCGTATACATTACCCCATATGTGAATGACAAACCTCGCCGTGTTAAGTCCTCGTATATGGACCAAACACTTCGTTATCGCTGCCCGCCCGCGCTAGGTAGTGCTCGATATACTGGTTCTCCCGTAATAGGAGTCTCACAATACGGAACACATCTTCCAAAGTTACTGCTATTTCACCTGCTTGGCGATATAGAAGGTATTTGTCTCAGATTCCATCTCTCAATCGCGCTCAGTAACATACCATGGTTACGTGCGATTCATGAATAATAACGGATTCCACTTAACCCCAAACGATTTATCAATGTCCATTTTCTGGTGTTACATCCGCTCGGATTCGCGACAACAGCGCTGGCACACTATCATTCATCCTCAACCCTGCCTCTGCCTGCATACACCAAAACAACAAACAACCATTCAATCCATTAGGGTCTTTTTCAAACATTCTGGAAATTTCTCCAGTAACCGGTACCGGTTATACATAACCGATATCGGTTGAATAACCGATACCGGTTCTCCCTAACCGCTACCGGTCACTGTCAATTTTATACACCTTCCCTAAAAACAACCACCTACGACAATAATTTGCTCGTTTATTCGTTTTTATACATACAAACATACCTGGAACCCCTGATTGCCTACCCTGTAACACTTACCTCACCTGCAACCCTTGTTATCATGTTTTCTTTCTCATATCTACCCACCTACTCTCCCCCATCTTATTCACGAAACATGCAGTAGTCAAATCACAAACAAAACAATACCTCTTGGGTTGCAGCAAGCAGCACTGAGGTGGCCCCTTGTCTTCCTCATGTCCTTGCTCTCGCTGGATGCTTCTCCTCGTTCTGCCATGATCACCACCCTTTTCAACTTTGTCTTTCTGCCTTCTGAACCTCGGATCACATTTACTTTCCTTGTCTCTTTTCTCCTTCTCACCCAAATCTCTCATGCAAATACCTGTCTCAACTGCCAAAAAGCATCGCGTCGCGTATTTAACCTCTCGCATGGCTCTAAAATTAAAACTTAAGTTGCCACCCTAGCTTTTCTATTTTTAGAAAAGCTCATACCTAAATAACCGGTATCGGTTACTTAACCGATATCGGTCTATTAGATACCGATATCGGTTCCTTAACCGATATCGGTTACACACCTACTTTTTCAACAACGTTCTTTTTTCATTTCTCACCTAAATTTTTGTCGCGCCCGCCTCTTTTCCTGCATAAACCACACAATTTACCACATTTTGTTCATCCACCACATATAACATTACATTTTCATTAAATATCATTTATTTTACACAAATACACAAACCATCAACTACGGATATCAAGAAACTATCAATCTATACATCATTTGATCCAACTCATCGCCATATATATCACAATGTCACAAAACCACCAATTCATCACATAACTTGACATTCATATATACGTATAAACAAACAAAAACATCAAAGATCATCCATCTATCAACATGTCAATTAAACTCATCACACATTCTATCTATTACCACCATTAACCACATATTTCAACACATTTTGAACACCGCATGTGGATCAAAACATCATCTCTATATATATACAAATTTTCAAAAATACAATGTGCCCTACATCGGGGCCTCTCGTGATCTCATACAATACCAAAGCCGCACGCAGCCGCAATACCTACCTAAAAATCTCGACTCGCTCGCAGCCGGTCTCTCATATCAAAATATACTCGCTCGCAGCCGGTATCAAATATACAACCCGTACTCGCCTGCAAGCCGGTATATAATAAATAAATGAATCAAAACAATGAATAAGTGTAGGCACGCAGCCTCTATCAATACAACCGGTTCGGCAGACCGTGCCCATGTCCCTATACAAAACCATGTCGGGATCTATCGCTCTCCCCACCGCCCTCGGCACCTCTCCCGCCTGGTCCTCGTGGTGCCTCTCGCCTCGCTCTGTCACGGACACGCCACCGTGGGTCTGCTCCTCCTCGAGATCTCTCGGGCCGTGCGAGGTCTTTGCTCTATGAGCTGCATATGCCTCGATACTCGACTCCGGTACTTTATCAAGAATATCCCGATAATATCGGGCCTCTCGCTCTCACCTCCATATAGCGATCTCGCGCCATCAAGGAATCTGGGCTGGTCCTCGGCACCTAACACCAATACCCCGAGCTCTGCACTCGCACTTCGTGGCTGTGGTGCTGGTGGTGGTGCCGCCATGCTCGTACTCGCACTCGTGGCCGTGGTGGTATCTGGGCCGTGGCCGTGCCGCTGCTGTACGGCCGCCGTACTGCACTGCACTCGTGGCTGGCTGCTTCTGGTGGTGGCGCGCCGTGCTCGTACTCCGAGCTCGCTAGCCCTCGTAAGACCCCTATTCGTGCTCAGTGCAGCAGCCAACTGTCCCTGTAATAGCTGCACTCGCCCTCGAGCTGATCTCTCTCTTCGCCAGAATCGCAGCTTAAGTCCGGCCGCGCAGTGTACTATCTCGCTGCTTTCTACCTGCCACCCACCACCATACCTTGTATGCTCCCGTGCACCCGGCATCATCCACACCCTCACCTGCTGGTCTCTCCGCTACCCAGTCTGGATCCAAAGGCTGTGGCGCTGGCAGTGGGGCCTCTACATCATCCCTCCTGTACTGAGGGAAGGGAGGTGGCTCGTCCTGTCGTAGCCCCATCTCGCCTCGCGCACTCTCTCTCTAGGGGTATCCGCCGTTCCCCGGCCTCCGCCCCGCTATCCGTAATGTATACTGATCGGCGCACTGTGACGCGGCTCTCTCGCCAGCCGGTGACCTCTGTAGGGTCTCCATACAATGTCTACTGCTGTAAGGCCCTCTAGCAAGTGTCTATAATAGACCACATCCCGACCTGCAACAACTGCTCGTGGCTGGCCCACGACCCCCAACCACCTCTGAAAGCCATATCGGTATACGACCTGTGGCCCTGGCTGCTGGGGTAGCCCTACTGGCCTGATGCATACGATGTGCTCGTATGCCCAACAGTGCAACAAAAATGTAGAACAAATACCAAATCGCCTCCTCCGGCGATAGCCCCATAACTCCTCAGATAATTGCACTGATACACCGTGCCCATGCAAACAGTGTGCTCCTCCACCATCTCCAAAGCAGACTCCCCATCAATGCCCGTGGGAAGCGGCCTCCTCTCAATCCGGGAGGGCGGCAGTGATCCCTATCATCATCAACACGGCAAGCCGTGTGTCTCATGTCTCGTGTGCGCGGTACATATCACCATATCCAATGCTCGCGCTTATGATACGTAAGCAGCGCGCCGCATCCCCAAAACCTGCAAAGATGCTATCCATGGCGCTCTCGAATCTACTCTAGAAAACGGCCTCTCCTCGATCGGTAGCCGCAGGATGCGATACACATCCTCTAATGTGACGGTCATCTCCCCGGCCGGGCAGATGGAACACATTGGCCGCCGATCCCATCTCTCGATGAGGGCGACCATCGACCGTGATCTCTCTCTATCGCTCGCACTCCGACCCCACCGAGTCCCACCTCGCGCATGATGGCCCAATGCGCCGCAGATATGTGTGGCCTCATCCGACTCAATAGTGGAGGCATCCTATCACGCATCGTCAACTGCTGACGTGCCTGCAAAACCAACCCACATTCTTAGACCCACTCTTTATTATAACATCTACTTTACCATCTAAACCCCCTTTTGTAACACCCAAAATCTAACCCCACACCTCACCCTTCTCCACCCCAAAATCTAACCCCACACCTCACCCTTCTCCAACCCCCACACCGACCCTAAACCCCATCCCAAACCCAAACACCCAACCCCACTCCACCCACACCCCAACACGCCACCCAACCCACCTTCAAACCTAAACCCTAAACTCCTAAACCCCACCCCTAAACCCTAAACACGCCACCCCCAACCCACCTTCAACCCAAACCCTAAACCCAAACCTAAACCCCATCCCAAACCCAAACACCCAACACCCACTCCACCCACACCCCAACACGCCACCCAACCCACCTTCAAACCTAAACCCTAAACTCTAAACCCCACCCCAACAAGCCACCCAACCCACCTTCAAACCTAAACCCTAAACCCTAAACCCCATCCCAAACCCAAACACCCAACCCCATTCCACCCACACCCCAACACGCCACCCAACCCACCTTCAAACCTAAACCCTAAACCCCATCCCAAACCCAAACACCCAACCCCATTCCACCCACCCACCCCCAACACGCCACCCAACCCACCTTCAAACTTAAACCCTAAACCCTAAACCCCATCCTAAACCCAAACACCCAATCCCATCCCAACTCCACCCTCAACCTTCCCCACCGATACCGGCCGATACGAGACCGATGCCGGTAGCCCCCAATTCAACCTCACCCTATGCTTTTGCGACCGATGCCGGTCGCCTATTGACCGACATCGGTCACTGTCTCCTGCCCGAGCCGAACCCCCGCGCGGCCCCCAAAAACCATTTTTCACCTATTTTTACCCATCTACCCACCCAAACACCCCCAAATTTTACACACCTAGCCGCCTTACCCTATCTTACCTATCTACCCTCTCTCTTTTTCAAATTACGTCTATTTTACTCCTCATTTCCTAAAACAACTAAATTCCTACCCAAACCCCCAATCTCACTTAATACAACCAAATGCATAAAATAACGAGTTTAGAACCTACCGGTACGACGACACGTCGTCGTGGTGGGATGGGTGGTGGCGGTCCAGCTGGTCCAGCTCCTCCAGCTCCTCCTGCCTGTGCCATGGCTCCAATCCTGATCTGCTGGGTCCCCGGCCAATCACCTGCTGCCTCCTCAACTATTCGGGCCCACTATCAACTCTCTCCGCCAATCAAATAGCTCCACCTCACTCAATACCCCTCCAAATAAACTCTCCACGTCAGACAAGTCAATTTGGATTGCAAATAACAAAAGTGACAATGACAGGCCGTATTTTTCTTTTTATAGGTTTTTCGACCTTAACCGATGTCGGTTTCTTTTTTGCCCTAAGAAACCGGTATCGGTCCCTTAACCGATATCGGTCATGCGGAATCGACATCGGTTTGATACCCAACTTTCACCCCATTCTTTGCCGTTCTTTACTCCTTGCCTCTTTTTCACCAATATCGCCTCTGTCCACCTTTGCTGCACAACATTTGTTCACTGGTCCGGCCCGACCCAAGGCCTCAACCTACCAATTGGCCCGACCCAAGGCCTCAACCTACCAATTGGCCCGACCCAAGGCCTCGCCCTACCTATTTGGCCCGACCCAAGGCCTCAACCTACCAATTGGCCCGACCCAAGGCCTCGCCCTACCTATTTGGCCCGACCCAAGGCCTCAACCTACCAATTGGCCCGACCCAAGGCCTCGCCCTACCTATTTGGCCTCGACCCAAGGCCTCCTACCCCGAACCATTTGGCCCGACCCAAGGCCTCAACCTACTTATTTGGCCCGACCCAAGGCCTCAAGGCCTCGCCCTACTAATTTGGCCCGACCCAAGGCCTCACTCTACCGCTATGGTCTCGCCCCAAGGCCACAACCCAACAACTTGGCCCGACCCAAGGCCGTATCACTTCCATACCATACCCACAATCAACGCTTTTATTTTATCCATCCATCATGTACCTTGTGTTCAATCGAGCTCACTGTTCGTGTTTTAGCACACGATTAGGGTCCTCGACTTGATCTCGTCGACCAACTTTGCCTGACCTGACCGTGACGCTTTATCTCAACCAAACCAACCATTTGCACCGCCGAACATGCCTAAACGCTCTCGTACCTTACCTCGTTATATACCCCGGAGCTACTTCCTATGCCTTGATACCGTGATTATATCACCCTTGTTTGGATAAACTATCGACCTTTGCCTATACATCGCCGGTTTGCTCACAAATCATATACCCTAGTCGTATCACTGCATTTCAACATGCGTCTCGCTTCCTCGACCTTCCCTACCACCTTACCATCCTCTCTACAACATGTACCCTTTATCAACCCTATCCCCGATTTCCCGCTCACTCCATCGGTGATAGATTTGAGGGGATTACCTATATCCTTAACATGAGAAACCACTTCATATTATTGTTCACAGCAGCTTTAACAAAACAAGCTACACGACAATAAGGGGCTAATGTAGACACCAAATTCGTGTCTTACGACCCTCGTGACTCGCATCCCATTTCACAACCTAACCTCATTACCTAAACCTTACACAATTATTTATTAATTACCTCATAATTGATAAATCCACATCGCCTTACCCGCCACCTCACTTGGCCACCTCACCATGACCTAGCCCTAACCCTAAACTAACCTAATTAGGACCCATGACTTGGTCTAGACTCACATCCATAACTAATGCCTCCTTACTCGCACCCAAAGCCGACCTTCTAGCCACTTGACCAAGCCCGCAACTGATCCCTCGGGAGAAAAACAGGGAAGGTGGGCTATTTTACTAAAAATAGCCTACTTTTTCCTAACCGATGCCGGTTCCTACTCGACCGCCGTCGGTTACGCAACCGCCATCGGTTCCCTATAAATGGGCTCCCCAAACCAAAACAACGGATCGGAATTTCATTTTGAGATCACTCGAAGGATTTCTGGATCAACAGAGAGCATTGCGAGCGAGGAACAGAGTCCAGATCTTCACTTGACCAAGCAGAGACGAGTGAAAATACTAGACGTGTTTACAGCAAAGGAGATCAACTTGCACCTTCGTAAAAACCAAGTAAGTTACATCTTACATGTCCTCCATTATAACATTTCTTATGCTTTTGGAATTACAGGTCCTCCCAAATCCGTTTCAATCCATTATCCAACGTATCATTGCCTCTAACTCGTCATTCTTTTGCTTCTAACCATCCCATTTCCTAATACTATCCAAAACCAGCCATTACAAACACCACAACCAGCCCAGAAGATCCTGAACCCACCGGTATCGGTTATCAGTAACCGGCATCGGTTATAGGTAACCGCATCGGTTCCTTTGATCAAAACCAGAAAAAAAATTTTCCCCCTACCCATTCAAGCAAGCAATTTAATTGATATTTTACAGTCTTTTGTGTTAATTCACGTTAGCAGGGAAACTGACCACCTTCGAAAGGAAGTTTTACATTTCCTGGGCCCAAGGCAGTTTCCTCATTTATTGTTTAATCAAATCTTGTGGTCTTGTGTTCTTATTTGCAGGTAGTCCTTCCCAGACAAAAAGGAGTTCTCCGCAGTCAACCTGATCTTTCTCTACGGTACGCGCACATCATCTCGACATTCTACAGGTATTCCTCCTAACCCTAACCTTATCTATTTCTAAAAGGAACGAAGCATTTCCGAGAGAAACAGAATGAGTAATTGAATGGATGAATGGATATTGTGCAGGATGCTAGGAAAGTGAGAAAATAGGGAAGGATGTTTGGATAAAATTCCTAGTGTGAAAATAAGTCAAAAGTAACAAGTGTAGCCATTTGTAGGCATGAGAAAGTTCTTCATGTTGCAGAGTTTGATAAGGTTTTTATTAGTCCTCTTGATTAACTTGAAAGAATGATGAATGGTATATAATTGATTGCATCATTTGGTATCAAAGTGAGGCTCTTGATGAAGTTTTTTTTTTTTAAATGAAATGTGATTATTTTGTGGCTAACAAATGAAATTGTAAGTGTGTGTGTGTGTGTGTGTGTGTGTGTGTGTGTGTGTGTGTGTGTGTGTGTGTGAGAGAGAGAGAGAGAGAGAGAGAGAGAGAGAGAGAGAGAGAGAGAGAGAGAGAAGATTGATAGGTTAAGAGAATAATTGAACTGGAAAGATATTGAGAAGAGGGTGAGAAGACACCAAAATACTAGGTGGTAATCCTAAGTGAGGTGTAGAGAGAAAGAAGAAAGAATAGAACTTTCTTGTGAAGAGAGAGAAAGTGGGAGAGAAGAAGAAGAAAATAAATAGATGGATAGATAAGAGTTGATGATAGGGTTGATCAAGATGATTAGCCACATGAAAAAATAACAAGAAGAGGGGGAGAGAGAGAGAGAGATAGAAATAAAAGAGGAAAAGATGAAGAAAAGAGAGTTGTGGATGCATCATGAAATTTAAGAGCTTAAGTAAGATGTGGAGCAATTGATTGTACTCTTGAAGGAAAGAGAGAAATATCAATAAACCAGGTATGAAATTGTGTTGAAAAGGAAAGCAAAATGGCCAATTAGAGAGCTTGTAAAGAAGATGCAAAGAAAGAAGCTAAGAATAATGTTTAAGCAAGAGGAAAGAATATAAAAACACAAGAAAATGAAGGTAAAAAGACAACAAGAAAGAGAAGATGTCAAATAGATAGTGCAAGTAGAGGACAAGAATGAAGATGATAAAGTGATAGAAGCATTTTTTGCTTCTCTTGAGGAAGAAGAAGAGTTCCAAGAGGAACAAAATGAAGAGTTGACATGGAAAGAAGAGCTTATATTTTCTTATGAGAGTCTTGAGCAGCTGTAAGAGGAAATAATAATCTTAGAATATGCCATCTATGGAGTACAAAACCATGATTAAAATACACAAATCAGTCTAAGAAGAGCAACATGATGAGATGGTTAGTGAATGAAAGCAAAAAAATCAAAGAAAATGGAGAATATGACAAGAAAATAAAGGATTGCAAGATGGACTTAAGCTATGTAGAGATGGAAGAGATTCTAAAACAAGAAAAAACATGTATATGTTGTTATTTTGTTTATTGATGGATTCACATTGAGTGGAAGATTGAAAATGATGAAGACATAGGTGGAGATCAAGAAGAATTCAAGCAATGTTAAGGAAAATGGAAGGAAAGAGACTGCTATATGGGACCCTGGAGGTCTCAAGGCAAAGAAGGACAATGGGAGTGAAGATAGAAGATCAAGAGCCAATCAAGTAGATGAAGAACTCAGTGAAGACAAAGCCATGCAAATCAAATACAAGAACTCTTTTCTCCACCTTGGGATTATGATGCAGGAGCATCATCACGAACAATAACTAAGGAAAAATTACTCTCAATCATGGTTGAAGAGGTCAGAGTAAAGGTTTTAGGGCATGGTCAAGTCATGAAGAATGGTTAAGATGGAATATCAAAGCTTGAAAATTCAAATTCAGGTTTTCCTCCAAAAATATATTCAACTTTTAAAAAAATGTAAATGATTCTAATGAGCTTGTAAGAGCATGTGAGTGTTTAAGTGAGTGGTTAGAGTCCTAGAGTGAGTTGTTATGTGTGTATATGAGTCTTAGATACAAAATGATGCAACATGTCATGCATGAGTATTGAGGCATATGAAGAGTTAGTTAGGTTTTTACATGTGAAATGTTTTAATAAGGATGCATTCAAGTTAGTTAGGTGAGAGAAAGGAAGAAACTACCCTATGAATAATGTAGGAACATGATATTCCTCAAGGAAGAGGATAGGAGAAACATGAGAAAAATGAAATTTTGTAGTATGTATATGATTTTATGATAATAAATCTGTTTTGGATGTAATTGTGTCTTGCTCTTACACTAGAAAAGATGAGTATTAATTTCGAGACCCCAAGATGGATGATAATGGTGTAACAAACATTTAAGAGTCTTTCTTAGAAAAAAATGTAGGGTGATTACATGTTATTGTGATATGTTTTAACATTTCTTGTGAGTATAGCAATACTTTGTGTATATGTTAGCAGAGTAAGGGTTTGACATTGTCTTAAGAAATAAAATTATTTGTATTGTGATATTACATTTATAGAAGTGTATGTGATAATTCCTCTGATCACTTTGTGAAGGAAAGGATGTTAGATCAAGATTGATGATTTAGTTAGTAAGGGTTTATATTTAGTCATTAGAACCCCGATTAGTTGGCATTCTCTATTTTTTTAGCATCAAGAAAATTTTTGTGAGTTATTTGTAGCGAGAGGATCAAGTTGAATAATTCTTGAGATATGATTAGAAGCTTTAGTCTAGGAGTGCTTAGATTTTTAGCATGAAGGAATGTATGACTGTGTAGACAAGGAATCCATGAATTTTCATTGATTGTGTTACTTTATAGCTTAAAATATATAGAAGGAATATTTTGTAATAATCATCACAAGGCATAAAAAGGTTTAAGGAATATTGTGTGACAATAAGTTGAATTTTTTGGGTATAATTCAATGCTTGTGTGAACAGATCCAATCAGTAGCGAACTTTACAAGGTGCCATGGTATTAGATCTACTTGAAAAAGACAAGAATGATTAAGAAGAATTCAAGAACAAATGGGTTAGTTCATTATTATAACCAACTCACACTCAATGTGAAGGATCATTTAGTGTCTTGTTTATAATCTCTATATGTGACTATGTGTTGTCATACTAAACCCTACCCCTACATAACAAAACAAAGAAGGAAGGGATCATATATCAATGGATGGAGACTTAGTTAAAGCCAAATGATGACCCAAACATGTTGAAAAAATGCATACAATCCCTAATCCAAATTTTAAAACTTTAAAACGAATTTGAGAGAGAGATACAAATAATTTTTGTTTCTCGGGCTCACTTGTGAAAGTCTTACCACCAAACAAGGGCTTAAATTTTGGAGGTGTTAGACATGAAGTATCATCCTCAAAATTGTAACTATTAATTTTTAAGGAATTTACTTAGAGATTCAAAGGAAATTTCACCTTTCAATGTTTGTTTACAAGTTATCCATGACAAGATAGGAGGAGGTATGAAAACATGGTCATAAGGATAAGTGGATGATCCCCCTGTACAAAACATGTACACTTAAAAGGGGAAGTTAACTCTTGAAACTTTATAGACACATGTAAACCCTTATTGGGTACCTAAAAATATTGAGGTTTGGTATGAAACACTCCCACATAGAAAGTTATAAGGGATTCAGGACTGACCCTAACTTAGTAAGGAACTAGAATTAAAATACAAAAAGGAAGAGAATTGTTTTGAGGAAATATCAGAGGAGGTGGAAGGTCACTATTGAAAGTGATAGAACTTAGTGTGCATCCCTAGAATCCTATTTGCACTACTGGAGCAATCATCTTGTCTCAAGAAGGATAAAGGTAGTTTTGATAGACTTAGTAAAAGAATTGAACTTTGAAAGTCTTTATAACATTCTTGTGATGAATTTTTGTGTTGTGAGTGGTGTTGAAATAGGGTAAATGAGCTATAATGCATTAAAGGAGGCTAATAGACCAAGTTGTAAGTTTTAGAAGGTGAAAACTAGAGAAGAGTCAAAAGGGAAAGGTAAGAGAAGTAAGTTTTCTTGGAGAATGAGTAATTGAATGGATGAATGGACATTGTGTGGGATGATAAGAAAGTGAGAAAATAGGGAAGGATGTTTGGATAAACTTCTTAGAGTGAAAATAAGTCAAAAATAGAAATTTTATCCATTTTTAGGCATGAGAAAATTCTTAATGTTGCAGAGTTTGATAAGGTTGTTGATTAGTCCTTTTTAATAACTTGAAATAATGATGAATGGTATATAATTGACTACATCAAATATTGGCTCTCCTTAGTGCATAACTCACCTCTATAAACTTAAAATTAAGGAAGAAACATTTTAGAATTTGATCAACAGGGTGAGTAGCAATTGGAATTTTACTAACCAATTTATTAAATTTGGCAACAAATTCCTACATAGGTTCATAAGGTTCCTTCTTTATTTGATAAATTTAAGCCAAGAGTTCATGAAAATCCTTAGCAAACTTGAATCTATTCTTGAACTGAGTCTTCATGGTATTCCAATGAGTAATGGTACCATCTGGGAGATGGTAGAACCAATCTACAACATTATCTTGCAAAGTCTCAATAAAAGTTTAAATGAAACATCCTCGTGCTCAACTCCAAGAACCCCACATGCAATAATAAAAGCTACAATGTGTTCATCTAGGTGCACTTTACCATCACCTCGAACTTAGGGAAATTATTTTTGTTCTCTTTAGGCAGGTTATGGAAGAGCTAAAGGTCCAACTCGTTGGCCCCAAGGTAAAGGTGCAATCATTGTAGAAAAACCATCTTGTAAAGGAACAAAAATACCTGCTAAAAATAAAGCCTGAGCACTAGGACTTACTTATGGTTGAGTGTTAGTGTCTTCTTGAGAGGATGGACTAGATATTTCTTTAGTGGGAGGAGTACTTGAAGACCTTCTATTTATACCTCTTCTTTCTCAAGAAATTTAGAAACTTTTTTATTCCAACAACTGAAAATTAGGATCCTCAAAACCTTGGCCTCTTTGTCCTCATGTGTATCTTATTTACACCAGTGTGTTGTGACTATTGTTTTGATTTGAAGATTATCCAGTGGGAAGCACAATATGTGCCCCACGATGGGTGCCAAAAAATTGTTAGTTGGAAATTTTGTCTTTATACACAAGCAACAGATTCAAGGTACAATGTCCCCTCCTCTTTATGGGGAGGTTCCCTTATTCACCAAAAACTTGGAAATCTAATTATTTACAAATATACAAACTAACATTTTGATTAGGATTTTGGTGTAAAGAATGATTCCATATATGATATTTCTCAATACTGAAAGATGAAAAAGGAAGGGTTCCACATGAGGAAACAATAGCTTATATGAGCAAGAAGTGTGAGTCGAACACAAAGTTCATCTAACCCATTGGTAGAGAATAAAAGTATTCTCCTTGGTTGTTCAAGATTACTCACTATTGCAGAAAAAATAAGTGAAGAAGGAAGCATGCTCGATATATAGACTACGAGTAACAACGTACTTATGCATGCATTGAGTTTCAAGAATATATGAATTAGTATATCATAAAAATCCACTAAATATAGATGCAATAGACACAAATTTCTTTACATTATAACAAATGGATTGAAAACACAATTTAAATATTCAAATATACTAGATTCACATTCATAATTATAGGGAAAAGAAACAGAAAGAACACAGACAAGGGAGATAACTTCTTCTTTTGTATTGATTTAAAATGCTCTATATCATTACATTTAAAAACACCAAAATCCAACCCCTTTATAGTGAGAAAAAAATCCTTATATAGGCTAAAGGGTGGTTGTAACCAACTTTTTAACTAATTTCCATTTAACTAAGTGCTAACACTTAATTAATCAATTACATAAGTTAAATTTATTTACAATTTTAAATTATTCAAGCTGATAGAGCTAACTCGAGATTATATCAATTAAAAATAAAAATTTAAGAGTTGGGAGAAGGAGCACCGGTGAGTGATGTAGTGGAACCTTTACTTTGAGCACATGAAATATTAATTTTCCAGAGCACTAGTGATTTCCATAACCTTTAGAATGGTTTTGTTTTCCATGCCATTCAACCACCGCCAATAGAGTATTACATTTCCTTAGAATGCCTCCATTTTGCAATAAGCCCTTGGTGGCCTCTATGAAAATGTTTTGTAGCTTTATGATTTCTTCCATATTTTTTTGGTGACAGACTAGCTTTAAATAGACCTTCCTTGATGATTGCATTGAATTTTTCCTTAACAACATCCATTGAGTGTCTCTTTACAGATTTGTCCTTGTAGAATTGACACCAAAGAGCCTGTAAGTCAGCAAAAAATTCAGATTTGAGAGCCTCTCCTTTCTGTACCATATTCTTGAGTTTAGTGGCTACCTCCTCAAATACTCTGATTTTCCATTCAACATTGTACACCCACTTCTTGGAAAGATTATTCTTGGAGTCATCAAAAAATTTATGAGAAAGAAGGATTTTCTCATATGTGGTGCTCATGATTCTCAAATCTTGGATGCACTCCAGCCATAACTTGAGTTCTTTCTCCACTCCCATGATAGCTGAATTGAACTGATCTTGAGCTGCAAAGATGTTATCATATACCTTATATGCCTCATCAATGAAATTCAAACTAGAGATTAGAAATCCTTCAACCAATGCCTCAACAACCCTACCATATGAAGCATGTTTATGAATTTCCTTGATGGCTTTGACATATTCTTCAGACAGAATGGTTGGAGGAGGCATTGAGGAGAGAGGAGTTGGATCAAGAACTTTATCACTTGAGAGAAAAGACTTAATAAAGTTGGAAAGAACTTGAACCTGTTCTTCCAGCTTCTCTTGTGTTTGTTTGTCTTTCTCAACTCTCTGAATTACCCTAGAAAAGTTTCCTTCAAATTTTGAACCTCCCCTTCAGGAGTAGATTCACCAAGTGGAATTCTGGTCAGCTCTAGGTCTGCAAGAGTGATATCCTTTTCATCTTTCTCTCCTCTTGGTTTTGCAATCTCCAAAAATGTTGTCCCTTTGAATTAGAAACCAATCTTGAGGTTATCTTGGCCTTCTTTGGTGGAGGAGTTGGGGTTGTGCCAAGAAAAGCAGCCACAACATCAAAACCAGAGCAACTATCTTGGAAGAAAACTTTCTTTTCTTACTATCAATCATGGGTTGAACCCATGTGAAAGAATCACTTGAAGATGGAGGAGGAGGTGGTGCTAATTCCAAAACACTAGGAGGACCAAGAGGCTGAGTAGTAGGAACTTCCAGAGTGAGTATTTCAACAGGTGTAGGAAGACAATTCTTTGACCGGTGATTTGGGCCTTGAGATACTAACCTTCCTAGCATCTGGATCTATGATATTCACATCATATTCCTCATCCTCTTCCTTCTAGTACTTTCTTCTTCATCACTACTCTTTTCATATTCTTCAATCTTCTTTTGATTCTTCAATCTTCTTTTCGATTCAAGTTTATGTTCCTTAACTATTTTCATTTCTTCTCTCAGTGGTTGTGGCACTTGTTCAGGAGTAGAGGTAGCTTCTCTGCTAAATTTTAAATTTTTTCTTCTTCTAACTCTTTCTCAGGAGTTTCTTCAATTTTCTCTATCTCCTTGGTTTTTTCTTTCTTTGCATATACCTTGGTTGTAGAGTTCAAAGGTGAGGAGGAAGGAGTTGATTGAGCTTGAACCTCTAGAGGAGGAATGGAAACCTCTTTATGTGATGAAGAATCCTCTTGAGAGGAGGATTGTGTCACATTTAGATTGTATGCCCTCATCTTCTTATTGAACCAATTTTTTGTTCTCACCAAAACTGGATTGATTATTTTAGAGAGATCATCCCTCTCCTTTTGAGACCAATCAATGGTAAGAAGGGGCATGTGCTAGATAGTTTTGATGTACTCAATAGAGTACATATCCTCATTTTCATCCTGCAAATCCTCTAGGACTTTATACACCTTGAAATATTTGATCTGTTATAAAGAGAGTCTGCCAAAATACCTTCTTCTTACTTCATATTCATCTAAGCAATCTTCCCAATAATATTCAAGAGCAAGCACATGGTAATAAGACATTCTCAAGTGATTGGAGATGAACCCTTTTATATCAAAATAAGATCTTTTATGGTATGAATGGAATTTAAATTTAGAGATTTTTCTCTCTACATTTTGGGCATCTAATGCAGTCTTGTAGGTATAATTCCCCAAAGAGATAGGAAATTGGATACCTGTGATCTTCTTATCTCTACATGTCTTATGTAACATGTCTAATTGTCTACAAACTTCTACAAGAACCAACTTATCATTACAATACATGGGTAGCTTGTTGGGTGCACCTTCAAAACCAATTAGTCTGATATAGGAAAACTTCTGAATTGAATGAAGAGATCATATAGGTTGAGATTAACTGTTTAGCCTCTACAAATACTCTTTCTATTGTGTTTCCCTCCAAGATCCTGATTATATACATTGTAAAAACATCATTCACCCTCCTATGGTGAAACTTGTTAATTTCAAAGGTAATTTGTAGGTAAAATTCATAGAAAAGGCTTATTTTTCTTATCATCTTGAGGTGATAACCCCATCCACATACTATAAGCTGCAATGGAATACATTAATTAACTAAAAATAGTAGTTTTTTTAGCTATTTTATAAGCTAATCTAAATAGAAACTAAGTGCTATATATAAGTGCTAGATCTAAATATTTTTCTTTAATATTTGAATGAATTGAAATAATGGAAATAAGAGGGATATGGTACTAACCTTGAATTAACTTACCTCATTGTGTGTTGTACTATAACATATTAGTATGTGGACTGGGAAAGCTATGACGGAATGGTATCAAGAAGGGCAAGAGCTGACTATTTTTCTATACTTAGGCTCCTGGGAGGATATTGTGATGCCCTAGGGTTCCCTAGTCTGATATCTAGGCATTGTAGACTGCAAAAAGATTAGAACTTGAATTTGACAGTGTCACACTATCTCTAAAATACCTTCACTCCTGTCACATGGGACTGCCACACGGTGTCACATTAATTTCTCCTATGTCGTTGTGAATGTTACCTACAAAACCTATCCAAAGCATCAATTCCTAAAAATAAAAATGCATATGAATAGGTTGGACTAACCTCAGCTGCCAAAATAGTGGCCTTACAACTAAGAGTTGCAATACATTACTGAGACTCCAATGTAGTTCTATGTGTGTGTGTGTGTAATTTTTTGCCTAGCATTCCCTAACACTAATGACGTGGTAATAAGTTACGTTAACTAGATGTAAAATGCAAATGGTGGGTGGAATGGAAAGAATACAACCCTTTCCCCAATGTAGTGTGTGATGTAGATGTAGAAGATACCCAAATGCAATCGCTTGCCTTAGTAGTTAGCTTCACTTGATAGTGAGATGTCCACCCATAATGTAGTGAGTATACTATGTTTATATAGGGATCTATTGTTCAAATTTTGACACTAGTGATCCGAAACTGCCGACTATGACCTAGGGGAATACACGGGGTAACAGTTAGGACTGACCTCGAACAAATAAATTAAGACCACAAATTGAGATGACAAGGAACCTAAAATCACATATTGTTGCACCCCGGGTGCTCTAATGTAACCCTAGGTTCCTGTACAATGGAAAAGTGACATGCGAGCATGGGAATCTACAAGTAACTCTTCCTCGTACCTGACCTCTCGAGGTCGTGCCGAGACAGACTGGGGATGGAATACACGCGGGATGCAGATAAGCTAGTTAGGTAATCTTATGTATTCAACACGTAATAATGGGATCTATGAATCTAAGGAAAAGAAGGCCCTCCTAACCTGAATCGGTGTGATAGATCATTCGGTGAGGATAGCTGCTCGAAGGCTCCAATCAATATCGAGCTTTGTCGTGATCCGATCTATGGGTTGTGGGATACATGGAAGATGACCGAATGTTTGCCCTCTTTCGTGTCCTCTACTACCATACGGACATCTATCAAGGCGCATCTATAATTTGGCTGATTTGACTAGAACATGTGTCCTTTGTTGTCTTCTATGTTTAACACTCTTAGGCTGTGTGCTAATTTCTTGTAGGTCTGTTGTTGTTCATAAGACTTGAATTCGAGATTTTGGTCTATGTCGCTTAATGCTGCAACAAGATTTGGTTGAGGCAAGATTGGCTCAAAACGTATTCCATGGGCTCTCTAAGTCCTCGTGATTATCATACAAGATCAATATAAGCTTAATTGAAACAAAATAAACTAATTATGCAAGATACATCTACAACACACACACACACACACACACATATATATTCCTCTATTTTTGTATTTTTGATAGAATTTTTAATAGAATTGAAAGAGCAACTAATCTAATATACTCAGAAAATGAAAACTAATCTAATAACAAAATTAAAACAAGCAAGGTAGCCCGGTGTAGCTACTTGCCTGTGCAGTTGTGAGTTTATCCTAAATAACTAGATATTTGTTTTAACTTAATTGAAGGATTCTCGATCCTACCTCAGAAGTGAGGAATGAATCATAGTTTTTGAGAAACTATCAATCCCCACAGCTTCCCTGACAATATCGAAAATGAAATTTAACTGAAATGAAATATTTCACTACTCTATTTGATATGTTTTAACTAGAACTTTGACAAATAAAACCTAGAATTTGCAAAACAATGGCAAATCCAGTAGTGTATGATTTTTTCCCCTTAGAATGATCTCCTCGTTCCTTCGTGTTCACATGAATCTAGAAGAGTGTGTATATGCTATCATCAACAGAAAAAGGTATTTTGAACAATGATAGCTTTGGATATAGACCGAATATAATGCGAGTAGGAGAGGGACAACGCAAGTGACAGAGCTTGGCGTATGTAATTCCTAGTGGGATTTATTGTGGGAATACAACACAAGTGTACCGAGAGATTCTAGAATCTACCTTCTGTGAAGAACACAACCTGCAACTCTAATGAATTCAATCTACAAATGACACTACTTTGCTCTAAACTAATTTGTATGAACAACAATGAACAAGACTAAAGCAAGAAGATTGAATGGCTTCTAACAAAGAAAGGAAAACTAGCATGGATGCAAAAATGAAAAAAATGAATTCTAAGCAAGAAATTGAAAGACTAAACAATGGAAATGAGAAGTTGAGGGGCCATTTGCTTGAAAACAAGTTGGCTATTTATAGATTTCACATTCACCCAAAGGTGATTCCTATTAGAACTCTTTTACCATTAAACAATGAAGAAACACTATTCCAGGGAACATAAAACATTAATACAAGCTAAGGCGGTTGAGAAAAGCTGGTAAATGTTGAAAAATTACACAAGTCACAATCAAAAGAACGTGTTGGAAAACGCATGAAGGACCACCGCCCGAGCAGGGTGGTGGTTTTGTCACTGAAGGTCAAAAGCTTAGAAAAAGAAAGGCAGAGGATAAAGTGAAGTACACAAAGCTTAAACAAGATGCTTGGGATGCTAACATACACTTGGCGAGCTTTCCTGGATTTTGAACACCTTACGAGGTGACCTGTATCATCATTGGGGCATGTGTAACATTATTCTCAGCGATACAGTACCCTACAATTTTGGGTATGTATAGTGCCCCAACATAGACCTAAAGATGCCAACTGAGAAAATTGCGACACCTGAGACACCCTAAAAGATGCCCAAAACTGTAGAGAAAAATGATGGCTGAACTAGAAAAATAATGATGATTCCTGACTAACTGACAACAAGACCAAAGGATGGGTCACTAGTGAATACTTTTATTACGCAAGATCCATATATAAAATAACATACCCGGTGGTATTAATGTAATAGTAAGTGCGTGATTTTGTGACTAAATTTGCCCCCACTTTATGTTAATGAGTGGAAAGCTCGATAACATAAAGTAGATAGAGATACATACCTGAGAAAAAGTCGAGAAGCCCAAGTTATAGAAGAACACATAGATGTGTAGTAGAAGCGTGTCGATAGAACTATAGAAGCATTCCAAACCATGGATCAATGAGTTGATCCATGCAATGTAAAAATGTAAGTGTCATGATGAAGTGTGGGAAATGAAAATGATGATTAGGATTTTAGATGATTTTGAACGTGGTTTAACAACGAATAGGTGGGTAGGGAGTGATCAGTTCCTAACCCGAATGCTTGTATATGAATGGAATAATGGGAGGATTTGGGTGTCCTACCGCTAAAGGAAGAGTGTAGGTAGAAAAGTGTGTTATTCTCCAAACTTTAACTACATCCTCAAGATCTAGCTGTTGCAGATGGACTCAGATCAAAATGTTGAGATTTTGGATCCAAATGATTTTGATTAAACAATTGACCCATATAAGAGTGATAAGGGGAAAGGAAATCTTGCCCCCACTTCATGGGTGTCACCACAATGTAAAGGATTCCAAGTTGGGTCATCTAGAAGTGAACGTGATAGAGAGTGAGACAAATTCCAAGTTAGGTCATCTGGAAGCAAACACGATAGAAATAGATAGCTTCCAGGTTAGGTCATTAGGAAGAAAATGTAGAATGGAAGAGACGGCTTCCAAGTTGGGTCATTTGGAAGTGAATGCGGAAAATAGAATAAAATCCCAAGTTAGGTCATCTAGGAAAGAAGTGGTGAATGTAACTCCCAAGTTAGGTCATTTGGGAGACCGCTTGTAGATTTGAATGATATGATTTGATTTGAACGCGTTGATTTTGATTGGTTGATTGATTTGTTTTGATTGGTTACTCATGGAGAGGTTTTTCGCTAATTGCCCCCAGGTTAGGTCATTAGGGAAAGTTGCTAAAATTTGATAAGATGTTGTGTAAAATGATTTTTAGTCATTTGTTTCCCCTAAGTTAGGTCATTAGGGGAGTTGATAGGTTATAGCACATGATCGTGTTTGGGAAGTGTTAAACAATTTCTTCCCCTAGATTAGGTCATTAGGGGGGATTGATGGTGAAATGTCATGATATAAATTTCTAGGTGTTGGATTCATGATATTAGAACATGTGGTGACATAAGGGGGATTATAGGGGGACCCCCAATAATATGCCCCCTTTCGGTGAAAGAGGGAGTGATAAAAAAGAATGATCTTTGAGATGAAAGTAATGACAATAGGTTAAAACGCGCGTGTAGTGAATAGGAAATAGTGTAAAAGGGATATAATGTAGGGGAAACATATGTAATACAATGGTAAGTGGAATTCTAAAAATAATTCCGCAAACGAGGTGTAAATTGGAGTAAAAATTATCAAGATATGAGTGAAACAATGTAGTGTGTATTAATCGTGGTGATAAGAGCAAAGTATAGCCCATAGTAAAGGTGGTATTTGAAATGTGATTATAAATAGGGAAGTGAAAAGGTAACTTATCACTTCATCTATCTTATACATGAGTACAAGAGTGTATACCGAGTGAGTAGCGATGACTCAAGTGAGATCGTTGTGTCTAGCTAGTTTGAGAGAGTGGTGACTATTGTGGCGTCGCGTCTTTGCTGCGGAGTTGGTAAGTGTAGTGTTTTTGTAAAAATGTAGGGTGTAATGGGAATTTTAGTTGAATTTTGAAAATTCGGTGTTTTTTTATTTCTCGGCATTTAGGACCTGACAAGAGCGGTGAGGGCATTAGTGACCCACAGGACTAGAGCACCTAGAACTAGCGCTAGTGTCTGCTCTGTGGCGCCCCCCCCTGCATCCGGCGCCCTAGTTGATAAATTTTTGATTTGATGGAAAATTCTAGGGAATGTGTTTCTAGTATGTTGAATTGATGTATTTGATTGTAGGAGGTGTGATAATGTGGCGTTTGTTGTTGTTTGGTGTTGTGCGGAGAGATATCCACTTGAGGGAGTTCCGTGGTGGTCGGCACTTGAGTACATTACTTGGGGATTGGGTTTTTCAGATGATGATTGGGATGTGATGGACCATGCTGGCCTACGGAATATAGCACAAATGGGGATGTGCCCCATAATATGCCCATGTTGAATGTATTATGTGATAGGTGGTGTGCCGATACATGCACATTTTAGTTTCCCACAGGGGAGATGACAGTGACACTGGAGGATGTATATCACATACTACGATTTCCAGTGGTTAGAGAGCGAGTATGAGTAATAGCAAGAGTAGTAGATATGGAGAATTATATGTAATCAGCTAGATGATATTTGTAGGGGCCCAAGTGTCTGCCAAGTCCCATATTAGTTTGGATGTGATATTATAGTCTAGGGTTCCGCAGTTGCGAGAAGTTCATCGCAGTGGTGATAGTGTCATGTATAGCAGTGGAGGGAGGAGGTGTCGGCATCTTGTATAAGATGCATGACATATGCCAATGGATAGAGGAGGATGGGATGAGATACATGTGGGTGCGGTGTGTGTTGGCCCATTTATATAGGGATTTGTATCAGGTTTACACATGATGAGCATGGTGGGGGTATAGGGGCCACCACACTACTACATGTATGGGCATATGAGCATATAGCCGTATTGAGACCATTTGTAGGGCCATGAGGAGAGTGAGCTCTGTCAAAGATATTTTCTCAATGTTGGGTGGATATTCGTAGTAGGAAGATGGACACAGATAGTTTCATAGCCCTGATAGATAGGATGGGGCCAGAGTCAGTGATATGGAGGCCATATTGGGATTATGGGGATGGTTTGAGGATGCTACAGAGTTGCGATGTATTCAGAGGACCATGTGGCTAGAGGATCAATTTCTAAGTGTGGCTGAGTTTTTCCAAGTGGAGAGGGTATCATGACAGTTTGGTATGGTGAAGGATGTGCCCCCAAAGCTATATATATGGTTACGAGCTGTTAGGGCCCCTAGGAGGCGGGTGTTAGGCCAGGACCCAAAACAAAGTAGTTGATACCACCAAGGCTAGATATGGTAGACCTAATGATAATAATTGTATATGGGGATGATGTGGGGTATACAAAGGATTATCGAGCATGGTGGGAAACACATCGATGGGTGTTACTATATCCAGTATTCATGAGTGCTATGGAGTTTCCACCAGGGAGGAGCGGGTGAGGTTATGGTAGATTAGAATTATTTGTGTATTCTTAAAGTGTGGTCAATGAATTGTTTATGTTGTTTCGTACATGGTGGACTAATATGGGGTTTTGCATTGTGTTTACAAGATATGTTTATTGGTCATTAATAGTAGACACATCGATCCACACATTGACACAAAATGTGCCAAGTGATGTGCTATGCAGAGGGATACTAGAGCACGTGGACATTATTCAAGGAGAGCATGCCCATTTATTTGAGCTAGTAGCCATAAGCAGCAACATTACATTAATCTTTGCTTAGCGAGAGGGATGGGGAACGCACCCAAGAGGTAGTAGGTGGTGGTCCCTTGGCCTAGGACGTGTTCACATGATATGTAGATTTGTAGCATTAGTTCTTGGAGTAGAACATGGAGATTGTTATGTTATGTAGGCAAGTGGAGAAGTTTCGGGGCTGCAAAATGTGGTGTCGCATTGGTGGCGAGGCATCTAGTTCTAGGGCGCTCGTGGTGCAGAGTGATAGTGATGATGAGGTTTGATAGTGATGATTGTATATGATGTAGGGGCCTTGTCCCTTAGTGATGAAACATATTTTTGGGATGATGATTGTATGAATGATATATGTATGGACATCTATTTTTGAGATATATTAGATCAATGTTGAGATGTTTTGGTATTGGAAATGTAATGGATATGGTATGTTTCGATGGTTATTGTCCTAGCATATGTATTGTATCGTATGTGATGAATGATAATGTTAGCAATGGTAAATAAAATACGTATGGTGAATGATGTAGTAGATAACAAATGATGAAATATGAGATGAATAAAATATGTTGCACATAGGCAATGTAATGGTGATATTAGAATAAGTGTGGAAACTATATAAATGTACCGTAATGAATATACAAAAATATAATGTAATAGGATAAAGGAATGAAAATAAGATGGGGAAGTAACGATGCCCCCAACATATTGATGAATAGGCTCATGCTATAATACCCCTCAGTAGTCAAGTATGAACCATGTAAGCAAGACTGTGTCATCGAAAAAATGACACACTCTTGCGCTAGATGACTGACAGAGTGCATGATGAAATGTTCTTAGAATGAAACCCTCAAAATTTGTGTAACAACTGTAAGAACACAAGTGTATCATCGGGGAGTGAGCTGATAATGATCACCTACCAATGACCAGGATGATGAGCAGAGGTGGAAATATATGGAATGGATGGAGTTTGAGTGTATGAATCGAAGTGCATGTCATATGGAGTGACCATGGGGTGTACAGAGAATTGTGGAAACCCATGGGATGCATGTGATGGATAGTGTGAATGAGACGGATGAAATGAATGTGGTGGTGGAAGCAATGGAGGTGGTGGATAGCATGCATGTGAGGGTGGTGAATGATAGACAAACTGAGTACCAGGTGGAGAAGACTCAAAGAGTGTATGCCTACATTGTCATAGTGAAGGAGACAAGCATCATTCTTGAGATGAAAAATATATGACACTAGTGTCCTCGAGTTATTGTAACCTCTCACGTAAAGTAATACAATAATTGTCACGATGGCCACTAATACGATGGTAATTACAGTAATATTGATCATGCTTGACATTGTAAATGGTGTGGAGGGTGGTGTTGGTTGGAAGGAAGTCAAATTAATCGCTCATCAAGTAATACATGCAACACATCATGAGGTCGAGCATTAGGTGAAAAACATAGAGGCTCATGGTACTAAGGTGAAATAGTGGTCGTAATGTAATCGGTCGCAGATGTGGAGAAGGGGAATGAGGTTGTTGCCTTTGTACTTTGGGTTGAGATACAAATTGCTTTTGATTGTTGCTAGGAGGTGGAGTAGGAGGAGCATGCTTTGTTTTAATTTTATCCAAGGGTGGAGGTTGCTTAGGATGTATAACTGGAGGTGTAGGTGGAACAATAGAGGACATAGTAATCGAAGAAATGTGAGGAGGCTCCACGAGAGGAGAAGAGAGAAGGTCTGTTCTAGATCAATAAATTTATAACACAAAAGTATAAAGGACTCACAAGTATCATACTATAAGTGTTGCTTTAGAGGAGGAATAAGACCATGACAAAAGATGAACTGCTTTTCCAAGTCACTAGGGTGAAATATAAGTTGATGTATACATGCATTAAAGCGTAAGATGTAATCCTGAATAGGTTTAGAAGAGCCTTGATGTAGAGTAGGAATGTGATCATATGTGACCCTATGACTGTTATTGATAATAAACCTATGAAGGAAGGCATCCTCCATGTCATAGAAAGTGCTAATAGAACCAAAAGGGAGATGGGTATACCATTGTAGTGCGTCATCAGTAAGACTATAACGGAAGGCCTTAAGCAACAAGTGATCATTAGAGTAGTCGGCCATAAGTGTGCGGTAATGTAGAACATGGGCATGAGGATCACTAGTACCGTCAAAGCATGTGAAAGTAGGCATGAAAAAGTATTTTGGGAAGGTAGAATTATGAATATTTTTAGGGATGGGGTTGTCATGTAAAGAGTTGTTGTCAATGGAGGCATAATAGGATCTACTTTCTAAAGTAAGAGTATGAACTTGTGATTGGAGTTGTCCTACAACATGCATGAGAGATAGAAGATCCTGTGAGGGGATGGAAAAAGTGTATTAAGTGGTTGAAGTTTTCCATTATGAGTGATCATGGGAATGTCAAGAGGTGATAGAGTAGAATTAGATGCTAAAGGTGCAGTGGTAGATGTGGATGTAGGAGTGGTAGTATGACTAGTATCAACACAAACTCTAGTAGGTGTAGTGAGCAAGGAAGAAACCTCAATAGGTGAAGATACAATAGGAGTGGGAGAGGATATGGGAATAAAAGGAGAAGAAGCAATGGTGGGGAATGACTCATGTGCAATAGTAGATACAACTTCAGGAGAGGATAAAAATGGATTGGGAGAGTCGATGTAGCAATATGGAAAGAAGGAGACCCATGATGTTGATCAATAAAAGATGGGGTTCTCGAAAGAATGGTATGGTCATCACAAGAATCAATAGGATCATCAATGTAATAAAAAGGAGAATGAAAGCTCAAGGGAGATGTGTGAAGAGGGATATCAGAAGTAGTAGAAGACATAGGAGTAACTACAGGGGTGGTTGGAGGAGAGGTAGGAGGTACACCGAATGGGAGTCAATGCCTAGTAAATAATCAATGATAGAGGGATCTAAAACATCGGGTGGCAGATCAGAAGAAGGATAAGAAGGATCATATGCAACTGGATGGCATGACATACATCGAGTGAAAGCAACAAGATCATCAACAAGGCATATACCTATAGGGAATCAGCAGGATTAGTTGGCACATGTTGTTGGCCTTCTAGGAGGGCTTGTTGAATATCATTAGGTAAGATCATAGGAGCACTATATAAAGCCCTAAGCTCAGCTATGACAACCTCATCATAAATAGGATTGACACTAAAATGAGACATGATGAAGGAAAATAAAAACTATGCTAACCACTAGGGTATAAAAGAGGATCCAAAAGCAAAATGTTTGAAACGTAGGGTTCACCAAAATGATTAACTAAAAATAGTAGTTTTTAGCTATTTTATAAGTTAATCTAAATAGAAACTAAGTGCTATATTGAAGTGCTAGATCTAAATATTTTGTTTTAATATTTGAATGAATTGAAATAATGGAAATAAGAGGGATATGGTACTAACCTTGAATTAACTTACCTCACTTTGTGTGTTGGACTATAACAGATTGGTATGAGTATTGGGAAATCTGTGATGGAATGATCTTAGGAAGGGAAAGAGCTGATTTTTTGCCTATATTGAGGCACTTGGGAGGATATTGGGGCACCTCGGGGCACCCTGGTCTAATAACTAGGTGTTGTAGACTACAGAAAATCTCAGAACTTGAATTCAGAAGTGTCGCACTATCTCTGAAATACCTTTGCTTCTATCACACATGTATCACAAGAATGTCACATATGTCACTGTGAGTGTTACCTACAAAACCCTATCCAAAGCATCAATTCCTAAAAATAAAAATGTATATGAATAGGTTGGATTGACCTCAGTTGCCAAACTAGTGGCCTTATGACTGAGTGTTGCACTACATTTTGGACCCAATGTAGTTATGTGTGCGTGTGTGTGCAATTTTTGCCAAGAGTTCCCTAGCGATAATTAAACTGTAATAAGGGGAAATAACTAGATGTAAAATGTAAATGGTGGATGGAATGGAAAGAATACAACCCTTTCCCCTATACGATATGTGATGTAGATGTAGAAGATGCCCAAATGCAGTCCCTTGCCTTAGTAGATAGCTGCCCTTGATAGTGAGATGTCCGCCCATAATGTAGTGAGTATGTTATGTTTATATAGGGATCTCTTGTTCAAATTTTGACACTAGTGACCCGAAACTACCGACTATGACCTAGGGGAATACACGAGGTAACCGTTAGGACCGACCTCGAACAAATAAATTAAGACCACAAATTATGATGACACAGAACCTAAAATCACATACTGGGCACCCCAACATAGATCTAAAGACGCCAACTGAGAAAATTATGACACCTGAGACACCCTAAAAGATGCCCAAAACTGCAGAGATAAATGACGAGTAAAGTAGATAAACAACAATGACACCTGACTAACTGACAATAAGACCAAAGGATGAGTCAGTAATGAATACTTCTATTACACAAGATCCATTTATAAAATAACATACCCAACGATATTAATGTAATAGTAAGTGCGTGATTTTGTGACTACATACATTAGGTAAGAGGTCATGTAGAAGGATTTGTTATGTTGTACATTCACAAGTTTCTCACTCAAATTCTCACAAATTATCTCTGCCCAATTTAGGCTCTATTTTCCCTCACAAATGATGTTGATGTAGACACACATCTAGAAGTGAAATTCATTGGTGGAAGGTAAGCCCATCAACCTTGCCAATAGGGTAATCATATCAGATAATTCTTATTTGAAGTTTGCACATATAGAACCTTAGGAAATTTGGATGCACCTCTCTTATGGGCTTTGAGCCAAGACTTAGCAATCATTACCCTATATATGTCTTTATTCGCTCAAAATGAGTTTGGGCTTGGGCTTTGTCGTGTGTTTGAATCTTCAGACACAAGGATTCTTAGGGCAACATTTATGCAACTAGCATCCAACTTGGCTATGACATGGCCTTGAGGGTCTTTGATTTATTTAGTTTCAGGATCAAAACAAGAGGCACATGTTAGGACAATATCCATACATTGGACAGAGAGAGGGAAACCAACAGCATGAGCGATTCCACTATCCTTGATACACTGGGCTATAATAGTGGGGGTGTCTCTAGAGATTCGAGCCCAGAAGTCATCCATATTGATATGTCTAACGTCACTATCCCCAATGTTAGGCACAATAGTTTCCAAAGAAGAAATGTGCTCGTAACCCCCATATTGGAACTTCATGGTGGCAAGGTGTGGAAGGAAACTCGAGAAAATGGGGTTCTAACAATGGTTCCATGAAAGATTGAAAATGGGGACACCAAACTCATTTTGACACTAAACCAAACCAGGGAATTATGGAATGACTCACCTCTACCGTGGGAATAACGACACCTCTACAACGACTCCAATGTACTTTGAATTTTTGAAAATGGATGAGAAACGGGTAAGTTATGACCAAATACGTTTGTTAGGGCACAAGAGTAGGAAAAATCAATGCACAATCAAAATTTGCAAAACAGAATGGTGAAAATGAATTACATTACCCTCTTTTTATAATAAGCGAGCCCAAGGAAATGGGTTAATTTGAGAAAATTAGTACAATGCGGGCATTAAGAAATGTCTTGGAACTCATTAAAATATCTTTTCTAAAAATTGCAGATATATGTCGTTTTAGGGAACTGGAGGCCCGAGGGAACAAATACCATGTGTTCCACAAGTGTCTCGAAAATCCCATAATACAAGGAAATGTAATGAAGTGTTGAATAAGGGAGCTTGCGGGAATGGAGGCCCGAAGGAACATGGTCGGGAGTACCATGATTATCCAAAATGCTCGTAATACAAAGGATACTGCGTGATAGGAAGGCAAGGCTTGCGGACGGGAATCTCTCGGAGAACAAGGAGTTATGGGGAATGAAGCCCCGATGGTACAAGGGTCATGAGTTCCACCATTATCCAAAATATACCCAATGCGAAGGATTTATAGGAATGCGGATGATATGAAGTTGCGAGGAACATTGAGCAATGGGGAGCAGATTCCGTCCCAACACAAAGACTTCCACATAACTACAAAACAAAGACCTGTGGGTTAAGGTGCTTTACGAAGAACAAGCGGGTGCGAGGGAACAAAAACTCGGATGAAACAGCCTCCACGGGGAGCACAAGATTCATAATACATTGTAATTGAATGAAATGCAAGTGAAACAGGATGTGGGGAATAGGAGACCCGGAGGAACTTGTTCCTCCTAATCCTCCGAATCCACAATCACCGCAATACACACATTTTAACCTCAAAACCCAAAAATTGACTAACTGTTATGAATTTTTCACTCTTCAAGACTTCAAAAAGGCAAAAAAATTAGGCAAAGGGATCACTTGACCAAAAAATTTGAATTTTTCAAAAATTGCACATTTTTGGGTAAGTGACAACAAGTGATTGTGCCTAAAATAAATTTATTTGAAATAATGGGGTTGGAATTTCTACATGGGCTCTTGAGACATCTTCCTATTGACAACAATGCTTTTGCGAGATTACTCACAACCCTGACACAGGGCCGAGTTATGCTTGGGAACAAAACATCACTTTGGATTGCTTGACTTGGATGAATGTATTTAATATAAATAAGAAATCAAAGCATCAATGCACGTGAGCTATCCAACACCAATAGGGTGAAAGTGGTGATGGTCCTACAAGTTCTCAATAGGTCTCAAAGATCAATGTGTTTCAGAATCGCCATTAGTATAGTCATTACACTCGTTGTTGCATGAACAATATCGACAAGGCATATGAATGAAAATGTGGAAGCATATACAATGCATGTGAACTATTTTACAATATGCCTCAACGAAAAGTTCCTTAATTGATATGAATAAAAAATGTGGAAGTAAACACAAGGCATGTGAACCGTTTATACAATCGACATGGGAATCCGGTCGATGGAGCCAATCGTGGGAGTAATTATCGCTAGTTGTATGTTTATTTCATTTTTTTATTGCACATTTTATTCTATTTATTCCCATCGTAAAATTATAACAAGCAAAGTCACGAGGAATCCACTATAAACAACATATTCGTTTGATCTTGTAGTAACTTCATATCACACAATCTTCTTATTTTTCATCATCATGTAAGGTGCATTTACATGTATTATAATTTCAAGAAGAAAGTGAAACACAATATTATCTCCTTGCCATATATAATCTATTGTGTTTTGAAAACAACACATTTATATTTGAAGGTAGTGACATCTACGGTGTTAAAGGTGCCCATCCAAGACAATCGCCTTGCATAGCGAATCTCCTATTTTCAATGCAAACTTGTAAGAGTGTTTGGTAAGGCACTTAATAAAAATAGATTTTTGTTGTTAATTCTGGACTTGGGTTTCTTTATGCTATGTTGTAGACTTTTGAGGAACTTTAGGCCACAACCTAGCAATTGTTCCATTTATGTAGCTCATAATGAAGATGCTTCAAATTCAACCAAAGAATGAGATTATATTACTTAAATGTTTTTGACTTGTTAACACCAAACTATGGTGCTTATCACTTATCATAGCTCCTCTCAATAAGAGGTTCAAGCTTGCTTGCATTCCATGAATTGGGTGACGTTGTAGTGGAACCGCCCTTTCCTTAACATACTATAAAACTTTGCATTTTGTAAAACAATCAAACCCACATATTAATTGGTTGGCTTGGATCGGTGTGACATATATACCCTCATATATCATAGTCCTAACACCAATAAGGGTGACACCCTAGTGGAAGCAGCCCTCTTACCAATATAATGGTTGACTAGTTGTGAGATCAATATATTTGCTTATTTGGCCTTCAAAATGTATTGGGTCTTACTGACCCTTTAAGACTTGAGGAAGACATTTTCCTATGACACCTCTAAAAATGGCACCGGCTACATTTCAATTTTAATTGCTCGTGATTGTGTAACACATGTAATTCCACGACACATTCACATATTTAATTGCCTTATTTACCAATAGCCTAACCGACATGGTAGGTCAATGCCATGTGCAAGTTGGCCCATGCCTTCATTATTCGGTGGCCAAGGCCTCCATGAATAGGTGGTGAGGTGCTCCATGTTTCCTAAAAACACATAGTTGGTACACACGAGCAAGATCAAGATTAGATACAACCCCCACTCCTCTGTCTTCATCTCGGGTGACACTCGACAACAATGGTGACAAGCATCTTTGAATTGCTTAAAATAATCCTACCTTGGTTGGCTAGCATGGTCCACAAAGAATATATTATGATCCTTATGCCAATAGGGGCGACGCCATGTACTAGAGGTGACCCTCACACTAACGTAATGATTGATTGGTTGTGGGATACATATGTGTATTGCCTTGCTACCTAGATCAGATATACTTCTTCAATACATTTGGGATTGCTTTGACGATTCTATAAATCTTATGTACCTCACTCCTAAAAATCAAACAAACCTTTTAAAGGACACTATAAACATTCATATTTTACTATTGACGTAACATAAGGGAGTGCCACTATTAAATTAAGTTAAATTCCCATTTTCGCCTTTTCCTTAAGTCGAAGATCTGTTATACAGGCTTTCCATCCGGGAGGTCCATAAGGACTTACAAATGTCCAATGAAAACGAAACACGCCCCAAGGAAATTTGGAAACAACGTAAAATCTAGATTCTAGAATGGAGGCGACTTTTTCTGTATTTGACTTTTAGGCCAACTTGAGGGTTGACCTGTGCCGTGATGCTCTGAATCATTCTTGCTTCTGATGGTCCCACTTTCCCCTCTCTAAGTAGGTATTACGCGCCCTTTTCTCTCACACCGAAAAATTCCTCCCGCGCGTTCTTAGGGTTTCAATTTCACGATCCCCACCCCCACCCGGTCAAAGCACTAGTTCATAATAAATATGGATCTCAACAGGTAAAAGTGATTCATTGCTTCCCCAATTGCGAGGATCGAATCGCATCCCAGAAATATTATTTTTAGTTCAGGGTTCCGTTGTGTCTGTTTCGAAACAGATGGGTAGAAGGTCGTGTATGTGTTCGCAGGAGATGAAATGCAGCCTCCACAGGCAGGGGATACCGAGGCCGGCACAGCCAGGGCTTCGATCCGACAACGGCTTTATTCGCCCGCACCTCACCCGCAACAATTCGGCCAGACACGCGGATTCTTTTTCTTCTTCTACCCTTGGCCTGCGCAGATCGCGTAGTCTTGCCAATATTAATTCGGGCGAAGTTGCGCGCAGGGCGGTTCTTTTATCGTGTCGTTCGCGGGGGCCTCAGAAAATAAGGCGAAGGAATTTCGAGACGAGGCCGTCCAGACTAAGCAAAGTGTCTACTGCTACGGATTGTTGAATATTGTTGTTTTAGGAGAAGCTGAGAAAGGAAAGAAGTAGGAGGATGATCATTATTATTATAGACAGTGTATTTGTAGATATGTTCTGCATGTAAAAGATAGAGTATATCTAAACAGAGGATTCTGTTGAAATGAGTTCACGGCCACGGATGTTTGCATTATTCTGTTGTTTCTTCTTTTAATTTGGCTTACGAATTGTACACCGCTTCAATTTCGTGCCTGTTTCAACTCCATTTTATTTTTCCTTTTAATTTAGTCAAAATGAGCATCTATCCCTTTTTCTAGCTTTGAAACTGTGGGTAACCCATCGATCACTTCAGACAGTATAGCATATTTTGATAATCTTCTAGGATATTTATTTTTTGGCTGAATTGAGAGGCTCTCGACTTAACTCAAGTTCAAACCTAACTCGAATTCAAACTCGGTGTACAGCTTGAAAATGGTTCTTTTCATATTTATTTAGTGTTCTTTTTTAAATTGAGAGTTGTGTTATTATGGTATTCAAGAGTAGTAGTGGTGAATGAGTTTAATGTATGTAATGTTTAACCTTAAATTTGATGTGTGAAGTTTATACAGTAATTTTAATTTTGATTTTTAGATTGAAAAGTGCACTTTTATTTCTAAAAAGGTACACTACATCGATACTCATAACAAAAAAAGTGGGTAGAAAAAGTCACACCCTAAAATGCTAATCACATTGTGCCAAGAAGGGAGAAGAAGCTATCTCACCTCATGAGTTCATCAAATACATGTATATATATTAAAGATGTGATTTTAAACTTTAAAAAGGTGCAAGAAACAAGTGGCATTCGAGAAAACAAAAGCGCATAGAAAACTAGGTCACAACAATGAACATGGTGGTCAAAGGAGGTGGAAGCAAAGGGATATCTGGTTTGTCCCCCAACCACCGGTGGGGGTGAGTTGTGTCGAGGATGGGATCCTACCCACCGTATTGTTGTTGTTGTTGATCTTCTTCTTCCGTTTCTTGCGATTGGTGGCGGGAGAGATGGCCAACGCCAAACATGGAAAGTTTTCTTGAATAGGGGACCCCACCCACTCCTACCATTGTTGCCATTATCACTATGCGTTGAAAACACCGCCACTACGAGGTGGGAGAAGAACACCAAGACCTAAGAGGGAAGTGATGATGACAAAGAGAGGAGCTCCACTGACTTTTGGAACGACCCTATGAAAACCCTAGCCATGAACCCGTAAATGAGAGCGGTGACACAAGGAGTTCGAGGAACCAGCGACGACACATGCGACACTACCCCAATGCGAGAGCATGGATTGAAGGTGTTCCACCTCCAGCAGACTTTCTCCCATTGAACCCGGATCCAAAGCATAACATTAGGGATCAAAATAACTTTATTAGTCACATGGAAGTCTCTACTCATTTGAAATCAAATATCTTCTATAAACATTAGCTAGAAAATATTTAATTTTGCTGGCAGCATGGTCAAATCCCTTAGAAGAACCATCATCCAAGTGAAAATTTTAGGGAGGAAAGGTTAGAAGAGGGATTAAATCCACTTCCAGGCATGGACATGCTAGAAAAACCAAAAGAGGTGTTTAATCAACTTTGGTTGTTGGCATGTTGGGCAAGTACGATTCGCAATTCCTATGTGTATGAGTTTGTCTCCAACAGGTAGACCTTGATATAAGATGCACCATAAAAAAGAGCTTTTTAAGGCTCAATTTAAGCTTTCCAAATTGTGTCAAATCTTGTGTCCTATATCCCATCCTTGGATTTGAGATTCCATCAATGGTTAAGAGAATCACCCAAAACCATCTTGAGGCAATGAGGTGGTAGTCAATATGGGGTTTGTAGTGGAAGAAGGGGCTCATCGATGGCCAATGCCAATTTCTCCACTAGGGCACACAAGAGAAAATCCTACTTTTATGGAGGCAAGTATCAAGCATGTAATTCATAACTTATTAAATACTTTGCATCCTCTTCTTTGAGCTGGAATTTAGCTTTAAGCATATTCCATAAGAGCTAATCTCAAGAAGTCTTATAGAAGATGTTTCCGATTACTCTAATTCCTTTCTTACAAAGTTGGAGACTTTTGATCCAGAGGAACTGTAGCAAATGAGACATTATGGAAATTAAGAATGAGAGACCGCGAAAGTGAGGGAGTGTTAATTGAGAACACGAATATGAAGTTATCCCGTACATAAATGAGGTTGGGTTTGAACAATTCCCAAGCTTTCCATATGCTTTTAGCCACAAAGGTTCTACATATCTTCACAAGCATAGGAGAGAGAAAAAGGCTTTCGAATCACATCCCTTTCCACGCTTTACAATCCAATGGTGTCCCTTGATTGATGAATGTTTGAGAAGAATTTTGCAAGCTTCGACACCTTGAGGCTTCAAATTATCCATTTGACACCGAGGCAGATCCTTAGAGCTTGATGTCCAAAAGCCCCACGCCTCCAACTTCTTTGGGCTTGTGGCAAATTTCCCATGACACTCTATGTAACCCTTTATGGTTCTCAAAGCTAGCCCATAGAAAGTCTCTAAGAAGTTTTCCAACTTTGCATAAGTTGCTTTAGAAGGAGCCCAACAAGAAGAATAGTAGACATGGGTGAGTTCAAACAATTTTGGAATTTCCCTGCAAGAGAGAGGGGTTTGGTAATCCAATAAGCTATCTATTTTTCTACTTGCTAAAAATATAATTCGAAACTCATAAGGGAAGGCTCTATAAGAAGAAGGAATGCTAATAAATTTAAATTGTACCCATGGTTGAATCCATTTCCATTGAAAACCTTCTAGCCACAGAGGCTTGGGAGCGAGGATTATCCGTAGCAATTGGATTTTCTATATTAAATATAAGAACCAAAGGAAAAGGAAAAAAAAATATCAAGGCAATTCCAAGGCATTGTTGACTAAAGTGTTGACATGTGAGTGCTTGTTGTGTTGTCATTGATGTAAAAGGATCATTAATGAAAAAGGAGGATGATTAGGAGTGTAAGAGGTTGCTTGTTGTGATGGTGACATGGGAAAACAAGTTGTAACATGGTTGCAAGAGTGGACAAGGTGAGACTTGTTTGGTCTAGTAGGCCTAATCATGAGGCCTAGTCAGCAAGATGACTTGATAGGATGGAATGAAGACATGAGGTAGCTTGATGAGCATGGTCAAGGCATGGAGAGCATGAGGAGAGTGTGTTGAAGCATTCATACATGTTCAAAGGTTTGTTGTAAGGTGAGAATAAGGTTTGTAGCTCCTCATCTAGACCTAGTTTAAGTGCTTAAAGGCCTAATGGTGCATAGTCATTAGTTGCGAAAGCTATATGAGTCCATGAGGGTATGCAAATGAGTGAGACATGATGTCTCAAGGTTGTTAGGGCCTTTTGAAGAGGTTTCATGTTGAGGTATGAGGTTCTCCTACTTTGTTTTGGTCCAAACATGCCTAATTCCTAGGACCTAGTTATGCAAGTCATAGTGGTTGAGAAGATGCATACCTATTTATGATAAGGTGGGCATTGTAGGAGTTTATAAAGGATGTCATGTGTTAGATTTTCATGGGACCCTGAGCCTTTTAGAAATATTGAGGCATGGAGTTTAGAAGATCTCAAAGTTGGAATGAGATCAAATGAGGGCCTAACATTTATGAATGATTGTTAAGAAAGTATGTTGGTCAAAACCCTTCTTAAACCCTAATTTTCTAGTGATGGAGGAAAAATTATTGGGTTGAGCCCAAAATGGATTGAATCATCAAATGTGATGATTGGAGGATGGAGAGGACTCTCCTAAATTTCATATGGTGGTGGTTTGAGGTTATGACAGTAAGTGGAGCCCACCCAAATTTGCATGTTTTCAGGAAAGAAGGTTTTACTCTCAGGTTTTCCATTAGACCCTATGACTAAATTGGTGTTCTGAGTTTTGGGGAGAAATTATACATGTTTGGAGTGATTTCATAGCTTGGTGAAGTGATTTGATGGTCTGCATAGGTCAATCTTGGAAGACTAGTTTTTAGGGCTAAAGGGCAGTTTTAACAGTCATGGAGAATGAGTGCTCTTGGATACTTGTGGTCTTGGTGATGAATTTTTATGACCTTGGAGGTGTTTTACACATCCCATATGATGTGTTTCATGTATTTTTGTGCTCTGAAAATCAGTTTAGGTGGCATGGTTGAGGTCACAAGTTGACCTAGTTTGACTGGTTCATGAAAACATTGCTTTGGTTTGAAGATTGGTATGGAAGACCAATATTTTGGATTGTTTCATGATGCCCATAAACTGGAAATTGAAGACAGATGAAATTTGATCCAAGTACATGCATTTATAAGTCTTAAAAGTGCCAACAAGGGTGCAAGAAGGTCCTATTTTCAAAACTCATTTTTTGGGCGGTATGTGTTGCTTGAGAGGAGAAGTTGTTCTATTGGATTTTTTGGTTGAATCATGATGTCTAACATGGTGAAATGTGTACAATGTGTTAGTGGCTTTCCATTGAGTGGTTTCATGCCATGGCTGAGGTGTTTTTTGAATGTTAGGTCTTCATTTTTGAAGACCAGGTCAAATTGAAGTGTCCTGGAATGAGTAGGAAAAAGTCTTACTTGGTGATGTTATGAGATAAATGAGTAATGAAAAGGTTACTGAGCTGGTAGGATATGTTGAGAGGATGTGTTTAACATGTGTGAAGTCTTTGGAGGTATGACAAAGCTGGATGAATTCCTTGGAGGGCATGAAGTGCTCGGTGAAAGAGAAACTAGCCTTTTAGGCCTAGTTGTGCATTACTATTGTCTTAGTGCATTGCTGACCCATATGGGTCCTTGTTATGATTTTATATGATGTTATAGGTCTATTTTTAAGTTGGAATGACTGACCTTAGGGGTCATGGCCGACCTAGTAGTGTTTAGGAGATGATTCATATATTTAAGTGAATGTATTTGTTCATTTTGAACTAGTTGTGTGAGAGGGAAAAAGTGTGAGATAAGAAAGAGAGTGAAAGTGGTTTAAGGGAATCAAATAAGAGCTGATAGATGGTATGAATTTTTGAGGAGAGTTGAAAAGAAGAGAAAAAAAGGAGATTTATCAAACTATTCCATGAAGAAGCAAGCTTGAGCGAAGTAGGAGAGAGTGTGTTTGAAGAGGGTTTTGAGAGAGTGGAGCTGAAATTGTGATCACTATCAATTGTAGTAACAAAATATCTTCAATGGTCTTCATCTTCAGGTGGTTGAGTTGGTGCTTAATCACCTTAAGGGGTTGTAGCCTCCTTGCAAGGTTGGTGCCTTGCTAAATAGGGGTTGGTGCCTCACTAAACAAATATTGTGTGATGTGTCATATTCATGAAAGTATTTTGGTTTGTGTAATATAATCAAAATTTTCAATGGGTTTTCTTCCCCTTGAGGGTTTCCCACTTACATCTTGTGTTCTTGTGTACTCTCTCATGGTTATGCTCATATGAATGATTGTTATATGTTGTTAAGCTCACATTAATGCATGGTTGAATGGTAAATGGTTTATGCAAGTTAAATTAAATTGGTTAAAGGTTTTGAAGGACTGATTCACCCCTCCTCCCAGTCCATTTTTATTCCAACAATTGGTATCAGAGAAGGTCCTTTTGAATAAGTTTAATCACTTGAAAGGAGATCCTTGAAGCACTAAAATGGTGAGTGATAAGAGTGACACTTCTTCCAGCAAATCTCCCTTGTTTGATGGAATAAATTATGCATTTTGGAGTCTCAGGATGAGGAATCATATCATGTCCTTAAGGTTTAACATTTGGAAATCTATGTTAGATGGATATACATTTCTTAGAATCCTCCAAAAATTAATATAGATAAGAAGCTTAGTAGTGACAACTCCAGAGAAATGGATGTAATCACACATGGTCTAGTTGAACTAGAACTTGTGAAGGTCATGCATTGCACATCAGCAAAGGCAATGCGAGAGAAACTTCAGTCATTTATGAAGGAGATTCTAAGGTAAGAATAACTAAACTCCAAACTTTTATAAATCAGTTTGAAGGCTTAAAGATGAGTGAAGAGGAATCCATTGCTGCATATTTTCTCAGAGTTGATAAGGTTGTCAATACCATGAGAGGATTAGGTGAAGAAGTGAAGGAATAAGTTGTGGTACAAAAGGTGTTAAGGTATCTAACTCCTAAGTTTGACCCTAAAGTGTCTTCTATTGAGGAATCCAAATATTTGAAGGTTATGTTGATGGATGAACTTCATGGCATCTTGACTACATATGAGATGAAAATTGTCATTGTAAACCGATTGAGAATGAGATTGATTTCAACGATGAGAAGAAGTCAAAGGATAAGAAGTATTATGAAGATGTTTCTCCTGAGATTGAAGATGATGAATTGTTTGCAATGATTGCTAGAATATTGAAGCTTGGTTTAGGTAAGTACAAAGGAAAGTTACCTTTTAAATGTTTTAATTGTGGTGAAATAGCTCACTTTACAATCAAGTGTCCTCATAGGCATAACCACTAAAGTGATGAATAACATAAATATTATCATGACAAGAAGAATCATAAGTATGGTAAAGGAAAGAATAATTTCAAGAAGTTTGACAATAAGAAGAAGTCCAAGAAGAGTTTCTATTCAAAGAAAGAGTTTTGTTCATATGAGGTAAGTAGTTGTGATGATGTTTTGATTCGACTTTGAATCAAGATGATGTACGAGATGAGGTCTTATTCATGACCAAAGATGCTAAGGATTTCAAAAGTGAAGGCTCCATGTTTGAATCTTGCATGGAATTTGAAGAGGAAGATGACTGTGATCTTGAGACTGAACTAATTCACATTAAAAGTGAGTTGAAACATGCTGAGAAAAAGAATGAGAGATTGAAAGCAAAAATCACGGACTATGAGGATCATATTAGTTTACTTGAAAAGAAACTAAGCATAGATGCTAAAGAGTTTCAGAAATCAATAATTAGCTTGAAAAGCAACTTAACAAATCTAGAAGCCAAGGAAAATGAGATTATGTATTTGAGATCAAGATATCGACATTATTAGTAGGACAATGCCTTTCCAAAAGTTTGAGAAGAGCTCCAAGGATCTACATGATCTCTTGGAAAGTCTGAAATCTGCAGGAGATAGAACATGTTTGGGATTCAAAGAAGACATCAAAGGAAAAGAAGTAAAGCATGATGACACTATTTCAAGAAAGAATTATAAAGATCCAAGCATCGAGAAGGACATAAACTTCAAGGAAAATAGTAAATCAAGGTCAATAAGGAAACCAAATGCTTTAAGGTATGAAAGAACTTTCAATGGATATTGTTACTCTTGTAATGACTTTGGAGATAAAGAAAATGAATGCGAATATCATTAAGAATGACCACCCATGGAGGGACAACATAGACGATCATTCAAAGAACATTATATGTCATAACGGTCATGAGAACGGCCACATAGCAAGATATTGTATCCATGATCCACCAAGACAAAGTTCAAGAAATGAAGGTAAGATGCATGTTGTATGTTTCAATTGCAATCAAGTTGGACACATTATTAGACATTGTTATCGGGATACATCTAGACAAAGTTTGATAGATAGAGCACGTGAAGGTAAGAACCAAGTTGTTTGCTTTAATTGTAACAATGTGGGGTATATTGCAAGATTCGATAAGATGAGGATGAATGGTTATGAAAATAATACATCTATGAAGCCCAACTATGTTGAGAAGGAGGAACCTAAACCCGTAAGTAATTCTAATAATGTTGAGAATAGGAGTATTTTTATATTAAATAACCACAAGAGATTTTGTTGTCTAACAAAGAAGACTACCAGGTAGAAGATAGAGAAGAAAAGGGGCAAAATTTAGGGAGATTGTTGACAAATCTTGGTATCATGTGCTATAAAGACATATAAGTGTTGCTTTGTTAGTTTCAACTGGGTGTATGAGATGCCTCCATTAGTATTCATGGAGTCATATTCTCATGTGATTGAATCATGATATCTAATAGCTATATTTGGTTTGTATAAGTTAGCTCGGTCTTAGTCCCAAGATTTTTGGAATACTTTGTTTCATTTCATGAAACCTTCAACTCATCCCTAAAACAAAAAATCTCTACAAAACAAAGGTTTTTCTTCAACTTACCAAAATTACTGGAACATGAAACCACCACCAACAGGAGATATGAGGATTCCTCTACATTCCTTAGTCATCATATCATCTTTTATAATCCATTTCATTCCCATACACCTCATATTTTCTCCATCGTTCTAGAACCATGGTTTTTGGGAGGGTTTTGACTTGTTTACCTTGTTAACAACGGTTCATAGAAATGTGACAGCCAAAATACCTCATTATTTTTTCTATACCTTCTTGGCTCCATGCCCCAATATCCCCCAAGATCTTGTAATCCCATGCACAACTCACATGTGTGGGTGAGCATATGAAATGGATGTTCAAATTGAAAAATGCATTTCTAAAAGCTTGGTAGGACTAAAAACACTTTTCAAGCTTTCTCTTCATCCTCTTGACCTAAAAATTTTCCTATAGCACTATAATAAAATCCTATAGCTCTCTCAATTCTAAATCATGCTCAACTACCTTTGAAGGACTCCAGACACCATGACTTACCCATGCCTACATGCCTTGTCTTCACTATCTTGCTTCAAAATGACTTTTATTATGCACTTAACACCGATTATTGACTGATACATAATATATACCTATAATTCACTCTCATAATGCTCCAGACATTATTTCCTTGACTTACCTTGTCTTACTCTGCTCCATTATTCATGTTATGCATACACTAGGTCTAGGATTAGGCCTAAAATGGCTTCTTCAACCTAAGATTTCACTGAAAATGACTTGATCATCATCATGCAGACCCTCTCACATCTTTGAAACATCACTCTAATCATGTTATGCCTCATAAAAGCCTTTAGAACTCACACTCGAATACTAGACATCACTTATTTCCTCTATTATGCATCAAGAACATGCCTACAATAATAAACACCATGATACAACAAGACTTCATGACACCTCATCTCTTCACTACCAATCAACATTCACCTTATCTGATGGATGTCACCTCATAAAGACACCTAAGCCACCTAGACTCCCTTTTACATCAATGTGACTTGAAATCAATGACAACAACATAGACACAATGCCCAACACAAAACACTTGTCCATTGGCTTTAAATCCTCCGCTTCACGAACTACCCAAAGGATCAAGAAATCATTTTCCCAAATTCTATGGAGATGGAAAACAATATCCAGATGATAATAGTACAAAATTTATCACATCTTATGGAATTCTTGGAGTGGAACATGAAGGTGTTGTTTTTCATAAATTCATGGAGTCATGACAAGATGTTGCTATAGAGTGGTTCTACTATTTTCCATCTCGTTGAATTACTAATTAGGAAGATATTAAAGCTAAATTTGAATCAAGGTCGAGTTAGAGGGATATTTTCATTCCCTTATTTCTCAATTGGCTCAAATGAAAAAGGAACCATAGGAACCCATGAGATAAATTGTGGCCAAATTTAACAATTTGATTAATAAGATCCCTACTCGTGCACATCCCACTTCGCAAATAATCAAAAGAGGTTATTCATAAATGATCAATTTCTAGAATTAAGATTCCTATTGCATAGAACTCCAACCAAATTTAATGGATAATGGTCAATAAAATGAGAAAGGACCCATATGAACCCATAAGATGAATTGTAGCCAAATTTAACAAGTTTATTAATAAGATCCCTACTCGTGCCCATCCCACTGCAAATAATCAAAAGAGGTTCTTCATAAATGACTAGTTTCCAGAATTAAGATTCATATTGCATATAAATTCAACCAAATTTAATGGATAGTGGTAAATAAAATTCTATAAAAGCAAAATACGGTCTTATCATGTTAGGAAAGATCAAGAATCATTCAATAAGAAATAAAATCCAAATCCTCCGAGAATGAAGGAAATGATTCGTTGCTACATAAGTTGGTCAATGATATGAAAATATTGAAGTAGTAAATGGCTTAGCATTCCCCATATCAAAACCAAAACTGGAATCAGATTTCTAGAACGATTCAAAGGATTTCCTTGGAGGCTTTGCCTCTTAATGCAATATGTAGAACTCGAGAAGATGAAAAATATGAAATTATCAAATCAAAATATAGAGGATGTAAATAAGTTGGATATGTGAACATTGGGTATTTTGAATACTCATCGATGAATATTTTAAAGAGTCTATGGATGATATGAATAACTACTCTTATGTAGTGTTCACTCGTTCACAAGCACAAAATGATGCCTCTTCCTCTGTTACCCAAGAAAAGCACTTGAACTCTCAAAAAGTGATTGTACAAAAATTAACAACAAAAAGAGGATCACCATTTCCCACTTCCCGCACTCAATCAAGAAGAATTCATATACTACCTCAACCAAAGTCACATCTCCTTCTCTCAAAATCTCTTTCCTCTCCCATTGTCAACTCAGCCTTTCAAATTCTATTTCTTTGTTTTCTAAGAATGTCAATATTACCCCCATCATGGGTGACATTATTCCCCAAGTATCCACCTCTTCATCCTTTGACATCATTGACCATGTTAATAAATCCAAATTCCAAATTTTCATGTTTGAGTATCTAAGAAATCATCCCAAACAATTTGATAAACTTGTCCAGTTTATCAAAGGAATTAGTTCAAAGTCTAGTTCTATAAATTCCAATTCTAATACCACTCCTCAGAACCTTCTTGCTTTAACATCCTTCACTTATGAGAAATTATAAACCTTTTATCTCTCTTTTTCTGATAAATGGATATAAACTGAGTAACTATATCATTGAATTTTGTGCTTCATATAACATCATGCTTACAAAAGTTTCTAAGGCCCTAGGTATCACTCTTACTCATGTTATTGTTCGTTATTACTCCATAGAGAAAAAATAAGTACTTATCATTGATCGGGTAAAATATGTTCAAGCAACATTGGTATATTTTCTGACAAAGAATGTCAAGATCAACATACTTATAGTTGATATTCCATTTGCATATGGAGTGTTTTTGACATGTATTTTTATAGAGATGTTGGTGGTGATATATAGATGGATTTTTCATATGGCACCATACCATTCAATGGTAAAATGAAGAAGCTTCTTCATATAAGAAATATGAGATATATTTTTAAAAAGAAGATGACCCAAGGGTAGACATCCTATATAGAGATTAAAGATATATAAGCTTTTTCATAACTTTAGAGTAAAATGTTGAGATTCCCATATTAATGAAGGAGTTCCTAGGTGTGATTGATCCAATTGAGAAAAAAACATGATGATTTCATGGACGTAGAATTTGATAGTGTACGGTTATCATTAACCATAGATATAAGTTCTCTACTTAGTGATGGTGAATATTATATGGTTATTGTGATTTTCCACAAAATAACCTTGAGATGATAAGTAATGTGGACCATAAAGAAAAACTGATATCAAATGACTTCTTGGAATATGAGCCCCATGTTTCCAATCACCTTCTCATGATCCAACATGATGCCTTACCCAACGAGTATGATTGTGAATACGAAGATTTATCTTTTCTATTTGTAGAAGAGGAATTTCTCAATGATGAATGGATAGATGGAAAGGTGCTTGAGTCTCTCAAAGATGATTCCAATCAAGAATAATATATCTCCATCATGGAGATGGCTATTGTAGCTCAAGATGGTCAAGATGAGGAAAGTGATGATCTCTATATTTCAGCCCCAACCTTGTGCTCATTATCCAATCAAGGAAATGAAGTCCTGTGCAAGTCACACAATAGTGAATAGAAGATAAAGAATGAACATTTGTGTGTAAAGGAGGACCATTTGGAATAGCTGGTAAAAAAGAGAATCAAGAATCCTATGATGGTATTGGAAACATCAATAGATCTGCCATGAACCAAGCTATAGAAACTATAATCATGTAGAGCATGACAAGAAAAGAGAAAATATCATCAAAGATAAAAAAACCTAGTTGTGAACATGGTGAGTATGGTATGATTAAGAATCAATCTTGTAATAGTGAAGTGGAAAACAATAAATTAAAAACATGATTGAATTTTAAAATGGACTTAGAAATGGAAATGGAATTTCATAACAACAAAGGCAATGATCTATCTAAGTGGATCCCCACTTGCAAGAGGAGTTATGAAAACTTTCTCAAGAAGAAAAATGCAACTTCCTCTTTCTTGAGTATATGGAGATCTTTTACAAAGCACATGTCTTCCCTAAACAGATTAAGAAAGGGGTCTTACTTTATTGAACTAGTCATTGGGTTTGTAGAATAAATTCATTTGGTGCTACCTATACATGGTAACATTCAAAGAATAACAAGTAATATAATGAAATTGGGTTTCCCCTTGCATGTACTATAGGTTATTTTGGTATATTTTTATTGTTTACTTCCCTTTCATTTCATGTGTCATGTGTGTTTTCCCTTTCTTGTGTGTTTCCTTTCCATTGTGTGTAGGTTTTCAATAATGGATCTATAAAAATCATTCAGGTCTTCCTCGTGTATGTAATGAGAGGCTCTATCACCCAATGGATAGGGCACTATTCAGCTTAGATTCATGTGCTTTTGGTGTTTCTACATTCCTTGTTTGCATTAGCATCCAACCCAAGATAAATCTCTCGAGTATGAGCCAGTTGTTGGCTTGTAAAATTTCCCCACATTTTTATGGACAAACCTATTGAAATTTTTACCTCTTTCGGTCAAATTTGTCAAAACTAGACTGAATTTCCAAAATTACCTCCTTCAAAAGGTCAACTTCTGGGAAATGTTTTGGGAGCCTCATATCACTTTAGGAGCCTAGATTCCAGATCGAATGGAAAGGTCTCAAATTTTTATCCATGAAACTATGGTTTGGGAGAGATTCTTTGAGCTTTAAACTGATCTTGGGAAAGATTTCTCTCTATGAATGTTTTGAGGAAATTGAGTGCATGTGCGTTATTGAAGGGTCAAATTTTAGAAAATATTTTAGGAAATTTGGGTGGCGTTGGGATCTCAAATCCAAATCATTTGAAAAATTACGGGTCTATTACATGATGGAATATTTTAGACAAGGTTTTGAGAGCATAAACATAAGCAAACTTCCCAACACCGAAGCACGATGGTCTTTCTCGGATAATAAATTTTCACCGAAGGTTTGAGGAATCTAAAGTAGAGTTGATATACTAACAAAGGTACATTTTTAAGCACTTTAAACTACCTCCATGTCCCAATTTTCTTACCGTACTTGTGAAGGTTTGTTGTTATCGGCTAATTTTGACATTGCTTGATTAAAAATAAATTAAAAAAAAAATTTGAATTTTTTCAAAAGTGTTACTTTACATGGTTTATCACCTTCATGAAAATTGATTAAAAAATAAATTAAAAAAGGAAATTTGAATTTTTTCAAAAGTGTTACTTTACATCTCCTTTTTGTGATCATTTCGGTCTTTGTTTCATCCTTTTCAGCGAGAACTCCTCCCACTAGGCTTTAAATTGCATTAAAATTTAATTAATTAATTAATATTTAATTAATTAATTGCTCTTTGTTTGATAAAATTAATTTTTAAATAACTTGGGAGTATTTAATTAAATAAATATTAATTAAAATTCATTCGACAAATTTTTATTTTATTGCTAAGGAAGTAAGCTTATGCTTCCAACTGAATGCCAAATTGGCTTCCCAAACCCGGATTTCCCCTTTCCTGGCAATCTTATTTTAATTTCCCGCTTGTAGGATTTTCTCCACCAATTGCCAAATGATGATTGGCTAACGGGAAAGAAATATCCCAATTTCCCACATGGGGAAATTGAACGGAGATCACCAACCCACTTTTCCATTCCCGTTGGCAATTGGCCGTTGCTTTCCCCATTTCCCCTCTAGCGATTAATTCCACTACCTAGGAAGAGAGGAAGTTGGATTAATCCTCATAACTTCCTCCGTCAAACTCATTGGAAATAGTCATGCGAAGCTTTCCGATTGCTTCTTATTTCTTCTGAAGGACATAATATTTTATCATATCCCATAATAAGTCGAATGCGCATTGGAGGAGGATAGTTTTTCAAAGAAGAAAGAAATCAAAAATTAAAGCAAATAAAAAGAAAAGCCACCACATGCAGGTGAAGGAAGACTATTTTCCACGTAGTAGGAAGGGACAACAGGAGAGAGTAGCCAATAGTCCAAATCCAAGCTCCACGCATGTGAGGAAGGAGTCCCATGCAAAGAGGCCAAAGGAGGTTGCGTGACAATTTTCCATGTCAAAGCTAGCAGGTACAATCAATACCAAAGACCACACACCCATCAAACAAGCTTCCACGCATACAAGAGAATCAGTTAGCCAACAGTCCAAAAACAAAAAGCAAGTTCTCATGCCTGAGGATAGAAGGACAACAAATGAAGTTTAAGATCTCACGCACCCATCAAAGAATTCCAAACGCATAAAGGGGAACAACATAAACATTTCCCACGCATGGATTAAATTCCATACATTTTTGCTTTAATTTTTGTTTGATTTTTGCGAAGAAGCCCAGCACTAGGAAAGAAGGAATCACCACGCATTAGTTGTAGCATACGAGACCACCACACGGGGAAAGCAAGGAACAGTTTTTCCAACGCCTGGAGGGGAGTTTCCACATGCCAAGGGGAAGGTGGAGCAGTTCGGGCAATAAATCAGGAAGAAAAACAGTCTCCACACAGCCAAAGAACAACTCATTCATTTCCACGCATCAGCTGTAGGAGGAATTTCACGCACCCAGGAACAAATGAAGAGTTCAAGTTAAATTTCAACGCAAAACAATGAAATTAGTTTCAATGCATTAGTCTATGCAAAAAAAGGGAAGAGTCTAAAGCCAAAGTCCCATGCAGCAAGAAGCGAAAGAAAAGAAAAGCAAACAAAATATTTCACGCAAAGAAGAAGAGAGGAATATTTCACGCAAATAATCCACGACGATCGAAGAAAAACAAAATTCTGAAAAAAAAATTCCATGCATTTTTCCCCAAGATAGTGCAAAAAACAAAAGATTCAAAAAAAAAAAGAAGAAGAGAGATTCGAGTCACGCATTGAAGAGAACATCGAAAAGACCGAAGAAGTAAATATCAAATTGTAGGATTATTAGAATCGGGTGATTTTCACATACCAAGGAGAAATTTGATTCCAACAAATTTAATAAAAAAATTGGGATATTAAAATCGGGTGATTTTGTTTATTTTAAATTAAAAATAAATAAATAATCGTCACCGGAATCAAAAATTGTAACCTGATCAAGTTATTGTTATTATTATTATTATTATTATTTTAAAATAATAATAATAATATTAAAACAGAACATATTTTTCTTGCATTGACGGAGGTTTCGGAGACTGAGACCCGACCCGCTTGTGTTGTTTTGCGTGCCTGAGTCATTCTTCTATGAAATTCATAATGGCCGAAAAATCTAACAAATCTGCAGGGAGATCGAGGAAGCCAGTGGAGAAATCAAACAAATCCACCTTGAAGTATGAATTTCAAGGAATTATCCCTCCCAATTCCATTAAGTCAGCATATGACAACATCACTGATACAAATCTGGGTCACATCAACGTGTAATAGTTCTGCGAGCGGGTGAAAAATGAAGGCAAAACCATTTTCTCAGATAGACTTTACCATAGTGGTCTACCCCAAGCAGCAACATTTCCTGTCTCGGTGCAGTGTCCAGAATTGGTTATTGCTTGCGAGCATTATGATCCTGAGAGACGAGGAATTTTTAAAGATAATCGCGAGCCTTTCCTCTTAATCACACCAGAGCACATTGAGGAATTTCTCGGCATACCCGACTTTCCCGAGAATGCGGATATCACTCGCCAGTCAACACAAGAATTCTGGGATGAAGAACCCCTGAGATGGAGCAAGATGGTTAATAACAACTGGTTAGTAACCAAGAGACCTCGAATTGACAGGCTTCCCAAAGAACTGTACCGCGTTGAGTTCGTGGAAGAAATCGGGGACATGATTACTCTCCTAAGTCAAGTTTTCGGTCTACCTTCTGCTAGGATTTTCCACCCATGGATGTATCAGTTTATCTGTATCATCCTAGCCAAGAAAGAGTTTGTGGATTGGGCCACCATCATCAGTAACACCCTTCACAAACAATTGATAGAAGTTAAGATGACTGGATGCTTCTACATGACATCGTATCTGACTTATGCGGTAGCAAGAAGAAAGCTATTTTCGGGACTTGAAACGAGAGGAGTCATGGGGCCGTCAAATAGTGTTTTTCATTATTACCCTCAACTCAGTTTCAAAAATAGTTCTCACCATTTTAGAAGAGTCAACGATGCATTCACCTTCCACGTGATTGGAACTGAATCGAATACTGAGGAAAGGTTTTCTAAAGAAGCCATGAGTGTCATTTCCCAATGGGGAACCTGGTTTATTCAATTTTCATCTTTTTCCTACATTCGCATGTGAGTGGCTTTGCTGGTACCCCATGGAAAATTCCTAAGTACGTCAGTGATAGATGGGCATTAATGGAGCTAGCGTGACAATTATTCCAAGTTCACTGCCTTCTTAGTGACAAGCACCATTCAGGAATTCATTTCCCAATTCAAATCGGGGAATACCAATGTCCAAATCTTTTCAGTGCACAACTCATGGAAAAAGAGTTCGCTCTCATAACCATCCATCCATATGTGAAGAGAGCCCAATTTGATATCAATGGATATATGAAAAATATTATGGGAGCAAAGTATCAACATAATCCTACCATGGAAGATTTTTGGGCTGCTTGTTCGGACGAACATGAGGTAAGAAGACGAGAGTACTCTCACCTAACACTTGCTCAGATCAAGGCCTTCCGCATCAAGAGCCCTCTCGATTCATTCATAAATGATGATGAGGATGTCATTGATCCCTCATATGATGCAGTTTCTTTTACCCCATTGCCTCGAATCGACTGGACCAAAAGAGATGAATTTTCTCTTGATAGCAAGAATCAACCAATTATTGAAAGAAGCATATCTTGGTATGAAAGAGAACTTGCCAAGTTGTAATCAATTCTAGATCATGCTTGGGATCACAAAAATTGCCAACACGAGGAGGCCTCCATTCGACCAAAGTCTCTTCTCGATCGACCTCTGTACCATCCAATCATACACAACAAGAAAGAAAGGAGTGGTTTCCAAAATCCACTTCACCAAGTAACGTGTCACGAGGAGAAAGATCTAAAGATCCTAACCCCGAAGAAGGAAGAGAGCGTGTGTCCGGATTTTCTACCTCGAGTAGAGATTCTTCTACCCACATCGTTAATAGTGCTCAGAAGCTAGTAGCAAATGATCCTCAGCCATGCTTGAACAAGCATCCACTCAGGTGCAAGTAATTCAAATATCAAACACTTTGGAGCATGTAGTTCATGAAGGGATTTCCCAAAATCTCCTGAATAATCAGGAAGTGGATATTGAGGTTGTTTCTCCTCAAATCGAGGTCGTAGATAGGATTCAAGAAGGATCTCATGATGTCGAGAATAATGAGAATATTGATTCAAGCTCTAGGATTTTGTATGCGGAAATAGTGCATGATACTCCTTCCTGGGTTGATTATGAGGTTAAGAAAAGGAAGAGGGTTGTCAAGGCAATTGACATTGATTTTGATGCCCTTTTCAAACTTTCAAACGATGTCATTCCAAAGAAGCCTAAGGTGCTTTCTCGAATAATGGTGGATAATGATGGAAACAATTTACCAGATCTTGCCATTCCACAAGTTGATAAAGAGCGTGATCTTTATGACACTGCTGATTATGAAGTTTCCAGGACTTGGACTTGGAAGTCTACATTAGAAAGTGACATGGCGATGGCTTGAGATTGAATTGATATCGTGCTTTAAAGAGACTTGAGAAATAAAGTCTCAAAACTCTCATCAAGGCGAAAAGAATCAATTGGTGGAATATGTTCAACATTTGATAAATCCCATATCATCCACTTTCCCATGCACGATGCGGTGGCTGCCCCAGAGATGAAGATACTCTCAATTTGTCAAAAGAAATAAACACATTGGGCCATGTCACTAAAACTTGGCTTTCAGAGATTCTCGTTTTAGGCTAGGGGACGATCAAGACCGCGGTTAAGCTTCATGAAGATGTCAGTGCGTATCTTGATCCAATTCTTTCTTTCAAAGAAACTTTTGTTTCTACTATATCAAATTTGGATGAGATATTGCCCAGTTTATAGGAGATGAAAAGTATGGAATCTTCAATTTTAGCTATTGAAGGAATTCTCAAATTTGAACATCGAGGGACACGTTTTCTTTGGTGTCTACATCTCAAATCAAAAAACGCTTCTCAAGGATTCTATGATCCATTATGAAAGCATGTGCAATGAAGCCTTCACTTCACTCTCCTTGATTCAATAATTCATGGCTGAGATTCCTTACTAACCTCGTAAATGAGCATAATCAAAGGTGTTCATCGGAGCAGGTGGAAGAGCAATTTTCACAATTGTTTAAGGACATGTACACTCCCGCCAACAATTTCTCATCAGTTTCGATGGAGCGGTGCATCAAATTAAAGAACTTATTTGAGAATTCTCAATCCAAAATTGTTAATTTAAATGATATGCCAAGTAGAATTCTTGAATTACAGGTATTTTGTGAGGCTATTCTTCGACCAAGTGAACCTCCAGAAGAAGAAAGATGTTTGAAACTTTGGGAAGGTTTAGATCCTTTCAACTAGCAAAAGCGGTAGATCCTAATTTCATTGGCGGTTCAGGGAGTTAATTTTCTTGGTATCTAATGAAGTGGGAGAGTCCATTTCTCATACGCTTGAGATAGGCGGACCCCATTTCAATGGATAAGGCACTAGTTATTATTGTATATTTTAAAAGGTGTTGTTATTTGTTTTCGGGAAACTATGGATATTTTAAGTAATTTCTATTTTTGGGTTGTCTTTAATAAAGTTGTTGAAAAATTCAAAGGTCACTTAAGTGCCTTATTTAATGATCATGTAAAACCCTAACTACTTTGTAACCAAATTTTGGGTTATAAAAGGAAGTGAGGGGCTCATTTGTAAAGGGTGACTTTGAGAGAGGAGAAGAAATACTTTTGTGTGCAAGCTTTGTTTCAGGAAGAAACTTTGTGTTCTTTTGTGAAAAACATTTTGGAGTTAATGAAATACAAACTTTGTGTCTCATTCATTGTCTCTTGTAACATTTGATGTTCTTATGTTCATTAGATGTTAGGTGTTTGAATCTTGCATGCAAATATTATCTTTGATCTTATTGTCAATGTTATTAATCGGTTGTTCTAGTTCACAGTGATCAAGCTCTGATTATCTACTTGCTCATGTGTGTTCCCTTTTACACGTTCTTGTTTGGCTAACTCAAACTCCATTTTATTTGTGTTAGTTATTCGTCTTTCTTCCTCATGCAATATTAGGCTCTATTTTACCTAACTCTTGCATGTTCCTTCCATTCATTCCATTTCACTCTTTTTCCTTCATTCCATTCCATCTCCCTCATTCACTTTTCTTTCCATTGATGTTCCAAAACACCCCCACATACAATTTTGAATGTATAGATGTAAATATAGTTTTGGTTTTCAATAAAGGCAACCTCACCTTCATTGAGGAGGGACTTCGTTCCCACACTATTGCATGTCATTTGCATGCGTGCAAATCCATATGCTAACAATTTTTGGTGACTCTGCTAGGGATTTAGGAATCGTTAACTAGTGCTTGGTTAAATCTTTATGACTATCCCCTCTGCACAAGCTCCAGTTCTTCAATCGAACCTTGTGCCCGACAAATATTTCCAAGGAGACATTGCTGCCCACCTTGAGCAGTAGCTTGGGAAAATCGTGAAAGCTTGCAGCAATTTGTGGCTATTGATAGAGCCATTGACAAAGAAATCTACATCGAAGACCTTATAAGAAGAGCACCCACACTTGTAGCCAGAAGACCTCCTGGACATGTGTTGATCGTTGTTCATCGACGTGGTCCTCTTCCACCAAGGTAATAAGTTGTATGACTATTACAGGTAACCCACCTATCTTGCAACCAAATCTTGTTTTTGCAGATAATCAAGAAGATATATCATCAGATTTGAGGCAAGCTATTTGGGAAAAGTGCATGAATAACTATCATTTTCATCTCACCGCATCAGTACTAGATAACAAAGAAGAGAAAGCCACAAGAGTTGCTAGAGCTATTCAGGTGCAAATAGCTCAAGAAAGAGAGCGAAGAGAAAAGGCTAGAGCTGGTCGAAACATGCCAGTGATCCCTTCACAATAAAGATTCCAAACTAGAAGGAAAGAGGTTTACGCAAGGAGAAAAAGCTAAAGGTCGATCTGATCCCACTTTTGAATTTCAAGGAAAATTTGGTTTCAAGTTATCTCCTCCTAAGAAGAACACACCTCATATATTTACAATCCTTGCATCAAGTCCTGAAAGAGCAAGCAAGGAAGGAATCACCACCAATTAGGCACTTGTCCTTGCTCACGTTGTTTTACCTTTACATACCACCTTTCCCAAAATGGAAGTCGACGTACCATGGGGAAATGCCATAGGCCCATTGGCCTTACCTGCTTGACATGAACTCCCACGAGGATCAAGAAAGATTCTTCCCAAGTTCGACGGAGATGGGAAGACATCACCAAATGACCATATTTCTGCCTTTTTCGCAGCATGTGCTATTTTTTTGGTAGAATATGAAGATGTTTCTATTCATCTCTTTGGTGAAACATTGCATGATGTTGCTTTATAGATTGGTTTCATTATCCACCTAATGGATGTATCACAAATCAGAATGATATGAAAAATAAGTTTTAAAATCGATTCAAAATGGTAGAAGATGTACGTGCTCTTCTTGCCCAACTATCTCGGGAAAGAAAGAGCCAATAGAACCCATGAGGAATTTTTGGCTAAATTCAACAAAATGGTGAACAAAGTTCCCACCAGGATTCATCCAAACCTTGATGGTCAAAAATGTTTCTTTATTAATGCACAACAACCAGAAGTGTGCTATTAGTTGGGAAGGGCTAGGGTGGCTACTTTGAAACTTGCTCAATATTTGGCCATATAAATTGAAGATGACTTAATCATGGTAGGAAAATTCAAGAAAAATTCCCTCAAAGGAAAGAGTCAAGAAACCCCCAACGCTTCAAAACTATACTCACTAAGTTTGCTAATGATGTGCTAGCTTTGAAAAAACAAGTTGCTCAAAGTAGTAAACCTGCTCCTTACAAAGACATCCCAAGAAAAGGATACGTTCCCAATAAAGCCAGGATTGCAGGTGCTCAAATGAGGCTTGCTATTGAAGCAACTCCCACAACTAATTCAAAATGTGATGTCATTAAAGAAAGCAATGATGAGGTTGAAGTCATCGAGGTTGATGAGGAAGAGCCGGATTCTGAGACATCTGAACATGAAGTTAAAGATCTTGAGGGGGAAAGTAATGATAATTTCTTTGAGTATCGTTCAAAAGAAGAAGACGAATATGAAGAAATTATAGAAGATATGAATAGTCAATCCTTTGCTATCTTCACACGCTCTTAGAAAAGGAGAAGGATACCACTAGGGTGGGAGATAAAGAAGTTTCCAAGGAACTTCAAAAGAATCCAAGACAAATGAGGCTCCTAAAGAGTCCAAGGTGACTGAGGTTTCAAAGTTCAAAACTATCTTAAAGAAAGGAGGGCCTTTGTTAGATCAATCAGTTGGTAAACTAACTACGAAGAAAGCTTCTTCTTCCACATCCTTATCAACCAAGCCCGAGGAAAAGGTCAAAAGTGTGTCGTCATCAAGTTTGAAAGAACTAATATCTGAGACTTCAAGTACGGTTACTTTGCCTAAATTTGATATCATTGATCATATCAATAAAAAAAAATTCCATGTCACAGGCAGAGTACTTGAAGTCCAATAAGGATCAGCTCGAGAAATTGGTCCAGTTTATCAAAGGTGACTCTATTGTTCATTCCTCCAAAGGAATTCTGAAAACTCCCAAAGATGGGAAAACTCAAAATATTGTGGCGGCCACTACACCTTCAAATGAAAAGATTAAATCTTTCTTTGTGTCCTTTTTGATCAACGGATGCAAATTGAGTAATTGCATTATAGAATCCGGAGCCTCGAATAATGTGATGCCGACAAAAGTAGCACATGCTCTTGGTTTGACTTGTACAAGAACATTTGGATCGTGTTACTCCATGGAAACCAAGTAAGTTCCTCTGATCGGGTAGATTAAAGACACCCAAATGGTTTTATCCCAATTCCCTCAAAAGTGAGTTAAGGTAACTATTTTAGTTGCTGATATTCCCGCCTTGTATGGGATGTTGTCGAGTAGGACATTTTGCGAGAGATCCGGGTGGTGGAGAAATTCAAATGGATTGGTCTCACGCCATGATCCTTATCAATGGAGAAATGAAGAAGCTTATGCCAGAAGCTTAGGAAAAATTCACGGTAACTAAAACCCAAGATCCTCGTGCACAGATCCTTTTCCAAGGCTCAAGTATGGGTAACTATATGATGACTGCAGAAATACATACCCCGAGATCACTTGCCAAGATTTCAATGAGATATGGAATCTTGAGTTTGATGAAAGTTGTTGCTCGATGGGTTCAGTGCGGGAGTGGTGCTCATATCTCCTAATGGTAAAATGCTTATTTTTTCCTAAAACTTGAATTTTCAAATACTAATAACACTCGTAGAGTACAAGGAATTAATCATTGGCCTCCAAGTTGTAGAGGAGAAAGGGATCAAAAGAATGATCGTTTGAGACACTACAAAAATAAAGTGTGGGACGCGATAGAAATCTTTGACACTTTTTCCATAAAATTTGTCCCTCGTGAAAAGAATGACAAAGCAAATTCTCTAGCAGTCTCAGCTTCATTAATGATTCGTCATTTAGAATTTGATCAAGTCAAATACACCATTGCAATGGTTTTTAGGATGAGTGTTCCTGAAAATGTAGAAAATTAGCAAGTATTTAATGATGATCAACAAATTATTGCCTTCTTGGAAAAGAGAGAGAATTTTGAACAATTGTACTTTGAAGGAAGTGATTCTATATTTTGCGAATCAACTACCTCATCCATTTTGGAAGGAGTTGAGAACGAGGATCCTGGTGATGGCTTCATTCAACTCAAAGGAAATAAAATTCCTAAAGGATTGGTTTCACTTGAAGAAATTTTTGACAAACATGACAGATTTATCAAAGAGAAAGAGCGAGCGAGACTGCAAATTCTCGCTAACTATGAGCAAGTTAACATTGGTACCAAGGATAAACCTCGCTTGATCAATATTGGTAAGTGTTGCTCACCTGAGGAGCGTAGGAAATTCATAAGTCTACTTACCAAATATTATGACGTTTTGGCTTACTCATACAAAGACTTGAAGTCTTTCCAACCCAGGGAAATGGAGCATGCCATACCCTTGAAGCCTAGTGTAGTTCCATTCAGGCAAAAGCAAAGACAATATAATCCCAAGATTGCAGGGACAATATTTCATGAAGTTCAAAAGATGCTAGATGCACGAATAGTGTTTCCTATTCAACATTCAACTGGATAGCTAATATTGTACCGGTTCGCAAGAAAAATGGAGAAATTAGGATTTGCGTGGATTTCCACAATCTTAATCAGGCTTCCTTGAAGGATAACTACCCACTTCCAGTGATGGACCATATTTTGCAGGTAGTAACTGGATCGGAAATGTTATCTATGCTAGATGGCTTCTCTGGCTATAATCAAATTGAAGTGGCTAGAGAAGATCAACATAAAACCATGTTCACTACCCCCTGGGGTACGTTCATGTATAGAAGAATGCCCTTCGGTTTGATTAATGCCGGTGCTACTTTTCAAAGGGATATGGATATGGCATTCGTAGATTATAAAGAAAAATCATCGTGATATATCTAGATGACTTGACAGTATTCTCAAAGAAACGAGAAGATCACATAAGAGATTTAGAGAAAATATTGCAAAGGTGCAAACTTCATAATATTTCTCTGAATCCAAAAAAGTTCGTGTTTGGAGTTATAGAAGGAAACTCCTAGATCATATTGTTTCTAAGGAAGGACCTAAGATCGATCCTGAATGCGTTCAAGCTATCAAAAATCTTTCCTTGCCTACAAGTAAGCATGGAGTCCACTCATTCTTTGGGAAGGTGAAATTTTTGAGAAGTTTCGTGCCAGATTTTGCCAAGCTGAATAAGGAAATCACTGATATGATGAAAGGAAAAGAATTTTCAAATGGCCAAAGGAAGGTAGAGAGGCATTTGAACAAATCAAGGGTGCTATTGCAAAAGCTCCTACATTGGTGTGTCCTTATTTTAAAAAGGATTTTATAATCTATTGCTATGCTTCGCCACACACAATCTCTGCCATCCTGACGCAACACAATAAAGAAGGAATCAAATCTCCTATTGCATTCATGAGTTCTAGATTCAAGAAACATGAACTCAATTACACTCTCCTTGAAAGACATGTGTATGAGGTGGTGAGAGCCTAAAACACTTCATGTACTACGTGTTGAATTCTCAAACCAAAGTCTTAGTTCTAGACACGAGGTGAAATCAATGCTTGACACAACAGAACTAGGATCTAAAAGAGGTAATTGGGTCTCCAAGATCCAAGATCCTTATTCACTTGGCAAAATCGCACGAACCTTCTCAAAAAGTTCACCTTCCCGAAGAATGAGTGTGTTGGCGTAGCAGCTAATTAACACGATGAGATCCCTCTCCACCATAAGTTCGAGCTTTTGGTGTGATGGCAAGTCATTTGGTATCAGAGCTAGGTAGTTAAGCACGCCAGCCCTAGAGTAGTGTTGCGATGGGTGACCTCCCTGGGAAATTCCCGGTGTCACTTCCTCCTAATGTTGTTGGGCCTGATTGGGTGTATACCTGGCTCCATCGTGCGGGAGGGTGTTGGCGTAGCAGCTGAATAACACGATGAGATCCCTCTCCACCATCAGTTCGAGATTTTGGTGTGACGACAAATCGTTTGGTATCAGAGCCAGGAAGTTAAGCGCGCCCCCAGAGTAGTGTTGGGATGGGTGACCTCTCGAGAAATTCCCGGTGTCACTGCCTCCTAATGCCGTTGGGCCTAATTGGGTGTATACGTGGTGGGCCCAGAGCTCACGTGGTTGCATTTGGCTTCATCGTGTGGGGTGTGTTGGCGTAGCAGCTGATTAACACGATGAGATCCCTCTCCACCACAAGTTCAAGCTTTTGGTGTGAGAGGATCTCATCGTGTTATTCTCTACTGCCAACACCCTCTCGCACATGGAGTCGGGTATACACCCAATAAGGCCTAACAACATTAGGGAGGTAGTGACACTTGAAACTTCCCAGAGGTTACCCATCGCCGCACTACTGCGGGATCTGGGCAACTTAACTACTGGCTCGATACCAAACGACTTGTTGTCACACCAAAAGTTTGAGCTTTTGGTGTGACGGAAAATCGTTTGGTATCAGAGCCAGGTAGTTAAGCGCGCCAGCCCCAGAGTAGTTTTGGGATGGGTGACCTCCCGGAAATTTCCGGTGTCACTTCCTCTTAATATGCCATTGGGCTTGATTGGGTGTATACCCGGCTCCATCGTGTGGGAGGGTATTGGCGTAATAACTGATTAACACGATGAGATCCCTCTCCACCATAAGTTCGAGCTTTTGGTGTGACGGCAAGTCGTTTGGTATCGAGAGCCGAATGACAGGTTAAGCACGCCAGTCCCGTAGTGTGGCGATGGGTGACCTCTGGGAAATTCCCACTCGCCACCGCCTCATAATGTTGTTGGGCACGATTGGGTGTATACTCGGCTCCATCGTGCGAGAGGGTGTTAGCATAATAGTTGAATAACACGATGAGATCCCTCTCCACCATCAATTCGAGCTTTTGGTGTGATGGAAAATCGTTTGGTATCGAGCCATGCGATTAAGCGTGCCGGCCCAGTAGTGTTGGGATGGGTGATCTCTAGGAAATTCCGGTGTCACGCTTCCTCCTAATGTCGTTGAGCCTAATTAGGTGTATACATGGTGGGCCCAGAGCTCACGTGGTTGCATCGACTTCATCGTGCGGAGGTGTGTTGGCATAGCAACTGATTAACACGATGAGATCCCTCTCCACCACAAGTTCAAGCTTTTGGTATGGCGGCAAGGCTTGTGGTGGAGAGGGATCTCATCGTGTTAATCGGTTGCTATGCTAACACACCCCTGCACGATGAAGCCGAGATGCAACCATGTGAGCTCGGGCCCACCACGTATACACCCAATTAGGCCCAACGGCATTAGGAGGCGATGATATCGAAATTTTCCGGGAGGTCACCTATCCCAACACTACTCGAAGACTGGCGCGCTTATTTTCAACTACTCGGCTCGATACCAAACGATTTACCGTCACACCAAAAGCTCGAACTGATGGTGGAGAGGGATCTCATCATGTTATTCAGCTGCTATGCTAACACCCTCTCGCACGATGGAGCCAGTTGTATACACCCAATCGGGGGAGCCTAACAAAGATTAGGGAGGTAGTGACACGAATTTCTCACAGGTCACCCATCGCCACAAGATTGGGATTGGCAGCGCGCTTTTTAACTGCACGGCTCGATACCAAACGACTTGCCATCACACCAAAAGCTCGAACTTATGGTGGAGAGAGGATCTCATTGTGTTAATCAATTGCTTTGCTTGATACCCTCAAGCCGCGATGGAGCAGCGATATACCCAATCAAGCCAACGACATATTAAGAGGAAGTGACACCGAATTTTTGGGAGGTCATCCATCCTAGAACTACTGCTGGGGTGTGTGCTTATCGCTCTAATACCAAACGATTTTCCGTCACACCAAAAGCTCAAACTTTTGGTGTGACGGCAAGTCGTTTGGTATCGAGCCGTGCGATTAAGCGTGTCGATCCCTAGAGTAGTGTGGTGATGGGTGACCTGTCGAAATTCCCGAGTCTGCCTCCCTAATCTTTGTTGGGCTTGATTGGGTGTATACCCGGCTCCATCGTGCGAGAGGGTATTGGCGTAGCAGCTGAATAACACGATGAGATCCCTCTCCACCATCAGTTCGAGCTTTTGGTGTGACGGCAAATCGTTTGGTATCAGAGCTAGGCAGTTAAGCGCACCAGCCCCAGAGTAGTGCTGGGATGGGTGACCTCTTGGGAAATTCCCAGTGTCACTACCTCCTAATGCCATTGGGCCTAATTGGGTGTATACGTGGTGGGCCCAGAGCTCACGTGGTTGCATCTGGCTTCATCGTGTGGGGGTGTGTTGGTGTAGTAGCTGATTAACATGATGAGATCCCTCTCCACCACAAGTTTGAGCTTTTGGTGTGACAACAAGTCATTTGGTATCGAGCTACACAACTTTCCGTCACACCAAAAGCTCGAATGATGATGGAGAGGGATCTCATTGTGTTATTCAGAACTGCTACGCCAACACCCTCTCGCGCACGATGGAGCCGGGTATACACCCAATCATGCCCAACATTAGGAGGCGGTGATCTTGGGAATTTCCTGGAGGTCACCCATCGCCACACTACTCCTGGACTCGCACGCTAACTACAGCTCGGCTCGATACCAAACGACTTGCCGTCACCCAAAAGTTCAAACTTGTGGTGAAGAGGATCTCATCATGTTAATCACCGCTACGCCAACACACTCATTCTTCTGGGAAGGTGAACTTTTTTGAGAAGGTTCGTGCAGATTTTGCCAAGTCTGAATAAGGAAATCAATTTATATGATGAAAGGAAAAGAATTCTTCAAATGGTCAAAGGAAGGTAGAGAGGCATTTGAACAAATCAAGGGTGCTATTGCAAAAGCTCCTACATTGGTGTGTCCTAATTTTAAAAAGGATTTTATAATCTATTGCTATGCTTCGCCACACACAATCTCTGCCATCCTGACACAACAAAATCAAGAAGGAATCGAATCTCCTATTGCATTCATGAGTTCTAGATTCAAGAAACATGAACTCAATTACACTCCCCTTGAGAGACATGTGTATGCGGTGGTGAGAGCCCTGAAACACTTCAGGTACTACGTGTTGAATTCTCACACCAAAGTCTTAGTTCTAGACACCGTAGTGAAATCAATGCTGACACAATAGGAACCAGGATCTAAAAGAGGTAATTGGGTCTCCAAGATCCAAGAATATGATTTTGACATCAATCCTACCAAGTTGGTTCAAGGAAGAGGACTCTCAACTCATTACAGAGAATGAACCACGAGATAACTCCGAAGAAGAACCGGTTGAATAAAATTTACCATTGGCAGTTTTTGTCAGTACCACAGATGAATGGTATTTTGATATTGCCTACTTTCTCACATATGGCGAGTGTCTAGAGAATCTAATAGCTAAGGAGAAACGAGCTATCAAACTAAGAGTTTTTAGGTACATCATTTGGGATAACACGTTGTTCAAGAAAGGAATTGACGACATGTTCCTCAGATGTGTTGATAAAGAGAAACAACCTAGATTGTTGGAAGCTTTCCACAATCATGCTTGTGGTGGTCATTTCTCTGGCCCAGTGATGGCTCATAAAATTCTAGAGAGACATTATTACTGGCCCACTATGTTTTCCAATGCTCAGAAATGGGTGACAAAATGCGAAGCTTGTCAACAATTTGTTGGAAGACCAAAGTTGGCAGCTTTTCCTTTGAAGCCAGTTATCATTGAAGAAACCTTTCAACAATGGGGTTTAGATTTCATCGGGGTTTTGAATCCTAATTCTAGTGCTAGTCATACTCACGTGCTCACCATCATTGACTACTTTACAAAGTGGGTAGAAGCTATACCGGTGAAACAAACATCTCTTGTGTAATTTGTGATTTCATCAAAGAAAATATATTGGTTCGTTATGGAATTCCACACAAGATTGTGATGGACAATGCCTCAAATTTTTCTTCTGCAGAGATGATAGGTTTTTGTTATGGATATGGGATATCCTTGTCTCATTCATCAGATTACTACCCTCAGGGAAATGGTCAGGCTGAATCCAGTAACAAAAACCTCATTACTATTGTGTGCACAAGTTAGTCGAAGAAAATCAAAGAACTTGGCACAAAAATTTATATGATGCATTGTGGGCTGACCGCATAACTCCCAAAAGGGCAATCGGGATGTCTCCATTTCAAATTTTGTATGGAACCGATGCTCAAATTCCCGTCACACTGGAGTTACCAACATTAAAATTAGCTCAGGCAGTTGATGATGAATGCTTCACCAATGCATTAGATAAAAGGATCATGTTCCTAAGCAAGCTCAAGGAACAAAGAAGTCAAGTGGCAAATAGGATTGAGGAACATCAATCCAAGGTAAAGAAATTGTTTGATAGGAAAACTAGGGAGAGACAATTTCAAATCAATGACTTAGTTATTCTCTGGGACAAAAGACGTGAACCGAAAGGAAAGCATGGGAAGTTTGACTTGATGTGGCTAGGCCCGTTCTTTTTTTCAAAAGTGTTACTTTACGTGGTTTATCACCCTCATGACGACCGTCTCCTTTTTGTGATCGTTTCGGTCTTCATTTCGTCCTTTTCGGTGAGAACTCCTCCCGCCAGGCTTTAAATTGCATTAAAATACATTAAAATTAATTAATTAATATTTAATTAATTAATTGCTCTTTGTTTGATAAAATTAATTTTTAAATAACTTGGGAGTATTTAATTAAATAAATATTAATTAAAAATTCATTCGACAAATTTTTATTTTATTGCCGGGGAAGTAAGCTTATGCTTCCAACTGCCAGGAATGCCAAATTTGGCTTCCCGAACCCGGATTTCCCCTTTCCTGGCAATCTTATTTTAATTTCCCGCTTGTGGGATTTTCTCCACCAATTGCCAAATCATGGATTGGCTAACGGGCAAGAAATCTCCCAATTTCCCACATGGGGAAATTGAACGAGATACCCCAACCCACTTTGCCATTCCCGTTGGCAATTGGCATTGCTTTCCCCATTTCCCCTTGGCACTTAATTCCACTACCGGGAAGAGAGGAAGTTGGATTAATCCTCATAACTTCCTCCGTCAAACTCGTTGGAAATAGTCATGCGAAGCTTTCCGATTGCTTCTTATTTCTTCTGAAGGACATAATATTTTATCACATCCCACATATAAGTGAAACGCATTGCGAAGAAGAAAGGAGGATAGTTTATCAAGGAAGAAAGAAATAAAAAATAAAAAAAATAAAAAGAAAAGCCACCACGCTGTAGGTGAAGGAAGATTGTTTTCCATGCAAAGGAAGGCAATTGGTGATAGGAGAGAGAGTAGCCAAAAGAGTCCAAATCCAAGCTCCACGCCCTCAGTCCAAGTCCCACGCGATTGAGCAAAGAAGGAGAAAAGCACAGCAAATCCACATGCTTTACGGAGTAGTGAGTCAAATAATCCCAAAGACCACCACACACCCATAAAACAAGTTTTCACGCATGCAAGAAAATTAGTTAGCCAATGCCAAAAAAAAAGCAAGTTTCCCATGCGTGAGGATAGAAGGATAGAAAATGAAGTTTAAGATCTCACGCAAAAAGCAAATTGAGCAAGAATTTCCAAATGCATAAAGGGAACAACATAAACATTTCCCATGCATGGATTAAATTCCATACATAATTTTGCTTTAATTTTTGTTTTATTTTTGCAAGTCGAAAGCGTGAGAAAGAAAGAAGGAATCAAAGAATTCCACCATGCATTAGTTGTAGGAAAAAAAAGATGCCAAAGACCATGTGGGGAAAGCAAGGAACAATTTTCCAATGCCTGAGGAGTTTCCACGTGCCAGGAGAGGAAGGAAGGTGGAGCAGTTCCAAAATAAATCAAAAAAAAAAAAGCAGTCTCCACATGGCCCAAAGAATAGCTAGCAATTCATTTCCACGCATCAGTTTTAGGAGAATTTCACGCAGACAACAAAGGAAAGTTAAATTTCAAAAAGAAGTAAAAAATGAAATTAGTTTCAATGCATTAGGAAATCATTTTCAAAAAAAAAGGAGGATAAATCTAAAGCCAAAAAGTCCCACGCAGGAGGAGCAAAAAACTGGAAAAAGAGGTAAACACAATATTCCCGTAAAGAAGAAGAGAGGAATATTTCATTTGAAAAAGCATTCACAAAGGGAAAAGAAAATCTCTGAAAAAAAAAAGAATTCCACACAAATTTTTCAAAAGTTCAAAAAACAAAAGAAACGAAAAATATTTTCAATTTCAAAAAAAATTCAAGAATTCATTCACGCATTGACGAGAAGATCGCACCGAAGAAGTAAATATCAAATTGCGGGATTATTAGAATCGGGTGATTTTCACATACCAAGGAGAAATTTGATTCCAACAAATTTAATAAAAAAATCGGGATATTAAAATCGGGTGATTTTTATTAAAAATAAAAATAAATAAATAATCGTCATTTTAAAAAATTGTAACTATTATCAAGTTATTATTATTATTATTATTATTATTATTTTAAAATAATAATAATAATATTAAAACAAAACATATTTTTCTTGCATTGATGGAGGTTTGAAGGCGAGACCCGACCCGCTTTGCGTTGTTTTGCGTGCACAGTCATTCTTCTTGAAATTCATAATGGCCAAAAATCTAAAAATCTGCAGGGAGATCGAGGAAGCCAGTGGAGAAATCAAACAAATCCACCTTGAAGTATGAATTTCAAGGAATTATCCCTCCCAGTTCCATTAAGTCAAAGCATATGACAACATCATCACGATACAAATCAGGTCACATCAACGTGCAGCAATTATGCGGCGGTGAAAATCAAGGCAAAACCATTTTCTCATATAGACTTTACCATAGTGGTCTACCCCAGCAGCAACATTTCTGTCTCGGTGCGATGTCCTGAATTGGTTATCACTTGCGTAGAGCATTATGATCTTGAGAGAGAAGGAATTTTTAAAGATAATCACGAGCCTTTCCTCTTAATCACACCAGAGCACATTGAGGAATTGCTCGGCATACCCAACTTTCCCGAGAATGCGGATATCACTCGCCAATCAGCACAAGAATTCTGGGATGAAGAACCCTTGAGATGGAGCAAGATGGTTAATAACAACTGGTTAGTAACCAAGAGACCTCGAATTGATAGGCTTCCCAAAGAACTATACCGCATTGAGTTCGTGGAAGAAATCGGGGACATGATTACTCTCCTAAGTCGAGTTTTGGTCTACCTTCTGCTAGGATTTTCCACCCATGGATGTATCAGTTTATCTGTATCATCCTAGCCAAGAAAGAGTTTGTGGATTGGGCCACCATCATCAATAACACCCTTCACAAACAATTGATAGAAGTTAAGATGACTGGATGCTTCTACATGACATCGTATCTGACTTATGCGGTAGCAAGAAGAAAGCTATTTTGGGACTTGAAACGAGAGGAGTCATGGGGCCGTCAAATAGTGTTTTTCATTATTACCCTCAACTCAGTTTCAAAAATAGTTCTCACCATTTTAGAAGAGTCAACGATGCATTCACCTTCCACGTGATTCGGAACCTGAATCGGAATACTTGAGGAAAGGTTTTCTAAAGAAGCCATGAGTGTCATTTCCCAATGGGGAACCTGGTTTATTCAATTTTCATCTTTTTCCTACATTCGCGTGAGTGGCTTTACTAGGTACCCGTGGAAACTTCCTAAGTACGTCAGTGACAGATGGGCATTAATGGAGTTGGCGTGACAATTATTCCAAGTTCACTGCCTTCTTAGTGACAAGCATCGTTCAGGAATTCATTTCCCAATTCAAATCGGGAATACCAATGTCCAAATATTTTCAGTGCACAACTCATGGAAAAAGAGTTCGCTCTCATAACCATCCATCCATATGTGAAGAGAGCCCAGTTTGATATCAATGGATATATGCAAAATATTCTAGGAGCAAAGTATCAACATAATCCTACCATGGAAGATTTATGGGCTGCTTGTTCGGATGAACATGAGGTAAGAAGACGAGAGTACTCTCGCCTAACACTTGCTCAGATCAAGGCCTTCCACATCAAGAGCCCTCCCGATTCATTCATAAATGATGATGAGGATGTCATTGATCCCTCATATGATGCAGTTGCTTTTACCCCATTGCCTCGAATCGACTGGACCAAAAGAGATGAATTTTCTCTTGATAGCAAGAATCAACCAATTATTGAAAGAAGCATATCTTGGTATGACAGAGAACTTGCCAAGTTGCAATCAATTCTAGATCATGTTTCGGGATCACAAAAATTGCCAATACGAGGGGCCTCCATTCGACCAAAGTCTCTTCTCGATCAACCTCATTACCATCCAATCATACACAACAAGCAAGAAAGGAGTGGTTGCCAAAATCCACTTCGCCAAGTAACGTGTCACGAGGAGAAAGATCTAAAGATCCTAACCCCGAAGAAGGAAGAGAGCGTGTGTCCGGATTTTCTACCTCGAGTAGAGATTCTTCTACCCACATCGTTAATAGTGCTCAGAAGCTAGTAGCAAATGATCCTCAGCCATGCTTGAACAAGCATCCACTTAGGTGTAGGTAATTCAAATATCAAACACTTCGGAGCATGTAGTTCATGAAGGGATTTCCCAAAATCTCCCGAATAATCAGGAAGTGGATATTGAGGTTGTTTCTCCTCAAATCGAGGTCGTAGATAGGATTCAAGAAGGATCTCATGATGTCGAGAATAATGAGAATATTGATTCGAGCTCTAGGATTTTGTATGCGGAAATAGTGCATGATACTCCTTCCTGGGTTGATTCTAAGGTTAAGAAAAGGAAGAGAGTTGTCAAGCCAATTGACATTGATTTTGATGCCCTTTTCAAACTTTCAAATGACGCCATTCCTAAGAAGCCTAAGGTGCTTTCTCGAATAATGGTGGATAATGATGGAAACAAATTTGCAGATCTTGCCATTCCACAAGTTGATAAAGAGCGCGTGATGCTATGACACCTGCCGACTATGAAGTTTCCAGACTTGGACTTGGAAGATCTACATTAGAAAGTGACATGGCGATGGCTCGAGATTCAATTGATATCGTGCTAAAGAGACTTGAGAAATACAAGTCTCAAAACTCTTAGCTCAAGGCCGAAAAGAATCAATTGGTGGAATATGTTCAACATTTGATAAATCCCATATCATCCACTTTCCCCATACCTGATGCAGTGGCTGCCCCAGATGAAGATACTCTCAATTTGTCAAAAGAAATAAACACATTGGGCCATGTCACTAAAACTTGGCTTTCAGAGATTCTCGTTTTAGGCCAGGGGACGATCAAGACCATGGTTAAGCTTCATGAAGATGTCAGTGCGTATCTTGATCCAATTCTTTCTTTCAAAAAAACTTTTGTTTCTACTATATCAAATTTGGATGAGATATTGCCCAGTTTACAGGAGATGACAAGTATGGAATCTTCAGTTTTAGCTATTGAAGGAATTCTCAAATTTGAACATCGAGGGACACGTTTTCTTTGGTGTCTGCATCTCAAATCAAGAAAAATGCTTCTCGAGGATTCTATGATCCATTATGAAAGCATGTGTAATGAAGCCTTCACTTCACTCTCCTTGATTCAAGAATTCATGGCTGAGATTCCTTGTAACCTCGTAAATGAGCATAATCAAAGGTGTTCATCGGAGCAGGTGGAAGAAATTTTCACAATTGTTTAAGGACATGTACACTCCACCAACAATTTCTCGTCAGTTTCGATGGAGCGGTGCATCAAATTAAAGAACTTATTTGAGAACGCTCAATCCAAAATTGTTAATTTAAATGATATGCCAAGTAGAATTCTTGAATTGCAGGTATTTTGTGAGGCTATTCTTCGACCAAGTGAACCTCCAGAAGAAGAAAAGATGTTTGAAACTTTGGGAAGGTTTAGATCCTTTCAACTAGCAAAAGCGGCAGATCCTAATTTCACCGGCGGTTCAGGGAGTTAATTTTCTTGGTATCTAACGAAGTGGGAGAGTCCATTTCTCATACGCTTGAGATAGGCGGACCCCATTTCAATGGATAAGGCACTGGTTATTATTGTATATTTTAAAAGGTGTTGTTATTTGTTTTTTAGGAAACTATGGATATTTTAAGTAATTTCTATTTTTGGGTTGTCTTTAATAAAGTTGTTGAAAAAGTCAAAGGTCACTTAAGTGCCTTATTTAATGATCATGTAAAACCCTAACTACTTTGTAACCAACTTTTGGGTTATAAAAGGAAGTGAGGGGCTCATTTGTAAAGGGTGACTTTGAGAGAGGAGAAGAAATACTTTTGTGTGCAAGCTTTGTTTCAGGAAGAAACTTTGTGTTCTTTTGTGAAAAACATTTTGGAGTTAATGAAATACGAACTTTGTGTCTCATTCATTGTCTCTTGTAACATTTGATGTTCTTATGTTCATTAGATGTTAGGTGTTTGAATCTTGCATGCAAATATTATCTTTGATCTTATTGTCAACGTTATTAATCGGTTGTTCTAGTTCACAGTGATCAAGCTCTGATTATCTACTTGCTCATGTGTGTTCCCTTTTACACATTCTTGTTTGGCTAACTCAAACTCCATTTTATTTGTGTTAGTTATTCATCTTTCTTCTTCATGCAATATTAGGCTCTATTTTACCTAACTCTTGCATGTTCTTTCATTCATTCCATTTCACTCCTTTCCTTCATTCCATTCCATCTCCCTCATTCACTTTTCTTTCCATTGATGTTCCAAAACACCCCCACATACAATTTTGAATGTATAGATGTAAATATAGTTTTGGTTTTCAATAAAAGCAGCCTCACCTTCATTGAGGAGGGACTTCGTTCCTCATTTTAAAAGCGAGTTTTCCAAACATCACCTTTTGGAATTCTTACTTGGTGATAACCAATTCTTAAATATAACTTAGTGAAATAAATTGCATTCTTTAATTGATCCATTAAATCATCTATTCTAGGAAGAGGGTAATGATTCTTTAAAGTAATCTTTTAAAATCACGGAGATCAAAACACATTCTCCAAGTGCCATCCTTATTAGGAATCAAAATAATTGGTGAACCACATGGGGATGTACTTGGATGAATTATACCTTGAGCCAAAAGTTCCATTACCCATCTCTTGATTTCCTCATTCTTTAGTACTGACAATCTATACATTCTGATATTGGGAAGAGGTGCATCCTAAAGCAACTGTATCTCATGTTGAACCCCTATTTTGGGAGGTGGACCTTGTGGATCCTAAAAAACATCATCAAAATTAGAAACAATTTTGATCAATTCATTCTTATGTTTTAGATCACAATCCTAAAAATCTATCTCATGTTCTTTCTCTTTGGATTTGACCACCACAAGTACAAAAATTTTGCTTGAGTTTACATCCTTTTATTTGACTGCAACAACTAAGGATAGATTATTATTTTCACGGTGAGCTCTAACAATAAAATAAATTCCATCCTTTACAAGTAAATATTTATTTTCTTCCCTATAGAATATTGCTTTATGATCATATAAGTAAGGACTTCCTAAAATCACCCCAAAAATATCCAAAGGAACTACATCCAATTCAACCTCATGTATAAACTTGTCTATAATGGAAAATATGAAAGTGAAAGTTTTAGTTACTGCAGTTTTGCATCACCACAAACCCAACCCAAAGGATAATGCTTAGAATTCGGTTTAGTTTTGAGTCTTAATTTCTTTACAACCTCCTCATAAATCAGATTAGCTTGAAATCCACTATAAAAAAGAGTATCAATTTTTGTATGTTTTGAAATTACTCTAATGTGGAAAAGCTCATTCCTTTTCTTATCATCATGTATAGTTTGTTTACTAGAAGAAGATGCAAAATTTGTAGTACTGCTATTGGAAATTGAAAGACTGGATTTACCTTGAAAACTCATAGCTGTGATCTTGGTTTCATCACCTGAATGTGACCCAAGATCATGAACTGAAATGTTTGTTTCCTTTTCCTTTCCTTTCTTAACAATCCATTTAGGTTTCATCCTAGGATATAATTTCCAAAATTTAGAATCATCATGGTTCTTTTTACAATGATTGCAAAAATGGTTTTTCATCTTCCTTCTTAACAATAGAGTTTGTCTTATGCTTACCTTTTCCTTTAGATTGCTTGTTCTTTTGTTTAAAAGAAGAGGAAGAGGAATCCTTTGTCATTTTCCCTCGTGCTTTCAAATGGGTTGCTTGAACACACACTGCATCAAGATTAGTAGGACATAAAACAAGAATCATATGCCTTAGGTAACTATGCAATCCACCAGTATAAATAAGTAGTGTTCCTTCTGTGTTTAGGGAAATTCCCATAATTAGAGCCCTTTTCCTAAATTCCTATGTGTAGTCTTGAACACTTTGTCCCTTAGCTTGTCTTAATGTTTGTCAATCCATCATAGCTTGTTGCTTATAACTAAGAGGATAAAATTGTTGCCTAAGACTTGAAACAAATTCAGACCAAGAAGTGATTTCTTTACCTTTGGTTTCTTCCACTTCCTGAAGCTTACTCTCCCACCAAATGAGTGTTGTGCCACCCATTTGAAGAGTTTTTAGATGAATTTTTGCTTCATCATCCCCAATTATCTGAACCCTACAATATAATTCTATCTGCTTGATCCAGTTATCCAATTTCTTTGCATTTAGCTCTCTAGTATACATTGGCAATTCAAACTTGATATCTAACTTTAACGAAGGAAAATCAGATTTTAAAGTTTCACCTTTAGGAATATCGAACTAGAGCTTTCTTATTTCTTACCTCCTCTAGTTCCATTTTCTCTTTTTCTATCTTGGTACATTTCCTCCAACATTTCCTTCATCTGTAGGAATGATTGATGAAAGTCTTCTTCCTCTCGATCTGCCATTGTAGGACTTTGAGATCGTCTTGTACCAATTTTGGGATCCCCTTATGCTAGATCTCATTCAACCTTCTTAGATAGAGACCTTGTTAACATCCAACACACAACTTGTAATCCAAAAACCGTTAATATGAACAAAAAATCAGTCAAAACCAGCTCTGATACCAGTGATCTAAAAATCAATTTTAACTAGCAATTGTATAAACCATAGATTTTGCTTTGTATTGATTTTTTTTACTTAAATTGAGAATTATATCCTTTTGTATTTTTAATAAAATAATTAAAAATGAAAGTACTATATAAACATAGAAAATAAAGAGACGAATCACCAACAATTTGACACAAGAATTGATAACAGAGTTCGGCATTTGTGGCCTACATCTCTCGGGTCCAATTTTAAAGATGGTTTAAAACCCTGCAAAGCGAGGAGAGTTTTATGGAGTTTATGGTATCGAGAGAGAGAGAGTTTTATGGCTTAACTAGGTTCTCGTCCATGTTTCAAATATTTGCATGAACATTCGGTTGATGCTCGCTCCTCCCGAGATCTCTTCACACAGCTTGTTTACACGTCTGTTGATGTGCACGTTGTCCCTCATGATCCTCGCCATGCGGGTTTTCAAACCCTTTTTCATGGTATCGAGCAAATGTTGTGGATCCATGCACTCATCCGCTTTCGTGCATGTTTTAAGCCTTCGTTGTGATATACAGATTTCATGTGTGTGTCGTAATGGATATTCCGATCGTGCTCTACTTGCACTGATTTCGGGGCGTTTATACCTCTCCTTGGGTTGTTCGTGTGTTTGAGGTGGTTGTGTTGGAGTTTATGGTGTTTTTGGGTTTAGTGTCTTTGACTGATCGATTCTCTGGGGTTGCATGCATGTTTTGTGGACTTCAGATTGCAGGATTCGAGTTTGATCAGTGTTGCTCGTGTTAGTTTTGTGCCTTTTTCTAAGGTTATTAAAGTGTTTTTTTGGGAAAATTAGCCCCAACTCACCACCTTAGGCATCATCCAACTCTCCCGTACAATGTTTTCAACTCACCTTGCTCAGTAATTGATTCGGTCTGCACTCTTTGGGGTTGTTCTGAGATCTCTGCATTGGTTTTGTGCATGGTTTTTTTCTGCTCACATTAGATCCTCCTCTGCACTCTCCATGCAACTCAGATTACTTCTATAGGCTCATTTTTTTACATTGCCTTGGGTTCAACGTTTGCATTGGATTCTCTCAAACTCATTTTCTTTCCTAGCCTGATCTTTGTGCATTGCGTGGTAATCTTGGCTCGTGCTCTCATCTGGTTTGCTTACCTTGGCCCTACGGCATTCTATAGTGCTCATGTTTTCCAGGTGTTTGCTCGTGCTTTTCATCGTTGAGTTGTAAACTTCCTCTGCTCGTTGGTTTTGGCATTACTTCTTGCTATTGGATCCACTGGTTTTGGCATTGTTTCCGTTTGCTCATTGGTTTTGGCATTGTATCCTTATTCAACCATTCAAATTTACAGCTTTGGTATGTGGCATCAACTCACCTACATTTTTTTGCATTGGAAATGTTACAACTTGCATTTTCCATGCCTCTGCATGGTTGTTTCACTCTGCTGGACATTTTTTGGAGCCCTGCATTGGAAAACATTTTGAATTCGGCGCTGACAACCTGCCTTGGAATCTTCTCTGCGTGGCTTCCCATGCTCAGCCATTTTTGAGATTTTTTGGCATTTTTTTCACATCAAAGAGGGTTTAAAACCCACAAGCGAGGATCACGAGGGACGACGTGCACATCAACAGACGTGCGAACGGTAGTGTGAAGAGATCTCGGGAGGAGCGAGCATCAACCGAATGTGCATACAAATATTTGAAACACGGGCAGAACCTGGTTAAGCCATAAAAATCTCCTCTATCTCATAGATCAAATGGGGTGCACATATAAGAGGTGCTGAGTAACCCTTAGTGTTTCAATCATGACAACTTGAGTAGAGAGGGGAGTTACATTCTCAAAATAGAAGTGTAGCTCCCAATGATGCAAATGACGCATTGATGCCTTCAAGTCTGACGCACTGACGCATAAGGGAATCTCATAATGACCCCTAAATGACACATGGACCTACGATCTCACCTAAGTGAGATGACTCACCTGATGATGTGGAAAATACACACACCAACACCCCCCTTCATCGTAACTTAGGATGAGGCGGCAAGTCAGAAACGAGAAATGGGTCCCAGCACAAAGCCTGATGAGGTACCCATGTACAAGAAGAAGATCCCAAGAAGTGAAGGAAAACCTAGTGGGAAAAACATCCACCACAAGAGAACAAAACACTCTCTAATCTAAGAAAGATGCCAAATATGGGTCCCAACTCTAGACGAGCTTGAAAAGGTACCCATGTACAAAGAGGCAATCTCTCAAAAAGAAGAAGAAGAGAGAAGAAGAGGGAGACGAGAGGAATGCAGAAGATGCCATGGATGGATCTGAACTCTACAACTCTAGGAAGTCTCCTAAAAGAATGTCGATGATGAGATCCTCTGCCTCTGGACTGAAGAAGAGCCACCCGCAATGAACTGTGTGCCTGCCCTTAGGAAGGATAGAAATGACATGTTGAAAGTCCGCCCACTCCACAAAGGAAATTGAAGGCAAGCAACACGAAGAACTCTGAGTCTGGTCCACGAAAGTGTGACATAGGTCTAGCAAGTGAGTGCCAAGGAACCGAAGGTAATGCCACGTGCACGTAATCAAGCTGAGTGTGAAAAGGAACACCCACAGAAAGGATGTCCAAGTGATGTGAAGGGAACAAACATCCTCCACAATAGAAAAGGGATCCACAGCTGAGGGTGGATCAATGAAGGTCTCTGGAAATGTGGAAGTGACATGATTCCCAGAAGGGGCACTCCCAACAAAAGAGATGATGAACTCCTTTGAAACACCTATAGATGGATGAGGGGCTCAGTAGTGCATCACAAGTAGACTCATGTGAAAAGACGAATAAGGTCGGGTAGATACTACTCATCCCAATGAGGGGGCTCAACAAATAGAAGAGCGATGTCAAATAGGTATGAGTCATCCAATGAAGGTAGAGGAGTGAAGTGGGCCTCACACACTGGAAGTGGAAAGGAGGCGGGTGTGATGACTATATGAGACTAAGAAGGCATTTCTGGATATCGATGAGATGTGGGAAGTGTCAACACTCTCTAGAATAGTGAGAGAAAGAGGAGAAGAGTCCTTTGTAGTACTCTCGACATCGAAGGAGAACCAAGTGATCCTGTGTCAGTGAAACTGTCATCACATGAAGAAATGGAGGAGACAACTGAATCAACAACAACAACAATGGCGGCAGTATGTGAAGGGTCTCCATACAAGGACTGAAGAATGCTCCAGACACGGTGAGGTGGATCTGAGTCTGCCATGTGAAACCAAAGAGAATGAGAGACATGCATCATCATGTGACTAAAGACATGGTCACAAGTGTCAAGGAAGTCCTCTAGATGATGATGATCAGTGGGTGCAAGAACTGGCCCAAGCAAGAAGGGTAAAAGACCCTCGTGGGCGAAGTAACGTTCCATGGAAGCACACCAAGCTGAATAGTTCCCTCTCCCGGTGAGAAGTGGTGGAGGCTGTAAAGTGATCCTACGATGCTCAAGTCTAGAAAGAGCACTCTCCATGATGAAAAAAATGCAAGATGCAAGGTGCACAAAAGCAAGACGTCGGACTCGGCCAATAATGCGTCTGTGTGTGTAGGCCCAAGAGTACAATCAACCCCCCAGAATGTGGCACTTTATAAAGTAGTGTGTTTACAAAATTGATAATTCCATCACGTAGTGTGTGAGAAATCATGCAACTTTGACCAAGGAAGTGCTAAAAACAAGCAACGAGTCAAAAGTTATGGCATAAATACAATTCCCACAACTGATGGAAAAAGTCAATAAACGCTGCAAACTCATTAAAAAGTGCTCAAAATGAGTGCAAAGGGTATCATGTGACTACTCGTTGGAAATGGCATGGAATTTGTTTTGAATGTGAGGGGGAGTAGCCTCCCGCCAACCCCATACCTCACCCTCCGTATTCGACACTCGTAGGAGGGATTACATTACAAGCCAAAAACAACCTTATAAATTAATACATGCCAAGAAATGAAATGTTTTTTATTTAACCACCTTAAAACATTAAAAAGGAGGTGGAAAGAGGGCCCACGTTGGAAGAGTGGACGAATGCCAAGTTGGAGGGTCCACGTGCTGGGCTGTTTGGAGGGAAAACCACCAAAAAGAGTTGTACAGGCTGTTGAGGGTGCTGCAAACACATGGGAGGTCATTGGAGGTGAGTGGCAGGTCTGCACAAGCGGGAGGAGCCGTTTGAAGACCCAAAATGCCCAAAAATGCCCAAAAATGCCCAAAAATGTTTCAAGCAAAGATTGAGCCATTGAATATGATGTTACAGGTTGCTGGAGATGTGTAAAACAATTATTGGAGGTTTTGGGAGCAGGTGTTGCAGGTCTGCATAAGCTGGAGGAGCCGTTTGAAGACCCAAAACACTAAAAATGCCCAAAAATAGCTGATTGCAGTGTTGAGATGTGCTAAGCTGTTGGAGGAGCGGTTGGAGATGCGCCAAGTGCCAGGTTGGAAGGAGCTACATGCCTGAGATGCCTGAGATGTGTGCAAGTGGCTGGAGCAAGGACCAATGACCTAGAGCAGAGTGCAAAAATGTTTTTCCAAAGCAAAAAAACATAGTTTGGCAGTTTGTTGGTGTTCCATGCAAGGATCCATCCAGACATTCACAGCCAGCAAGAAGGGAGCTTTCTAACCAATGTGAGAACAAGGCAAGGCTAAGTACGAGCTCTTGGTGCATGAAGAAAAGAGAGAGAAATGTCTGATGGTGAACTTGATGCACAAGGATGGAGTGAGGCCGAGAAAAGACCAAAACCAAACACCGAGTTACTGAGACATAAGGCCCGAGGAGCTTGAAAAAAATGAGCCGTCAAAGATTCCATAGCATAACCTCGATGTAGAGAATGCAAATACGAGCATATGCAAGCAAGGAATTGATGAGCCTGAGAAGACACCAAACTCAAAACACTAGAAACTTGAACACAAAAAAACAAACTACGATCAAACCCAAACGGAAGTATAAACGCCCGAATCAATGCAAGAAGAGCACAACTGGAATATCCATTATGACACATGCTGAAAGAGATCTGTATATCACACCGAAAGCCGTAAAACACACACAGAAACACTGATGAGTGCACGGATCCACAAGATCCACTCTGATACCATGAAAGAGGGTTTAAAACCCACAAGCGAGGATCATGAGGGATGACGTGCACATCAACGGACGTGTGAACGACAACGTGAAGAGATCTCGGGAGGAGCGAGCATCAACCGAATGTGCATGCAAAGATTTGAAACACGGGCAGAACCTAGTTAAGCCATAAAACTCTCCTCTATCTCATAGATCAAATGGGGTGTACATATAGGAGGTGTTGAGTAACCCCTAGTGTTGCAATCATGACAACTTGAGTAGAGAGGGGGAGTTACATTCCCAGAATAGAAGTATAACTCCCAATGACGCAAATGACACACTGATGCACTGAAGTGCTGACACACTGACGTGGAAGGGAATCTCATAATGACCCCTAAATGACACATGGACCTACGATCTCACCTAAGTGAGATGACTCACCGATGATGTGGAAAATAAACACACCAACACAATTGAATGGGACCGATCTATTAAAATCTTGAAGATAAATTGATACATAAATTTATACAAGAATAAAATATTCTCATCACGTTCCTCTACCAAAAATAATAGGATTCACTTTTTACTTCATCTCAAAATTCCATCTCTAGCTCAAGTTATGAGCAAAACAATAACACAGTCACTTTCCAATGTGCATACTAGTAAAACAAAGCTCCTTTTATAATGTTTCCAAAGGCATGGCGTAGTGGTCAAAGCCTTATCCTTTTACCCAAGCGGCCCAGGTTCAAATCCCATTCCATGTGGGGTACATTTTGTATAGGGATAAGATCCCACATTCATGGTGCATTTGGAGGAGAGAGGGTTTAAGTATGGGCGGCCTAGAGATATGCATTGGCTATTGATAGCCATTTGACTTGGTCCACCTTGGTTTAGACGCTAAGTTTGGGTGCTTGGTTTGAATTTAGTACATGGAAATGTGTGGGAAGGATAGAATGGTTATGCTAATGTTTAGCTAGAAATTTATTACATATATTTGGTATGAAATATGCGTTGAATTTGACCTAGATTAGTGGAAATAAATAGGAATTAGTTGCAATATTTAATTGCACTAATGGATTAGTCCCACATGTATGGTGTATAAAAATTATTGATACATATATATATATATATATATATATATATATATATATATATATATATATATATATATATATATATATATATATATATATATACAAGAGCTCGATATGTGTGAAGTGAATGATGCCAAGACACCCCTCCGTAGGTGAGAGTGTGTCGAACCTAGTCGAGGCCCCTAACCAAGAAATAACAGGTTCACATGTTCGTGTACGAGTGTCGAAGACCGGTATTCTAAACCAAAATTTTTCTCTATCACCTACATTGTCCATGTGTTGCAATCCTATTGATCCACTTGGCGAACGTGCATCCATCCAACTTGCACACAGTCCCCAAAGTTTACCAGTTGCCCAAAAATTTCAAAGGGGCTATATAACTTTTACAAACGAGCTCTGCTTTCCTCGCAAACAAGATATTGATGGAATCGTATAATTTTCTCCACACCACGTAACTAAATGTAACTCATTCTGAGAAGATCTTATATCATTTTTTCTCGGTGAGAATCCTCTATATCACAATTTATTATTGATTCCAAGGAGGGATCATTAATAAATTTAGAACATCTCATCATCTTAGGAATAAATTTCCAAATAATCAAGTCAAATCCAATTTGGATTTTATTTTTCCCGTAATGTCCCAAACACAGATTCAGTTGCCAAAACCAGTAAAAACTATTCAATTTTTTTTAGAAACTATCTTGGAATCTCATTTCAATTACATCATTGAATTCAACCATCACTATAAGGCATGTGAAACCATAAAATTACACAATGAAGTTCCATTACTTTGGATACAATCCCATTTTCATTTTGGTGTTTGATTACTTTTATGTTCGAAACAACAACATAGAACACATGACGACCATTGAAGATGCTTCGATAAGAAGGGAAAACTCATTTGCTAACCATAGTCAACGTGCATAGGAGGATTTTTGATCATGAAACATCCAATTGAATCATTTAAAGGATTTCACAAGGGGATCTATGGGATTGGTGTATTATCGATCTCCATTCCACCCTCCATTTAACGAAATGATATGATGTACTCATATTCTTCATAAAGACATTTTACATTTACTCGTGGCTTGGTTTCATATCGTAAAGAGGAAATGTCTCTATTAAGAGGATTCATATTTTTTTGTTGAGGATTTTCAAGGATTTTTGATAATGTCAAATCCAAGAGGCCTCATGGTTATTGATTTTGGGGCATGTGTGGTGTGAGTGCATCCTTCATGATGATTGCAAGGTGGTTATTTTCTCATGTGGAAGACAAGAGATCATATTCATGATAAGGAGTTAATTTTTGTAGTTTACCATTGCTCATAAAGATGAAGAGATGAAGGAGAGATTTCAAGACATGACAAAGATACTCAATTAAGATAAGGCATGGAGAATCATTTTTCAATCCTATAAAATTCATGCTCTAATCAGAGAGGTAGTTGAGGAAGATCCTATTCATTCTGACATTCATCTCTAAAATTTGGGAATAGTGGAATTTCATCCTTGATGATCTTCATTTGAGCATACTTTCTCTATCTAAAATTCTATTTCTCTATTGAGTAACATGTTTTGTAAAAGTGACTTAAGTTTCTTAAAGTTTCTATTTCTTCACTAATAATGCAATTTAAGTTAAAAGGTCACTTAGGAATGTGAAGATCCATCGTTTCAACTATAAGTTGTAATGCTCTCTCCATTCCAAAGGATCGGTTTTTGCTCCTCCTATAACAAGTTGTATTTCTTCTATTTCTTGCCTAATGTATTCCTCTCTTTCTCAACTCCTACTACAATAGAGCATTGTAATCCCACACAACCAAGGGAATATTGATTTTTTTACGAATATAATGCAGTTAAAATTTGTGTTGATTATGTTTTTCATCTTACTTTGCATATTGGTGTCTTCTCATTGAATCTGGAAATACTTTTGGTTTTGTGGTTAATAAACTATGCATCCTATTTATTACTTGAAACCCCTCTCCATTTCTCCTCTCATACTCATACATCACTCCTTTTCCTCCATTCGATGTTTCCATATGTTTAGTGGAGTGTTAATGTTTGATCCTTGGTATTTGACCACATTAAGAATAAAATTAGTGTACAATATTTCTAGCTTTTAATAAATGGGAGCCTCCCCATTCCCAAGAGGAGGGACATAGCCCTAAGAATTAGTGGAAAACTCCATATTTTTTCCGTGAAAAAATATTTCACCAACAGTAGAAAATAGGATAACTTTTACTTCCAACCTTACATTTAACTTCCATTTCATAGTCACTTAGAACTCTTCCTTTTAAACATATTTGATAGAATAACTAGATCAGCTTGTCTAGATGGTGGATTTGGGATCCCTTTTCTATTACAAACTTGATAGGGGTTTGGTTTAATGGGGGTTGACATGTTTGTAAGATTCTAGAAAAAAATATAGATGGGAAAAATAGTTTTAAAACACATACAATTGAAAATCACATTGTTTTTTTCAACCATTTTCAGTTGTAAGACTTATAAGAGTAAGGCATAATACCGCATGCTTGAAAAACATAGTTGATAGAAAAAGAATAAATTTTACTTCTAATCTTACATTTGAATTCCATTTCGCAATCACTTAGAAGTATTCCTTTTTTGACTTTTTAATAGAAAAATATGTTAACGTGTTTAGATGGTAGATTTAGAGCCTTGTTTTCATTGAAAATTGTTATGGGTTTGGACTTATGGGGATTTACATATTTTTAAGTTTCCAACAAAAATATTTTTACATAAGAGAAACATAGTCAAACAAACATATGGTTGAAAAAAACATTGTATTTTTCACCAATTTTGGTCAGTAAGATTTATAAGAGAAATTAATATTACATGTTGGATTGAAAAACACAATTAATAGAAAAATAAATAAATTTTACTTCAAACTTTACATTTGAATTCAATTTTGTAGTTGGTGAAATAATTTTTCACGATGAAAATTATTGGTTTTCACCAATGGTCATGGGGCTAACCCCTTCTTCTTGGGTATGGGAGTCCCCCATTATTAAATGTAAACTAAATAAAGTTGAGGGGTGGGTACATTAGGCTAGGCATCACCCAAGAATACTCCACTAAACCCGTGGGAAAACTACTTGTACAGATGTGTAAAGGGAGGAATTATTTTGGAGAGAGGTAAAGGGGAGTAGGATGAATATGGAGAGAGGATTAATGTTGTGAGTAGGCACTAGAAAATTCTCATAAATGGTAGCCAGAGTAGGTTCGCATTCAATAGAAGAACAAAAAATTGTAAGAAAAAACAAGACTAATAAATCAAATACATAAATTTATATAGATCCATTAATCAAATACACAAATTTCCTTCTTGGTTGTACAAGATTACAATACTTACAAAGTTGGAAAGTAGAGAGAATGGATGAACATAGACAAGGAGATAGAAGAAATGTAACTTTTATTGCTTGTAGTAGTAGTGAAATCTAACAACTTACAACAATCAACAATTTCCATCCCCTTGGAATGGAGAAACCATTCCAATTTATAGCTTACAAAATTTCCTTTCATCTCCCTCCCACGTGAATTTTCACATTTCCCATCACTCGTGACCTTTAATATTCCTATGGAATAAAAGAGATCCTTTTTCTTATAAATGAAAAAAAAATCTTACAATGTCAAATTAAAGGCCACTTAAGTTAATAAGAAAAAATAGTGGAAAAGTACATTCTCGAATGAAGAATTAGAATATTAAAGAGAGAGGGAGAAGAGAGGAGGAGAGAGAGAAGTGATGATTCGAGATGGGGAATCCTATTATTGATGAAGAACATGCTTCTAATGGACCATAAATGAAGTTCCTCACTGTTGAATTAGAATACGATATTGTTGAAAGAGGGCTCAAATATATCATAGAATGTCATGCACATTGACAGTTGCACTCAAACGATATCATGAATTTCCTCCAAATAATAAGTAAGAAAAACATGAACTCAAGTACAAGTGAATGTAAAAGAAAAATGATCTACTCATTCTCATAGATCAAAATAAATAGTACATGTGGGGAGTGTTGTGTAAATCCCATGCCTTGACATGTCATACTCCAATGATGGAGTGAGGAGTTATGATCCATAAGATCCTCAATGAGAAACACCGATACAAAAACCTTCTTAGAATCGGTTACGGGAAGTTTCATTGTGTGGAGAAAAAAATGATCTTTCCAGTGATATCTTGTTTGCAAAAATTGGAGCACGTGTGAAAAATTTGTGGCTCGATGAAATTTTTGGGCAACTGGTGAATTCAAAACTACGCACAGGTTGAATGTTTGCACACTCACCAAGTGGACCAATGAAAATACGCCATGTGGACAATACATATGAAAGGTTAAAATTTTTGTTTTAACGTCGGTCTTGGACACTCGGTGACGAATATGTGGGCCCCGCTATTTAGTAGCCGAAGGACCTCAAACAGGTTCAACACACTTGATTATGGAGGCGTGTCTTGGCCTCCTTCTCATATTAACATAGGAGGGATTTTGTATATATTTTCCTTATCTCTCAGTAACAAAATTTCAATGTGGGATTTTTTTGGTATTGCGTTGTAAAGGGCTCGGCGGATAGCCCGACTTGGCCAACCGAGTCAACCTATCCACCAAGCCACCCCCTTATCTCTCCACATTGGTCAATCAAATCATATCTCCATCACATTATATTCAAACCTCGCCACATATATTATTCAAACCTTCCATGCATTTATCCTATCTCCTAGTCCAACTCGCATTAAACCATTATCTCTTCACAACCACCTTATCTCTCCACGCAACCATACCTTACAAAGCACAATGACCAACTAATACACACCCACCTCACATATCTATGTGCCTAACTTAGAATTATGACCAGGCTAAACCAACTAAGTGCCTAAAAAAATGGCTCATAATCCAATGCAAAGCATACACCGCCCATCTTTTTAAATGCCTCCATATCATTTAGCGTGTTGTGCATGGATTAAACTCCCTAAATAGGTAAAACAAGTGCACATAGAGGGGAATCAACCCTTGATCTCTGGTGTGAAAGGATAGGTGCCTTACCATTATGCTCGTGGTGGTGAAGTAGTATAAAATGGGCTCGGTTGTATTTGTATGGGTACATGCCAAGTGACTATTTTTTTTTGTTATAAAGCTTATATCTTGAGCTAGGAGAGGAATTTTGAGGAGTTGTAAAAAGAGACTGGTATTATTTTTGGTAGGAGATTACTTGTGAGAAGGTCATATTCTTGTAGAAATCATTGTAAAGGTTTATTTTCAAGATTTTAATAGATCGGTCCCATTCAACTAGACTCAAGACGTAGGCCTCAAGTGCGAACTCCGTTATCACGTCTTGTGTCGAATTGCTGGTGAATTTTCTCTTATATTTTTTTGTATTTTACACAATACTCACAGATTTTAATTATTTATTAAAATTACAAAAAGATCGTAATGTTGAATTTTCATTAAAAATTGTTAAAAGAAAAAGTTTGAGTGTATGTGTGCAAGTTTTCTTTGGATTTTTAGATCACCGTATCGAGCGGGTTTTGGTTCAGATTAACAATTTTTGGATTGCAAGTTGTTGTGTTGGATGTTAACAAGGTCTCGATCTAAGAAGGGTGAAGGAGAACTAGTAGAAGGGAATCCCAAAATTGGTACAAGATGATCTCAAAGTCCTATAATGGTGGATCAAGAGGAAGAATAATTTCAAAAATAATTCCTACGAGATGAAGGAAATTGTGGAAGAACTATACCAAGATAGGTAATGGGAAAAAATATATAGAAGGTAAAAAAGAAGAAAGCTCTAGTTCTGATATTCCTAAAGGTGAAACTCAAAAATCTGATTTTCCTTCATTAAAATTAGATATCAATTTTGAATTTCCAATGTATAATGGAGAGCTTAATGTAGAGAAATTGGATAACTGGATCAAGAAGATAGAGGTATATTGTAGGGTTCAGAGAATTGTGGATGATGAAGCAAAGATTCATTTGGAAACTCTTCGGATGGGTGACACAACACTCATATGGTGGGAGAGTAAGCTTCAAGAAGTAGATGAAACCAAAGGTACAAAAATCACTTCTTGGTCTGATTTTGTTTCAAATCTTAGACAACAATTTTATCCTCTTGGTTACAAACAACAATCTATGATGGATTGGAAAACATTAAGACAAACTAAGGGACAAAGTGTTCAAGACTACACACAAGAATTTAGGAAAGGGCTCTAATTCTTGGAATTTCCCTAAACACATGAGAAACACTGCTTAAATGTATTGGTGGATTGCATAATTACCTAAAGCATATGATTCTTGTTTTAGGTCCCACTAATCTTGATGCAGTGTGTGTTCAAAACCCATTTAGAAGCATGAGGGAAAATGACTAAGGATTCCTCCTTTTCTTCTTTTAAACAAATAACGAGAAATCTGAAGGACAAAGAAAAGGTTTGAAAGAACAAGGAAAGGAAAGGGCAAGAAAAAAATAAATTCTACTATTAAGAAGGAAGATAAAAACTATTTTTCAATCATTGTAAAAAGAACCATGATGAGTTTACGTGTTGGAAATTACATCCATAAACTAAGCCTAAATGGATGGTTAAGAAAGGATAAGAGAAGAAAATGAATACATTAGTTCATGATCTTGGGTCTGATTTAGGGGATGAAACCAAGATCATGGACATGAGTCTTCAAGGTAATCATTCTTTCTCTACTTCCAACACTAGTACTTCAAATGTTGCATCTTCTTCTAGTAAACTAGGGTTCATTTTAAGAGACCTCTTAGAAATCAGAGGTGGAAAATACTTGGTGAATATCCTCATAACAGTTTCACGGAAGGTGAATTTTTTGGGGGTCCGACAACAAAATTTTCACCTGATTTTTAAGTGGTGGGACATAAGGATGTAGACGCGCGACAAAGATTTATTGTCACACGTCAACAAGGTGGTTGGCACGCATCAACGAACCTCGTTGAAACATATTAGTGAGGTTCATTGACATGCATCAACCACCTTGTTGAAGCATGAAAACAAATCTTTGTCGCGCGTCTATAGCCTCCACCATCTAGTTTCGTAAAAAAAAATCTTTGTGTCGCGCATCAAAAAACTCTTTGTCATGCGTCTACTTCCTCCGCACTCCTGTCACACAGAAAAAAACTCTCCCTGTTGCGCGTCAAAAAAATATTTGTCGTGCATCTGCAGCCTCTTCCCTCCCCGTTGTGCGTCAATAAACTCTCCCCGCTTCACGTCAACAAACTCTCCCTGTCATGCATCAACAAACTCTTTTTCGCGCATCTGCAGCCTCTGCCCTCTTATCACACGTTTACTGTACTTGATAATACATATTCCCCCAGGAGGTATGAGTGAGCTAGTAGTGTTCTACCTAGCGAATAATATAGGATTATATAGGGGATATTTTCAACGGTAGGTGAAGTTGACCCCTAAAAAAATTAAACTATAATTTTTAGGCGAACAGGTCACTGACCCACGCTAGAAAATTCACCTTTTCAAATTTTTTAAAAATGGAATATTGTCCATATTATGAGTATTTGCCACTAAAAGTATCCCTATAGTAAACAATCTATGTATGATGAAAAGAATTGGAATGAGATTTTCCACCTTAGAGTTATTTCAAAACATACAAAAATTGATACTCTTTTTTATAGTGGATCTCAAGATAATTTGATTTCAGAGGAGGTTGTTAAGAAACTAGGACTCAAAAATAATCTGCATCCTAAGCCTTATCCTTTGGGCTGGGTTTGTGATGATGTGAATTTGCAGGTAACAAAAACTTGTAATTCATATTTTCCATTACATAAAAGTTTATTGATGAGGTTGAATTGGACGTATTTCCTTTGGATATTTGTGGGATAGTTTTGGGGAGTCCTTATTTATATGATTGTAAATCAATCTTCTATAGGGAAGAAAGTAAATACTTGCTTGTAAAGGACATAATTTAGTATATTATTAGAGCTCATCATGTAAGAACAAATCTTTCATTGGTTACTACAGGATAGATTAAAATAATTGTTAATTCAGGCAAGATTTTTGTACTCATGGTGATTAAAGCCAAAGAGAAAGATCACGAAAAGGATTTTGAGGATTGTGATCCTAAACATCATAATGAATTGGTAAAAATTGTTTCTAACTATGATGATGTTTTTTAGGATCCATAGGGTCTACCTCCCAAAAGAGGGTTCAACATGAGATATAGTTCTACAGGATGCACCTCTTCCCAATATTGAAATGTATAGATTGTCCATGGTTGAAAATGAGGAAATCAAGAAACAGTGATGGAAATTTTGGCCAAAGGTATTATTCATCCAAGTACATATCCTTATGGTTCACCAATTATTTTGGTGTCAAAGAAATATGGCACATGGTAGATGTGTGTGGATTTTCATGCTTTAAGCAAGATCACGGTAAAAAATAATTACCTTCTTCATAGAATAGATGATTTACTGGATCAATTAAAGAATGTAATTTACTTCACTAAGTTAGATTTAAGAAGTGGTTATCACCAAGTAATAATTGATGAAGGTGATGTATGGAAAACTACTTTTAAAATGAAATCGTTATCCAAAATGTACCCCTTGCTCATTTTGTGGCTAACTCCTTTTATTCTTCCCTCTCTTGTGCCTCAGTCATAATTTTTTTCTTTTCAGGGACTCAAAACTTTCTAGAAATGACACCATTGGATAGAGCTCTTTCTCAAATTTCTAGAAAGGTAAAGTTTTCCTCCTAACTCCATGTATTTTTGAAGTTATGGCTCAATGGAGTTTTGTGGGAAATTTTCCCCGGAAGGCCCGCAGCCAATGAGATGCCGCCACGTGTCCAAGGAAGTGGCGGGGGTCGAAGAAAACTTGGTTTTTTACCAAGTGTTTTGGTGAAATTTCAAAGGGAATATTTTCCCCGCAGCTGCAGCGAATCGGATGATGCCACGTGTCCAGGGGGAAAATTTTGAAAAATGACTAAGTGTTGGCGCAGGGAGAATTTTAATGAAGAAGGCCCGCCAACCAATCATATTTTGCCACGTGTCCTATGGCACCAGACCGGCGGAGCATGGAGGAAAGGTTAAAATTTTGGCGAAGTGTTTTGCCAATTTTCAAAAGGAAGTTTTTGGCCCGCTGCCCCGCCAACCAATCATGTTATGCCACGTGTCCCCAGGGGTCGGAGCTGCGGAACGCGGGAGGAGATTGGGATTTTTTCCCAAAAGATTGTGCAAAAGGTAAAAATGTTTGCAGAGGGCCCGCAGCTAATGTAATGATGCCACGTGTCTCGGACCGGTGGAAGGCGGGAGAGTTTGGGAAATTTTCCCAAGGGAAAAAGAAAGAAATTTCAAAGGAAAAATCGCCCCAAGCGTGAACCAATGGAATTTTGCCATGTGTCTAGTGACAAATTTTTTTTAAAGGATAGGCCCACATGGAAAATTTTGAAGGAAAGGCCCGTGTCCAATCAGCACACACCACGTGGCCTCAACTCATCGGCCCGGGAATTTTTAGAAAATTTTCCAAAGTGAAAACAAAGGAAAATGAAGCATTAAAGGCCCGTGCCCAATCAAAGCATGCCACGTGGCATCCGGAATGGTAGATCTGTGGGGATTTTTGGGGAATTTTTCCCAAATGCAAAAAGGGTGAAAAAATTCAAAATTTTGCCCGCCAACCCGATTTGGCCCTGTTTTGCCCTAAAATTTCAAATGGCCATAACTTTCGATCCAAAGCTCAGTTTTTCACGTTCTTTATATCAATGGAAAGATGGTGAAATTCTCTACAAGATTTCAGGGTAATTTTTGTATTTTGATGAATTTTTGAGAGATAAAATTGAAAAAACGCCTCCGCACATGGTCATGGACGAAAATGATGTTTTAACCACCGCTTTTAATGAAGAATGGCTTGCATTCTCTCCCAGCATGGCTAAAAATGTCAGGGGATGGGCCTGTAAGGATGCCCATGCTATTTTGATTGTGTTTTGGTCAATGGTTGAATCTTCCCCATGTTTTCCCACGTTTCTCTCTCTTGGGGTCGTGGCTTGCACTGTAAAAGCTAGAATGGGTTCATTTTACAAGTGGGAGACACTTTTTCAGCCCCGAACTTTCCTTTTTCTTCCTTTTGCGTAATTTGTGAAAATTTTTACCTTTCCATGTAATACAACACCCCTTTTTCCTCTTGATCATTATAATGCATTGTATTGGATTTGAAATGTTAATATATGCTCTGTGATTAAAACCCCTCAATCCTTTCATATATCTACCATTGTTTTCTTGATATTTCATTACATTTTGAGAAATTTGTGCATGCTTTGTGTTGTGTTCTCTTATGGATTGTGTATGTATTACAGTATCAGGTGTCTGCAACTCCTTTGGTGCATCACTTCATTAGCATTAGCTTCATTTTCTTGCATTCCCTATCTTTGTCCCCTTGGAATTTAGAGTAGGAACTAGGAATTCAAACCTTTGTAACTTGTAAGTGATATATCTGATCAGAGGAGTTGAGGAACCAGCCTCTAATCTGGAGATTCCTCTCCCATTTTTACAAGTCCCACACTTGGGGAGAGGATTCAATGTTGTGCAATCACACTGGATGTCCAAGATGATCAAACTAGAAGTCTGATCAACATCTAGGGGTGCTGCTGATTTGCAACAACGAAACATGGATTATTTGAATGGTTACTTATGCCTTTTGAATTTTGCAATACACCGTAAACATTCATGAGAGTTATGAATGATATTTTTAGACCATTAATTGATGATTTCATTATTGTCTACTTAGATGATATTCTTATTTTTAGTAAGTCTTGGGATGATCATGTTATTCACATCCAGAAAGTATTAAATACATTAAGGGGAGAAAATTTATTTTTGAAGATGTCAAAATGTGAGTTTGGAAAAACATATTTAATATATTTGGGTTATGTTGTGGGAAATGGTGAATTGAAAATAGATCCTGCAAAAGTAGAGGTTATTGTAAAATGGCCTAGACCCAATAATGTGATAGAGGTTAGGAGTTTTCTTGGTGCAGTAAAGTATTGGAGAAAATTCATTTCTAACTTCTCATTTATTGCATCTCCTTTGCATGATTTGACAAGTATTAAACATGTATTTTAGTGGGAAGGAAAAAAAGTAAGGATTTTGATGCAAAGAAAGGAAAATTAGTACTTGCACTAGGTCTTGCACTTCTAGATTTACAACATTCATTTGAAATTGAGACATATGCTAGTGACTACGCAATGGGGGAAGTTTTTATGCAAAACAAATGACTTGTGTGTTACCATTCTGAGACCTTCACAAATGTGGTAATAAATTATCCAACTTATGATAAAGAGTTGTATACTTTGGTGTAGAGTGTAAAGAAATGGAAGTATTACTTAATGGGAAAGGAAACAATTATACATACCGATCATCAGTCCCTCTAGTACTTACAAACACAAACAAAGCTACAATAGTCTAGACATTTCCATTGGATGGGATTCTTACAAAGCAGTTTCATCTCGTGATCAAGTATAAAAAGGTATACAAAACAAGGTTACTTGACATGTTATCTAGACCTCCAGTTGTTGTTGCATCTATTCTTTTACAACATAGTTCTTTGGCTCATGATAGTTATAAGGAACAATATGTTTATGATGCTAATTTTAAAGAAGTGTATGAGGATTTAAAGAGTGGGAAACAAGTAGGAGAAATGGATTATCATGTGCATGATGGAATTTTATATTGTTCTGGTAAAATTTGTATTCTAGAAAATGAGTGTGTGCATATGATTAGGGAAGCTCATACTTCTCTTATTTCTAGAAATTTTGGTGTTGGTAAAATAGTTGCACATTTATAAATGTATTATTATTGGCCTAGAATGCATGAACATGTAACCAGGTATATAAAAGTATGTGTTATTTGTGCAATGAGCAAGCCAATCAACAGGAAACTAGGACTTTACACTCCTCTTCTTGTCCCTACACAACCATGAGAAAATATTTCCATGGATTTTGTAGGAGGATTTCCCATGTCACGAAAGAAACAAGACTATTTATATGTGGTTTTGGATAGATTTAACAAGATGTGTGTGTTGATTCCATGTACTAAACAAATAACAAATTGAACGTATCTTGCACATTTATTCTTTCCATTTGTATGGGTTCATTTTGGATTGCCTACTTCAATTATTTCAAATTAGGATTATAGATTTCTTGGGGATTTTGGTCAACTTTATGGGGTTTAATGGACACTAAATTGAAGAAAAACATTACTTTTCATCCACAGACCGATGGTCAAATAGAGGTTGTGAACCGCACAGTGGTACATTTTCTTAGGGGCTATTATGGTAAACATCCTAAATTGTGGGATGAACATTTATATTATGTGCAACATGCTTATAACCATGCCTTACATTCTTCTACTTTGAAGTCTCCATTTGAGACTTTTTATGGTTATCTTCTTAAATCTCCATTAGATTTCTCTTTTGGACATGAAACTATTGTTAATGGTTTAAGTGATTTTGACAAAGCTAAAAGATTTGTGTAGCGAATACAACAGGTCCATCAATATGTCTGAGAACAATTGGAGAAAAGTCAAGCTAAGTATAAAGAAAGGCATGATAAACACAAAACTGATCACAAATTTCAAGTTGGTGATTTAGTTTGGCTTCACATCAATAAAGAAAGGTTGACAGGTGAAGGTAAAAATTTGAAACCTATTCGGTATGGTCCATTCCAAATATTGGAGAAAATTGGTAACAATGCTTTCCGGTTGGATTTACCTCCATATATGCAAATTTATTCAGTTGTAAATGTTGAAAACTTGAAATTGTATGAACCGCCTATGATTATTGATCATGATGATGCTAACATTATGCCTTCCATTGATGATTTTGCACCTGAGTATCTCAATGAGTTACAGGATGATATCATTTTGGATAGGAAGGTCAGAACTTCGCGAAGGGGTGATATTGAATATATTCATGTTGGGTTCAAAGGAATGCATCCAAACAAGGTGAAATGGATGGAAACTAGAAAGGTGAGGGAGAAGTACCCTCACCTATTTACTAATTAAGTTGACTTTTGGAGGTCCAAAAGTTTCTCAGTGGGGAGGAATGATCCAGAGGATCCTCGCTGAGAAACACCGCTCTCAAAAACCTTCTCAAAATAATTTACAAGTAGTTTCATTGCATGGAGAAAAATTTGAGCTTTCCGATGATATCTTGTTTGCAGAATTCGAGCACATATGCAAAATTTATGGCTCACTAAAAATTTCAGGCAACTAGTGAATTCGGGACTACGTGTAGATTGAACACATGCACGCTCTCCAAGTGGACCAATGAAAATATGCCATGTGGACAATGTATATGAAAGGTTAAATTTTTTTTTTTAACGCCGGTCTTGGACACTTGGTGACAGATGTGGTTGGTCTTACTATTTATTGGTTGGGGAGCTCACCAGTTTCGACACACTTGATTATGGAGGGGTATCTTGTCCTCCTTCTCATATTAACATTGCAGGAATTTTGTATATATTCTCCTTATCTTTGTAATTCTTGTTCAATGTGGGATTTTGTTGGTATTGCATTGTAAAGGGCTCAATGGATAGCCTGACTTAGCTAACCGAGTCGACTTATCCACCAAGCCACCCCCTTATCTCTCTACATTAGCAGATCAAATCATATCTCCATTGCATTATATTCAAACCTGCCACACATTAAATCCTATCTCTTATGCCAACTCGCATTAAAACCTTATCTCTCCACAACCACCTTATCTCTCCACAAAACCATACCTTACAAAGCACAACAGCCAACTAATACACAACCACCTCACATATATATGCATCTAACTTAGAAGTATGACCGGGCTAAACCAACTAAGCACCCAACAAAATGGCTCATAAGCCAATGTAAAGCATACACCTCCCACCTTTTTAAATGCCTCCATATCATTTGGCATGCTTTGAGTGTGGGATAAACTCCTAAATAGGTAAAACAAGTGTGCATGGAGGGGAATTGACTCTTGATCTCCAGTGTAAAAGGATAGGTGCCTTACCATTGGGATCGTGATGGTGAAGTAGTATAAAATGGGCTCGGTTGTATTTATATGGGTACATGCCAATGACTATGTTTTTATTGTAAAGCTTATATCTTGAGCTAGGAGACGAATTTTGAGGAGTTTTAAAAATAGAGAATGGTATCATTTTTGGTAGGAGATTACTTTGAGAAGGTCAGATTCTTGTAGAAATCATTGTAAAGGTTTATTTTCTAGATTTTAATAGATATGTCCCATTCAACTAGACCTGTAGACGTAGGAATCGAGTAAGGAAATCCATTATCACTTCTTATGTCAAATTGCTAGTGAATTTTCTATGATATTTATCTATATTTTACACAGTACTCATATATTTTAATTATTTATTAAAATTACAAAAAGGTCATAATGTTGAATTTTCATTAAAAATCGTTAAAAGTTAAAGTTTGAGTGTTTGTGTGCAAGTTTTCTTTGGATTTTTAGATCAAGTTACAATACTATGAATAACATGTAACTCCCATATGAAAATGACACATATTCCAAGAATGATAGATTCTATAATAGAATTTTTCATATGTCATATAACTCCCTAAAATACCTATGAATCACCTAAGTGAGATGACTCACCATGTGTGAGGTGGAAAATTCCCAATAACTAAATAAAAGGAAAAAAATATACCTCACACCAACACCCATTTTATCAAATCTTAGGTAGATGCATGGAAATTTAGAAGGAGAAAGAGGACTCCCTTAGACAACTAAGAAAGATATGTCATATGGGTCCTAACAACTAAAGGCTTGATGAGGTACCCATGTACAAACTACAATATTTCTATAAGAAGAAGATGATGAGAAGAGGACTATACATCTTGAAGAAGATGGGTGGTTGCAGTAGACCTCACCCCAAAAAGAGAGTGCAAGTGAAGAAAATTGGTTTCATTAAAGGTTTTGGTAAAGATGTATGCAACGTGATATGAATTCTAAAAATATTATAAACTAATGACATATTTATGGATCGACTCCCAAATGAAGTGCATGTGTATCTCAATGTTTTTCATCCGCGATACTCAACTAGATTTTGGAAAATCAAGATAGTGCTAAGATTTTCACAATATATGATGGTAGGCCATTGAAAGTGAATGCCAAAATCATTAGAATACCTTATAACTAAATAGCTTCCATGGAAGCATTGACTACTCCCCCATGTTTTACCTTTGTAAATGATATAGAAATCACATTCTTATTCTTGCTTTAACAACCGACATAACCCAAACCAAAATAATAGTTGTATGTGGAGGTAGACTTCTAACGATCAATATCACCTACTCAATCGAATCTTGAATCCAACTAAATCAATCTATGTCCCTCCCAAGTATTTTATGCCATCAATATGAGTTCCATAAACATAGTGAAGCATCTCGCTAGCTAATTTCGATTGTAGCTAATGAGGCTCCCGCATAAATCTAGACATGATGCTAACAACGAAAAAAATATTTGGATTAGTATTAGTTAGGTAGATCAAGCTCCCACTAATTAGTGATAAATGGTACAATCCACTAAAGGAGTAGAGCAATCAGTAACCAACTTGACTCTAGAAAGGAAGGGAGTAGAACAATCAACAACCAACTTGACTCTGGAAATAAGGAAGTGTGAGATGGTTTATAATTAGACATGTGAAACTTGGCTAGAAAATTAAGGGCACACTTATGTTGAGAAATCATGATTCTCAAGTCAAATTGAGTAATATGTATCCCAAGGAAGTAATGAAGAAAACCAAATTTGGTCATGGTAAATTGTTGGCTAAGGCGCCTCTTCACATAATCACTTATAGATGAAGAACTATCTCGTAATAAAAAAGTCATCGACATACGTAATGAGGATAAGTATGGACTCATATTACCACAGTATGTAAAACATTGGGTTAGACCGACACTTAGTGAACCCTGATGTAAGAAGAAAGGAGTCCATCTTGGAATACCAATCTGAAGGGCTTGTTTAAGGCCATAGATAAACTTATTAAGTCTACGAATGATGTATGAATCTTGGACATAACTCGAGGTTGTTCCATATATATTTTTTCCTCTAGGCTCCCATGAAGGAAGGAAATATTAATGTCCATTTGACTCGACTTCTTATCTATTAGTGGCAAGTGATGAGGGTTAGTCGGATAGAATTCATATTCACAATAGGAACAAAGATATCCGAATAAGTCAACCCCGTAACCTTAGAGAAACGTTTAGCTACAAGTTTTAATTTATACTTTTCGATGTTCCCATTGGTACCATACCGTATTCAAGATACCCACTTACATAGAACAATTTTTATTCCCTTAGGAAGAAGGGTGAGATCCCAAGTATTATTCTTCATGAGAGAGGAATATTCCTACTTCATGGCATAATCTAACTCGTGAATCCACGTAGCATCCCAAAAATACTCGAAAGCGTCAAAAGTGGAGGTGAATAAGGTGTGGGGTATGTCATCACCAATCCGGCACTATGATAATTCTCCACCGGAACTCCTCGTGCTATGATTATTTACTAATACACAACTTTTAGTTTGGTGGAAGTAATCTGGAAACACAATAACAGACATAACACAAGAATACCATAGACTATGATACAAAGAAATGATGAAAAATCTGAAATATAAGTGTAAATTATATTATCAACATGAAATTGTTACAATCTCACCCATGAGGTACTTCAAGTGTTACCAACTCCACTTTCCTTGAAATAACTATGGGAGAAACTTCACAATTACACCTCTTAATGGCTTCTTTAACACACCTTCTAAACGATGGCTTCCTTCACACACTTACTCATACAAGATTTCTCATTACTTCCTTCTATGCTAAATGAGGGGGGTGGCCTCTCTATTTATATAACTTCTAGGCTTATCCACCTTATCTCTAAGATAGGATAATAAATCTACTCTGACAAATCATATTCCATACCTTAACTCTTATCTTTACATATAAGCTTATCTTTTAAGATAAGATAAACCTTATCATTTCACATGGGTTCTACATTTTTAGACTTTTTACAAATAAAATACACAAAATATTTATGACCTCACTCTTTGTCCTTATTACCAATATAATATTTCTAATTCCTAATCATATAGACCCTACTTCTCTATTCACCCTAACTTTGACATTTTAACATTACTTGAACCCCTTATGAAAAATATTTACTTTTTACCACAACATTCCTATTGTACATTTGACTATTACCGTACTCTACATTATTGGTGACGCCGTACTGTATGTCGTTATCTTCTATCGGACGCTACTAATAATTATACTTAACAACATCTTATTCTTAATACATACATTAATGAAATAGAAATTATGAAGGAAAATTTTAGTGTCAACATCTTCCCCTTCCTAGCTTCTACTCCGTCCTTAGAGTAGACTATTCACATTACTTAGAAAATCTTTAACTTGTCATGGTTGACCCATTTCGTAATGGGAGTGCCATCCAATTCCTCCAATCGGTATGTACCATTTTCATGCACAACTGCTATTTTGTAGGGCCTCATCCATTTGGGAAGAAATTTTCTCTGTCTTCTTTTTGTATCTCGAATCATATACTAGAACCAAGTCATTCGGATGCTTCATTTTCTTCTTATATATTGTATCCTTCGCTATTTCCCTCATTTCCTCTAGCAAATGAATATGTACTAACCTTTCTTTTACTGAATCACTTTCATCCATCCTTTCATTTTTCATAACTCTCACAATGCGCATATCAAACTCAATAGGAAGAACTGGATCAATGCCATAAGCTAATTGAAATGGGGAGTATCCTATTGCTGACTTTGATGTTTCCCTATATGCCCACAATGCTACATGAATCCTTTTATCCCACTTATGTACCTACAAGGCTAAATCTTTTGCTAGAATTTGACTCAACACAAAAAAAATTTGTTCCATATGTCCATTTGTGCTTGGCTTGTATGTTGTTTCCTTCATGTGCTTAATAGAAAACTTGTTGACTAGGGCTTCTACCACCTCATTAATGAAGTGACTTCCTTAATCTGTTACAATTTCTAATGGACAACCAAATCTGGTGACAATGCGTTCATATATGAACCTTGCCACTTCATCCATGGAAGTTGTTTTCAATGGCCTAGCTTCAACCCACTTGGTTAAATAATTTGTGGCAACTACAATATACTTATTGTTGCGTGAGATAGTTGAAAGTGGACCTACAATATATATTCCCCACTTTTCAAAGGGACCAAGTGGAAGAATAGGGCATAATGGAGCTGATGAAGTCTTACGATTACCATGTGTTTGACAAATATCACATGTCTTACAATAATTATAACAATCTCTAAAAAGAGTGGGCCAATGATAACCTGCATCCAAGATCCTTCTTGTTGTAAGTTGTCCAGAGAAGTGTCCTCCACATGTACTATTGTGGAATTCTTCTATTAGCTCCTTCCCTTGATCACGTCCAACTACCCTCTTGTACTTTCCATCAGGTCCTATTTGAAATAATACTCCATGCATAATAGAATATGGACGATTGGCTTGAGTAATCTTCCTCTTAGTCTTTGCATTGGCACCATCAGAAACTTGAATTCATTTAGATAATTCTAAATATTTATGTATTCACGAGGGATTGTGTCAAGGATAACAATACTCGCATCTGGGAAATCATCATCATCACAAGATGAACCTAAACCATCATAGGCTCGAGAGAGTGCATCTACATTGACATGCTTCTTTCTTGGCCTATCTATAATATCAAATTCAAATTCTTGTAGCAAAATTATCCATCTTGCTATCCTCCCTGATGGGTTAGGATTATTTACAATATATTTTAGAGCCTGATGATCTATTACAACTATAAATTTCTACCCTAGTAAGTAATTTCTAAACTTCTTTACAACAAAAATGATAGCTAGAGGCTCTTTTTTTCACATAAAGATAATTTACCTCAGCATTGCTCATTTGTCTTCTCCCAAAGTAAAATGGATGATCATTCCCATTTTGATCCTTTTGGCTCGTAGTACTTCCTAGTGCTATCTCAAGCATCAAGTATACACAATAAATGGCTTGCTCTAGTTTAGATTTTTAAAATAGGTGAAGACACCAAAGCTTCCTTCATTGTTCAAAAGCTTCATGCGCCTTCTTTCCTAGTTCATAAGTAACATCCTTCTTCAAGAACTGGGTTAGTGGCTATGCAATATATGATCCGAGAAAGGAAGAGGGTAATGATCCTTATTTGTTGCCTTATTGAGCTTCCTATAATCAACACAAATGGGTAACTTCCCATTCTTTTTTTTGAGATCACAATGGGAGAAACCCATTCTCAATTCTCCACAACAAATATGAATCTTACATCAAACAAATTATCTATTTCTTATTTTAAAGTCTTGGAAAAATTAGGATTCATTATATATGGCAATTACTTTATGGGCTTTCCACCATCTACTAGCTCAATAGAATATTCTACCCAACTTACTTGTCGGAGTTCCTTGTAATCAAAAGCGAATAGGTGTATATACCTTCAAAAGAGCTAGAGGTAGGATTCCTTCTCACTCTCCATCACATCATCACCAATCTTTATTTGTTGGAAATGATCATCAATTTTTTCTTCAGATAATTTTATGGGTTCATGAGTCGATGTGACTGGAAGGATATCCATGATCAAACATCAACCTCACTTTCTTCATCTTCTCGTGTCCACTTCACCGGTACTAAAGTAATCGAGGATGTCCAATCATCAGTTTCATCACTTGAATCCAGAGGTTCTACCTTATGATCCTAAGGGATCATGTTTATCTTCACCCTCTCTCTGTCACACCCAAGTATCATAAAGCCTTCATTCCAAAGCTAGTTTCGCATGAACTCTCCTTAGCCATGGCCTTCCTAACAACATTGGTTACGCAATGCACCATTTTTCATCACTTGAAAGTATACCACACATAGAAAACCCATAACAGATATTTCCACATTTGAAACAACAGCTTTTTTGGTTTAGTTTTTCCTTATTTAATGACCTTAACATAAGTGTTGAGGGGCGATCAATTTTTAAACCCAATATATTTATTACAAACTCGGTCATTACATTAACTACAGCACCTCCATCAACTAAGACATCATGAATTGAAATTCCATTACATAATACCTCACTTGTGGAGCATAGGGATCTACCTCCTCCTCTAAACAGGGACCTCAACCTCCTTCGTTCGTCGATCATTGAGTCCACTTCGCAGCTCCCGCCTCTTCTCGAAGACATAACCAAGGGTTGACCATATGTAATATTTACAGCCTTTTGGACAGATCTTCTAAGATGGAGTATGGTCCTTGTCCTTGTGAAATCGAAAATTTTACACACCCAACTTTATTCTCCTATGTTTCTTACTAGTTTCTCCTTTCATCTTATTAGGATCATTTCCATCTTGGTTATCTTTTTCTTTCTTTTTTTTGTTACAAACACATCTGCTTCATTATTTATGCTCCTATCTACTACATCAAAAGAATTCATAAGTGCTTTTCCTTTACCATTATCTCTTGTACCAGATGTAGAAGCTCTATCTAGACAATTATACTTATAATGACCCTTTTTATGACAACCATAACATACAACTTCAGAAATATTTCTTTTTGGACCTATATCTCCTCCTTGAGAACTAAATTCTTTTCCTCAAGAAGATTAATAGTTAATCGGTCCATCTTCTTGAGCAGATCTTCATACTCAGAAGATGTACTAGGAGAAATATTTGTGCTCACCAAGAGTGGTTGTGGATTTTGGACCAAAGGTATTGGTGTAGGCTCTACCTTAGCAACAATTTCTTTGGGCTCTTTTTCATGCTTTCTTTTTTCCTTCTTGCAATCTCCTTTGCTTGTTCAAGGGTCGCCAGGTGGTCATACTTCACTGCTTTTCTAATCTCTCGCTTCATCCCAAGAATGAAGTGCTTATAAAGGAGATTATCCACACCATTCATCAACCCAACCACTAATCCTTCCTTCCGATCTGGGCATCGAGCTTCCTCCTTAGCTCTAGAACAAGAGCATGATAATCCCTTATCCTCCTTTTCTCCTTGGGATAGCTTTTTGATATTGATCATGAGATCTGCATATTTCTGTTGTTCACCAAATTCTTTAAGAAAACTTTTAGTTAATAAATCCCATGAGTTTTTCACATTATCACCTAGTGTTTCAAACCACCTAAGGGCTAAACCATCTAAAAAGGTAGGAAAAAATTTAGTCCATTGTTCCCTTCTTATGAGGCCATTACAAATGCAAGATCATTTAAACTCTTGAATGAAAGAGGAAGCATCTTCATTAGATTGGGCTGAAAAATAGGAATCTTCCCCATTTTCAAAAGTAACCACAGTGAAATACCAACCCACAAGTACAATCAACAAGACTTATGTGCACAAATAATTGGAATCACTATAATAGAAAGTGACTTTACACCTTTCTATAGTAAAATAGAAATGACCATGGTAAACTATGGTAAAACTTGACTTACTATGGTAAAAACTGACTTTACTATGGTAAACACTATTCATGGTAAAAAGTGAAGTTATTGCGGTAAATACTATTCACAGGTAAAAGTGACTTTACTGCAGTAAATACTATTCACGGTAAAAAGTGACTTTACCATGGTAACTACTATGCATAGTAAAAACAAGGTTACCCTCCAAATGATTTCTGACTAAGTGGGAATATCTCTCCAAAAAATCCACCAACGAGGAATGGTCCTAGCAACGGAACCAAAATGTCATCACCAACTGAACTATGATAATTCTCCACTAGGAACTCCTCATGCTATGATTATTTAATAATGCACAATTTTTAGTTTGGTGGATGTAATATGGAAACACAACAACAAACATAACACAAGAATACCATAGACTATGATATAAAGAAATTATGAAAAATTTGAAATATAAGTTTAAATTATATTATCAACATGAAATTGTTACAATCTCACCCATGAGGCACTTCAAGTGTTACCAACTCCACTTGCCTTCCAATAACTATGGGAGAAACTTCACAATTACACCTCTTAATGGATTCTTTAACACACCTTCTAAATGATGGCTTCCTTCACACACTTACTCATACAAGATTTCTCATTACTTCTTTCTATGCTAAATGAGGGGGGTGGCCTCTCTATTTATAGAACTTCCAAGCTTATCCACCTTATCTCTAAGATAGGATAATAAATCTACTCTAACGAATCATATTCCATACCTTAACTCTTATCTTTACATGTAAGCTTATCTTTTAAGATAAGATAAACCTTATCATTTCACATGGGTTCCACATTTTTAGACTTTTTACAAATAAAATACACAAAATATTTATGACCTCACTCCTTGTCCTTATTACCAATATAATATTTCTAATTCCTAATCATGTAGACCCTACTTCTCTACTTACCCTAACTTTGACATTTTAACATTACCGAACCACTTACAACAAATATTTACTTTTTACCACAACATTCCTATTGTACTTTTGACTATTACCATACTATACATTATTGGCAGCATCGTACCGGTAGCACCGTTATCTTCTATTAGACACTACTACTAATTATACTTAACAACATCCTATTCCTAATACATACATTAATGAAATAGAAATTACGGAGGAAAATTTTAGTGTTGATAGGTCCAAATCAAATTTGAATGATTTCATCTCTCATATGAAGGATCCCCTATCCATTATGCAACACTCGTAAGGTATGCCTAACCTAATAAGGACCAGGAGGAAAGTCAAGATTAGAATATCAAACCATCACCGAAATGAGAGGGGACATTCATCATCATTACTATCGAATCATTAGATTCTAAAGAGGGAGGAACAAGAGGAGTAGGAGGATCATGAGCGAGAGGCTCAAAGCAAGATCATCGTTAAAAGATTCTAAATTAGAGTAAGAGAGGGGTAGAAGGAACTCAATGGGTGGAGAAGTGGAAGTAGAAGATGAATCATCAAACTTAACACTTCTCTCGATATGAAGTTAATGAGTGGTTGGGTTTAATAATTTGTATCCCACATTAGGATACCCAAAAAAGATACAAGGTTTGGATTGTATTTATAAGGCCTTGCATTTATTATTGGGATTCTAAGCCATAATAATTATTATGAAGACATGAAACTTCTCAAAATCAGGTTTGTGTCCATACCAAGCCTCAAAGGGTGTCATACCTTTTACTTCTTTGTGTGGAATTTGGTTCTAAATGTAAAAACACAATTCATGAATTTGGCCCAATACCGTGGAGGAAGGTATTTAGAATGAACTATGTAAGTGGACATATCTTTAAGTGTTATGTATTTCTTTCTCGAAACTTCATTTTGTGAAGGAATGTAAGCAACTATACATTATAAAGAAATCCCTTTATAGTTGTAGAAATAATCGAACCTATTTCTCACATACTTGCCTCCATTTTCAATTCGAAGAACCTTGATAGACCTTTTAACTTGTTTCTCACCAAGATCCTTTGAGTCTCAAAAATGATCGAGGAATTCAAAATTATATTTGAGAAAGTAAACCCACGTATAATGTGAAAATTCATCAATGAAGGTAAGTATATAAAGATATATAGTGAATGAAGGAGATGAAAAGGGGCTAGAAATGTCACTATGAACAAGATCCAAGAGATGAGAAGCTCTCTAGGATTTTCCTTGCCAAATATTTCTTCGAGGTGCTTCTTGAGGGCACAAACCTCACAAAGACTCTTAGAAAATTTAACTCAAGTTAACCCATTAAACATCTCATATTGCCTCAAATTTTCAAGGTAATGATAGTTTAAATGGCCAAAACATTTATGCCATAGATTACTAACCTCATCAAGCATGAGTAAGCAAGACTGGGAAAATAATCAGAAGTAAAGTGGGAAAAGGTGTACAACCGGGACTAGAGATTAACCTTTCCCTTAGCCATTGTAGTCTCACTATCAAGCTCTTCAATGATCACCAAGTTAGGATTAAATTTCACTCATATTACTTCACCAATATGAGTGATTTGGTGAAAAATGGGATATTGGTAGAGAGACCAAGAATTTTTTTATAAAGTTTTACCCTGGTTAAAAATGGACAACCGGATTGATTCAGAGCAGTTTAAAGGTGCATTATGTATGATATCATGTTTTAGGAGGAATTCACAATAGAATGGAACATTCAAAGGAATTTTTCCTCCTCTTGGTCTTGAAGAGGTTTAAATCTTTATCAAGTCCAAAAAAAACCCTGGGGCCCCACAAACATGCAAAAATGATAAAAAAATTGGTAGATAAATTTTTGGGTGTCTTACTATACCTCGGTGACCCATTGGCTCCTAAAAAATCCAAAAACTCAAAAAGGTCAATGAAAAATTTGAAAATTTGTTGAAGTTTCAGGGGGCTCAGAGCTAAAAATAGCTCACCAAGTTCACATGAGTGCATTGGTATGATGGGTTGGGTCTACATTTGGAGGGTTGGGTATTTCAATGCCTCAAGAAGCCGCCCGAGGCGCGATCGACTCAGGAGTAAGAAACGGTGAGCCAAGCTCGTGAACAGGATTGGCTAGGGTTAGTAGAGTGGTCACTGCCAAGTTGGAAGGCATGTGACTCAGTCAAGGTTGGAGGATGAAACTCAAAAGGCCGAGCTCGTAGGTGATCAAGTTTGGGTTTTTTTGGAAGGTGACCCAAGTCATGATCTCAAATGGAACATAGTTTGGGAGGCCGAGCCGAGGCCAAGACATTTCGGGGGTGGATGATGTAAAGTCCAAAGCGAAGAGATTGGGCCCAAGCTCAAAGTTGGATAAACTAATTCGGGGTGAGGAAGGGAGTTTCGAGTTTGGCATCGGAAGTTTTTCAAAGGTTGGAGAATATCCACATCGAAGATCGAAGGGAAATCCAATGCAATGCGAAGTTCAAACTTTGAATTCTGAAATTCGACTTCAAGTTTTGGGGTTCAAGCAAGTAAGAGATTATTAACAGGGGCAAGTTGTTTGTGAGGTGTATGTCCAAACTTTGATGTCCGATACATCAAAGTTTTGGGACTTGGGGTTCAAGGTGTATGGCCCGAACCATTCAAAGTTGGTGGCCGGTTCAATGCGTGTATGTGGTGTGGTAGGTGGTGCCACAAGTGGATCGAGTTAATAAGCCGAGTCATCTCGTTAGGGTGGTTTCGAGTCATCTCTCGAGGTATTCGATGAATACATGGCAATTTGCAAAGAGCTCAAGGCATGGAAGATTTCAACGAGGGTATGTGTAAGTTCATGGGAATCGGGAAGGTGTCATTCAATGCAAAACATGACGAATGTCAAATGCGAAGGACTTGGTCAAAAGGTCCAACGTGGCATAGCTTAATCTTGGGACATGTTAATCCATGATGTGGTGAATGTAAATACATAGGAGGTTGAGCTCACATTTCGGGGTGGATGATGCAAATTCCAAAGTGAAGATATTGGGCCCAAGCTCAAAGTTGGATAAACTAATTCGGGGTGAGGAAGGAAGTTTCAAGTTTGGCATCGTGAAGTTTTTCAGATTTTGTAGAATCTCCACATCAAAGATCGGAAGGAAATCCAATACAAATGTGAGTTTGAAACTTCAAGTCTGAAATTTAGATTTCGGGTTTCGTGGTTCAAGTGAGTAAGAGATTATTAACAGGAGCAAGTTATTTGCGAGGTGTAATGTCCAAACCTTGATGTTTGATACATCAAAGTTTTGGGACTTGGGGTTCGAGGTGTATGGGCTAAACCATCCGGTCGAGTTGGTGGTCCGTTCAATGTGTGTACGTGGTGTGGTAGGTGGTGCCACAAGTGGATCGAGTTAATAAGTTGAGTCATCTGTCTCTGGTGGTTTCGAGTCATCTCTCGAGGTGTTCGATGAATACGTGGAAATTTGCAAAGAGCTCAAGGCCTGGTGGATTTCAAGGAGGGTATGTGTAAGTTACATGGGAATCAGGAAGGTGTCATTTAATGCAAAACATGGTGGAGGTCAAATGCGAAGAACTTGGTCAAAAGGTCCAACGTGGCAGAGAGTTAATCTTGGGACCTATTGATCCATGATGTGGTGAATGTAAATACATAGGAGGTTGAGCTCACATTGGTAAAGGATAATGTGAGCCGAGTCATCCATAGGGGAGTTGTGACATGGAGCTCACTAGACCAAAAACTCACCGAAATGAAATGGGGAGGTAGTTGGAGAAAAATAGAGCACTCTCCCAAAGGAAATGAGAAGCTCGCCATCTAGCTTGGCGAGCCGGATGGTGAGCCGTTTATCAAGTAAACACCAAAATTTCCCTCCACGAAAAATTAACCTGGGGTCCCACCATGCACATCAATGTGCCTTTAAAAAAATATTATAATATTATTTTGTAATCAAAGGCAAAAATTAAATTTATGAAGGTATAAAAGGGAGAATGTTTTGTGGGTACAACCGATGATGCGAGCAAATATGGAGTGCTCTAGGTCAAGCATGGGAAGTTATGAGGAGACCATACTTACTACAATTTTACCTAGAATTTAGGATTTATTCCTCCTTTCCTCACACACTCAACAACACTATTATTTCAAGGGTTTAGACAATTTTCCAAGTCTCCTCTTCTTCCAAGCTTTCAGTATGAATTTAGAGGCTTTTAAGCCTTCCTTCCAAAGATTGTAATGGAAACTCTTACCTCTTCTTGCTGTAATGATGTAATGTGTATGTGCTTGGAGTAATAAAATGATGTTTTGTGACTAATTGTCTGTCCTTGTACCTTTTTTATTACTTCCTTTTTCCTCTCTCATGTTTGCAGGTATATTGTGCTACCCTATGTTCTTATTGCATGTTTTGGAAGATGTTGTGCTTAACAGGAATGGGGTATTATATGTAATTGGGTCTGTGATGCATGTCCATCCTTCCCATGCTCATCCTTCTTCATTGGTAGGCTGGAAATTTGTCTAGAAAATCCCTTTCTTAGTGCATCACCACTTCTAGTGTAGGTTTTCTTTCATGCATATCTCTCCCTATCCCTCAGAAATGTCAATATAGGTTTAGTTTTCTATCTTTCTTGCATTAGAGTTAGTTGTTGCATTAGATTAGGAAGAGGAAGATGGCATTCTCTGGAGGCCCACCTCAAGCCCACAAGTCCTACAACTTAAGAGGTGGTACCCATGTTACCCAATCACACCAAATTCCCCACTCACAACTTGGCCATTTAGGGGGTGATGTGATTTGGTGATAGTAGTTTTGGAACACCCGGTGGGACCATAAGAGTTAGATTTTTCATAGGTGTGTATGTTTTTATTCATTGTATTTTATTGAGTGGTTGTGCTCTCAGTGAAACTCCAGCCTTAGGAGGTATACCCAAGCACAACTAGAAACTCCATTGGTCCAAGTAACTCACTCTCTGAGTTGCAAAATTTCATTTTTCCACCCATTTCCATCCATTTTTCTTTCACATATTTCCATTTTCGTCCCATTCATGAAGCTATGAAATCATGGCATCATTCCCACTATGGAATCCCCACTTGCAACAACATTAATGCTATCCATGTCCGTACTACTATAATCCACCCCAAAATCAATTTATGATGAAAATCAATTTAAGTATGCATGTCCACATGAACAAGATGCAAATTATTTTGGTTGTCCACCAAAATTTGGAGCTTTTGAAGAATAATGGTATGTAGATTCTGGAGGCTATCCTACACATGAAAAAGACTACTTACAAAGAAAGATTCAAGAGTTGGAGTATATCATTTTGCAAATAAGGTTTAAGTAAATGAAAAATGAAATCCCAAATTGGTTTTAGAATTCCATACCCTTGGACTGGTTCTATACCAGGTGAGTTTAATCCTAAGCAAAATCTTCATAGGATAACTACAACACTGCTTGAAATTAGAAAATGGATTAAGAAGAGGGAAGCTTATGAATATAATGCTAGTCAATCATGTTAATGGAAAATCCCTACATTATCACCTCATAGCCCTCTTCTCATGCCTCCATCCATGCAATCTCAACTTGAACCCCATAGTCCTAACTTTCTAGCTTCCCCATTATGGAATTCACTTCTCCATCTCCTATTTTTCCATCTCATCCCAAATTTTCTGATCTTTTCCTTCTAAAATTCCTTCTCCTCCACCAAGATGAGACGTTGCATCTCTTACCTCCTCAAGCAACACCCCTCCTCTTACCTTCCCAAATATGTTTTGGGAGAACTGAAATCAAAAGACTATCAAAGGGGAGAATAAATATAAGGATCTTGGCAAGGAGGATCTTGAAAAAAACTTGAAGGAGTGGGCTACAAGACTCAACATCAAGAAAATTCTCCTCATGATCAAGCCTACAACCAGGATTGAATTTCAAAAGTAGTAGGTGGTAGAGACTAATTTGCGTAAGTACAAGGGAAATAAGATCATCACCATCTACTCGGAAAGTAATTTGCATATTGGCACCGTGTTCATAAAGGTTGATGAACCACCATAAGTTACAAAGTCAATTATAAAAAAGCAAGAGAAAACTCCAAATCCACAAGAGGAAGAGCATGTGCAAACAAATGAAGAAAATATTCCAAACGTGCAAAATGGTTCAAGTGAGTGCAATGACCCTCATTATCTTGAATGCCAAGAACTTCCAGCACTTCTTCAAGATTGTATTATTCCACTAAAGCCATCATCAAATGTTGAACCGGTCATAAGGTGGATTCAGAGGTTTCAAGTGCAAAACAGAGCTATACATGAGGTTTCAAATCTTTCTCCTTCTCCATATTTTCAAAAATCAGATTTCTTAGATGAATTTGAGATTTCTAATTTCATGTTTGAGGATGAAGAAGATTATGGTGAACAAAATGCCAATCTGGAAGACACCATGATGGAAGTTGAACTCTTAACACAACCAAGAAATGGAGAGGCTGATTATTTTTGGATTTGGAGGAGCATTTTGATGGACAAGAGCCTATGGAACTTGACAATTTTTCTATTCCATCACCTCTTTTCCAACACAAAAGGCTTGTTGCTTTGGAGGAAAAACATAGGAGAGAAACCTGTTTCTCATAACCATCTTCTTGAGCCAAGATTGGAGGAATTAAATCTTCTATATGACTCATTAAACAAAGAGGAAAAGGAGCACATGGGAGAAGCTAGGTCAGATTCAGAAGCATTGAATGGAGATGATATTATTGAGAGTTTTTTTCTCTCAATTGTGGAACTTGATGAATCTTCCATGGAGAAAAGACAAGGAAATATTGTTACCCCTAATGGACCTCTAGAACAAGAGATGGAAGATTTTGATCTTGCAAGTTTCATGTTGAATAAGGAGATCAAATACGTAGGTCAATTTTTCCTTCAAACAAGAGGGAAAATCCTAGGTGAGAAACCAACTTCAAACACTTGCAAAGTGATTTTCCAAAGACTTCATTAGAGGTTGCAAGCAGTACGAAAGGAGATACATATGTTGGAATAATTTCTTGTTATCAAAGATGAAAAAGGGCATGAAGAGGGAACAATTTTCATATCAATCACCCAAGTGGAACATCAATTTTCTGTAGATGAGCAATAGAGCCAAGATCATATCACAGACAACCCCACTTTCTAGGAAGGTTTGCATGAGGACTTCATTATTGAAGTCAAAGTTCACAGTGATGGAAAAATCCATAAGCTCGCACCATGTCCCATCAAGTATCTAGCTTCATTGGAGCCAAAAGAGGAACCAAAATTGGTTACATTCACTTCACGAATGTGAGGGTAAGTTTCACAGTCTTAAGGGTCAATTGTCATGCCTTTGTGAAACAAATGTAGAACAACAAAAAGAGGCATATATTCTCTTTCTAGTTGATTCCTTGATGAACCAAGTGGAGAATTGGGCTTGTTTCATTTTTTCACTCTCAGTCTCAGCCATGACCATTGTCAAATCATCTTCATGCATTCCCATTGTGAGGAAGGGAAACTATTTTGCACAACCAATTGTAGGGTTTGTTTAGCTCACATGTGCCTCCAGTTAGGGTAGGGTAGGAGTAGTTTTTCTTTCAAGAAGAAGTGTTTTTGTACACTCTACATGTTTCACTTAAAGTATGTACGATTTTCAGTTTTTTACATAGTGTGTGATGTGTTTCATCCTTGCTCTTGCATAGTGTGTCGAAGGGGGAATATTAAGAAGAGGGAAAGAATCAAAATTTAATAAAGCTCCATGATGTCCAAAACCAATAAGTTTTTACTCCAAACTTTGTTGTGTGCTTCATACTTGGCAATATCGATTCTAGGACAATTTTAACATATCATCCATCATCATGTAGGTCATTTTGTAGAAGAATGAGATCAAGTGAAGATTTCAAATCAAAACAATTTTCCACTCATGAGTATTTCAAGAATTTCTTATGAAATTTGGGAAATTGCAAGCAACGGCAACTAGGGATAGGAATTTCACGGTTCGAATCTAGTTACAAGGATATAGGGTTGACTCCATGCATAATGGAGGCTTGTGCCACCGGTTTATACATCTAGTGGGCAGATGTCCCCAAGAGGTCACCAGATTGTTACTAATTTTTTCCCCTAGGTAAAAATGGACAACCTAGACCAGATTCGTGTAGTTGACAGTGCATTATGTATGATATAGAGGTTTTAGATGAATTTCATGTTTTAGGAGGAATTCATGGTAGTATGTAATATTCAGAGGAATTTTTCCTCCTCTTAGTTTTGAAAAGGTTTAGATCTTTATCAAGTCCCAAAATAGCCCTGTGGGGCCCACAAATGGGAAAAATGATCAAAATTGGTAGATAAATTTTCAAGTGTTTACTATATGTCCATGACCCATCGACTCCTAGAAAAATCCAAAAATTTGAAGGGTCAAAGCAAAATTTGATTTTTTTAAATGGGTATGTTAGGAAATAAGGGGTAAAATATGGGAACAATCCCTCATAGAATCACAATAGAGAAACTAATATGTAGAAAATATTACAGATCTCAAATAAAGGTGCAAAATAAAATAGCACAACACAAAGAGACAATATTTAATGTGTTTCACCCAATTTGGGCTACGTCCACCAAGAATCACTTTCTCACATTTTATTACATGCCACCGTTCTCTCAATACAATACCTAGATTTGTTTGGAGCTATGCTCAACAAACTCTATAGAATTCACACCGAATTCAAAACACATCTGTAATGTTACATTATGCCTACCATATGCATAAAAAAATAAGTAGACAACTACTTAAGGAGTTTTACAAAACTTTGGGTATCAAAACCATCCCATAAACCTATGGGTTAAAAATCCAACCCATATGAAAAAAATGTTTCTCGGTATATCGGGCACGTTTTAAGGCCAATTTTTTTTTCTCGGGGGCTATGCCCCCGAACCTTGGTGAGACAACTGTGGAAAGTGTACAGTACTCTTAGTGTATAATCTTCAACACTTTCTCACATGAAAATAGGGTCCACAACCTAACAGGGTGTGCATGAGCTTACGAGCTAAAAATAGCTCACCGAGCAGCTTGAAGAGATCCCATAAGTGCGTTGGTATGATGGGTTGGGTCCACATTTAGAGGGTCGAGTCTTTCAATGCTTTTGTGAGCTAGTTTGAGGTGCGCTTGATTTGGGAGTAAGCAACGAAAAACCGAGCTCACGAATAGGATAGGTGGGTTAGTAGATTGACCACCCCGAGTTTGAAGGTGTTTGACTCACCAAGGTTGAAGGATGCAACTCTAAAGGCTGATATCGTAGGTGATCGAGTTCGGGTGTGTTCGAAAGGTGGACCAAGTCATGAGCTCGATGGAACATAGTTTGGGAGGTCGAGCCGAGTCCAAGAAATTTTAGGGGGTGGATGATGTAAAGTCCAAGCGAAGAGATTGAGCTCGAACTCAAGCTAGATAGGCTAAGTTGGGGTGAGGAAGGGTGTTTCAGAGTTTGGCGTTAGGAAATTTTTTAGAGTTTAGAGAATCTCCACATCAGAGATCAGCAAGGAAATCCAATGCAAATGCGAGCCCAAAATCCTAAACTCTGAAGTCTAAAATTTGGAATTTGGGTTTTGGGTGAGTCGAAATTATTAATTGGGGTGAGTTTTTCAGCAAGGTGCAATGTCCAAATCCACTGTCTAATACATCGAGTTTCAAGACTCGAGGTTTGAGGTGTATGGGCTGAATAATCTAGATGAACTGCTGGCCCGATCAATGTGTGTACATGGTGAGGTAGGTGGTGTTACAAGTTGATCGAGTTAATGAGCCAAGTAATCTGTCATGGTGGTTATCGAGTTGGCTCTCGAGGTGTTAGTTAAATACGTGGCAAGTCACGTGCAAATATCTCAAGGCCCGGTAGATTTCAAGGAGGGTCGAGTGTAAGTTATGTGGGAATTAGGAAGGTGTTATTCAATGCAAAACATGAAGGATGTCAAATGCAAAGAACTCACCAAAAGGTTTGACATGGTGGAGAGTTAATCTTGGGACCCATTGATCTATGAGGTGGTGAATGTAAATACATAGGAGGTTGAGCTAGCGGTGGTAAAGGATAATGCAAGCGGAGTCATCCATATGGGAGTTGTGACTTGGATCTTGCTAAAGTGAAATGGGGAGGCGGTTGAAGAAAAGTGGAGCAATTTCCCAAAGGAAATGAGGATCTCATTAGCCAACTTGGCGAGCTAGGCTGGTGAGTTGTTTATCAAGTCAACACCAAAATTCCCCTCCATAGAAAATTAACCTAGGGGTCACACCATGCACATCAAGATGCCTTTAAAAAAATATTTTGTAATCAAAGTAAAAATTCAAATTTATGAAGGCATGGAAGGGATAAATTTTCTGGGGTACAATTGATGATGTGAGAAATCATGGAGTGCTCCAGGTCAAGCATGGGTAGCTACAAGGAGACTATACTTGCTACAATTTTATCTAGAATTGAGGATTTCTTCCTCCTTTCCCTCACACACTCAAAGAACACTATAAAATGTAAAGGGGTGTATTATTTCAAGGGGTTAGACAATTTTTCCAAGTTTTCCCTCTTCTTCCAAGCTGAGCTTTTGTGAATTTAGAGGATTTAAATCCTTCCTTACAAAGATTATAATGGAAACCCTTACATATTCCTATTGTAATGATGCACTGTGCATGTGCTTGGAGTAATAAAATTATGTTTTTTGATTGATTATATTTCCTTGCACCATTTTTATTGTTTCCTTTTTCCTCTATGATATTTGCAGGTATATTGTGCAACCCTATGTTCTTGTTGCAGGTTTTGGAAGATGTTGTGCTTAACAAGAATGAAGTATTATATGTAATTGGGTCTGTGATGCATGTCCATCCTTCCCATGCTCATCCTTCTTCATTGGCAAGATGGAATTTTTCTAGCAAATCCCTTTCTTGGTGCATCACCACTTCTAGTGTAGGTTTTATTTCATGTATCTATCTCCCTATCCCTTGAAATGTCATTATAAGTCTATTTAGTTGGCTTTCTTGCATTAGAGTTAGTTGTTGCATTAGATTAGAAAGAGTAAGATGACCTTATTTAGAGGTCCACTTATAACCTGCAAGCCCCACAGCTTGAGAGGTGGTACCCATGTTACCCAATCACAAAGTGAATTCCACACTCACAACTTGTCCATTCGGGCGGTGCTTTGTGATTTGGTGATAACAAAACATAAAACATTGTTAAAGGTTCCACCATCTACTTCTATCGATCCACTACTAGTAACTAACACAGATGTGTCATCACCCAAAGTGATTTGGGACATACCACATGGTTCAATTTCAGAAAAATCAACATGTAAAGAACCTATGTGGAGCAAGCTACCTAAATCTACGACCCATTTCAATGATGGAGAAACTCTTATTCAAGGTTCTTTCCATTCTTCTTCTTAAATTTGTATTCCTTTGATTTAGAAGACTCAAGGTTTGAAAAAAATCTTTATATAGTTAGGAAGACCTATATTATTTTTATCAAGTAAATGAGTTAGGCAATCGATTTGTTTTCTTTTGCATTGTTTTTCTTCATGTCCCGACTTCTTGCAATAGGAACACTTACAATTTTCTTTCTTCATTTTAGGATCAAAAGTAGAATCATTCATGTTGGGTTTGATTTGGGTGGTCTTTTCTTATTTCTTCGGTTGGTTCTTTTTCTTTCTTTTCTTCTCTTATTTATTCTCCATTCCTTTCCCAAGATTTCTTTAACTAGTGAAAATTACACACCAGAATTTGCAACGAGATCGAGAGATGTTAAACAAATAATCAAGAATTATATTCAATATTCTCCATTATAATTCATTCGAGAGTGTTTACACATATATAGGATTAGGAAATCCTATTCTTAAGCTCAAGATTCCTACAAACTCTCAACTACTTAACCACCCTAGAATCTCTCACACCTATTCTACGGGTGTTCTCACAACCACCAAACCTATTTACATATTAAATATCTATGAGTTGTTAATCAACCAACTCTTTTATATATTACCACACCATAATTTAACAAACCATGTGGAGCACTAAATAATGTTTTCCTAACATTCCCCCCTTAGTGTGAACATGGGGAAAACGTCCATACTACATTGCACCTGATTTCATGATCATGTGATTTTCCTTTGGATGATCACAAACCAAAATTTGGTTTTCTATCGATTAACTAAAAACCAAGAGTGGGGTGGTTTTCCATTGGATGAACACAAACCACAAAGGGGTGAATATTTTCAAATGGTTTACCTACAACCATATCGAAATGTGCCAATGCATACTTCAACCTCATCATACTTGCTCTTCGGGAAATAACATATCCGAATCCGTCACAAAGAAAACATAACAATCCACACATAAAAAAATGAAGCATTGTGTCATTTCCCCAACAATGCAAAGTTTCCATAACACATTATTATGAAAAAACCACACTGAAATAAAATAAACGTACACTCACACATGTCACCAAATTAGTATGTGTGGCCTTGTCGATGGGTGGATCGATGAGAGGTCGCCGAATGACCTCTAACCTTTGATGCCTTCATCATCCAATGTGACACTACTAACTCAATGAAGTGTGATCATGTTTCTTAGTGAAAAATTCATCCTTAGAAGATGAATGTCACATATAAGAGAAAATGTGTCTAATTATTCAAAAGTGAGGCAAATTTTTTATTTTATTTTACAGAATTTTATAATGACCTCCTTTTGACTTTGTGAACAATATAAACATTTAACTCTTATTGACCATGTACCTAATTATCAAGTGACTACTCAACAAATTCCCAAACCAACCTACACAATAATAAGCTAAATCAACCCAACTTTGAAATAAATTCTATACATTACAATATAACAAAATATTTCCACATTTTGATTGGTGGAGGACGGATTTCTGTTAATAAATACGTTCCTCAAAAGGACAATGATTCTTGAGAAATATTTTCCTCAGCCGGTCTTTTCAACTGATTGATCTCCAAATTATTGACAATGAAAATGTAGGCGAGACTAATCTTCACTCCCGTAAACACAAATGACACTAAATATAAAACAAAGAATTTGTATTAGACTCAACACACCATTTCGTGAATCATTTGAATGGCCACGTGGAGAATGAGAAGGTTTGAGACGTGTTGACTACAGAGTTGCAAGATAGATTTGTTAATATTCTAATGTTGCACGTCAAGAAAGTATATTCTTGTAGATCAATGCCTCATCTTAAGCTAGTCTAAATCACTGAACTCATCACCGAATTTGCATATTATGTTGCACGTTAGCATTGTGTCTAACCACGAAACAATGACATGCATGTATACCGATGAAGACAATATTTGTTGGCTTATGTCGATTTGGAGATGCGTAGTATAAGTCTATTTTCTAATAAATAGAGCACAAGGAGACAATTTTTAGAAATATTCCACACCATGTACATGTGGATAGATGGAACGAGTGGAGATGCGGTGTCGTTGGTATGTGGAAATGCGGAGTTGAATGCATATGCAATGAGGCCTGGTCAAAATAGTGAATCGATTTACGACTATGTAGTATGAATTAGAATCTACAGAGATGGTGTTTTCTAAGACTGAAGATCCAATCCAAATATGTAAAGTATTATATCTGTGAATGCGTATTAAACTAGACATGTTGTTTCATAAGAACGTGCAAAGCAAAAATATCTAAGATCAATTATCCTTATTACGGTGGTAAAATGTCAACAAAGAAAATAAAAACTCCATTCACAGTGAAAATAACAATATAAGCGCACCACACAAACCATTGGACTTCCATCGCTCCGATACCAAATGACAATTACACACCAAAATTTGCAACGAGATCGGAGAGATGCTAAACAAATAATATAGAATGATATTCTATATTCTCTGTTATAATTCATTCGAGAGTGTTTATACATATATAGGATTAGGAAATCCTATTATTATGCTCAAGCTTCCTACAAACTCTAAACTACTTAACCACCTTAGAATCTCTCACACCTATTCTACGGGTGTTCTCACAACCACCAAACATGTTTACATATTAAATATCCGTGAGTTGTTGATAAACCAACTCTTTTAAATATTACCACATCATAATTTAATAAACCATGTGGAGCACTAAATAATGTTTTCCTAACAACTAGGGCATGTGACTTAGACTTGATTTATCCCATTTGAATCAACTTGTCTTGTTCTTGAATGAGTTGGGATGAAAATTTGTCAAATGAGGGCATCTTCCAAGTAGTCCCTAAAGCTTCTTTTGTGGCGTGAAAGTGTTGGCCATTATGTGTATGTTTTTTCATTGATGTCAATCCTATTGATGAAAAAGGGTGTCATATGAGTCCCCACGAGGTGTTATTTAGATGTCAAACATGAAGGTTGATTGGTAGTGTCAAGTTTGGTGAAGGTCTATGAGGTCCTGGTGTATGATTGAGTAAGCTAAGTCATGATTTGAGTCTTTCCAAGTTTGTTGAATGTTTTCATAAGGACAAAAATAGTCCTAATGATGTGTTACAGTGTTTAAGAGTCTCGTATAAGTTCCGCATGGTTAGTTCATGGTTTGTCATGGTTGAGTCAGGTCATTCTAGGTATATTCCTAGCCCTAGAGCATGCATAATGAGTTGGAGTCATGATTTTTGGAGCTGATAAATCTTTTTGGTGCATGGTAAAAGCATGGTGGAAGTGAACATGATGTTTATGGTGAGTTTTAGGCCAATATTCAAATATAGTGCATATTTGAGGTCTTTGGGAAGAAAACAATGAGAAATGCAGACAGTAAACATGGGTATAAGACATTGGTTGGAGAGTTTCAAGATTATTTGAGATATATGGTTTACGTGAATAGGTATTGTATGTTTTCATGATGCTTCATGATGATTTTTAGATCATTCTCGAAGGAGTTACAAGATACTTCGGTTTTGGCAAAACCGGGTAAGTTCTGATGTGATTTTAAAGTAAAAGTGGACCTTCGATGCTCATTGTGATCTGTGTGATTTCATGGGGACATGATACCTTGGGAATATATTCTCAGGTCATTTATGAAGGTTTCAAAAAAATGAGGTGTTTTTATCCTCATGTTTTTATGAACGATCGTGAAGAAGGTAAGTTGCTTTGAAACCCTAGTTAAACCCTATCTCAAAGTGACTTAGAGAAGATTTATTATACCAATTTTTTTTTATTGGTTATGAAAATGAGATGATTGGATGTTTTATAGGACTCTTCTAGATTTCCATAAAGGTAAGATAGTGCATGTGATAGTATGTGGGCCCCACTTGAAAATGCTTGTTTATGAAGAAGTTCAGTTTAAGGGATGTTTTTCCAAATAATTTACTAAATAAATTAACATTGTATTTATCCCCTGAGTTTTTATACATGTTTATGATATTTTTAGACCATGGTTGAGGAGAAAAAGGGAAAAGTGTACCCTATTTATAAAGACTAGTTTTTGGGGCAGTTTGGAGCAAATGTGGTAAAATTGACATTGCATGAGCTATACGATGATTTAGGGCTCCATTAATATTTTTTTATGATCTTGGTTTAGATATATTTCCATTGGTATATCAAACTTGTGTTTTGATATGGTATGAAAAAATTATGAGCTTTTCTTTGAAGGTCAAATCCGGAAGATGCTTGTTTTCGTAGGGTGTTAAGTGGCTTCATGAGATAATGTAATGTTTATAGGTTGTTCATGATTGATGAAGATTTATGAGTGCTTATACATCATGTATAAGGATGTTACATGTTTTTTTCATGTGTGGAAGTGAGTTTTGAGGTGATGGAGCAAGTTGAGCTCAAGGTTAGTTCTTGAGTCCTAGAAGGCTTAAGAAGTAGTTTGTAGAGATTGGCTTGGTTTAAGGCCTTCCACTTGGATTTGGAAGGATTTAAAATATGTTATGGAAAGAGGATTAAGAGGTATTTAAATTAATTTATGTTTTATCTCTTTGTGATTTTATTTCATGGGTCATTCATCTTGATTTGCGAGGAATAAGGTAGCTACATTTTTAGGACAGGTTTGCCTAGATGAAAGATTGAGTTAGTTGAGGCATGAAATGTATTGGTAGATACTTTATATCAGGGAGATATTGAATAGGAATAATTTCATTCCTTTTAAATTCATTTCAAAATATTATAAGTGGCGAGAAAGGGTGAAAAAGTTTGAGTATGCAAAACTAGTTTTTGGGTAGCATGTTTTGGTGAAGAGGAAAGTTGTTATGAATTGAACACAAATGTTTCAAGAGATATATAATAAATACATGTGATTTAAAGGTATTTAGGATTCCATAGAGTGGTTAAATTCCATATCTGAGTTGATCTTGGGTGGTCTTTAGGCCCAAAGGTGAAGACAAGGTGCTGGAAATAATTGTTCAATGAAGGATATGAGCCTTTTGGCTTATGTTACGAATTATTTGATTAGAACAAGAAACTTTATGGCCATAGATGATGATTATATGATATAGTAAACATGTGTGATTAATTTTGGGGCTTTAATAATCATGGTTTTGGTGTTAGTGGATTTTAGTCATCCTTGTGATGGGGGTTTGAGTATGTTTGGTTCAAGATGAGTGGTTTTGGGCATGACAACCCTATGTGGGTCATATGTGAACATTTTTTTATGATTTTTTTTTTTTTTAAAGTTATATTTTTTTAACCAAAGGAGGGAAACCTAACTTGAGTTTGAAATAAGGAAAGCATATTTAAGTGCTTGTTTGAGTTCATTTGTGAACTAGTCTTGCATAGAGGAAAAGTACAACCCGAGAGAGAGAGAGAGAGAGAGAGAGAGAGAGAGAGAGAGAGAGAGAGAGAGAGAGAGAGATTATTGCAGGTATGAGGGCATGATTTGAAGGATGAGGAAGTTTGTAATAGGTTTAGTACTGATTTAAATCATGTGTGTAAGTTTTTACATCCAAGATAAATTGAGAAAGAAGAAGATAGAGTGAGTTATCTTATTAAGGGTTTGAAGATGAATTTATGAGCTGAATTAGAGATATCTATCAGTTGTGGTAGAAAAAAATTAGATATCACCATCATCAAGTGGGTGAGTTGGTGCTTAGTCATCTTAGGGGTTATAGCCTCCTTGTGGAGTGGGTTCTTCACTAAATTAGGGGTTGGTGCTCGTTGCGGGGTTGGTGCTCTACTAAACTAGGGGTTCGTGTTCCTTGTGAAGTTTGTGCTTCACTAACGGTCTTTGATTTGTGTAATGTAAGTAGAGTTTCAGCGGGTTTCTTCCCCATGAGGGTTTCCCACTTACATATTGTGTTATGTGTTGTGCATCTTTCTTTATGTTTTTGTGTTTTAATGTTGAATGTCTTAATAAGCACACATGGTTATGAATGATGTATAGATAACTTACTTGATGATTGTATAGTTTTGGAAATGAATTAAAAATCATTGTAGGATTGATTCACCCCCCTCAGTCCATTGTGCTTCCAAAAATTAGTATCAAAGAAGATCCTTGTGAAACAATTCTAACAACTTGAAATATATCATAAAAGCACAAGATGGATAAGAAAATCCGAAAGGATAATTAGGTTTTGAGATCCATGGCCAAGAATAATGAAGGAACCATAAAAAATATCAAGACTTAGTTAGAGAAGGATATTTCATATTTGAGTTCAAAATAAGAATAATGTGAAAGATTGAAAATCAAGCCTTTTGATGTGTGTATGCATGGACAAGATGATATCAAAGAGATGGTGATGGATCTATAAGAATATTTAGCATTCCATAGGAAGGAGAACATCAATTTGAAGTCTGAAATCAAAGGTATGCTAACTGTTCTTAAGGCCAAGGAAGAATAATGTGACAATTTCAAAGATGAGATCAAAACCCTAAAGGTCAAAGGAGATGAAAATATTAATCTAGGAGATCAAGGAGCTGGTCCTAGTTCTAAAGGAAGTGAAGATGATGGTGTTCATGGAAAGAAAGTCTATTAAAGGCCTAACCCAATTAGACAACCAAATGGAATGAGCTATGTAAAATTTATTGGTTATTGTTATGTTTGTAATGGTTTCGACATAGAGCAAAGAATTGTAGGAATTTTTAGTTGTGTGTGCCCTAAGCAATGGAAAATACCAAAAGAGTGATTAATCAAGGGAAAGGAAAGTGGTTATCTACCATAAGTGTTATCAAAAGGGTTATTTTGCAAGGTTTTTTTCTCATGAATCACCTAGACAAGTGAAGATGGTTGACTCTCCCAAATTGAAGGAAGTTTGGTTGCCAAAATTAGTCTTATGAGGCTCAATTTCAATCAAGGTGAATGATTAAAGACAACAAAAAGGGAATTAAACCCAAACAAGGATGACAAGAGGACTATTCATGCTAGTAAGATCAAGAATAATGAATCAAGGGTTAAAGAAGAGAACATGTATTTGATAACCATTCATACTCCCGTGCATAACAAGTTGAATAAATTGGGTCTTTGGGACACCTCAAGGGTTATAAGGTATGTTAAGTGATCTATCCATGTGTTTTTATTTCTTCTCTTAGTAGGTATTTGAGTTTTTGTTGCCATTGAAAGTTTGTTAGTCTCTGTCAAAGGTGTTTGTGTAAGGGTCATGGTGTGAAAAGAGTCTTGAAGTTTTATCTCATCATGTTAGAGTCTAAGTGCATGTCTTTATGTTTTGGGAAATATGTCAAAATGTGTTTAAGGGTTAGATGTGTCCTTGTCTTACTTCATTGAATAATGACATAGTCCGTGATGCTTTATTCTAGAGGTTAAATGTATCAATTCTTCAAGATGATATAGAATCTACGAGTCTATCTTCTATCTCTACATAGTGTTGCTTCTAGTGTCGATCCTATATCCTAGTGTAATCATTCCTCTTAGGCCTTTGTTCTCCATGTAACACTTTTTTCGTAACCCATTGACTCCCCTTTGTTGTGGCTTTCGTGGAACTTCTTGTAACAAAGTGAACCATTCTACTTTGACCTAGGTTCTGCATAACATTATTTTCCACATTCCATTGTTTTCTCCTTTGGTTGTGGGTATTTTGGGAATTTTCGAACCAAAGGAAGTGTTTGATCCTAACCTTTATTCTCTGTGCTTTTTATTTTCCCGCAAAAATTTTCTCTTCACATACCATGTAGAGATTGGACACATGGATGGAATCGCTCTTGGGAACTTTGTTCCCGAGTAGCTCTGTGTTTCCTGCAACTCCATAAATCTTGCACATCATCTGTGATCTTCGAGTTCCTCGGAACCCGTTATAACTAAAAATGAAGGAATAATTAAACAATTCTCACGATCCAAATGATATCCACATTGCACTATCCATGTGCTAAATTACCCCATTTTTATCCCTATTGCTATAAAAGGTCATAACCTTGTCATTTTTACCCATTGCAAGTCAAGTTTTCATTGAGCACTTTTCATTTTGCTCTCGCACTCTAGAAAGAGGTTTTTGCTCATAACTTATTCAATTTTCATCCAATTTAAAAAATTCAAGTTTCATTGAAACTATTGTCGAGGCAATCAGTCCTTTCCATACTCAAGGTGGGTGGTTTCATCCTTCCTTAATCTAGTTTGGTAGTTATTTGTGTTTTTGGCCCTCCCCTTTAAATACCTCTAGAAACTCATTGTTAAAACTTCATTTCCATCGAGTATTCCCACACACCTCCATAATGAAGTTCCAATACACAAGATATGAGCACATTACTTCTCTTGAAACCTTCGTGCCTAATATAGGAGTTAGTGATGTCAAGCATATGAACCTGGATGCTTTTTGGGCCCGTAATTCTAAAAATTCTCCCACCATAATTTCCCAATTCATTAAAAATAGTGGAATTTCATATGCTGATGGATTTCCTACCTTGGTGCAATGTACTGACACTATCCTAGCCTATGCTTCAAGATTTGACCCATAAACTAAGGAAATTAAGGATCCCCAGGGATAAATAATTGCCAAGATTGATGCCCATTACATCAATGCAACCTTAGGAATTCCCATCTTTGAGAACTCTAAAACCTTTACCATAGCTAAAGCTCAAAATATCTTTGATCAAAGTTGAGATAAATATAAGATGATGATAGCCAAGTCCTGGTTCAAGACCCAAAAGAAAGGAGGCTCCAAGTGCTAAAAATTCTCTACGGTATGATTTCAAGGAATAATTTTAAGATATGATGACATTTCTCACAAGAATAATGGGCATGTATTCCACCAATGAATTCCATTCTTTGGATGTGCATGTACATCAATGTCATATGTGAAGACAAACAGAGATTGAATTGGGGGGAAATCATATGTGAGAACTTGAGTGAAAATTTGGAAAATGTGCATCAAGAAAAAACTTTCCACAACATCATACCCGATGTACACCATACCATCTTACAGGTATGGCTCGGTTTGTTGGGGTAGGAGGAAAATAAAAATGCATCGGTGTATGGATTTTGTCCCCAACTCACTTATGAGAACAGTAAGACTCGCCATAGAGAGTCAATGATGCCTTCACCATGTTTCGATTAGGCTATTGGAAGGAAATGTAACTGAGAGAGTTTCTCTAGAAGCAAGACAATGTTCTCTATATATGGTAGCCTCTTCATCTAGTTTAGAAAATTATCATATATCATGATAGATGGGTTTGAAGGTGTGCCTAAAAAATTGCCAATATATTGCAATGATAAAATTTCTCTAGTGGATCTTTGTAGGCAATTGGATATGTTACACATGACTTATAAAGGAAAGAAGATCACTGACATTCAATTTCCTATCTCATTATGAAACTATACATGTAGGTCTACCTTGGATGCACAAAATGTCGAAAGAACTATCTCAGAATTCAAATTTCATACCTACATGAAGAGGTCCTCCTTTGATAGTAAGGGTTTTATCTCCAAGCATCTTAAAATGACCTATTATCATATTCCCACATTTGAGGACTACTGGGAAGACTATGCAGATGAATATGAAGTGATGAAGAGGTACTGGAAGACTTTCATTGCAAAAACCAAATATATCAACTTGTATATTGTCCCTGAGGGTCTAGAAGATGATGATTTTGATTTGTATTTTATGGAATACATCAAATCCATCCAATACACACCTATCCCAACCATTGATTGGTCTCAGAAAGAGAAAGATGATCTTGTTGAATTGAATAATCATGTGCTAGTGAGAACAAGACAATGGTTCAATAGAAAAATGAAAGAATACAAAGAAATGATGAAGACATCTTCCTCTCGGAAGCCTCCACTTCTCATAAAGATGCTCCAACCTAATTGAATCCTTCCTCCTCACCCTTGGATTTAGGAACCAAGGTATATGTGAAGAAAGATAAATCAAAAGAGGCAAAGAAGAATGATGAAACACAAGAGAAAAGGGTAGAACAAGAGAAGATTCAAGAATCAGCTGATGAAGTTGCTCCTACTCCTGATCAAGTGTCACAACCCTCTAGAGAAGAAGTAAAAGCAACGAGGAGTAAGAAATCGAAAAACAAGAGGATGAGGAAGAAGAATAATATGAAGATGAAGGTAATATTTCATCAATAAGATGGGAAAAAAATTCTTCCGCTCTACAAATTTTTGAATTTATGTTGTGATTGGCTCTGCTTCGATGAATATCCATCTGAGCCGGCTCTGACTCCCCTTCCGATTCTATTGATGTATCTTTTGGATCCTAGAAGGAAGTTGTTGTTGGCTCTTGAAACCTATAGACCTTGGAAAATTTCAACCTCAAAGCATTGATGGGACTTTGTCTCTACAAATCCTTGCCTCGATTACTAAAGCTACTCAAGCCTCTAAGGAACTGTCATTGATAGGCAAACTTATGGGCCCAAGATTGCCCATGGAAGAGATTTTCAAATGGGCACGTATTAAATGGGCTCCCTATGGTCTAGTGGATATTTCTACCCTTTCCAATGGGTTCATGTTGTTTAATTTCTCACATAAAGAAGATTTTGCCCATGCCTTATTGGGTGGACCATGGTTTTTTGGAAGGAGAGGATTTTATATCGGCCGCTAGACACCTAGCTTCAACACTAAAGCGAAACAATGTCCCGAGGATCCGATCTGGGTTCATCTTCTCGACCTCCCCTTGGAGTTTTGGCACTATGCTATCATTGAAGGCATAACCTACTCCATTGGTTCTCTAATAGTAGTGGATTAAACAACCAAGGCGGGCTACAAATTCATGCATGTCAGATTCTATGTCAACGCTGACATTATTTTTCCTCTACCGTCTTCCATTAATCTTAAATTTGAGTTGGGAACTTGGGTGCATCCCATTGAATACAAATATATTCCTCCAGCTTGCTTCAAATGTAAAAGCATCGAGCACTTTGTGCCCATTCTTACCTTTCCAAGCCAGCCCAAATTCCTAAAGAGAAGGCTCAGTCACCATTACACAAAGGCAAGTTCATCCCTAAATCTACAAATGTTTCTATTACTTCAAACCCTTTTTATGTTCTTTCATAGGAGAGTGTTCTCCCATCGGTTTTTTTTCTGCTTCTCCTTCCTTCCTCATCCCCTTTGGTGGTTCTGTTTTTCGGTGCTCTTTCTGCTTCACTTGTTTCCTTCTCCCTATTGGTGGTTCCCTTTTCGTTGTCTATTTTCTCTGCATTCGCTTCCCCACTGCTTCCTCCTCTACTTCTTTCGCTCTTCCTCCCCCTCTTCTTCGGTATTCCCCTACCTTTCTCTCCCTCACTAGACATTTCTCTTACCTTCCTTCTTTTCATCCCCTCCCCTTCTACCTCCTCTCCTCCTTCTTCCCCTTCCCTTAGTGATTTTCTTGAGCTTGTCCTTTAACGCCTTACTTCTTTCCTGTCTATTTTCCCTGATGTTTCTCACTCCCCTCTTCAGCAAAATGCAATCATATCTCCTTCAGCTTAAATTTCAGTTGATAGCAGTCCTACAAAGAATACTAGAAACATCACTAAGTCAAAAATTGACGTGGATGCTAAAAAAACTAAAGGGATACACTCAAATCAAGAAAAGCTTCAAGAGGAATCATTTCTCAATATAGCTCAAGGAACACAAGGAATTCTTGCCATCCTAAGTGGAGGTAAGCCAAAATCAAAGAAATGAAGATTTTCTCTTGGAATGTTTGTAGATTAAACGCTCCCTGGGAAAAAATAATCCTTATAGATTTTAGACTCAAACATTGTCCTGATATCTTGATGCTTCAAGAAACCAAGCTAAAAGAGGGGAATATGCTTCATACATATTACATTCTCGCCCAATTCCTCTATTGTTTCTTAGGAGTTTTTGGTAATGCTAGAGGTTTGAGCACTTTTTAGAAGATGAAGATTCTATTTAGGGAATATATCATTAAAACCCCTCATTTTCTGGGAATGTTTTTCCAAGAGATTGGTTCAAATCTGGGTTGGATTGCTGTAAATATCTATGCTCTTAACATAGAATCTCAGAGAGAAAAAAATTAGAAAGATTTGTTAGATTTTTTATATTCCTTTAAGCACCTATCGTGGCTTATAGATGGAGATTTCAATACTCCTCTTTATATATTTGAGAAACAAGGTGGAACTAGTGTTAGCACTAATAGCTCTGAAGCCCTTGCTGAATTTATCAGAATGGGGGAATTTTTTGATATTGATCTTTAGGAGCTACCTTTAGGTCAAACAAACATCTCGAAACAATCACATTCAAATTAAATTAGATATATTCCTTGTTTTTATGGATTGAATTACACATTATAATGATTTCTACTTGTAGGCTCTGCCTAAGATAGTCTTAGATCACTACCATCTTCTCCTCACTACCTCACAAGCCCAATGCTTGAAACACCCCCTTTCTAGTTTTAGATGGCTTGGTTAAAAAATTATCAGTTAGAAAATATTATCAAGGATTGATGGCAGATTGATATACAGGGCATGGCTATGTACAAGTTTTCTAAGAAGCTCAATTTTGTTAAGAATAAGCTTAAAAATTGGAAAACTTATCTTTTTGGAGATATACATAGGAGAAAAGATATGATAACTCTTAAGCTTGCTTATATATAGGAGGAGATTGAATCAAAAGGAAGATCCCCTCAACTTCATCACAGGAGCTTTCCCTTCTCAGTGACTACCACAATACTCTTTATGAAGAAGAAATCTATTGGTGTCAAAGGTCCAGAGCCATCTGGCTTTAGCAGGGAGATTGTAATACAAAATTCTTCCATATGACTGCTACAAAACACAAGAGCAGAGATAAAATCAAAGAGTTGGTCACTATGGATGGCGCCTACATAAATAAAGAGGAAGAAATTTCTGCTGAATTAATCAATTATTATGCTAGTCTCCTGCATGAGGGCCCTCCCCAAGTGAAGAGGATTTCCAGGAAATGCTCCAGCATATACCAAAGCTTATTAATGATGCTATGAATGCCAAACTCACCCAACCCTTCTCAGTGGAAGAAATTAGAAAAGTAGTTTTGATATTAAAAGTGATAAATCACATGGTCCTGATGGTTTCCTTACGGCATTTTTTCAAACTTTCTAGCACATTATAGATTTTGATCTTCATGTTGTTATCTTAGAGTTTCAACGGAAATACCTTATTTTAAAGGAATGGAATAATACCTTTTTTTTCCTTGCACCTAATTATATGGGATCCAAATTGATTTCTAACTATAGGCCCATTAGCCTTTGCAATACCTCTTATAAGATTATAACAAAAATGCTTGCATCTAGGCTAAAACCTTTGATGGCTAGCTTAATTTCGGAACAACAAAATGGGTTTATAGGAGGTAGGCTAATTCAAGGAGGCATCATTACGGTCCATGAGGCGATGCATAGAACTTCAATTAAAAATTCAGCTAGTATGATCATCAAACTTGATATGCAAAAGGCATTTGATAGAGTTAGCTAACCATTCTTACTCCACGTCTTGGAGAAATTTGGTTTGGGGAAAAATGGAGATCCTAGATTTTTAACTATATTTCAACTCCTAAATTCTCCATTCTCATAAACGGCATCCCTCAAGGTTACTTTCCCTCCAGTCATGGAATTAGGAAAGGGGATCCTCTATCTTCATTCTTGTTTATATTCATGGTTGATACTCTCAACAAAGATTTTGAAGAAGATAAAAGCAATGAAAACATTAGGCATCACTACTACTTCTAGGACCCCAAAAACTTCACATAGCCAATTTTATGATGACACTATGCTGTCGGGTATTGCTTCAGTTTAGGAAGCAAATGTTTTGAAGCATATATTGGATTGCTATCAATTGGCTTCTGGTCAAAAGATGAATTTTGAGAAGAGCAATTGCTTTTATTAATACCCCTGTCAATCGACAGAGAGAAAGATTGCTTGACATCTTTGGATGTAGTATTATGGACCTCCCTATTTCCTATCTCAGGCTCTCGATTTTTATGGGAAGACAAAATAAGAGCCTCTGGAATTCTGTTATTAATAGATTAAAAAAGAAACTAGTCAGTTTGGCAAGGCTCCCTACGATCAGTGGAAAGCTACAACTAGTTAAGGCCACCTTGCAGAATCTACCAATTTATTTTATGTATCTTCTAAAAATGCCTACAAATGTGGTTGTAGTTATTGAAAAATCCCAAAAAAATTCCTTTGGTCAGGATCAAAATAAAGTAAGAGAATCCACTTAGTTTCATGGAAAACATCAGAAACCTATTGCTTTAGGGGTTTGGGCTTGCGTAGAATTGCTGAAATGAATGATTTGTCATGCTTGCAAAATTAGGTTGGGAAATTACTAACAATGGAAAATCCTCTTAGAATTAGATGATGATCTCTAAATACCTTTCTTTAGTAGAGGACTTATATGATGAAAAAATTCCAAATGGTTTAGCTATTTGGAACTCCATAAAAAGCACCAAAAACTTGATTCAGGTAGGCACTAGATGGAAAATTGGTAACAGTAATAAGGTCATCTTATGGACTGACAAATGGATAAGAGAAAATGATTTAGTGCTGACCCCTTCTTTGGGACCCTAAAAGATCAAGGCTAATTCATAATCATGGTACTTATGTTTCAAATTACATTGATAGATCCTCCTTATACCAATGTGGGTCCATACCGTATGGGAGGGAGTGAGTTGTCATCAGCTTCAATTGTTCAAAAAACTAAATATTTTATTAGCACAACACTTCTTTCCTATTTCTTCTATGGAGGATGTTAGAATCTATCCTCTTTCTGTTTCAGTTTCCTTTTCTATTAAGGTTGCATATCTTTCTTTTCCTCTCAACCTAGAGGGCCTTGCTCTTCATCAAGTCTGGTCACCTCAAGTTATCCCTAAATTGGGTTTTTTCACTTGGTTGGCTTCAAGATATGCCTTCCTCTCAAGAGATAACCTCAAATGGTGGGGTTAATCTCTACCTACCCGAGTGTGTGCCTACCAGTGTGTGTTGTGTCTTAATGCTATTGAATCTTTGGCACATTTACTCTTTCATTGTAATTTCTCCGTCATTGTTTGGAGTCACTTCCTTAATATTTTCGAGTGTGTTGGGTATTTCCTAAGTCCATCCCGAGGTTATAATTCAATGGGTGCCCCTCTTTTGACACCAGATCATCAATATTTCTTAGAATCTACTCCTTCCTCATACACTCTAGAACATCTAGAAAGAACGCAACAAAAGAATTTTTAAGGATCAACATAGTTCTCCACAACAGATCTTCACTTTGGTGATAACAGGTTTGCAAGAAAATTTGAATTGTTGTATAAAGAAACAACATAAACTTAAAATTTTTCTTAGCATGGATAGAAAATGGTTGTAACAACTTCAGATACCCCTCTAGCCTCATAAGTCGGAAGCTTTAAGGGGTATTGCTATATTGAACCCTCCCCCATTAGGATGGATTAAAGTCAACAATGATGAGGCTACTAAAGGTAATCCGAGAATTTATGGTGGAGGTGGTGCTAGTAGAGACAAATTGGGACAACCGATGATAACTTATGTTTCCTTTTTCGACCTCGGCTCAAATCACAGAGCTAAAGATCTTTCCATTTTAAAGGGGCTATAACTTGCCACTAATTTTGGCAGATCAACATAATTATGGAAAACGACTCCTTAAATCTAATTAATCTCCTTAATAACAAGGGTGTCACCAACTGGACTATCAACAGTATCATATCGGATATAAGGTTACTCCAATCTCAATTTAGCGATGTTCAATATCAACATGTTTTCAAGGAAGGAAATAAAGTGGCTGATCTACTTGCTAATATTGGAGTCTCTCAGCAGAAACAACAAACTTGGATCGAGAATCTTCCAAAAATATTGCTAAAAGCCTTTAAGGATGACTATTCTAAAAATTGCTAAGTATAACAAGATTTTAGTAAGCACTACTTCTCATGATTATTTGGGCTTTAGATTTTTTTGGATGCATGCATCCCTCATCGCTAGCGACGATCCCATTTATGATGATTTGATAGATCATTTCCTTGATTTTATTAGTCGCATGTGGGAAGCCGAGCATTCAAATTTTGATCCATTAATGAAGAATTATAATCATAATTGTGAATTTTCCCTCTACTGGTGGGCACGTGTCAAAAGGGGCTCAGGTTTCTTTATTTATGACCATGATATTAGTTTAATTCAAGTCATTTGTTTTCTCAATTTCTTGTCTCTTCAAAAATGGGGGAGCTCTAGTTCAATTAGAGCCTTCCGATTACGAAGAGCTGAAAAAGGAAGGAGTTTGGAAAATTATTATGGAGAATGGGGTCGCGATGTTCATTAAAAGACTCTCAGGGCACTCCGTTGTGGTTTTGAGAAGTGTTCTAACCTCCCGAAAGTATGGCCAAGTTAAGGTGGGAAAAATAAGTTTGAAATTTTGGTGGAGAGTATTGCGAAGGTTCTGAGTCTCCCCAATGATGGCAATATCTACTTTAAGAGGTCCTTACGGACATAATTGGTGGCCTTTTTGGATAAAATAAAAGAGAAAATTTTCATCTAAAAATCGGGTTATGAATGAACCTCACCGAAGGAGCCCAGGGGATCGTGTGGCAAAGTAGTTTATGAGGTACATTACATTAGACGGAAGATACAAGCTGGTTTACGGGCCCCAACTATTCATTATAGCTCACTTTCGTAATTGTGGTAAGGTGAACTTAGTAAAATTTCTTTACCAGTATCTGGTTTTATCAATTAAAAAATCTCAAGCAGATGAAGGTAATTTACTTCATCAAGGTCTAATCTATCTACTTTTAAATCATGCTACAGATAATCATGCCCTAAATGTTTTCCCACTATCGTTGGCTCAGATCGCCGCCACCCCCTCCTTTTCCTCCTCCCCACCCCACCTCTCATTTATGTCATCACCAATCCGACACTATGATAATTCTCCACTGGGAACTCCTCATGCTATGATTATTTACTAATGCATAGCTTTTAGTTTGGTGGATGTAATCTGGAAACACAATAATAGACATAACACAAGAATACCATAGACTATGATACAAAGAAATGATGAAAAATCTGAAATATAAGTGTAAATTATATTATCAACATGAAATTGTTACAATCTCACCCATGAGGTACTTCAAGTGTTACCAACTCCACTTTCCTTCCAATAACTATGGGAGAAAATTCACAATTACACCTCTTAATGGCTTCTTTAATACACCTTCTAAATGATGGCTTCCTTCACACACTTACTCATACAAGATTTCTCATTACTTCCTTCTATGCTAAATGAGGGGGGTGGCCTCTCTATTTATATAACTTCCAGGCTTATCCACCTTATCTCGAAGATAGGATGATAAATCTACTCCGACGAATCATATTCCATACCTTAACTCTTATCTTTACATATAAGCTTATCTTTTAAGATAAGATAAACCTTATCATTTCACATGGGTTCTACATTTTTAGTTTTAAGAATAAAATACACAAAATATTTATGACCTCACTTCTTGTCCTTATTACCAATATAATATTTCTAATTCCTAATCATATAGACCCTACTTCTCTATTTACCCTAACTTTGACATTTTAACATTACTTGAACCACTTATGAAAAATATTTACTTTTTACCACAACATTCCTATTGTACATTTGACTATTACCGTACTCTACATTATTGGTGACGCGTCGCACGGAAGTGTCATTATCTTCTATCGATGCTACTACTAATTATACTTAACATCTTATTCCTAATACATACATTAATGAAATAGAAATTACGGAGGAAAATTTTAGTGTCGACATCTTCCCCCTTCCTAGCTTCTACTCCGTCCTCGGAGTAGACTATTCTGGTGCTTGGAAAATCTTTAACTTGTCATGGTTGACCCATTTCATAATGGGAGTGCCATCCAATTCCTCCAGTCGATATGTACCATTTTCATGCATAGCTACTATTTTGTAGGGCCCCATCCATTTGGGAAGAAATTTTCTGTCTTCTTTTTTTTGTATCTGGAATCATATACTAGAACCAAGTCATTCACATGAAATGGAGACCAATGGATCTTTTGATCAAAGTATTCCTTCTGCTTCATTTTCTTCTTATAGCTTGTATCCTTCGCTATTTCCCTCATTTCCTCTAGCAAATGAAGATGTACCAACCTTTCTTTTACTGAATCACTTTCATCCATCCTTTCATTTTTCATAACTCTCATAGTGGGAATATCAAACTCAATAGGAAGAACTGGATCAATGCCATAAGCCAACTAAAATGGGGAGTATCTTGTTGCTGACTTTGATGTTGCCCTATATGCCCACAATGCTTTGCATGAATCCTTTTATCCCACTTATGTACCTGCAAGGCTACATCTTTTGCTAGAATTTGACACAACACAAAATTTGTTTGCTCCACCTGTCCATTTATGTTTGGCTTGTATATTGTTGCCTTCCCGTGCTTAATAAAAACTTGTTGAATAGGGCTTCTACCACCTCATTAATGAAGTGGATTCTTTGATCTGTTACAATTTCTAATGGACAACCAAATCTGGTGACAATGCGTTCATATATGAACCTTGCCACTTCATCCATGGAAGCTGTTTTCAATGGCCTAGCTTCAACCCACTTAGTTAAATAATCTATGGAAACTACAATATACTTATTTTGGCATGGGGTAGTTAGAAGTGGACCTAAAATATATATTCCCCACTTTTCAAAGGGACCAAGTGGAAGAATAGGGCATAATGAAGTTGATGAAGTCTTACGGTTACCATGTGTTTGAAAAATATCACATGTCTTACAATAATTATAACAATATCTAAAAAGAGTGGGCCAGTGATAACTTTCATCCAAGATCCTTCTTGCTATAAGTTGTCCAAAGAAGTGTCCTCCACATGTACCATTGTGGAATTCTTCTATTAGCTCCTTCCCTTGATCACGTCCAACTGCCTCTTGTATTGTCCATCAGGTCCTATTCGAAATAATACTCCATACAAAATAGAATATGGATGACTGGCTTGAGTAATCTTCCTCTTAGTCTTTACATTGGCACCATCAGGAAACTTGAATTCATTTAGATAATTCCAAATATATATGTATTCACTAGGGATTGTGTCAAGGGATAACAATGCTACATCTGGGAAATCATCATCATCACAAGATGAACCTAAACCATCATAGGCTCGAGAGAGTGCATCTGCATTAACATGCTTCTTTCCTAGCCTATCTATAATATCAAATTCAAATTCTTGTAGCAAAATTATCCATCTTTCTATCCTCCCTAATGGGTTAGGCTTATTTACAATATATTTTAGAGCCTGATGATTTATTACAACTATAAATTTCTTCCCTAGAAAGTAATTTCTAAACTTCTTTATAGAAAAAATGATAGCTAGAGCCTCTTTTTCTATTACAATATAATTTACCTCAACACTGCTCATTTGTCTGCTCCCAAAGTAAACTGGATGATCATTCCCATTTTCATCATTTTGACTCGAGTACTTCCTAGTGCTGCATATGAAGGCATCAAGTATACACAATGAATGGCTTACTCCATCTGGATTCTTTAAAATAGGTGAAGACACCAAAGCTTCCTTCAAATGTTTAAAATCTTCATGCGCCTTCTTTCCTGGTTCATAAGTAACATCCTTCTTCAAGAATTAGGTTAGTGGCTATGTAATCTTTGAGAAATTCTTGATGAACCTTCTATAGTAACCCACATGGCCTAAAAATGATCTCAACTTACTTTATTCATAGGAAATGGTAACTCTTTGATTTTTGAAACTTTATCAAGATTAGTACCAATACCATCTCTGGATACAACATGCCCTAACAAAACGCCTTTAGAACATCCAAAAACACACTTTATAGGGTTTAGTGAGGCTTGTGCTTCATCTTACCTTTGAAATTATATCTCCATCTGGTGCAAGTGGTCCATTTTGCTCCCATAGATGTAAAAATCATCCAGAAATACTCTGATGAAGTTCCAAATGTAGGGCTCAAACACCCTATTCATCAAACACTGGAACATTGTCAGAGCATTACACAACCCAAAAGGCAAAACTCTATAAGAAAACATTCCCAAGGAGTGGTGAACGTGGTCTTCAGCAGATCTTTCTCTGCTATAAAAACTTGGTTGTATCCACTATATCCATTAGCAAAACTATAGCACTCCTGGCCAACTACTTCATCCAATATCTGATCTAAGAATGGAAGAGGGTAACTATCATTCTTTGTTGCCTTGTTGAGCTTCCTATAATCAACACAAATGCGTAGCTTCCCATTCTTTTTTATTGAGATCACAATGGGAGAAACCCATTCTGAATTCTCCACAAAGAAATATGAATCCTTTATTAACCAACTTATCTATTTCTTCTTTTACAGTCTTGGAAAAATTAGGATTCATTATATATGGCATTTGCTTTGTGGGCTTAGCACCATCTACCAAATCAATAGAATGTTCTACCCAAATTACTTGACGGAGTTTCTTGTAATCAAAAGTGAATAGGCGAATGTACCTTTGATAGAGCTGGAGGTAGGATTCCTTCTCACTCTCCATCACATCATCACCAATATTGATTTGTTGGAGACAATCATCAATTTCTTCTTCAGATAATTTTATGGGTTCATGATTCGGTGTGACTGGAAGGATATCCATGACCAAAACATCAAACTCACTTTCTTCATCTTTTGTGTCCACTTCATTGGTACTAGAGTAATCAGAGGATGTTCAATCATCAGTTTCATCACTTGAATCCACAGGTTCTACCTTATGATGCCGAGGGATCATGTTTATCTTCACCCTCTCTTTACCACGTCCAAGTGTCATGAAGCCTTCATTCCAGTAGTTTATTGCATGAACTCTCCTTAGCCATGGCCTTCCTAAAAACATTGGGTACGTAATAGTACCATTTTTCATCACCTAAAAGTCTACCACACATACAACACCCATAACAGATATTGCCACATTTGAAACAACACCTTCTGGTTTAGTTTTTCCCTTAATGTTTAATGAGATCAATTTTTAAACCCAACATATTCATTATAGACTCGGTCATTACTTTAACTGTAACACCTCTATCAACTAAGACATCATGAATTGAAATACCATTACATAATACCTCAGCTTATGGAGCGTAGGGATCCGCCTACTCCTCCAAAATAGGGACCTCGACCTCCTTCCTTCGTTGAGCATTGAGTCCACTTCGCAGATCTCACCTCTTCTCGAAGACATAGCCGAGAGTTGACCATATGTAGTATTTACGAGCCTTTTGGGCAGATCTTCTAAGATGGAGTATGGTCCTTGTCCCTGTGAAATCGAAAAATCCTGCACACCCAACTTTCTTCTCCTATGTTTCTTACTAGTTTCTCCTTTCATCTTCTTAAAACCATTTCCATCTTAGTTATCTTTTTCTTTTTTTCTTTTTGTTACAAACACATCATCTTCATTGTTTATGCTCCTATCTACTACATCGAAAAGAATTCACAGTGCTTTTCCTTTATCATTATCTCTTGTACCAAATGTAGAAGCTCTATCTAGACAATTATACTTATAATGACCCTTTTTATGACAACCATAACATACAACTTCAGAAATATTTCTTTTTGGACCTCTATCTCCTCCCTGAGAACTAAATTATTTTCCTTGAAGAAGATTAATAGTTAACTGGCCCATCTTCCTGAGTAGATCTTCATACTCAGTAGATGTACTAGGAGAAATATTTGTGCTCACCGAGAGTGGTTGTGGATTCTAGACCAAAGGTGTTGGTGTAGGCTCTACCTTAGCAACAATTTCTTTGGGCTCTTCTTCCATGCTTTCTTCTTGCCTTCTTGCAATCTCCTTTGCTTGTTCGAGGGTCATTGGGCGGTCATACTTCACTCATTGTCTGATCTCTAGCTTCATCCCAAGAATGAAGTGCTTACAGAGGAGATTATCCACACCATTCATCAACCCATCCGCTAATCCTTCTTTCGGATCTGGGCATCAAGCTTCCTCCTTAGCTCTAGAACACGAGCATGATAATCCTTTATCTTCTCCTTCTCTCCTTGGGATAGCTTTGTGATATTGATCATGAGATCTACATATTTATGTTGTTCACCAAATTCTTCAAGAAAACTTTCAGTTAATAAATCCCATGAGTTTTTCACTTTATCACCTAGTGTTTTAAACCACCTAAGGGTTGAACCATCCAAAAAGGTAGGAAAAAATTCAGTCCATTGTTCCCTTGTTATGAAGCCATTACAAATGCAAGATCATTTAAACTCTTGAATGAAAGAGGAAACATCTTCATTAGATTGGGATAAAAAATATGAATCTTCCCCATTTTTAAAAGTAACCACAGTGAAATACCAACCCACAAACAAATCAACAAGACTTACGTGTAAAAATAATTGGAATCACTATAATAAAAGTGACTTTACACATTTTACAAACACTATTCACAAAATAGAAATGACCACGGTAAACTATGGTAAAACTTGACTTATTGCAATAAAAACTAAATTTACTGTGGTAAACACTATTCATGGTAAAAAGTGACTTTACCATGGTAACTACTATGCATAGTAAAAACAAGGTTACCCTCCAAATGATTTCTGACTAAGTGAGAATATCTCTCAAAAAATCCACCAACGAGGAATGGTCCCAAAGAATGGAACCAAAATGTCATCACCAATCTGACATTATGATAATTCTCCACCAGAACTCCTCGTGCTATGATTATTTACTAATGCACAAATTTTAGTTTGGTGGATGTAATATGGAAACACAACAACAAACATAACACAAGAATACCATAGACTATGATACAAAGAAATTATGACAAATCTGAAATATAAGTGTAAATTATATTATCAACATGAAATTATTACAATCTCACCCATGAGGTACTTCAAGTGTTACCAACTCCACTTTATTTCCAATAACTATGGGAGAAACTTCACAATTACACCTCTTAATGGCTTCTTTAACACACCTTTTAAATGATGGCTTCCTTCACACACTTACTCAGACAAGATTTCTCACTACTTCCTTCTATGCTAAATGAGGGGGGTGGCCTCTCTATTTATAGAACTTCCAGGCTTATCCACCTTATCTCTAAGATAGGATAAGAAATCTACTCTAACGAATCATATTCCATACCTTAACTCTTATCTTTACATGTAAGCTTATCTTTTAAGATAAGATAAACCTTATCATTTCACATGGATTCCACATTTTTAGTTTTATAAATAAAATACATAAAATATTTATGACCTCACTCCTTGTCCTTATTACCAATATAATATTTCTAATTCCTAATCATGTAGACCCTACTTCTCTACTTACCCTAACTTTGACATTTTAACATTACCGAACCACTTACGAAAAATATTTACTTTTTACCACAACATTCCTATTATACTTTTGACTATTACCGTACTATACATTATTGGTGGCATCGTACTTGCAGCGCCGTTATCTTCTATCGGACACTACTACTAATTATACTTAACAACATCCTATTCCTAATACATACATTAATGAAATAGAAATTATGAAGGAAAATTTTAGTGTTGACATTTCCTCCATCACCACATGAATCCCCCACCTTCATCGAAATATTCACAAAAGGTAGTTATTAATGGTCACCAATGCATTGTTTCTTCACCCCATGCCTACTCTCTCCTACGTCGACCTCCTCTTCCCGATGATAGCTTCCCCTCCCTCTCGTCTTCCCCCTCTCCCGACTTTGTGGGTGCTTTAGGTTCTATGGAAAATGATACAATCCCCGAGATTCTTCTCGCTACTTACCAATCCTACCCGAATCCCCGATTCCTTTTGGTTAAACGTGAAAAAATGAATGTCTCTGCTTTGAAGATGAGGAGGATTATGGTTTTGAAGCCAAAGAGGATGCTAAAGATGGTGAATATTTTAGTGAGGAGGATGTGGTAGAGGATGTTCGAGGATGTTTCCGAGGAGGACCCTACCGATGATTTTTCCGAGGATGTTGCTTAGGATGCAGACCAATCTGGATCTTGATGTGGAACCCTGTGCTAATGTGGACAAATGTGCTAAAATTACCGTGGAGCTGATTCATGGATTTTTGGTAACATCAGCAATTTTTAATTGTCACTAAGAAATGGAAAGACTATACGATGAAACTTGATGCCTCGATCTCCAAAATGGATGCAAGGAAATGTTAAATGTTGTTGAAACTCTTGTAGGAAAAATTATGGATTCTATTGTTATGAAAGTTGTTAATGATCTTAACAATATTATACCTATGTAGCCCAAGGTGTGGGTATTTTTGAACTTTTTGGATTATGGTTTATTTTTTATCGTTAGACTAGCTACTCTTATGTTTTATCTAGTTTATATGGCCACTCGAGGCCTTTTGATAACCTAGATGTGGGTCCAATCAAAACCCTCACTTTTTACCATAATCCAAAAAAATATGAAATGAAGGTAATGAAGAAGGTGAATATAATGTCCCCATTTTTAAGACCCTTAGCCTATACGTCCTCGTGGGCTTTACCCATGGATGTGCAAGGGAACATTTCTATTAAATAATTAAATATTATCGTCAAATTTGCAATAATTATTTAATTTAATTCCCAAAATATAAAAATTAAATGGGGAATTAATTAAATAAATATTTTAGGTGGCTTTTATTGTTAAAATCACCCTTTGAAAAGGGGACGCCACACGTTTCGAGGAAAACAAATTGCATTTATTTAATACTTTCCTCTCTAGGGTTTTCAAATTTTGTGCCTCCTTTTGCTTATAAAAGGAGTGCTATGATCATTATTATTATTATGTTATGATGATATTTATTTTATGCTCCATGCTTGGAGTTGGGATGTATGCCCATTGATGCTTTCACTCTCTCTTTTGCGTGGGAGGTTGTTTTGAGCTGGTTATGAGAATCAAGGGTAAGTGCACCAAGTTGATGGACAAATATAGGGTCATCCGTGGACGTCATATTGCAAAAATAGTGAAATCTCAACTTGTAGGGATTATTAGCTATACATGCACTCTAAATTAGAAAAAATTATATAAATATGAATCGTAGCATTCGAATCTAGTTTCTAAAATACTAATTTTTGTAAAAACGGACAAGTTTAGCTATATTAAACACTTAAAATTATATGACTTAGTTTTTTTTTTTTTTTTCGAAAACTTATAAGATTGTAGTCCGTTTGCCCGCATTTTGGATGACCAAATCTTGTTATTTTTTTTTCCTTTGGTGAAACATTAGATGTAGTTGTCTATCTTGGGATGGATTTTATTTTGTATTTTTTTTAGCAATATTTTTTTTTATGATTTTTTCCGTGAAAGTGGTCTGAAAATATTTAGAAAATGGAGCGCTTTCCGTTTGCCCGCCATAACTATATCAAAAAATATCGAAATCATTTTTTTTTTTTTTTAAGGTGTATAGAATTTGTCCACGCTTGGGATGGTATAATTTTTATCATATTTTGATAAGCGAAACAAAAGTTACAGTCTTAAACGTAGACATGAACATTCACGGGAAAAAATGTCTTAAGGACCTATTGTTAGTAATAAATTATAAAATGATATTTATCTTATTCTATTCACTTTAAAAACAATATTTTTACAAAGCTAAGAGTCTACCCTACGTGATGGCACCATTTTTGTGAAATGTTTTCAGTTTTTTAGCATGGTTCAAGTCTTTGGAAGAGCAGATTTGAGGTTTTTTGACCTTTTGCACTTCATAATGACCTTCCATAGCTTTGGTTGGGGAAAAACAAAGATTTTCCGAGGCTAAGGTTCGGCAAATAGCTCCGCGATCGCGGTTTTTTGTAAAAATACCGCGCGGTTTATAAAGCGCGCTCGCGGTTTATAAAGCGCTCGCGCTTTATAAATCATATTTACACACATCCCAATGTCCGAATTACCATGTGATTTTTACTCTCGACCTTCTTACCGCATTTAATTACTTGTGAAATTGCTTTTTTCGTGCACGTTTTTTTATCACCGAAAGCAAAAACATCATGGGAGACAAAAAACGAAGTCAAAAAAGGAAGTCATTAAGTAAAAAAACACCAAACGAATTAGAGGCCAACAAAATTGAAAATGCTGAGCGAATGCGGAAACTTCATGAATCTAGAAGAGGTTCATCTTCAATCCCAACTACTGTAAGCAATGAAGAACTAGGTAATGTTTCTACTGTCAATGTTGAAGTTGAATTAAATACTCGTGATGAAGAAGTTTTTACTGTCAATGTTGAAGAAGAATTAAATACTCATGATGTAGCAAATGTTGAAATTGAAGGAGACAATGAAAATGTGAATAAGGAAATTCATGTTGAAACTATAGACAAGCAAAATTTGACAAAAACACCTCCTAGGATTTTACATAAGAAACCTAATTTTTTGATTGAAATTGATGAAAACATTTTGAAACCAATGTCTGACAAACTTTCTGAACGACAAATCAGAAGAAAAGCCACTGAAATTTGGGATAATCATTTTGAAATTTTAAATGATTCCCAAAGATGTCAGTTGTTGGTTAGTTTGATGAAATTGATTAAAATGAGACCTACATTAAACACCTTAGGATTGACAACATCTAACATACGTGGTCAAACCTCTACAATTGTTGAAAACCTTCATGATGCATATCACACTGTTGGTGTCAAGAGATGCACTAGGGATAGTAATATTGTGCGTCGTGTACTTGCTACTAGTGTTGTAAGTGAATCAATAAAAAAAACGTTTGATTACGCAAACAAGTCGAATGTTGCAAGTTAATCGAAAACTCTAATGAAAGCAATTGAAAGACGTAATATCCTTCAATCACTCAATAATGTCGATTTTTAGGTATTTTCTGCTAGAGCACCGTAAGGACAAAAATAATTCTGATGCTATAAGAGAAGTTGTTATTAAATTTTGGCATGATAACACTAGAGTTTCACCTAATACAAGAGATGTTATAAAACGGAGAGTTGGTTCTACTAATCGTGAACCACATCCAAAGCATTTCTTAGATATGACTCAAACTCAATTTTTTCGTAAGTTTGAACAAGAGAATCTGGAAATTAAAATTAGTCAACGTTTTTTTGAAATGTTGAAACCATTCTATGTGAAAATAAACCATGCTCGCACCACTTGTTGTTGTAGGCAACATGTTGAATTTGCGATGCATTATGCTAAATTTTTACGTATTCGTTCTATTTTTCATTTTGAAACTATGTTATCGAATGTGGTGTTCAAGTTTCACCAATATCTTTTAGGGATTTCATTCTACTATATTTTGTGAAAAAGAAGTTGGACAATTTTTTTATAGTCAGGATTGTTTAGATGGAAGTTGTAGTACATGCGGCGGATTACCTAAATTGGAAAGTTGCATCCATGAACAAATTGAAGGTACAATAGGACATAATTTAGTTGAATTTGATAAATATAAATTAGTTACATACCAGTTGAAAGATGGAAAAGAGTCGAAACGGTGTGAGCTAGTTACAGAACAAATGCCCATTTTTCAATTTATGACAAAATTTAAGGATGAAATTGTTTATGAGTATGCGAGGCATACACATAGAGCTCGATGGTTGGATGAACAATTCAAGCTATGCAAAGACACATTTCCTATTGGTACTATTGTTTCAATGGTCGATTTTGCAGAGAATTACACATTGCAACCACAAATGGAGGTTCAATCGCAATATTACAACTCAGTACAAGTTGCCATTTTTGTGCATATAGCATTTCTACATTCTCCTGACAGTACAGAGAATGATTGAAAATTTTTAAGAGAGTACCACTTTTATATCAGTGATGATCGTACTCATTCTACTGAATTTGTGCAAGGGTGTTTCCAGTTATTTTATGGAAACTTGTGTGATAGGGACATCCACTTCAAACAACATTATATATGGTTAGATAATTGCACGTCTCAGTTTAAGAATGCACGAATGTTTTATTGGATGAGCAAAATGCATGTCAAGATGGGTGTGCAACATATTTGGAGTTTCACTGAGGTTGGACATGGAAAAGGAGAGCATGACGGTGCAGGGGCATGTGTGAAAAGAGCTCTTGCAAGAGAAGAGTTGAAGTACAAAGATGGTGCTGAATTAAAAGATGCAAAGAGCATAGTGGAATGGTGTACTAACAACATGGCCCGAGGTTCTCAAGAAAATTCCACAGTTTGCAGATTTTTTGGGTTGATAGAGGAAAAACATATTGCTAACTACGAGGATTGTATGACACTCACTGGGTCCAGTGATATGCACTCATTTTGTAGCTCAGACGCTACTTCGTGGGCCGTATGGACAAGAAAGTTGACATGTTTTTGTGCATCTTGTATTGAATTTGTCACTGCTGAGTGTGATTCACAAGAATGGGTGGAAGGATGGATTTGTAGGCCTCTAACTCCGCTTCCTAGTTATCAACCTCCACAAGCATTACAACTTGTTTCTGCAGATGAAGTTACAACATCCAAGGACTTTGACGAAATTTCGATTTTGGTGCGACAAGGTATTTATCCAGTTATTTATTTAATTTTTGTATTGAGTTATGTCCATTGAAATTTTAATATGTAATTTAAATTTGAGTTTTTCAACCTTGGTTATTTTTTTGTAGGACATGTGTTTGTAGTAATTGCGACAGAAGACAATGAAGAAGGAACAAACTATTTCTTATGTTGTTGCATCGAGGAAAGAAAGAAGTTGACTTCTCCTATTATAGATGGCGAAGAGATTGAGTATCCTACAGGGTCAGTGGTAGTTACTGGAACTTGGCTTCGACGGTATCCATTAAAAAACTCCTCTGTTTGGGTGTTTGAAGACTTTGAGACACACAGGAAAATACTCTTATATTCACATCTAGTTCTAGCGACAAATATTCAGTTGTATAGATATCGAGGAAGACCTAATAACAAGATTCTTTGGAAGGTTCGAGAGTCAGATCATGAAGCAATCTTGTCTGCTATTCAGAGTAGATCCGATCCTGATGGTTCATTGGAATGAATTTACAATGCTCATGTCTGGTATATATTTAATTTCAAGTTTCAATTTATATAGCATATATATATATATATAATTTTTTTAGTTTAAAGATCTAGATTTAAGTTTGAATATATTTTATTTTAAATTTGTGTATTTTGTATGTCATGTATATAGATCTAGTATATGGTTTTGATTTGAAACTTAAATTTCTTTGACTAACAATTTTATGTTTAGGTTAGTGGTGCCAGAAAAGCTTCCACCTTCACGTGGTTGGTATCGTTAGTAGAGAATTTTAAATTCTCGAAGCTAAGAGAAGCTTGAACATTGTTTGAAAAATTTGTAAATTTTGAAAAGTCAAGTTTGTAAATTTTGAAAATATTGTAAATTTTGAAAAAGTTGTAAATTTTGAAAAAGTTGTAAATTTTGAAAACGACTCCTCTAGGTGCCACGGAGTCCGAGTAGTCACTCGTCGAATTTGAACGATATTTTGGTCTCAGGGCTCTTAAGGGACTAAGCCCGAAAGTAGCCTGAAAACGACTTTCGCGCACCGAAACACCACCTCCTCTAGCATTCACCTGGCCACCCGAACGTTCGGCGCAGGTGGTTCGGTGCCACGGCCCACCGTTTGCAAAATACAGCGTTTGACAACCTTACACTGGCTCCAACTGCACTATTTCGCGCGTTTGCAAACATTAGGACAGCGAGAGCACCGAAATGAGAAGGAAAAAAATGAGAGAGGCTATTGTAGAGGGTCCATATGCCGAGGTTTCGGATCAGACGAGGCCTCTCTAGGTGCCATGGAGTCCGAGTAGTCACTCGTCGAATTTGAACGATATTTTGGTCTCAGGGCTCTTAAGGGACTAAGCCCGAACGAAGTAGCCCGGAAGCAACGACCCTTTCGCGCACCGAAACACCACCTCCTCTAGCGTTCACCTGGCCACCCGGACGTGCCGGCGTAGGCGGTTCGGTGCCACGGCCCACCGTTTGCAAAATACAGCGTTTGACAACCTTACACTGGCTCCAACTGCACTATTTCGCGCGTTTGCAAACATTAGGACAGCGAGAGCACCGAAATGAGAAGGAAAAAAATGAGAGAGGCTATTGTAGAGGGTCCGTATGCCGAGGTGTCGGATCAGATGAGGCCTCTCTAGGTGCCACGGAGTCCGAGTAGTCACCCGTCGAATTTGAACGATATTTTGGTCTCAGGGCTCTTAAGGGACTAAGCCCGAACGAAGTAGCCCGGAAGCAACGACCCTTTCACGCACCGAAACACCACCTCCTCTAGTGTTCACCTAGCCCACCCGACATGCCGGCAGCAGGCGGTTCGGTGCCACGGCCCACCGTTTGCAAAATACAGCGTTTGACAACCTTACACTGGCTCCAACTACACTATTTCACGCGTTTGCAAACATTAGGACAACGAGAGCACCGAAATGAGAAGGAAAAAAATGAGAGAGGCTATTGTAGAGGGTCCGTATGCCGAGGTGTCGGATCAGACGAGGCCTCTCTAGGTGCCACGGAGTCCGAGTAGTCACTCGTCGAATTTGAATGATATTTTGGTCTCAGGGCTCTTAAGGGACTAAGCCCGAACGAAGTAGCCCGGAAGCAACGACCCTTTCGCGCACCAAAACACCACCTCCTCTAGCGTTCACCTAGCCACCCGGACGTGCCGGCGTAGGCGGTTTGGTGCCACGGCCCACCGTTTGCAAAATACAGCGTTTGACAACCTTACACTGGCTCCAACTACACTATTTCGCGCGTTTGTAAACATTAGGACAACGAGAGCACCGAAATGAGAAGGAAAAAAATGAGAGAGGCTATTGTAGAGGGTCCGTATGCCGAGGTGCCGATCAGACGAGGCCTCTCTAGGTGCCACGAGTTCGAGTAGTCACCCGTCGAATTTGAACGATATTTTGGTCTCAGGGCTCTTAAGGGACTACGCCCGAACGAAGTAGCCCGGAAGCAACGACCCTTTCGCGCACCGAAACACCACCTCCTCTAGTGTTCACCTACCCACCCGGACATGCCGGCGTAGGTGGTTTGGTGCCACGGCCCACCATTTGCAAAATACAGCGTTTGACAACCTTACACTGGCTCCAACTGCACTATTTTACGCGTTTGCAAACATTAGGACAGCGAGAGCACCAAATGAGAAGGAAAAAAAAATGAGAGAGGCTATTGTAGAGGGTTCATATGCAAGGTTCTCGGATTAGACGAGGCCTCTCTAGGTGGCACGGAGTCCGAGTAGTCACCGTTGAATTTGAACGATATTTTGGTCTCGGGGCTCTTAAGGGACTATGCACGAACGAAGTAGCCGGAAACAATGACCCTTTCGCACACCGAAAAACCACCTCCTCTAGCATTCACCTGCCCACTCGACATTTCGCGCGGTTTGGTGCCACGGCCCACCATTTGCAAAATACAGCGTTTGACAACCTTACACTAGCTCCAACTGCACTATTTCGCGCGTTTGCAAACATTAGGACAGCGAGAGCACCGAAATGAGAAGGAAAAAAATGAGAGAGGCTATTGTAGAGGGTCTGTATGCCGAGGTGTCGGATTAGACGAGGCCTCTCTAGGTGCCACGGAGTCCGAGTAGTCACTCGTCGAATTTGAACGATATTTTGGTCTCAGGGCTCTTAAGGGACTAAGCCCGAACGAAGTAGCCCGGAAGCAACGACCCTTTCGCGCACCGAAACACCACCTCCTCTAGCATTCACCTGCCCATCCGGATGTGCTTTGGCGTAGGCGGTTTTTTGCCACACCCACCGTTTGCAAAATACAATGTTTGACAACCTTACACTGGCTCCAACTGCACTATTTTACGCGTTTGCAAACATTAGGACAACGAGAGCACCGAAATGAGAAAGAAAAAAATGAGAGAGGCTATTGTAGAGGGCCCGTATGCCAAGGTTTTGGATCGACCATAGGCCTCTCTAGGTGCCATGGAGTCCGAGTAGTCACCTGTCGAATTTGAACGATATTTTGGTCTCAGGGCTCTTAAGGGACTACGCCCGAACGAAGTAGCCCGGAAGCAACGACCCTTTCGCGCACCGAAACACCGCCTCCTCTAGCGTTCACCTGCCACCCAGACGTGTCGGCGCAGGCGGTTCGGTGCCACGACCCACCGTTTGCAAAATACAGCGTTTCCTTATTTATTTAAATTAAATTACAATGACTTGGTTGTTATGTTATCTGTTGTTGTCATCTTGTCCTTGGTAGGATGATATACATCCAGGGCTATGAGTGTGATCTAGGATGTGGTTAGTTGTATTCAGATGTGTGTCTAGAGTATGACAAAAATTAGGTATGAGTATTTTTATCTAGTGGATATACGGTGCGAGATAGATCAAGAAGGCGCCTATGGTTGTTAAAACAATGCATAAATGAAGTGTATATCAAAATAAGTACAAAATTCTATATTTCCAAGTTCCCAAACCAAATTTTGGGTACTAAACATTTATATCTTAATGAATTCAACACTACATGACACTTTTACTATTGCACATGTGCACCAATTAAATTACAACCCTTTTGATCAGAATATTTTAGTGAATTTTATATATTAAAGATATCCTAAAAATTGACACAAATACACATTATATCCAGCATGGTGTTCTATATGGCATGGCATGGTGTTATATCCTAAGTAAATTGTTTCTCTCATATTTGTTTATCAGATCAAATTTATAGCCTTACATCAACACCACTTTTTTGTTAACATAGTAATATAATTGGTTTGAATTGAGCATCCAATATTATAAATAAGGTGTGGAAGTTATGGAATCAATATAATAATTCATATTTTTAGAAGTGACATGTAAACAAAATAAAAAACTAGAGAAAAATAATGAGAAAAATAAAAAGTAATCAACCTACAAAAAATATCCAACATGTAAAACTACAAATGATTGAAGAGAGGGAGAGAAGCAATATTTCTCACATTTAAAAAATATCCAACATGTAAAACTACACATTTATTGACTATGCTTAAAGCATCTTTCTCACTCCCAAATTCTAAGTCCGCCATTTCATTACTTTTTCTTCATGTAAATTGGTACCTCAAGAATCAATGCACGTTATACATAGCACATCTCTAGTTACTAATACTTAAGTTGGCTTGATATAGAGCTAACAATATTGTTTTAGTTTGAAAAATAAAAATTCAAAATGCCCATGGCACGAAATATACCACAAATAATAATCAGAAAGATACTAGAAAATATATAACTAGAAGTAATACACTAAATCCACCGAACAGAGATCAAAACCCACTTTCTCAGAGTTAGCAATAATACCAAAATAACCAAATTTATAGCCTTATTTAACCAACACACATGGATATATATATATATATATATATATATAATCAAATAAAGTGTGCTCCAGACGCGCACGTCTCTGAAAATATATATGTACATGTATAAGTTCATAATGTATGTATACATCTCGAACTAAGCACGTGTCATAATGTACATATGGGACCACATGCGGTCGCAAAAGGCTAGATATATATACAATGGACTGTGAATAGATGTACTCATGACCACATATATGTGGCATCCAAGTGGACTATAAATCTACTCATGAAACATCTTCCCTCTCTTCGCCCTGCTAGAAGTAGCACGTCCACGACCTGGGGATGTAGTGGAGGGAGATGCCACTACGGATTTCATCCGTGTGGTCCTAGGTGTCTCCAAGCATGCCTGCAACCTAACCTGCACATTCATAAACAACAAGTTTTTAACACCCAAAATTTTAAAATACCTTCAAAATTTAGAAACTTGTACAATTTAGTTAAAATGCATGTGCAATCTTACCGCAATGTCATGATCCCTATCGATTTGTTGTTGACGCGTCGCAGGGACAACAATAGACTCACGAGGGGTAAGCTACATACAAATAATTAATTTTCAAATTAAATATTTCACACATATATATACCTACAAAATTTGATATTGTAGATTTAAGTTTAATAAGAAATAATGAACCTCCAAAATTTAACAAATTTAAAAAATTGTGTACCTCGGTTAGTGGATTTGCAGATGCTATGGCAGTATCTACAGCAGCCTCCACAGTCTGCATATGTGGAGGAGTCTCTGTAGCAGTCATAAGCTATACAAAAAACATGTACAAATCAATTTATTAAAATCTACTTAAGAGCTATACAAAAAACATGTACAAATCAATATTTAGTTACTCAAGAAAGAATAAAAATACATTATTAAATTTTATCTTCTATTTAGGCTAAATACATAGGATCTATAAATGTTAGCACGGAGGCCATCTATCTTCATAAGATTTTGACAAACTTTTGTATTTAATCTAGGTAACCCATAGTCATCTTCTATGACAATTAGAGCATCATTCAAATTTGAAGAACTTTTAAATCTAACATCACCAGACCAAACATATAGATCAGACGAAGAGTAGACTAGAGTTGTATATCCTTGGTGGGCAAGTGTGTTGCAAATATATAGATTATAATGCACTATTTATATGTATTTGTGTCCAAAGGTAGCTGAGTTTGAGTTTTGGTGCACGAGCCTAGAGGATCTTACTTGTGTGTTATCCCTTTGGAAATAAAGAACATAACCTCCTTCCACCTTGCTGGCTTAGAGATCTTTATTTCGGGTTTTTATGTCCACGGAATTGTCCACCAACTTCGTGCACTTACCCTGTCAAGCGGTTGGGAGTCTGACTACCCAGGGTGGTCTAGCATCAAACACACACATATTTTTCTCCTTTGGTTTTTTAATGCTTTGATGAAGGGTTTTGTAAGTTATTAGGGTTTCTACTTTACTGTTGATCATTACAGGTCATCTCGATGTTGTGTGAAAAAGAGCAACACAATGATCACACAATTTCTAAACAAGCAAAGCACTAGAAAGTTGAGAGCTCAACTACCTTATGATCTAAGACTGTAAATTCCTTGTATTAGACTGTACAACTACTACATAGACCATACATATCATGTATGGTCTTGAACCTACATGTTTTCCAGTTCTATAATCTTCTTTGTAGAATCTAAAGTCTTATCTTCTCCTGCTCCGCTACCTGTCACATCTAGCTCATCCCAGAATCTTCCTAAACAAGCTAAGTTTCTCTCCCCTCTTGTATATTGATAAAGTTATTGTTTATCACTTAGTCCATTTCAAGTTGGAATGAATTATTTTTGTCATGCTTAATTGATGTTGGAAGTTAATTAGATAATAATTGTCTACCTGTTTATAATCCTTGTACCTTTTTCAGTAGAAATTTTAAATAAGGGTATAAATATGACCAATACATTATAGCTCCTCAAACCCATTATGAGGTGTGGCATAATATATAATAGAATACAAGCCCTTGATTCATCCCTCACACATGGAAACATGCACAAATTTAGCTCATGTTTGATCTATGGGAAGAAACATGGATAACTTCAAACTGGTAGTTTGTTGTTGTTATGGGTACTCTTAAGGAATCAAATGGTCCAATGTTTCTTCTTAATTTTATTAGAGTGAGAATAGAGGATCCTTGAATTTTCCAAGGTCACCCTACTAGGTTTTAGTGAATGAATATTTATATATGACCAATCGTTAGATTTCTTACTCAACAAACCTAAAAGTACTACCTAGGTTGACTAAGCCAAGTAACCCTTTTGAAAAAGTTAATATTAGAAGTGTATGGGATAGGTTCGTAGGGGGTGGATAGGTTGGAGTTTAACTTATCCTAAACCTACAAACATGTCCATGATGTCTAATAAATTAGGTCTGAGACACATGGAGGATTATGCATATGTTCAATAACATGTGCAGTGATTTGTGAGGGGTTGGGATGGAGAATACTTGTTATCTAGTAGAAGCGAAGTGGATATAGAGTGAGACATTTCCTTAAGTTGTTCAAGTTATGTGTGAATGAGATATATATCATTATAGTTGTAACACACGTCATGTTTCCAAGTGTTGGGAATACATTTAGGTACTACAAATTACCCCCATTTCAATATAGTATTGATAAATGTTGGATTAATAGATAAGAAACAAGTAAATACAAACCTCACTTCTTGATCATACAATGATGTTGTAAATTCTTAAATCTCAGTACACCAATCCATATAAAACTTATAATCATATGGAAAGGACGCATAGATTTTTTTAGATAAAGGGTACAAGAGGATTTAATAACCTTTTTTACATTTCTTCATCACTCTTATCATTCATTTTGATTACGAGTTGATCGCTTCCACCTTGTCAAGTATCTTTTCCTTCGTGACTCATGGTGTTACATATCTAGAGGTAGTTATTGAGAATCAAGATATAGTCTAGGTAAATAAGTAGATATGGGAAGATATCATTTTACATTGGATTGAGAAGTTCATCATGTACAAATAATATACCTATGACAGTGCAGTACGTGTCATTATTTTGGATGTTGGGAACATGTAGACCATGTGTATCCAGTTTAGTACTACAAACGAGACATAAGGGAATTTATCAACTGGCCCGAGAGGATCAAGAAGATCAAGAGGATTGGGTCAGTAACCACCTAGAAAAAATACTTATGAGATTTCTATTTCTGGATCTAGAGGATAGGGTCCACATCCATAATAATCACTTAATAATCCTCTTCACCTAAAGTAAGCACCTCAAGTCTATTATGACATGTATCTCCAATTACAAAAATTTTAGAGGTATTGAAAATGCAGCAGAGCATGTGTACAAGTGTGAGATACTATGGTATTCTAAGCAAATTACAACTTTATATATGGTAGCTGTTGTATGTATTTTATATACGTTGAGTATAAGAAAGTGAAACTCATGTACACAGAGGTCCAAGAATTAGAAACAAAGTGTTTAAAGAGATTTGTAACTAACCTGCGTAAAACTCATGCGAGGCATGCCAGTAGCTTCAGTTCCCTGAGCAGATGATGACCCGCCAGGCTCCTGTGTATAAAAGAGAAAAATATTAATACATGTACAACATACACGTGAAACAAATTATAATAATAATCTAGTGCAATTAAATGATTTATTAAAAATGTAAGTTTGTACAACTTGAAACTTACGTTTGAAACACGCCCAACCGCAGTAGCTAGCATGTCAACACCGGATGTTTCCTTCACCGGCTCTTGCTATTTAAAATAAAATAAAAAATTAGTTTTTTACATGTATGTACATGACGTACAATCATATATATATTAATATCTCAAACATGTGAATTAAACTATTGTACATATATATATTATTTAAATTTATTTAAAATTTACCTGTGAAAGACCAATATCAGTGGCTCCAGTTCCAAAAACATTCCCCAGCATCTCATCTATAGAAAAAAAATCCTGTGAACCAGCAAATGATGTCTCGCCTGCAGTGCATACGGCACCACATGATCCATAGTGGTGTGGTGCACTAGAACTGGCGCCTCCACCAACATCACCGGATGCAATCTGGGTGCTATGCTGGGTGAGAGTGTCAGTGAGCTCCCTCAATGCATGCAATGTATCAATCTCCACAACCTCCTTCACTGTAGGAGGGATAACTGAAGGCAGTGGGGGTTTTGGGGCATGGGGGATCCTAGGCTGACCTACGCGTGCACCAGGTCTGCTCTGTGCAGAGCCACCTCCTCGACCAAAAAAGTCTGAAAAGTCAAAATAATTCGGGACCTCATTGAGCACAAACTCACAATATAATTTCTTCAAAAAATAAAGAGGAACCTCATTGTTGTTGCATGGTGGATAATCAAAAACCATCCACCATCAGTCCCAAAAATTGTTTTTGATTCTATCATCATGGCACCAATGGATTGGGAACCGTTTGCAAGTAACTGCAGGGGGGGCATTGGTTCTAGGGTCAGTAAATAATACAAAAATGAGGTCTTTTCCAATTTTTTTGTCTTTGACGGCCGCATGAGATAGTTTATCCGCATACCACCGCCTACTGATCACTTCTAAAGGTGTTCCATCTATGTATTTGGTTGGTTGCAGACTCGACTTTGCCAATCAATGTTTGCAATGTATTGGCTAAAGTCATGCGGGATGGATTTGTAGCAGGATTTTGTCTTATAGTTTGAATTAGGTTCTCAATGAAAATTTTATTTTCTTGGATTCTTCCAATGATATTATCTTGCGTTCCTGTTGGCTCAGTGGGGACAGAAGGAGCCACAGGGGCGGATCTATGTTTGGAGGAGGGTTTTGAGGAATGTTCGGAGGGTTTTGAGGAATGTTCGGTGGGTTTTGAGGAATGTTTTGACGGTTTGCATGAGCCCGAGCTTTCCGACCAACTGATAAAACAATAAAAATGTATACATAAACAAACAATTCACAAAACCCATGAAAATGCCAAAAAAAACCTAAAATGCAAAAAAACAACCTAAAATGCAAAAAAATGATTACAATCGGGGACTTACCTCCTCGTCTTGGCGGCATGGTTGAATCTATCGCTATCCAGAAGTCCGATGAGCAATTTTGAGATAGTATTGAAAGTGCGAGTGAAAAACGTTTAGGAAAAGTCACGGTTCGAAATGAAAATTAGGAAAATAACGAGTCGCGGGACTGTTAAATTTTGTCTCAGAGTTCCGCGATCGCGGAACTAGGTTCGGTAATTACCGAACCTAGAATTCAATAACCGCGATCGCGGTTTTAGGACCGCGCTCGCGGTTTTAAAACCGCGATCGCGGTACCTTTATTTCAGGTTTTTATGTCCACGGAATTGTCCACCAACTTCGTGCACTTACCCTCAATTAAAGTGATTATTTGTCAGATCCATGTTTTTGGCTTTAGCAAGTATTTGATTAACTTTGCAAGTGGAAATCTGCCCTTTTACTGTAGCGATGTCACTGTAGCAGCTAGGTTTTTGTTCCTTACATATCGATTTGGATGATATAATATTCCTTGTGATATTGGTTTATAACTCCCAGCCCTAGCGAACTTCTTATGGTGTTTGTGGACTGTTTTTAGAGTGGTAAATGATCAGATTTTTGTATGCTTATGTGTCATAATTGCAGCTACAGCCTGGGCATGTTTGGTGACTGTTTTGGGACATTTTTAGAAGCAAATCAATTGGTATTCACAGTCTTATTTGCTCAGCTGACTTCTGTGCTTAGTAACTTAAGTTTTTTGCATGTTTTGGACCTTTGAAAATTGCGATCTGAGTGTGTTATTATGCAGCGACTCCTTGAGGGCATTTGTTAAATGTTTGTGGTGTGTTTTGGGCCACCTGTGATCAGCGGCTTTAGTGGGATTGAATATAGCTGTTATAACTCAGTTTTGCTACTTTATTTGGATGAATAAAGTCTGCCATTTCACCTCTAAAACAACGACTATATTAGGAAGGATATTTAATGTTTATTGCATGTGTAGAGCTCTCTTTTGATCAGCGATTTATACTCCATTGATTCTGAGTATGGCGACTTGGATTTCAGTGGTGTTTGGGGTCTCTTTTCAGCAGCGAACAGTAGGAGTGAATTAATCTGAGTTTGGGGTGAATGAGCAATTCCTAGAACAACGATTGATGTGACTATTAACCCTAAGTATGATGGTTTGACTATTGCATGGTATTTGATGGTCTTATATTATTTTATGATATATATATATATATATATATATATATATATATATATATATATATTATATCATATCATATATATTCAAATGACGATGTTAGGAGTTTAAAATATGGATCTGTACTCTTGAATGGATATGCATGGTGAGAACTCGTATGCGAGACTTTTTGAGAGTATTTGAGAATATTCATTAAAACTATGTTATTACTTATTTGATGTGAATTACTAGTTCAGCTAAGGAATATTGGTGTGAGCTACTTGATAGTGGCCATTAAACCCATATCATTGGGTTTATTGAGCCATCTATTTGATTGGTTCTAGTAGTTTTGATTGAGTATTGCTATTTCCAGCTGGTTGGTGCTTTGAAGGGTTGTTGATTTGCATATTTTCTATTGATCCCGGAAGTGGGATATTATAGTGGTATCAGAGCTTCCTTCCTCTATTCGTGTGGGTCATTTGTGAATGCAGGATTTGTATTTTCATATTTGTATGAAGAGATAAGAGGTCAAGTAGAACCATGGAGTTAATTAGTGAAGGTGGTTAGAAAGAGAGGATCATCAGGGTTGGGAAGAAGCTTAAACATCCACATCATTCTAAGGATGCCTTGCTTAAGGACTTGGAGGAAATAGAAAATTGTTTGGCCATGGTCAAACAATCAGATAAGTATATGATTCATCCATTGATGTTTCAGTTGATTAAGCCTAGGATCTTTTGGCATGAAGATGTGAGAGTGAAAATTATGGTTGTTACTTGCATTGCTGAAGTCACAAGGGTCACAGCCCCTAATCTACCCTACAGTGATGATATCATGAGAGACATATTTGAACACATGGTCGGAAGTTTTCAAGGCCTTTGGAACGTCACAAGCCCTTATTACAGCAAGAGGGTAAAAATTCTAGAAACTATGGCAAAGGTAAAGTCTTGTGTATTGATGTTAGATCTTGGTTGTAATGATCTCATCCTTCATATGTTCGAGGTATTCTTTGGGGTCATACAGGATAATCATTCAGAAAATGTAATGGTTGCAATACGAGTATCATGTCTATGGTGATAGATGAATATGATAATGTTCCTCAACATTTGTTGAATGTGCTTAAGGAAGAATTGAGACAGAGGCATCATGCATTTCTCACACCTTGGCAAAAGGTGTCATGAATCAAATCAAGGTGAAGACATATATGACAACTAAGTCTTCAGAAAATGAAATGGGAATGGATCCTCAAGGTATGAGTTCTTTGATGCATAATAATGAGCTTTTTGTATCTAATACTTGCATCAAATGTACGTAAAAATCGAGGCTAAGGTAATAGATTATTTAGAATCTAATTTGGCTAATGAGGATGAGGAAGTTGTTGATGAACATGGGAAGCTCGATAGTGCTTTGAAGAAAGATGTGTCTCATCTTGTTGGTTATCTTGTTTCTTCTCACCAATTGGAAAATAAATATTCAGCCATTCACTTTGGGGAGTTCAAGGCACAAGTGGTAATCATGAAGGCATTCTGAAATAAGGGAATTACATGGACCACATATTACATGGTAAGAAATTCACTTTCAGTTTTGGTACAACAGTTATATCTTGGTAAATTTCAACTCTTGTGGATTGTGCATGGTTCAAATTTCAATCATGATGAGGGTTTTTACCTAGGTAATGTCATCCCTCAAAGGTACAAAGTCATTCTTCACAGTATTGAGGTCTGTTTAGAGTCATTTCATGCACTTTATCTTGTTGTTATGAAATTTGTACATGATGGGCTGTCACTTGGACATTTGATTCTTGTGTTTTCAAAAGGAAATTTGGTAAAGGAAATGTGTGGGATGGATCTTGTTGACATTGCTTGCATGGCTACAAATTTTGGGGCTTCTACAAAGAGTTTGAAGGAGAAGAATGGCCATGGTATAAGGTCTTCACATGATCCATATTCTATGATTCTTATGGCAGCTAAGGAAGAAGAACAAGGGGCAACCAAGCATGGGAGAAGTAACCTTCTAAATGACTTGGTAAGTGATAAGGTAAAGCTCAATCATGTGTTGCCTGTCATTTTTCATGCAAATGAGATTGGGAGATGACATAAGGATACAAACATGGATTATATCATCATAAGGGGTATGTCATTTCTTCACATGAATGTTTTGATGTCTTGCACATTGGGATCAAATATTCTACTTTCCCTATACCATGATAATTTACAACTTCTAGCTTTTGAAGGAAGTATTGGGAGCATAGAGTTTATCTTGGAATATAAACAAGGGAGATGTCATCTTGATGGCCCGAGAAAAAAAAACAGGTTCACATTGAGTACTTGATAGAAAATGGCAAGAAAATTGAATATGTATTGTTAGAATTGTTTCCCATGCAAGAAGGGATTGTTGTATCCCATATTTTCAGTTTGATAGCTTTTAAAATTGTTTCCCAACACACGAGAATTGATATTGGGATGATGATATGGAAGATTAACACTGCCCCATCATTCGGTATCTAACATCGTCATGATCAGCCACTTAACTCCTTTTACAGTTCATATTTTTTATGTTCACATGATGATGTGGTTATGGGTGTTTGTTTGTAATTCATGCATGATTGATTGGGAAGGGATAAATCTGATTTTTGGTGAAGAATGGCATGACTACAACAGCATATGGGACTACATAGCAGATTATGGGGGCAGCCCATGTATGAAAGAAAGTTGGGCACCATCCAAGCCATGGAGATACCAAGAAGAAGCAAGGAGAGTGTTCTTCAACACTCATTTTTCTAACTGGTTTGTTTCATGTGCAGGTTTGAGGAATAAATTGCAGTAGTTTTCACTCCCCACTTTTAGGAGGATGAAGCAGCCAAAGATCTTACAAATGCTCCTCCACTTGAGTGGCATGGGAACTCGGTTCTTGGAGGACTACCATGGTGGTACCAGAGGCATGAGCTTGCTATTGCTTGAGGGCAAACAATCTTGGGAAGGGAGGACTGTAATGTCCCCATTTCTGAAGACCCTTAGCCTATACGTCCCATGGGCTTCGAGATGTGCAAGGGGAACATTTTTATTAAATAATTAAATATTATTGCCTAGAGCAATAATTATTTAATTATTTAATTATGAAGATTATTTAATTTAATTCCCAAAATATAAAAATTAAATGGGGAATTAATTAAATAAATATTTTAGGTGGCTTTTATTGTTAAAATCACCCTTTGAAAAGGGGACACCACACCTAGGGAAAACAAATTGCTTTTATTTAATACTTTCCCTCTCCTAGGGTTTTCAAATTTTGTGCCTCCTTGCTTATAAAACGAGTGCTAGGATCATTATTATTATTATGTTATGATGATATTTATTTTATGCTCCATGCTTGGAGTTGGGATGTATGCCCATTGATGCTTTCTCTCTCTCTTTCTCTCTTGCGTGGGAGGTTGTTTTGAGCTGGTTATTGAGAATCAATTGAAGTGATTATTTGCTAGATCCATGTTTTTGGCTTTAGCAAGTATTTGATTAACTTTGCAAGTGGAAATCTGCCCTTTTACTGTAGCGACGTCACTATAGCAGCTGGGTTTTTGTTCCTTGCATATTGATTTGGCTGATATAATATTCCTTGTGATATTGGTTTATAACTCCCAGCCCTAGCGAACTTCTTATGGTGTTTGTGGACTGTTTTTAGAGTGGTAAATGATCATATTTTTGTATGCTTATGCGTCATAATTGAAGCTATAGCTTGGGAATGTTTGGTGACTATTTTGGGAAATTTTTAGAAGCAAATCAATTGGTATTCACAGTCTTATTTTCTCAGCTGACTTCTGTGCTTAGTAACTTAAGTTTTTTGCATGTTTTGGACCTTTGAAAATTGTGATCTGAGTGTGTTATTATGCAGCGACTCCGTGAGGGCATTTGTTAAATGTTTGTGGTGTGTTTTGGGCCACCTGTGATTATCGGCTTTAGTGGGATTGAATATAGTTGTTATAACTGAGTTTTGCTACTTGATTTGGATGAATAAAGTCTCATTATTTCACCTCTAAAACAACGACTTTATTAGGAAGGATATTTAATGTTTATTGCATGTGTAGAGCTCTCTTTTGATCAGTGATTTATACTCCATTGATTTTGAGTATGGTGACTTGGATTTCAGTGGTGTTTGGGGTCTCTTTTTAGCAAGCAGTAGGAGTGAATTAATCTGAGTTTGGGGTGAATGAGCAATTCCTAGAACAGCGATTGATGTGACTATTAACCCTAAGTATGATGGTTTGACTATTGCATGGTATTTGATGGTCTTATATTATTTTATATATGATCTATATATAAAATATTAGATCATATCATATATATTCAGCGACTGATATTAGGAGTTTAAAATCTGGATCTGTACTCTTGAATGGATATGCATGGCTGAGAACTGTATGAAGGCTTTTTGAGAGTATTTGAGAATATTCATTACAGCTGTGTTATTACTTGTTTGATGTGGATTACTAGTTCAGCTGAGGAATATTGGTGTGAGCTGCTTGATAGTGGCCATTAAACCCCTATCATTGGGTTTATTGAGTCATCTATTTGATTGGTTCTAGTAGTTTTGATTGAGTATTGCTATTTCCAGCTGGTTGGTGCTTTGAAGGGTTATTGATTTGCATATTTTCTATTGATCCCGGAAGTGGGATATTATAATGAAGATGAAGAAGATGAGGTAAAAATCATTAAACCAAATACAGGAAAAGATAATGCCTCAAGGCGTAAGCTAGAAGTTAGAGCGTTATCTTCTTATACTCGAAACTCCTTCTCTTGAAGTCTCCATTTCTCAACCTCTCGATCCTCCAAATTTCATTTCTTTTCCACCTCCTCCATCTCTACCTTCTAGTGATTCATTCACATGGGGTCAACCCATGATTGATAGAAATAAGAGGAAGGATTCATCCCATAGTTTCTCTAGGATTTGATGAGTGGCTTCTCTTTTAGGAAAAACTCCTCCTCCTCCCAAAAAGGATAAGAAAAATTCTCTTCGGGTCTCATATTCTAAAGGAAATTAATTTTTAGAAATTAATAAACCTAAAGGAGACAAAGATGAAAAGGAAATAATTGTTTCATACCTAGAGCTCACTAGGATTCCACTTGGAGAATCAACTGTGGAAGGTGAAGTGCACAATATGAGGAAAACAATATCCAAAGTCATTGAATGTGTGGAGAAAGGAAAGAAGACTCAGGAAAAAATTGAAGATAAGATATAGATTCTCTCAAAATTCATCAAATATTTCCTTTCATCAGATAAGAATCCTCTAGATCCCACTCCTCTTTCTTCACTTCCACCCACTACTGCCACTACTAGAATTGATGTCAAATCCATTGCAGAAATTCATAAGCATGCAACATTTGGAAAAGCCTTTGAGGCACAGGGTTGAAGGAATTTTTCTCTCGGATTGTAATTCATTGATGAATCTTACAAAGTATATGACAACATCATTTATGCTCAGGAGCAAATTAACTCAGGGATAAATACAATTGATAAAGAACTCAAACTTTGGGCAGATTGTATTCAATATCTCCGTATCATGAGCACAACCAATGAAAAGGTCCTCTTGTCACAATTTTTTTATGATTCTAAGAACAACTTGTCAAATAATTGGACATATAGTGTGGAATGGAGAATAAAAGTGCTAGAAGAAGCTATAGTTGAACTGAGAACCATGGTACAAAAAGGAGAGTCATTGAAAGAAAATATCTTTGCTAATTTGCAAGTTCTCCATTGTTAGTTCTACAAGGAAAATTCTCCAAAAAGGAATCCATTTGATTAGGTTAAAGAAAGATTCAAATCATTGATCAAAGATGAGATTTTTAAAGAAGAATTAGTCAACAAAGATAAGATGGAAGAACTCTCTAAGTTGCACAATGTAGTTGTTGAAGCCATGAATAGAAATATTGCATTTGTTTTGAGTTGGTAGAATTGTAGAACTATAAGATTTTATCACTTCTCAAATGTATTTATCTTAGTTCTAGTATTCATTTTAAAAATATTTCTTATATCTTCCCTTGATAACTTATTCCCAGCTTATCCCTGTGGATCTGCTCGGGAAGTTAGTTAGAGGAAGAAGTGAATAAATCCTTGCACATCTTTTATTTCTTTTAATTAGTTTAGATTTCCTTCTCTTGGGAATGTTCATGCGGCAAAAAGGAAATTTCTTATGAGAAGATTTTCCCTTTCTAGAAAACTTGAGGCGTGCTTATTCCGTAAGAATTTTATTTCATTTTATTTAGATTAATATTTTTTAATACATTCTTTTAGAATAACATTGTCAGACAACCCTACAACAGAGGAATAGCCACATCCGACTATTCTTTGTTTTTGTTTATTTTATTAGAAGTAGTATTATTTTATTTTAATTAGTTTCATGTGTTTGTAGAATAGTTTATTTATTTGTTTCATCTAAATTATGAAAAATACAAAAAGATGTTAGTTGTTTAATTATTTTTCTTTTAATTTATTTCTTGTTCAGACAAATAGAATATATGGTATTTCATTTCATTTTTATTTAATTAATTGGGAATGAATTTGGTTAATTAAAAGATTAAACACACTTGTCTTTTATTTATGCTAAATTTACTTTCTTTATTTATTTAAAACGAAATTTCAATGTATTTTAACAAACAAATCAAATCAAAAATTAAACAATAGGGAACTTACGCTACCCATACATAGCCTCTAATTTCCCCTTTGGCCAATTCAACTACTAGGAACTCACACTACCCAATCTTAGTCCTTGATTCTCCTATAGTTTCCCATCAGCATTCCTGTAATCTTGCAAATTTTGGCTATCCTAACATGACCTCGGAGGTCGAGTGCATCTAGAATCACGTGTTGATTCTCAGGCGTAAAAATTGGTGAACCCGATGTGAAGGACTAGTTCCTTCTTATTTCATTTTCTTTCATTTCTATTACCTCACCTTTCCATTTATTCCCTATTTTGGTAGGTATTTTATACTTCCTAAAATATGTCTAGTAGAGATTTTGGTGGGCCATTTGGCTTTGATAGATATTACACCAACGTTCATCCACAACAATCCCCTTCCCTTTTCGGATGGGCTGACAATTACACCAATAACATGAAAACCTCCCCTAGTTATGTCTCAAACCCCACTAGTTACGTGAGAATAGAGGAGGTTGATCAACCTTTGAACATATAATGCAGTCAACCCATTTCAAACAATATGGCTTTTACGAGTGGGACAATTCCTTACCCTAGAGTCTTGTCGAGACCTCACATTACCATGCAATCTAAAGAAGATGACATCTTTGCACGAATTGCTAATCCTCTTCACCAAATAGATGAGTCCTTAGATAAGATGAAGATTCATACATCTGAAATGTTCAACAATAATGCATCGACTACCTATCCTGAGATTCCTATTTTCAAGGAAGATAAGAATGACAACGTTGAACAATTCATAAGAGGATATCATGTGCCCTCTCAACCAAACCCTACATAACAGGAACCTAAACAAGAGACTCAATCCTCACCTCATGATGTTATTTCCACTTTAGTAGGGAGGATTAGAGAACTAGAGAGTGCCCAACCTTCACAACCAACCTATGCAGTAGGGTAGAACATGGGGCATCCCATTGACAACAAAGGGTACACCCCTATCAACACACAACCAATGCAACATCCTGTGTAACAAGGTTATCCTATCCAATCAAATCTGGGTGATCTTCTCACGAGAGTTGATACCTTAGGGATGGGCCCTTACCCTTCTCATGCTTATCCTACGTAAGGTCCGACCGAAAGTGCATTCTCGAATGTCACTCCATTAGGAAATGCAATGTTCCCGGTTTCATGCCCACTAGCCCATTTCTTATTGTTGTTCCACCTTACCTGCATATGTATGCAAAGTCCCCTAGATGGACCCATATACCTTCCCTACTCCTTATATGTCATATCAAGGAGCTCCATACATTCTAGTCAATGCTTACACTATAGCATATCAAACTCCTCCTCCTCATCCTCATCATCAAGGAGCTTCAATAGTGGAATCTTACGCAATGGGTACTTACGCTGAGTATCTAAAAGAACCCCTTGATTTCACAATACAGGTGTCATGATTCCATGCCCATTTCTTGATCTTCCTAAGTTTAAGGGAGAAGGATACCCAAACACTCATATCAAGGCCTATGCTACTGCCATTAGGGAATTGCTTCCTTGGGATGTTGTGGTGGCTAAGATATTTCTGAAAACCCTTAAGGGAATCACTTTAGATTGGTACTATCAATTCTGAAGCTTCCATACATTCCTTTAAATAACTTGTTTTGGAATTCATTAGAGCATTTGACATGAACAAGTTACTTGAACTGGGATTAGAGAGTTTCTTCATATCAGGAAAAATAAAAATGAATCTGATGCCAATTTCATTCATAGATGGTGTCAAGTTATTTACTCCTCCACAAGTGCACCTAACATGGACCAAATGGAACTTTTGATTGTTTCCTTCACTCACTCAATAGATAGACCAAGGAGGAGGTCTAGAAGTTTCCTTTCCATAGCTATGAGGAAGTGTTGGAAGGTGCGCTTCGAATCGACCAAGACATTATTGATAGTGGGCATAAGACTTACAATCTTAATGGGAAATTGGTATCCCTAATCAAAATAATAAAAATCATCAAAACAATGAGCCGACAACCGAGGGCCTCAAGTATTGAATCGTAACCTTGGTGTTACTACGGATGGTGTTACTGATCAAGCAAAGAATTTTGGTTTTACAAACAAGGATAACACTAACTATAATGACAACAACACAAGAAATCAGAGAGTCCCTAATTCTATTTCCTCTGTCAAAAGGTTGGCATCAACCTCCCCCTCCTCAACAAGCTCAAACTCAAGGTCCGAACCAATACCAAAACTCCAGCCAACGAGAAATGAATTATGGTTATAACAACCAGTTTCAAAACTACAACCGGGGTTATAATAAACAAAAAAACTCAAACCAAAGGCCAAGAGACTACAATCCCAATATTTATTATGGTTTTCATCATGTTGTTGGTCATGACGTTATAACTTGTAGGGATTGCAACAAGTTCATACAAAGAGTCCCCGAGAATCAAAGGCATCTCTTTATGGACATGTTCTTAGAAAATCCTGAAGGAACCTCACAACCAAGCTACAAAAGACCCCTTGCACCCCAAAATGAAAACTTAGGCATCTATCGGGACTCATTCCCTGAGCATCCTAAAGATGTTAAATTGAATCCTCAAAACATAAACAAGGGTATTCTGTAGGGACTAACGACCATACAGCCTCAACTTTTGATAACTTTCGATTCACTCCTAACCTTAGCTCAAACAACAATAAAAAGATTTTGGGATTAGTTGTGCTAGAGGTTAAACCAAAAATTAATGTAACTTAGATAAGGGAGTACATTTCACAACCCCTCCCCACTCATTCCTTCTCACAGGATGACGTTCCTACAATCTCAAAACTAGTGGGAGCCTATGATTTGATATCACACTTGAACAAGACCTCTTCTCACATCTCATTTCTAGATTTGTTGAATAAATCCTCTATGCATCGTTCCACATTGCTTGATACATTGGGTCTTGGTTATATAATCCATGTTACACCTCCTCCTGGAGCTCAAATTAAACATATTGACTTTGACATTTTGATGCATGAGCATCACTAAAGGAATCCTCTAAATGATAAATTCACCTTTCTAGTATGGAAAGGAGTCAATTTATGAGGTTGGAGTGTCTTGAAGTTATTAATGAGTTTATAAGAGTCCTTCTAAGGTGATAAGGTTGTCTAGAATTTGAATTTAGACTTGTTATTTTCCCTCCTAAAAGGAGTTTTGAATATTAATATTTGTAAAAGTGGGAAAGAGACTTGTTAAGGTTTGTTAAAGGGGAGAATGAAATGTTAGATTAAGTGAGTGAAATTAGTGAATCCTAGGGTGAAAGAGTCATAAAAAGGAAAAAATGATGTAATAAGGCTATTATAGCTAAGAATGGGCATATGAGTCAAAAAAGGAGTTAATTAGGGTTGAAGAAAGAGAAGAAATGAGTGAAAAAGAAAGAAGGATTCAAATGGTTGAGAGAGAGAGAGGGAGATAGTATGAAATAGGATGTTTTGTAATGGACATGTAAAGATTGGTAGATATACTATGTTTTTTGTGAAGGATGACTCTTAATACTGGTAACACAGTTGAAGGAGAAAATATATATCTCTGGTTTTGTGTGTACTTTGTGCATTTATGAGTTTATAGCGAGAATCAATTATTACTATTCACCTTGCATGGATGATTTAATGATAAAACGGTGGGTTTTACCTTACTTGTACTTATCTCAAGTTTTAGAATGAGCTCATGCTTTGTGTCAATAACATGTGGTTATCTTATTTTATGAAAATATTGTAATTGTCATGGATTGAGTATGTCATTTGAGTTATGTATTCCTTCTTGAAATCCATTTTTGAGAAGTACTAACATTATGTGGGGGCAAATAAATAAGTATCTTATGTTTCATGAAAGATAGGCTAGAAAATTAGATTGTGAAAGATCTATTTGGACATGTAATATATGCATTGGTGAAAATCCCCAAACCGAGAAGTGTAGAGTAAATTCCTAAGTTAGTAAGCACGTCAATGAAAGGTATATAGGAACACCTACATTGTAACCAAATAAATATTTGGTGATATTACTTGTGGATGTTTAAGAATCTCCCTAAGGCATAAGATCATGGTTGTACTAATATGTGCAAGGGGAAAATAATAGTTAATTCACATATAGTGAAGTGTGTGAGGGATTAAGCTGAATGGTCTCTAAGGTATTAGCTCGGACCAAGAAGCATCTTATTGTGAAATGTTTGCGCATGCATGCACGCATAAACCCTGATTGTTCTTGAGCATTGGAGTGTTGAAATAATTGAGAGTATGCAATAATGAGCTTGAGCATGAAGGGACATCCTTGAGAAGAGTGGATGAGTTTACCTTAATCTTTAGGAGGTATTTTACTTTGTAACAGGTTCTAGTTACTTAAACTCGATAATGAGGGTTTTACACTCTTCTCTCGTGCATGTTTACCACCACCAAATCCTCATGGAATGAAGTAAAACCTTTCTTAAATCTTCATTGCTAAAATAATATTGAAGAGGAAAGTAAAACAGATCCTGATCCAAATTTTTTATCTTTGAAACCATTTTTTGAAAAGTTATGGCTAGATAAAAGTTCTCGGGCTCTTTGGAGGGTTTCCAAGAAGAATAGCTAGGGAATGAGTTTTGTGGCCCTTATCTAGTGAAAATAACCCTGAAAATTTGTATTTGTCTTCTTAGAGGAGTTTTATAATAGACTATGGAGGAAAATTAGAAAAGTTAAGGTAAAATTTTGAGATTTTCATGACAGCTTTGGAGCACACCTAGAAAGCTACAGCTTAAAGAACTAACTTGAAGGTCATTTTACAAAGTAAGCACCATCTAGACTTAGATATGATCCTTGAAACTTTAAGGGTAGAAAAATTAATTAATGCGTCTTCAAAAACATGAACATTGAATTTTTAAACTCCCTTAGAACAAGTATATGCATGAAAAAGTTTCTAGAAAGACCTAATAAGGGTTTGAGAGAAACTTTGCAAGGAGAGACCTACAACGAGTTAAACACATAATTGTTCCTTGAGATTCGACAAGCACCTTTGGGTCATTAAGGGAAGTTATTGAAGTTTTCAAAAAAAAATGGTTACCTTTGAAACCATCCAACCATGATTTGAGAAATGGCATTAGTCTTAAGGGGATGTGAGAGAAACCTTGTAAGATGGAGAGAGAATGATAAAATTTGATTGTCTTGAGTACATTTGGGTGTGTCCTAACCTTATTTTCCTTTATGAGTAATAAGGTTTAAGTCAATAAAGAATTCATTAGATGCTAAATGAGACAAATCTCGCTCAGAGGGATATTTTTTTACTCATAAGGAGAGGTAAGTATTTGTGTAACTTCATAAAGGTATATGTCTTAATGCATGAAAAGGGACATGCTATGGTTATGATAGAACCAGATTTGTTGATGGTATTTCTATTCAAATTGTTAAATGGCATCTTTTTGCTAGTTTAGGCCTTTGTAGGCATGAAAAAGGATCTTCAAGATAGATTTTTGAGAAGACTGATACTAAGAACCTACTAAAATTGTGAAAAGATTGAGTTAGTGGTTTTGGTGCATCATTTTTGGTATAAGAGATTTTTCTTTTGTTGTGATATGTTGTGTTAACATTGAAATGGATAAGTTACAGGGGGTGAAGAAGATAAGTTTGTAGAAGAAAGAGGTGAGGAAGATATTTCTTAAGGTGATTGTAAAATAATTTTAGGTATTGATATGTTTGTCAAATATATGCAATTTCAGTGGCTAAGCCTCAAGAGGAATATTTTTGTTGTGAGCTTTGAAGAGTGAATTTTTCTTGAACTTTCAATAAAAATGCTAAGTTTTGAAGGCTATAATTTTATGTTTGATACTTTGAGTGATTTTATGATTGAATCCTTTTAGAATAATGTAGATTAATCAATTTTCCATGAAACTTTGAGGCATACATGTACCTAACAGTGGTGAAGAATTGAATGGTGGACAAGTTGAGAAACCAAGAGAGAAAGTTTTCTAAAATACTAGGGTATAAAAGACCTAGGTGAGGACCTAAGGAGACCAATAGACCAATGATAAAGAGACTTGGGTGAAGGTCGCATGGATAAATTGAAAAGAAATATGAGTAGAAAATCCAAAGTATTGAAAGAAGCAAAAATCTATGGTAAAGTGAAGAAAAGCATAAGAGTGAAAGAGTTGTTCCTAGAGAAAGAACAAATGGAAACAAATTAAGGGATTGAGAGGTCAGAGATAATTATTATAATCATGATGGGAATATAAGATCAAATATTTGATTGGAGGATGAAGAAAAAGGTGAAGTGACCTATCGTGGTGATGTGAATCCAAATGTAAGAGCTTGAAATACCTATAAAAACACACATAAAAAATTTGTAAATAAAACCCGGGAGTTTCAAAATAGATTAATTCTCATTCTTGAATCCACATTGACCTATTACATCATTACAATCCTCCTTTTATTTCATGTCTACTCTAAAAACCCTAAAATGTAAAAAAACCTAAAATGCCAAAAACCCTAAAATGCCAAAAATTACCTACTAGAAAAACAACTTGGATGGACCCCAAATTTTGCGTTTCAAATATTCCTTCATAAATTAGGTCTCATGCAAAATTTGGACTTATTCTAACAAGCACAACAAAAGTTATTAAATTTCTAAGACCCAGTCAAAAGTGAAAAAAACATTATGAGCCAATTTTAGGCCACTAGATGAAGGAATCCGGGCCTGAAAACGTGCCAAAATGGGCACACCCTTGTAGGAAAGTTGGCCCTTATATGTTACTAATTTTTATCTACCACCCTATAAAATTTCAAGATGATCCAACAATCGGATCAAAAGTTATGGTCTCTGTAAGTTATGCTCCCGCATCAAAGGGTTACTTATGAAGAAGGATAAGAAGCAAAATATGATGGCTTTAGAGAAATAAATAGTGAAAGACACTCATGAAAGAGTGAAGAAAGTTGATATTCCATTTGAAGATGAATAAAACTGTCATGTGGGCCTTATGGGCTCTATTTTTATTATCTAACTCTATGTTTGAGTGGGTATTTGTAGGTATGAAGATAACAATGATGAAAGTGAAAGAAAAGACTTCAAAATGGATGAGAATAAGGTCAAATGAAGCACATGTGGAAGAATATGAAGTTGAGATAATGTAAGTATAGTTGGTACAAGGAAAATAAGAAAAACTACAAGACGCTAAATCAAAACAAGAGGACTATTAAGTCCAAATGCCATTCTATGAGGCATGGTAAAGCTATTTGAAATAAAAGGGTAGTGTTAGCGATTAATAAATGTATGCTAACAATGAGATATGGAAGCTAAATAAGATTCAACATGTTGAAAAGAATAAGAAAGAGGTATGAAAGCCCCTCCTAATGAATTCAAGAAAAATAAGGAATGTATTGAGAGAAAACACCAAGATTTTCATCCAAAGGAAAGCAAAGATAATGGATATATTGTGCCTATATGGATTAATCGCAATGCTAAAAATAATAAATCCTAAAGAGAAAACAAGTAAAAATCATGATTTCAAGGGTTTTGAGTCAATTTTACAAGCAAGATAAGAAGAGAAAGCTGATATAGGATAGATTTCAAGCTACAAAAGCAAGAAAACAACTGTTATGAGGACAAGAGACCGGCTTAAGCATATGACAAACAAGAAGTGGTTAGTCAAGAAAAAAATAAAGTGAATACACTACAATAATGCATGAAGAATGGGGTGTACACTAATTACAGAGAGAACAAGATGGGATGGAGAAATCATATTAAGCATTTTAACCAAGCATTTTATAGAAGAGAGCACAAATTCAAGAAGAAAACCAAGGAAAAATTCAAGGTATGAAAGTGATTTGTGAAAGGTTTGATGTTGTACTTGATTATGATGATTTGAAAATAATAAATGAAGTAAGGAAATATAAATGTGTATCCTTCAAAGAGGTGAGCAGAGAAGGTATATAGGAAGTTGGTGAATGCTCGTACAAAAATGAAAAAAAAAAAAAAAACCTATAGGGAAAGTGAAGATTGTGGCAAGGAGGATGATCACAACAGTCCAAATTTTGATGAGGCCATGGATGAAGAAAACATTCTCAGCTTGAGAGAAGAAATGTGCATGATTGAAGAGCTCCTTAATTCTCCAAAAGGTGTACGAGACAAAAATTAAGACAAGGTAATTGTATTTGATGATGAAAATTATGTAAGTGAATTCCTAGAAATTATGCCAAAGTATTCTACTAATGCATTTAAGAAGCATGCAACAAGAAAGAGTGAGTGGATGGTTGGGAATAATGAAGTTAAGAAGCATGATGATTAGTTTTGCATGAGTAAAATAGATGAAATATTTTCAAATTTATCTAGTGTAATGGAAAATGAAGAAAAAAGGAAATTACAGATGAAAGAAAACTGATCTCTTGGGTAAAGAAGATAAAATAAGAAGACGATACATGTTTGAAGAATTTTGAGGTGGTGAAGAATGATAGTGAACAAGCAAAAGGACAAGAAAGTACAAAATTTGGAAAAGAACATGATGATTACATGAAGAAGATGCAGCATACATATATGAAAGAGGTGATAAAGGATGAAGAAAAATATATATTTTTTATTGTTATGTTTGTGTGTGTAGGTATGATGGATGACAACATGAAGATAATGGAGATAAAGATGCAATTCAAGAAGCAAAGAAGAAATGTCAAAGAAAATGCAAGGATAAAAGACAAGCTATGAGACCTAGTTGGATGTGAAACACACAAGGAAATTGAGAGTGGAAAGAGAAAGGAAAACAATACAAAGAAAATGAAGAATCAAATGAAGACATGATTATCCAAACAAACTTTATGAAGAATTCTTCTCCACCTTGGGAGTATGATGCAAAAGCATCACTAAAGGAAGCCTCTAAATGATAAATTCACCTTTCTAGCATGATAAGGAGTCAAGGTAGGATGTTGGAGTGTCTTGAAGTTATTCACAAGTCTATAGAAGTCCTTATAAGGTGATAAGGTAGTCTAGAATTTGAATTCAAACTTGTTGTTGTTTTCCCTCCTGAAAAGAGATTTGAATTAGTAATATTTGTAAAATTGGGAAAGAGACTTGTTAAGGTTTGTTAAAGGGGGATAATGAAATTTTAGATTAAGTGAGGAGTCTAGTCATGAAATTAGTGAAACCTAGGGTGAAAGAGTCATAAAATGGCAAAAATGATTTAATAAGGCTATTATAGCTAAGAATGGGCATATGAGTCAAAAAGGGGAGTTATTTAGGGTTGAAGAAAGAGAAGAAATGAGTGAAAGAGAAAGAAGGATTAAAATGGTTGAGAGAGAGAGGGAGAGAGTGTGGAATATGAGGTTTTATAATGGACATATAAATATTGCGAGATATACTCTGCTTTGTGTGAAGGATGGTTGTCAATACTATTAAGACAGATTGAAGTAGCAAGTATATATCTCTAGTTTTTGTGTGTACTTTGTGTTTTTATGGGTTTATAGAAAGAATCAATAATTCCTATTCACCTTGCATGGATGATTCAATGATAAAACTATGGGTGTTACCTTACTTGTACTTATCTCAGGTTTGATAATGAGCTCATGCTTTGTGTCAATGACATGTGGTTATCTTAGTTTAAGAATAGACTGTAATTGTCTTGGATTGAGTATGTCATTTGAGTTATGTATTCCTTCTTGGAAAGCCATATTTGAGAAGTACTAACATTCTGTGGGGACAAATGAAGAAGTATCTCATGTTTCATGAAAGATAGGTTGGAAACTCAGTTTATGAAGGATCTATTTGGACATGTAAGCTATGCATTGGTGAAAATCCCCTAATTGATAAGTGTAGAGTGAATTCTGAGTTGGTAAGCATGTGGATGAAAGGTATATAGTAACACCTACATTTTAACCAAAGAAATATTCACTACTATTACTTGTGGATGTTTGAGAATCTCCCTAAGAAATAACATCATGACTTTACGAACATGTGCAAGGGGAAAATAACAGTTGATTCACATATAGTGAAGTGTGTGAAGGCTTAACTGAATGGTATCTAAGGTATTAGCTCAGACCAAGAAGCATCTTATTGAGAAATGTTTGGGCATGCATGTAATAAACCTTGAATATGACTGAGCATTAGAGTGTTGAACTAATTGAGACTGTGTTATAATGAGCTTGATCATGGAGGGACATCCTTGAGAATATTGGATGAGTTTACCTTAATTTTTAGTAGGTATTTTACTTTGCAACAAGTTTCGAGTTACTTAAACTAACAATGCAGGTTTTACACTCTACCTTGTGCATGTTTACCACTCACCAAATCCTTGTGGAATGAAGTAAAACCTTGCTTTAACCTTCAATGCTAAAATAATAATGAAGAGGAAAGAAAAACAGATCCTGAGCCATTTTTTTGAGATTTGAAACCATTTTTTTGAAAATTTATGGCTAAAAAAATTTCGCGGCTCTATGGAGGGTTTCTAAGAAGAATAACTAGGGCGTGAGTTTTGGATCCCTTATCCAGTGAAAATCACATTGAAACTTTGTATTTATCTTCTTGGAGGAATGTTATAGCATATTATGGAGGAAAATTAGAAAAATATGTTAGAAATGACAAAGGAATGAGAGGGGGGTGAATATGTCCCTATTAATGTTTTTCTATTTTTTGTTTAAAACATTAAAAAAACACCCTCATAAACCACATACATTAATGCTTGATCACCATTAGATATAGTTCATCATGAAATGTATGCATAATAGGAAAACAAGATATACTCAGAGTCTTTCTTTATTGATATTCAAAGCAAAGCACAATGAATTGATCTCCTCATCAACAATCTACAATATACAATCAAGAGCTCATAAATATTATATTGACATCAATATGTTGTGATAATAGCATTCAAATTAAAAAAAAAACTTATTACCTTCATCAAATTTTTATTACAGATACTTCATCATCTTTGTTTCACTACAACCAACTACTAACCTAGAAAAGAATTCCAGGAGGTTTGGGCTAGGCCTAAGGGTTTTTTCTTTGCAGCAAAGTTTTCTTCAATAGAAGATAAAGGGGGTTTTTCATCAACATTACAATAAAAACAAATTTTCCCTTTTGTAGATTGTCATCACTCTACTTCATGACCTTTCACCTTCTCATGTTTGTTCACTTACCATTCAACTTGACAACTCACTATTTTTTTCAACTAGCTCATATCACATACTTTGTCCAAAGGATCCCAAACCAAATATTCACATTTCTCACCTCTTCAACTTTTGAACTATCTAATTCAAGCTCAACTCCAACCACCGACTCTTCATTTATCATTTGAAGTTCAAAAGAAACTATGACTTTACACATTGTTTGAGTAAGACAAACAAGTGCCTCTTTATGTTATTGCATGAGCTAAGGGAGAAAATTTTAGATTGGTAACTATTGTGTCTCTTAACTTTCTCCAAGATCCAAAAACTTCAAGCCAAAATGATTCCAACAACCTTCACCTTTAACTGATATGAAGATACTTAGAAAATTATCCAAATCCCTATGTTTCAGACTTTAACAATATTGATTGAGCATTCAATTCATTATTTCCATTGTATTGAAACCTCCTTGATCATCACTGAGCTCAAAATCACTTTGTAAGATAGTTAAATGCATTCACAACTTAAGAAATGTCACTTGATAACACCAATTCTAACCTTTGCATAGTTGAATGACAACACGAGCCACCGAATGAGAGAAATTTTTTCATTCTCATGGAAAGAGACCTTTTCAAGAAATGAAAGTAATCCACAATACTCATTTGACATACGAAGAGCTTGATGCAACAAAAAAATTGATCCCTATTTCCAAGAATTTTCTTTTAAATTGATGAAACACTTGATAGATCATCAAATACAACTGTGCATGAAGAATGGTAAGGAATTATCCTTTGTATCTCAATGGATTAACTTGAAATATTTTGGAAATGGATTGTAATATGTGCACAGGAATTTCTATAAAAATTCAGAATTTTTGGTCACTATTTTGAGAGATTCAATAAAAAACATAAGGTAAACCTTAGAATCACGGTTATAGCTATAGTTCATGCCTCGAGAACACCTAAAAAAAAATTTCTTGAAATTTTTTTAATGAATTTGAGAACTTCTAACTTCTAAGGCCTTATTAAACCGATCTCCACCTTTCCCAATCAATATGACACTATGAACTTTCTCCATTTTCTCCCAACAATCAAGAATGTAGGTATAATGTTGAAGAAACATGATAGTATACTAGATTTTGAGAAATAATCACGCTTTAAGGTATTGAGCCAACATTACAAATGATATGGAGACCAATTTTCAATACAATACCTAAACAAGAAGTGCCAAAGAGGCATCTATAGGCTAAGAATCCAATTCCACCCTGTTTGTTCATGCCTACACAAAAGTAGTTTAGTCTTCATATTGGTGATTTTCAAGTAAAAAGCCCTCTTCATTCAACTTGTCACAACTCCACCTTTGAAGTAATAAATTTCCATCTACACAATGATGTTTAAGAATATTTTTAGGTTATATTCTCTGAAATATGAATCTTCTCAAGTAACCACATAGTAGATAGAATACAAGCTTTACAAAATCGGCAAAAGCACATTTTGGAGGTAATCCACACTTCACCATTTCACTTGAGGGACCCCAAAAACTATTTTTCTCCTGTAGAATAAGATAAAACTTCATGAACCCTAAAAAGGTCATTGCATAACATCTTATTGAATAATTGTAAGCTTGAGGCTTACAAACATGAATGCCCTGCACCTAGTCCCGCATAGCAAAAGTATTCCTATATGACATAGCTTACCTTGAGAGAAATGGGGTCATCATTCTGACTTATATTATAATATCTTATGATTTTGAGAGGTTTATCGAGCTTGAATCAGTGACTTATATTTAGAAAATTCACATTAGGCCACTCAACTCAAGAAGATCCCTTGGAGAGAGAGCAAACAATGACAAAAAGAATGCTCATAACTTTCTTAAAACTTGTCCAATTCACCAAAAAAAAATTACAATATCTCAAGATTGGAATCACATACAAAAATTAATTCTATGATTTATTTAAATTAGGAAGTATATGGTTTCTTGAGTGTTAAGAATCCAGACACCTTATTATGCATTTTTCAAAAAACTTGTTTTAGAGAAAATAGCATAACTTTCACATACCATCTCATAACTTGATAAAATTTTGCATGAAGTAACAAAAATCACCCCTATACATGATCCATTAGGTTAGTGTTCATAAATATGCTTTTAATATTCTATCCTATATCATTTTCTCAAGCCAACACTATTAGTTATCAAAGTTAACTTTAGGTTGTTAAGGGAAGCTATTTAATTCATAATATGAGCTTCCTACGAATCAATTAAAAAAATATCTTCCATTGAAAGGATTGGTTGTGTCTTCCTTGAATGTTCCGAAAGTTGAGGCTAATAATCCAAAAACATTTGAGGTAGCGAAAATAGATAAGGGTAAATAAATATCCATGGAAATCATGTCCACAAAAACCACAACAGAGATTGTGAAACTCTTAGAGAGTGATGAACCGATCCTTCTCCCCTTCGAACCACAAGGAATGAGTAACCTCCTTGGTATATCTTCTCTTCATGCTGATGATCTCATCCTAGACATAAACATGATAGAAATAACGAAGGAAGGAGAGGATTTTGAGAACAAAGTGATACCCATTAAAGCCATCTCTAGGGATTCCTCCATTCCTAGCCTTGGTCTAGACACAAATATGTCAAAAACCAAGCTCATTGTGTCCATGAGACATAATCCCATAGCGACGAAAAATGTTAAATGTAACCACTACTCCCTATGTAGGGGACATAGTTGAGCGGAACATTCATGCTCACATGAATATGATATATCAAAAATGTCATAGAGAGGTTTATAAATATCTCTTTTAAATGAACAAATTCACACCAAAGATAGATGATCGAGATATATGTAATTTTAGGCAAGGTAAGTAATTTTAAACCTAAGGTAGTATGCCCTTTTCAAGAGAATGAAAAATTCAAATATCATGCGTATAATTTGTGTACCTTGGGAGGTGAGGAGTTTGACATACGTCGACTGGCTTCACCCTAAATGTTTCCATGAATGGCTCATTTACATTTCCACACTGTACATTATTGCATCCATATTGTTTATCATTTGCATTATCATTTTGTGAAATTGTAAACTGAAACTTACTTTTCAAGAAACTTCTAAAAAACTTTCAAATATTGGAAAAACATTTAATCACATTTCTTCAAGCTTTCATCTTGTCATATTCAAAACATTTAATATTTCTATCATTTCAGCTACTTAGATGGAATTTTGACATTGATCCTTCCATGACTTACACACTTATTCCTATTCATGGTTTCTCCTAGATCAGGTGTCTTTTCCCATAGTCTATACTAGAATCCTATTTATGTCGCATCTCTCCCTAAAAACCTCTTTTATAACGAAATAATCTCAAAGCATTTCACCCGATATCATGTTTTCCTATCTCAACCTTCAATGGTGAGCCCTCACATCTTACTACTTGTGTGGGGTTTATTGGTGTGTGGGATCCTATGTGTCCTCCACTCACATATGGAGGGTCATCTCACATGGGTTAGGTTTAGGGTTTGTTTGTGTGTCATGCACTAGGGTTACTCAGCACCCTATATGTATCCCTTCATTTGACATTTATGAGTATGCCAAGACACTCTGCTATCTTTCTCTATGTGCAAGATTTGTTTTGTTATGCAAGTTCTTCCATTGATTGATCAATTCCTCCTTGTGATTACACTGGAGCTATTACGTTTCCTTTAGAGTGCAACTTCATCGTGGTGCATAGTTTTCGATACGATTCTCAAAAAATCTTTCATGGTATCAAAGCTGAGATCGGGTAAATGTGCATTCATCATTTGAGTTTTGATTACTCTTGGTTTCATTTTTACTCCTCGTGCAAGTTTTTTTGATCATTAGATTCTGGAAATTTATTGCTAACGTGCTTAACAAACTGTTCTTGGAAAGTTTTTCAGTTTTGTTGTGTTCTTCATGCATGTGCAGATCTCCTTGAGTTTTTCAGGGGTTTTATAGCTACATTTAGCTAGCTACAACTAAATTTAGTAGATCAGCTAAAATAGAGGTTCTTTATTCTATTTTTAATCATTTATTAAACTGGAAATTATTTTTTAGAACTTTGTTTTCTGATTTTCTTTGTGTTTTTCTTTTTTTTGTAGATTCAGGTCAAAAAAATTCAGTTTGAAGTTTTGGTTTTGTGCTCTGTCTCGAGCTCACTCCACCAAACCGAGCTCCTTCAACTCTTTCAAACAATCAACTCGTCATTGTGTGGTTTATGTGGACGTGTTAAACCATTGTCCCGTGGTTTTTCGTCGTTTTTCTCCCTCTGCTCGATCGGCTCCCTATTTTTCCTGTGTGGATGTGTTTTTCATCCTTCGTGATATCTGGCTCTCATTCTCTTTACCCTAGCTGAGTTCATTCTTGTTGAAGCTGCTCAAATGGTGAGTTGGTGTGTTGTATTGTGCATGGCCAAGTTCTGCCCTTTCCCTATGTGGCCATGGTCTAAGTGGCCGCCGAGTGGTTTGCATGGCCGTGGTCTGAGTGATCTGAGTGGCTGTGCTTTCCCGTGGATATGTGTTTGTTGTTTACTATTGGCCAAGCTATCCACTCCCAATGGATTCTCCCCTCTGTCGCTCGTTGAGCCCCATGACCTAGCCATTACACGGTTTCCCTCTACGACTGTACTCCAAATTTTTTTGGTACGTTTATTACATTTCAGTTTGGTGAGAGATTTTTCAGTAAGTTTTTGGGTAAGTCGATTTAAATTTTATTTATTTCATTCAAAATTGTATCCTTTGTTTAGGGAAAGTTTCCAAATTGGTAAGGTTGTTATAATTTATTTATTTCAAATAACCGTAAGTTTTTTTGAAATTAGTTTCATTTAAATTTGATAGATCTTATTTAGTTTTAAATTTGATTTCTTTTAAAAAGGAAAGTATTTAAAATATTTAATTAGATCTTAATTATTTTATTATTATTTGAAATTAATTAGATTTAATTATATTAAATCTAGTTTTATTAATTTCAAATCTAACTCTCATTTACGATTAGTTAAATCATTAAAAATTGTCTTTTCAAAATAACATTAATTATCATTTTTAACTCCCATAGCTTTAAAATTAGCTAAATTAGGTGTTTCCAAAATGATATTTTTTTAAGCGTTATTGTCAAAAAAATTTACTAATCATGCGCTCAAGTGTGCAGTAACACTCTGAGCTCCTATTTGTCTTTCGCGTGCTTTTTCAGCATTCTGAAGATCTTTCGAGACTCATCTTGAGTTCGTTTAAAATATTGTATTTTACCCTTATTATTGCTTACGCAGTAGTGAGCGCATCCACCACAGTTTGCAGCAAGGTGGTATCCTTTGTGACGTGAGATGCTTTTTCTCACAACCAAGATTTGATTTCACCTCCTTCCTAGTTTTTGCAATTATGCTTGTGTATGGTGTCACTTTGTTGCGCTCCACAAAACACAATTGTGGTCTCCTCTCTTGTGCGTTATTACGCTGATTGCAAGGTGAGTTACCAAGTGTTTCAAGACACATGCTCGGACCCAATTGTATTCAATGCACTGCACTAAACTATAAAGTGCCGAAAGTAGGGGGGTTATTATATTGTCCTGGGTGGTTGTGATTCTTGTGTTTCTTTTCTGCATTCTTTCTCTCTCTTCACTATGGATGCACTTTCAATTCCTTTTCTTACGCCGTTCAAATTCTTCAAATGGAGATCGAAAATAATTATGAAACTAAGGGGTAAAGGGTTATTCCACATCACCATGGGAACTAAGACTGAACCAAACAACGAACCTAAAAAATCTAAGTGGTTAAACCGTAGTGATGAAGCTTTAGGTCTTCTTTGCATGTCCGTTTCTCCTAACTTTCTCTTCCACATTGAGTTGTCCAAAACACCTAATTCTGTGTGGAAAACGTTAGATGGAATGTTTGGAAAACAAGATGACATGAGAGTGCATGAGTTGGAAAACAAACTACTAGGGTTAAATCCTAGTGATTTTGAAAACCTACAAGCATTCTTCTCTAAGTTTGTCCACACTAGATTGTTGTTAAAGGAATGTCAAGTAGAGAAGAAATATTCTCAAATGATCTTTTGAATTCTCTCTAAGTTAGGTCCTGAATATTTTGTCTTTGTGTCAACTTTTTACGCTACAAAATATTCCTTGGGCAAGGATTGGAATATGCCCTCCTTTGACTTTTTTGTCCCAACTCATTCGAGAACAGAAAAAATCATTTAAATGGGTTCTCTCAAGTCCAAGTCACATGCCCTTGTAGTGAGTACTAGTAAGGAAAAGAAGACTAAAAATAAGAAAGAAAGAAAGGATCTACCTAAGAAGGAAACCAAGACCATAACTAAATTTAACACAAATGCTTCAACTTCTGAGCCTAGAGCACAGAAAGACTAGTATTTGTGTTCCTATTGCAAGAAGCTTGGTCATAAAGAGCATATGTGTATGAGAAAACAAATTGATCACCTTACTCATTTACTTGAGAAAAATCAAATAGGTGTTCCTAATTCTATCAAATAAAATGCTCCAAAGGCCGAGTCTTCTACTATAAAAGGTTGTATATATGATAAGAAGAAAGGAAAGGCCCTTGTAGCCAAAGTTTCTCCTTCATCGATGTAGATTATAGATTCCGGTGCCTCACACCACATGGCTTCTTCGCATGTTGAGTTCTCCAACATCGAGCCTTGTGGTATGTCCCAAATCACGATGGGTAATGACACGGCGATTGTCGGTTTCGTAGTGGATCAATAGAGATGGATGGGGGAACATTCAACCAAGTGTTGAGTCTTCCTGATCTCTCTACCAATCTCCTATTGGTTTACCAAATTACTCACCTTGGTGAAGGAATGCGAGTGGAATTTTGTCCTAACTTGGTGATTATTCATGAGCTTAACGATGACACTACGGTGGGTGAGGGAAAGGCGAGATCACCGTTCGTGGTTGTATACATTTTCTCACTTTACTTCTAAGTTTATGCCCACTTCCTTGCTCACTCATGCAAAATATGTTAGTAAGGTATGGCATGATCATTTCAAACATCTAAACTATCGTTACCTTGAACAATTGATCCAAAACAAAATGGTCAACGAGTTACCCCACGTTAAGTTTTTAAGGGTCTTTGGGAGGTTTGTACCCTTGAAAGCATCTTAAAAATAAATTTTACAAAGGAAAATCCTAGAGAGTTACTCATCCCTTATATCTTGTTCTGAACGATATTTCTGGTCCATTTCCATCTCCTTCATTTATTAGAGCTCTTTATGTGCTGACCTTCATTGATTTATTATTCGCGATATACTTGGGTATATTTTCTTAAGCTTAATTCTAAATTCTTTGAATATTTTTAGGACTTTAAGGCTCTTCTTTGAGAAACAGGTAGAATAGTTTATTAAGGTTCTTCGAACTCGACAATAGAGGTGAATATGTAAACAATAGGTTCATGGATTTATGTACTTCTAATGGGATCTCCTTGAAGCATACCATTGCTTATAGCCCTTCATAGAATGGGGTAGCAGAAATAAAGAATCGTACTCTTAAGGAGATGGCCACTTGTATGATTCATTTGAAGTATCTTTCTCCGCAGTATTGGGTTGAAGCAGTGAATTGTGCTAATTACATTTAGAACCATGTTTTGCATGAGGTAGTAAGAGGGATAACACCCTTTGAAGCCTGGTTTGGACGCAAGCCAGATGTTGAGCACTTTTGAGTCTTTGGATCTAAAGCTCTGGCTTGGATTCCCAAGAAGAAACATAAGGAATTAGAACCACAATCCAAACCTTTTATCTTTGTAGGGTATCCTAATGGCGTGAAGGGATATCAATTTTTGAATCCTAATTCTCATGAGCTTTATATTGAGAGAAGTGTTAAGCTCAATGATTCTGCTTCGAATTATACTTCTCTACCTAATGAGGTTCTTCACTTGTTGATTCGATTCTAACTCCTCAAATGATGATGTTGTTGAGCGTGCTCCTCTTCCTGATCCTCCCGACCATCAGACCCTTGAGTCTTCTGATTCTAATAGTAGTGATGATGAGGACTATGTCCCTTCTCACTCGAGTGATGAATCTTCGATTCGAGCTCCTCCTCCTTTTCCTCTTTGGGCTAGGAAAAATTTGCAAAGTGTCAGAGATTTAGTTGGAGATACTTCGGATATGAGACGTAATCGCTCAAATTTCATTAGACCCCACTCTTTCTTCACCTCTGCCTCTAATCCACAGTCTTTCCGGGAGGCTTCTAGTATTCTTGAGTGGGATTTTGCCATGGATGAGGAATATTCTTCTCTTATGAAGAACAATACTTGGGATCTCACCCCTCTTCCGAAAGGAAGAAAAATCATTCGGTGTAAGTGGGTGTTCTGAACAAAGTATGGAGTAGATGGAGATGTCAAAAGTTTAAATCACAATTAGTAGCTAAGGGTTTCTCCCAGATAGTTGGGGTTGATTATAATGAAACCTTTTCTCTAGTTGTGAAGATGACTTCTATTCGACTGACCCTTGTCATTGCTACAACAAATAGATGGAAATTCCATCAAATGGACATTAAGATTGCCTTCCTTCATGGTGACCTAAAGGAAGAGATCTACATGGAACAACCTTCAGGTTATGTCCATGATCCCTCCCTTGTTTATAAGTTAAAGAAGTATCTTTATGGCCTTAAACAAGCCCCTCGGGCTTGGTATGCCAAGATGGACTCCTTTTTACTTACATCAGGTTTTACTAGGTGTCACTCTGATCCAAATGTTTATATTCTATGACTAGATGACTTCATACTCATTCTTGTTCTCTATGTTGATGACTTGTTGATCATAGAAACTCTTCCTCTATCATTGATTATGTGAATATCGACTTGGCCAACAGTTTTCCATGACCGACTTAGGTCCGCTTCATTACTTTCTTGGGATCCATATTTCACAATCTGAGTCAGGAATTTTCATTTTGCAACCTAAGTATGCTCTTGACTTGATTGCTCATTTTCAGATGTTTGATTGCAAGTCTTCTCTCACTCCTTTTCTTTTTGGGGTTAAGTTGGTTTCTTATTTCTCTACTCCCTTGGTTGATGGTACCCTTTATCAACAGTAGGTGGGGAGCTTGATTTACTTGACTCACACTCAACCGGATTTATCTTATGTTGTTGGGATCATGTCCAGATTCATGCGGATCCACATGAGTTGCCTTCAAAGTAGTTAAGTGGATCCTTCACTATGTTTTTGCACCTATACGATGGCATTCATTATTTTTAGAGGGATGGATATTGACTTGATTGAGTTCATAGATTTTGACTGGGCCGGTGACTTAGATCATCAAAAATATACCTCTGGCTATAGTTTCTCTCTTGGTTCAGGTCCTATTAGTTGGTCTAGCAAGAAGCAGAATGAAATTGTGATATCTTCTATAGAGGTAAAATACATTGGAGCAGTTAACGCTGCCATAGAGGATGTTTGAATACAGGGTATTCTAATAGAGTTTGGCATCCACTTTCGGTAGCCTACCATTATCTATTGTGATAACACAAGCACTATCTCAATTTTTAGAAATCTAGTTCAACATCAGCGGATGAAGCACATTGAGATCCATATGCACTTCATACGAGAGCTTATTCATGATGGTATCATCGACATTCAATACATTTAGATAGCTGATTAGATTACAGATATATTCACCAAGCCCTTCATTGAGGTGAAGTTTCTTCACTTGCAGTCTCTTCTTGGGGTGAGATCTTATGCAGCTGCTCATCTTCTTCAAGCTATATATTCCTTCTCTTCTTCTTCTTCTTCTTCTTCTAGGAAGATGTTGTTTGTACATGGGCACCTTATCAGGCCTTTAGTTGTTAGGCCCCATTGACACATCTTTCTTAGTTGTTTAGGAGTGTCTTCTTGTTCTGTCTGACTCATCATAGCCGCTACCCCAACTTCGATGAAGGGGGGTGTTGGTGTGTGGGATAAAACTACACTTATTTTCCATACTAGCCTTTAGTGGTGACCCTACACTTCTTCCGGTGGTGTGAGGTTGGGAAAGGAGGGAATTGCCCTTACTCGCATGTCTCTTGTCCTTGGTCATGAGCGCATGCTTATTACTAAGTAGCATAGGGTAAGATGTAGGGTGTCTGTTAAATAAGGCAAGACGTTGTAAATAATTCAAATAAATAAGAAGTGCTTTGCAATTTCAAAAATCCCATGAAAAATGAATTAGATGTGCATGTTACAAGAGAGTTAATCCTTAAAACCATATTTTTTCAATCAAGAGGCCATCCAAGGATCTAATTCTAGTTAAACATGCAAGAAAAATGTATTCTAAGTTGGGTAGCTGACTTTTTTAGGGTTGAGTTGTAAGTTCTAGTTGGGTCTTTTCAAAATCTTGTCTTTTCTCACCATATTCATTCATCAAAGTCACATAACTCACGTCCTTCCTAGATCTCGGTGATGAGCCCTCACATCTTACTGGTTGTGTGGAGTTAGGATTGGAGCGAGTTCATTTTCTTATCATGTCGCATTCATCACATTTTTCCAATAAAACAAAAGTGTTAAATATTGCTTGAAAATCAAAGTTCTAAATTACAATATGTTCTCATATGCATCATATATAAAACAAAAAAGAGATATCATTCTATCTACACATTTGCATCATCATCCATGACATGCATTCATAAAACATATAAAAGGCATCAGAAATTCCAAACCATCTAAGAGTACACAGATGAAGCAAACTATAATGAAGTCAACTCTTACAAGGAATGTCAAACATAAAAATGTCTATATGTGTACACACACACACACACACACACACACACACACACACACACACACACACACACACAGTTTCTTGTATTAAATTTCATAAAACCATAGAGTAATTGTGGTCAAAATGCTCACCATGATCCAAAAGTACAAAAAATCAATAAATTACACAAAAATGCTATAAAGGTACTTTGCCTATCCGCCTCTTTGAGGCCCCTTACGACCACTCTAGTTACGAACTTCCTAGAAGTCCTTCTCAAGTCTGTTTAGAAATAAAAATCAAAATCCTAATAGGAAAATACCAAAAATATCACATCTAACCCATTCCTGAGCCCCTTCCAATCTCGTTGCATTTGACACCACTATTTCCAAATCCTTTCCAATTTAACCATACTCACAAATGAAACAGTTGTAATAAATCAAGATCTTTAAATTGAAAAAACTTGCAAAACATAAATGATTTCTAAAAAAAGTAAAAATGACATATATAACATATATTTGGATTTTCTAACATTGTGTGTGTAGGGATTGCATGCACTTGGAGTAGGTATATTTCTCACCCTCGTGGATACAATACATAATCTTGTCATTTTATTTCAAATTATTTTGTTAATCATGTTTTATATATGCACTTGATTCTCATCTTTATTTTGTAGGTGGCGGGAAGGATGGATTGGTGTGGTTTCAACACAATGGAGAATAAGGTATAATTTCTAGGTTTTGCATTTGGGAACCTCATACTTGGAATTCACGTTTACGCCTCTTCATGGCTAAAACGATTCTCCAAGGGGGAAATATGTACACACCCAAAATTACATGGTGTTATATTGTTGGAACGGTAAAATCTCCAATGATGATAAAAAATTCTTCCAAGGTAAAAATGAGGTCTAGATCCTTCCCCTATTCTTTGCATCCCTCCTTTGACTCAAATCAACCCTTTTGTTTTATCTGCAAACTTTAATTTTTCTTGTAAGACTACTTTTTAGCTTTGTCTTTGTCCTGAGCGGCGTCACAGTAACTACCCTAGAAGTTATGTAACTCGTTAGGTTAATTATTAATTAACTATATATTAATTATGCATTTGATATTAATTAATATATTTATTGTGTATATGGTTATATTATAAACCATATTATTGTTTTATTCAAAACATTACAGATGTTGTTATATTGTTTTAACAATATTATTGTTGTGCTTCCTGGATGTAATTTGGAAGCTACTGTATTTTAAATTTGTTGTTGCATTGTTGCAACTCCTCTTTTGTTTGTATCCTGGCTATCCAATATGTATAAATATTGTAGCATGCACCATTATACCTAGTTGATTCCAATTAATATATTAGATAGGATTCCATCCATGTTCTACATTTGGTACCAAAGCAAATTGAAGCTCCTGGAAAGGTTGGAGAAAGGGTGTAGAGGAAGGAAAAGTCTTAGAGAAGAAATTTGCTTCATCGGAGAGCCAGTGTTGCCTCCTACAGCTTCCCAGACCTCCCTGCAGTCTCACAACCACCTGTCCATTCTCCAAGTAAATGGAAAGCAATTTTTTTCCTTGGTGCTCTCTACACCAGGAAAATATGCTTCTGGAGCATTTTCTAGTTTATAAAGAATCGATTAATTTTTTTTAAATATATATATTTTTCCCCATTAGGGGTTTTGTCACTAAAATTGGTGACAATGTTAGTTGTAACTAACACTAGTGGCAGTACTAAATTTAGAGGATTTTGTGCATGGGGTCTGCACCAAATCCACAAAACTCCTTCTCAAGTCACCGAGTTGTGCATTCAAGAAAGTTGGCGTATAGAATGGATCGAGCTCATATCGAGTTCTATTGAAGGCCGAACTACACTATCATTGAGTTTTGCATTAGCAAGCTTCTCTATCCCACCCAAGTTGTATTCAATCTATCTTTCAGTTTTACTCCGGGTTGCTCTTTGCATTGGGCATTCGAGCTAACATTCTCTTCACATCAACTCTGACCAAGCTCTACATTACCACAATTGACATTGCATTGAGGTGTATTTTTTTCAGATCGAGTTGTTGATTGGCGAGTTGTGGCATTTACCCATCATTTTGATCCATCTTAAATTAGCAATGATCTTGCGCAGTCAAACAATATACAAGGGGATCCATAAACAGTGATTGGGATTGTCTTCTCTCCATTCGCCATCGCCATAGCTCCCATCAAGCTCAAAATCCGTGGACATCTCCAAGCAACATGCATATATAGAAAAATGGTGAAGAAAACATCTCTGATCTTCTCCTCATGTAGGTTACAGGCTACACAAAGAAAACAAGGCGGTTAAGAAATAAATACACATTGCGTATCCAACAAAATAACAGATTAAATAATAAAAATCAGTGGAAAACGAAATGGAAAGGAGATAGAAGTTGTCGATCCACATTTCAAGCGAAACCCTAAAAACACCTTGTAATTCACGCATCCATATGGTCTCTCCTCCAACAGCCTCATTGAATTCTATAAGGTGAGTCAACTTTCATCCTTTGTTAAATTCAATTTTCTTTAATCTCTTATCAAATAGCATAAGTGTTTGGGTTGGCAAGTAGTGAGAATGCTTTGGGGGAGAGTGGTGCAAAGTTCAAACCCCCAAACAATCTAACATTTTACACTATTTTGAAATTTAGTGAAAAAATTACAAAACTACCAAATTTAGAGGATATTTAGCGAGAAAACCACTTTGCTAAACCATTTAGTTATAACTAAACAGGTCACTAAATATTTAGCAAGAAAAACCCTAATTTAGGGTAAAATATTTTTCTCCTAATAGGCCTATTTTTTCATTTTGGGCATTTTTTGCAAAAGGAGGCCTATCCAAAAATTGCATTTTCGGCTATATTTTTGTAATTTTTTAGCGTAGTGGGTCATTTTGGGCTCTGAATGTCACCAAGGCCCAAAAAACAAAAAAAAAATTGCCTACCATTCAATTTTGTCAAATTTTTGAATGCAATGTGTATACTTCATAATATTACACTAATTTGCAAGTTGTCAAAGTCAACTACAAAATTTTTAACTCGGTAGAATATTGTACTAAAAATAATAAAAATTGGTTCGAAACACTCATGAGATTCTAGATCTCATTCGCAATGCTCGGTATATACAATGCCTCTCGGGAAGTGCTTACAAGTAAAGCTATCATGACTACTACTATACTTAAAGCCTAATATATATGCAATAATGTCATCCGGGAATTGACCCTTTAAATCGACGGGGGTAATAAGGTCACGGTGTACACACACAATGAGCCATCCCATCTGCATGAATGATTGCACGACATAAATTCAAACTGAGAAATTATCCAAGTATATAGCAAAGTTACACATGCGTATCGGGATATTTCTTTGAGCTGTGTCAATAATCTCACATACCCTTTCAAGATGTTATCTCGTTTTAGTGATTTCAACTAAATTTGAGATAACCATAGGAAAATTTTGGAAAAATCTCTTAAAATTCCCTTTGAAAGAGATTTTTAGGTTGTCGGGTTTTCATTGTATGAAAACATGTTCCTTGCATGCAACATGTCTCATGTTCCCTGAAACCCAAAACCTGATTTCCTAAGTCCATTGTGTCGGTTTTTGGAACTTCCAAGCATCGAAACATGCTTTGCCAAATGCATGTTTCATGTCGTTGTTTCCCGAAACCCAAAACCCAAATTGAATCAAATCCTTTGTATCGAGTTTTTAGATGCTCCAAGCATGATGACATGTCATTAATGTCTAGTTGTCTAGTAGTTGGCACACGCGTCAAGTGAGGTGTAATTAATGTTAGGTTGTTATAAATAGTTGGTTTTCCATGTCATTTGTTACCTTGTACGTTTTTGTTGCATTGGATTTCCGTTTATGCTTCTTCCACCTCCAAACCCGATTGAGCTTCCCGATTGATTTTTCCATCCATCTTTGATCGTTTTTCAAGCTTGTTGAAGGTACTCTTCTCTTCTTTCTATTTTGAAGCTTTTTGGGTTATTTATGAGGTGTTTGTTTGGGGTTTCCATTTCATTTCCTCCTCCATTACTAGTTTAGGGTTTTGGGTCATTTTCCTTGATTCTTGTTTGAAATTCACCCCTAGGTTATTTACTTATTTTTCATAGGTTACACCCTCTAGTTTTCAAAAGAGTTTTAAATTCCTAAGTGATCGCGAGGTAGAATTTCTCATATCCTGACATGTCAGAAACCCGATATATTTGTTTTAGGTTTTGCAGGGTGTTTAACATCTCACTTTTTCTACCTTGTTTCAAGTTTTTCTAGGTGCTTGACGTGCATCAAGATCCACATTGTGTCAGGATTTTCTACCTATGTAACATCATCCAAGTTCCATCGAGTGTGTCGATTTTCCACTTCTCCAACATTTCCTCACTTCCGTAGTGTGTCAGGTTTTCATCGATGATCAACATGTCCTAACTTCTGACATACACTCCATTGTGTTGGGTTTCCTTAGGTGTTTTGCAAGTCTCAAAAGCCAAACAATGTGGCGGGTCTGTGTAATTATCCAACAAACTTTCAAGCTCGATTTCTCTTCTAGAAATCATCAAGGCATTTCTTCTTCGAGATTCCTCATGTCAGACCCCAGCCAATCTAAGGATAAGTCGAATAGGATAGGAAAGATGAAGTATAAGTATTAGAAGATGGATTATACTTCTTACATAAGTCAGTAATTATGAAATTCGGGACACATATTTTTGCAATATAGATATGGAGGACTTACGAATGAATTAAGGATTCTTCTCAGAATTCCTGGATGAAGTCGATAGCCGATAGCGGTCTCCCTCTTGTAGCAGGATTTCCAGGATGTCACTCAATGCTCAATTCATCCTGTTCTTTACTTCCAAATATGAATTAGCCTCCCACTCAGTAAGAAAACAAGAAGGAAAGTCTATAGTGAAATTGGATGGAGGTTACTTTTATCAACTCCTAAGGTTTCCTAACTTTGAGGAACATGTTGATTTAAACCTTCAATCAGCACAAAGGGCCTAGGACAGAGATCAAGAAGACTGCATCAAGCATGTAAACAAGAAGTTCTTGATCAAGGCTAAGCCAACCATTTCTAGGTTTCCCAAGTTGGTCCTTAGAAGTGATTTTATTCTCAAAATCAGTGATATCATCACCCTGCTGAGTCGATTATTTGGAATCCTAGAGTCAAGAGATTTCCAAGGGTGGATGTAGTTCCAAGGTCATCATAAAGAATAATGACCAAGGGATTGATTGGGGCAGCCTAATAAGTGACAAGATAGACTCCCAAATGAAAACAATCTTGTCTACTAGAAAGTTCTATATGATGTCATACGTCACCTATGCAGCAGCAGGCATGAGAAATTACCCAAGGCTAGATGTGAAGGGAAACCGGGCAATGAAACACATATATCGGTACTTCCCTCAGATGACAATAAAAGGGTCTGAAGATCAATATAGAAGAGTGAATGACACCTTATTCTATGAAAACATTTACAGGTTAAATCCTGATCTGAGGAAAAGAAGGGTTTCTGATGAAGCATGGGTCGAAGTGTCAAAATGGGGTTGCATCTTCTTACAATTCAATAAGTTCACCTATCTTCAGGTGGTAAGGTTCCATGGTAACCCTTTCCATTTTCCTAGGTTCCCAGGTGAAAAACTGATCCTTATGGATTTAGCCATATAATTGTTGTATTTTCACATGATTCCAACAAAGCCAACACAAAGAAACCATATCCTTCCCTATTTCCATTGGAAGGTATACATGCTCTACAGTGGTTAAGGCCAAGAACGTGGTGAATGAGATTCAGGACAAATTGAAGAAACATATGAAGCTCTGGGGAGGGATTTGACTTCCAAGGAGTCCTCAAGTCATATGGAACCTTGTATCTGCATGTGCCCAATGTTGAAGACATCTGGGTTGATCTTCGGGGTGAAGTTGCCATTTGAAGAAAGGAAAAAAGCATACTGATGCTTGAAGAAATTCAGATGTTAGATCTAGCTGATATCCTCGAAGGCACTATGGATAATTAAAGTGTCCTAGACACTATGTACGAACAGTCGAATGGAGACCAACACAGATTCCCAGCCATTGATTGGTTTGTTGCTGAAAAATATTCTATCGTTGAAAGAGCTACTTAGACTCTTGTCTGTACCAAGGCATGGCTCATTTCTTGGGGAATGAGTTATAAGGAAAAGAGATTTTCAAAATATCCACTTTAGAGGCGGGACCCTCTAAGGGAGAGAGGAAGAGGATAAAATCCCTACCAAGAGGTAGATAAAATTTAAGTTTGTCAGAAAAGGAGAAAAGAAAGGAGCCACATCATTTTCCACTCCTTCACAAATAGTTGAGATATTGGATTCACCTCCTCCACTAGAACAAGGAAAAATTCCTTTAGAAGATGAGGTTAGTCAACCTCTTATTTCTCCTTTTGTTGATTTCTCATCAGAGGTAAGTCTCTCTCTTGCTTCTCAAGCTTTGACTTTAGAATCCTTACCTCCTCCCTTCCAATCTTCCTCACCTCATATTTCTTCACCACTTTCATCAGCCATGGCCAACATCTTCTCCAACCTCTCACCTCTCTCTATTGGACCTAAGATGGCCATAGATATGCCTCCTCCTTCTACACCTTCATTCACTGAGTCTATCCCCATAGACACCACAGTTGTCATCATCACTAATCCGTATAAACCTTCTCCACTTGCGAGATGTAACCATAACACCTCCAATAGGGGCAACTTCTTTCACTTGTTTCCCGAAGGTTAGTTGATCGGACCTCAAGGAAGAGGAAGGTGGTAGTTCCTCTACCAACCTTCGAATTCAGTTCCCTCAAGGTCTCTCTTGCCAAATCTGCCAAGAAACCCAAAGGGTTTCAAGGGTTTCAGTGGATGCCTCAGGGCATAAGTTTTTGGAGATTTCCACTCTCACGGCCAATAAAAAAATAAGGATATAATGGTCACTGATTATCAGATCACAAGGGTTGATCTGGGAAAGGTAACAACATAAGGAGCACAACAGGATGCCCAGGATGCCATGAACGTGTTGTGCCAAAAGCTAAAGGAAATGAAGGTGAGCAGAGATGAGCTAAAGGAGAAAGTTGAACAATTGATGGAGGTATTACTCAAGCTCTCAAAGCCTTCTCAATCAACATTGTCATCCCCTATCCCTACTCCTATCAGGTTTGATTTCTTATTGGTACCTAGGATTGAAAATATCAATGAGAAGGGAGAATAGTTGATGAATGGATTTAGAGGCTACTCCTACAAGGAATAAAGGTCATTGATGACACAATGGAGGTATAGAAATCCTTGGAGGAGATAAAGAAGGATGGCAAAAAAATGGATGATGAATTTTCAAAGGAAGTTGGGAACCTCAAGTTAACTTTTGAGGCTCTCAATACGTTAAAACAGTTCCATCCCACATCTTGATTGAAGAAGGAATCATTCTGCATGGGGATAAGCATTTCTAGCTAACCAAAGCCATCAAATTCAGGATAAAGATTCTCGGTGAAGCTTGCAGCAAGTTGAGGGAATCTAGAGATCAATTGGTTGATGCCATGAATGACATAGAAGAGGAGCTGTCCAGGATCTTCGCCAAGGTGTTGGATGAAATATTGAATATTCTACCTGCTGATGATTTCTATAAACAAATCCAAGAATCAATCCAACATGAACTAGATCACGTCTTCAATCTGACAACCATTGATAAGTTCGTAAGGATTGAGAATGTTTTGGAATCATTAAAGAAACTCAATAAGAAATTGAGGAAACTTCTTGGCAATGCAAGTGACACTCAGGAAACTTACGAGGTCCTGAGTGACCATTCCAATGCCCCAGATGAAGCTGAGATGCAGGGAACAATCCGGAAGTTCTAAGAATTTCGAGACAAGTAGGCTTCGCTGGAGGAAGACAAGGACGTTGAAACAGGATAAGCATAATGTTTCATGTCATTTCCATCCAAATATTGACATGTCTTTTTCATTTTCACTTCGTCACATAGGAAGAAAATTTTGACTTTCTCTCCTATGTGAGAGTCAAGAAAAATAGGATTCTTGTTAAATGACTATTTTCTAGGATTTATCCTATCTTCTCTCTGCTCTTTCTATTATAAATAAGGGATGCTTGTGCATTCCAAAGAAGAGGGGAAGATTTTTAGAATATTGAGAGCTATTGTGAAGAAGAAGAAAAACTTTGTAATTTATTATAATCATTCAGGAATAGAAACATGTGTTATTTTACAAACTTTGTGTTGTGGGATTCATCTATCTTGAGATATTGTTCTTATGTACAAGATCTTAAGCTATTCTTTGTTTAGTGTTCTTGATTATTTTAATTGTTTCAAATATTAAACCCATTATCTAAAACTCATATAAGTATTTCTTGATTTGTGTTTGATTGAAAGAAAATACGTTCCTCTTATTCCCTTCATGCTCTTTCATCTATAATAGTTTCCTTTCTAATCCATTGTATTTCTAAAACTGTAACATCTCCATCTCGTGTTGATATGGATTTTAGGATTGTATCCCAACCCCAATGGTTAGAATAGTGTGAATATTGTGCATATTATTTCTATTGTGTTTTAGATCAGTAATAAACATGTTGCCTTACCTATCTTTGAGGAGGTATTTGATCTTGTGTACTATGGTTGAACCTCATATTTTGGCTCAAAAAAATATCCACCCAACATTTTGGTGACTCATTGGGAATATGGATTGATAAGACTAAGCTTATCCTATTGGTGTCTAGCGACTTTGTATTTACCTTATTTTTGTAGATCCATTTCCCGGTTCAAGCTCGCTTAAATATATTCATTTGTTCAAGCCGAGCCAGGGTCAAACTAATCCGTTATTTGATCTCGCTTCAACAACACAATTTCATACTTTCCCTCAATAGTGTTGTATCTAGTGAGTAAGAAGTTCTTCGCCTATTCAAAGAACTCAGGTTCCTCAAGAACAAAAAGCATCTATAACTGCAGTGAATTATTCTTGTCGATACTTGATTCCCGTACGTACTTCATTCGAAGGATGACATCATAACCTATGCCTTGGGGTGTGGCTATTGGTCCTCTTTCTCTAACTCCTTCATTACATGACCTACCACATGGATCTCATAAGAATATTCCAAAATTCAATGGCAATGGGAAGTAGCTCCTGATGAACACATTGCCTCATTCTTTGTAGCATGACATCCTTGGGGTAGCTTATGAAGATGTCTTTGTTTGACTCTTCATTGAAACATTGCATGGTGTGGCAACAGAATGGTTCTACCATCTTCCAAATGCATGCATTACCAACTTGGGATACCATGAGATCCATATTTGAAGCAAGGTTCAAACCAATGAAGATTCTCATGACTTGTTAGCACAACTTACACATATGAAGAAGGAGTCTCATGAGCCCATGCGGGACTTTGTGGAAAAATTCAACAAGCTGATTCGAAAGATTCTAGCGCTAGCCATTCCCACTCTTGAAAATCAAAAGTGTTTCTTCATCAACGATCAGCCCCCTGATGTGATCTTTTTATTTAAAAGGTTTTTATCCCTAATTTGGCTACTTGCTCAAGCTACAACCACTGAAATAGAATATGATCTCATTCTAGCAGGAAATCTCGAAGAGATTCATCTAAGCCTAAAAATTAGAGTTCTTCTCAAAGTACTACTGATCCTATGATCTAGAAGATGGCCAACGACTTGATCACTTTGAAGAATAAAATGTCTCAACAGAAACCAATGTTCCTTATCGGGATATTCCTAGACAAAATTTCAACAATACCAATGGCGCTCCCGCAAGAGATAGGAATTGGTTGACTGCTACTCAAACAAGGTTGGCCATTGAAGCTCCTCCTGTCAACACAATAGTGGAAATAGTTGAGGAAGATGAAGAACCAGAAGATCAAGGTTCTCATGAAGCTTTTGAAGCTTCAGGATATGTTGATGAGTCTTTTGGCAATTCAGCTGGCGACTCCAACTTTGGGTACTTAGAATACAAGGAAGACAAATGTGAGCATGATGGTCAGTCATTTGTAGTCTTCACTCGAGCTCAATCTCCGAACCCTAGAAATCTAGTTGAAGGCTCTAAGGAGAAGGGAAAATAAGCTCACATGGCTATGGCTAAAAGAGGATCTCCTATCTCAAACGTAAACCGAAAAGGAGACAACTAAAAAGGTAACTTATTCTTCTACCTCTCTTTCTCCTACCCCCAAGACCAATACCTCACTCAAACCAAAGTGTAACTTAACCGAGCCCACCATAATTCCTTCATATACCACTTTCGACATTATTGATCATGTAAATAAAACTAAGATCCAAATTTGAAAGTGAGTAGCTTCACAAATCCTAAGCAATTTGAGAAACTTGCCAAATTCATTAGAAGCAAGGCTGGCCATCCCTTCATCTTCAAAAGGAATTTTCCTAGCCCCACTCAACCTTTACCTCAGAATAATATGACCTATGTTGCTTCTTTGGTAAATATTGAACCATTTTATTTGTCCTTACTTATAAACGGGTTTAAACTCAGCAATTGCATAATTAACTTAGGATCCTATGATAACGTGATGCCCGTAAAAGTAGCCCATGCCCTTGGACTTACCTTGACTAAATATTATGGGCGGTGTTACTCCATGGAAACCAAGCAATTCCCCTTGATTGGCCAAATCAAGGATGCACAATTTGCATTTGTCGCATTCCTAGAAAAGAGAGTAAAAATGACTATCCTAGCTGTTTATAGTATTCTCTTAGGAAGAGGTTTTGGAAAGATGTCAAAGGAGAAGTCAATATGGAATGGGCCAAAGCTAAAATTCCAGTGAATGGATTTCCTTGTGTCCTCCACCCTGAAGTGCAAGCGAAGTACCTGGTCACTAAATCAGATGACCCCAAAGCTCAAATTCTCTTTAAAGATGCAGGCTTGGGAAATTATTTCATGTCATCGAGGTTCCTTTTATAGGTATCAAGGAAGAATATCCTAATGCTATTTGGACCCTCAATTTTGACAGGAGTTATTCAACTACTAGGTCAGTGCTAGTGTGGTTCTTATATCTCCAGATTTCGAGATCTTTCCCTCTCGCCTTCAAGCTGCAGTTTGACAATACTAATAACACGGCCAAATATGAAGATTTGTTATTAGGATTAGAAATGGCAAGGAAAAAGGGAATCCAAAATCTCAAAGTGTAGGGAGATGCTAAGTTGATTGTAAATCAAGTAAGGGGGATCTATCAGGTAAAAAATGATCACCTAAGGCATTACAGGAACAAGGTGTGGGACAGCATAGAATGCTTTGATGATTTTTCCATCAAGGCAGTTTTGAGAGATTACAACAATAAAGCTGATTCTTTAGTTGTGTCTGCATCTCTTCTCCTTCCTCACCCAAAGTTCAAATAGGACAAGTATACCATTGAGATTGTGTATCGTCCAAGTGTTCCAGATAATTCAACACATTGGCAAGTGTTCAATGATGATCAACATGTATTGTATTTTCTTGAGAAAGCTGATAATTTTAGCGAGCTTTATTTTGAAGGATCAAAATCAGATTTCCATGAGTCCATCTCGAATTCATATCAAGAGATTGATGGTGAATTCATCCAGCTCAAAGGTAATAAGATTCTAAAGGGATTGGTTTCTCTGGAAGGTCTTGTTTCACGTTTTTCTTAGATTGTTTCTTTGAATTGTTGACGAAATAGATAGGGTAATAGGTGTAGGAGGAATACCTATTCAAATGTTGGTTGATGGGTTGTTACGCGCGTATGACTTTTGAATCCACAACTGACCATGAGATCTTCCTTTTGGCTAGGAGGAACTACATGTAATGAAAGCAAGACCACCAGAAAGAATTAAACAATATGGGTAGTGAACTGCCTAACGTAAGCTAGATCCAGGAAGTATGATACTTCCTAGATGGATGTCAGTCCACTATTTTAAATAAATTAATGTTGTAAAAGTAAATCCTATTGTTATTTTAAAATGATTTAGGTATCTCACTTAAAAACACAATAAGAAAATAGATCTAATCTAATAGGCTAAGCTAGAATAGAATCCATAGGTCAAATGGTTGGTTCTGGGTTCTGCAGATTTGATAAATGTCTCGTAGGTCACAGGTGAGTGAGGGTGAGGTAAAATTAGGTGGGTAGGTTTTTTTTAGAGTGTGTGGACAAACACAGAGACCGGCATCGGTTAGGGGTGACTGATAACGATTAGGTATAACCGGCGTCGATTCATCGTAACTGAAAATGTCACAGAATAGGGTTTCGGTCTCCTTTGTGGTTGCACAAAGGATTTTGGTTGGTCGGGATGAGGTAATGGGTGACTGGAGTAGGCTTTTGTGAGGTTTTAATGGGTTTATGGAGGTGAAAATCTTGGAGAAGGTCAATAGGGAGCAAGATAAACAATGGGTGATAAAATAATGATGTAACAAAATAAACCAAAGAAGTATGACATTATACTTACTTGGATTTCGTTCCTGAAGGTCTGTGTGTGAAGGATGGAGGTGCTGATGATGGGTTTGAAGGCTGCAAATGATCACCAACTAAAGAAAATATTCTGCATGGGTTGCATGCACACTCCTCTTTGCTTGGATCGATTAGATCGTGGTTGGGATGGTCAGCAGGAGAAGATGCTCAATCTCCTTCCTTGGATGTGAGTCCTTGTTGGAATTATCTCTCTGAAGATGTGTTATCTCTCTGAGATTTGTTCTTGTTTGTCAACTTTCTTACTTTCATCTCCCAAGTTCCAAGTTCTAACCTTGAGAATAACATTGTTTTGGGTTAAAAGGGGTAACCGACGGGCGGTTATGTCAGCTTAACCGACAATGGTTAGGGGTAACCGATGTCGGTCAAGGTGAGATTTCCTAGGTTTACTAAAATTAGGGAGATCCTCTTGATTTTCTCAGATCTCGTGTCGTTATCCCACGGATTAGACTAGGAGCTTCTTGTGAGCATGCGGGAATGTGGTTAGAGGGAATGTAGGCATTTATTTTTAGGGTTTGGGTAAGTCTTAGTTAGTTATGGTAACTTGCTAAGAATAGGTCTTAGGTTGAGTTAGCTTGGTGAGGTGTCTAAGTGAACTATATGTGTAGATATTATTTAAATAAGATATTTAAATAATAAATATAGTGAGGATAAAGCATTAATTTAATTAAATTAATATTAGTGGGGTGAAGGGGGTCATGGCTAGGTAAATGTAATAAAGGGGGCTTATATGTCGAGGGACAAAGGGGAGTGTGACCTAATTTTAGTGTTTACATTTTTCCTCTTTTTTACATAGCTTGTATTGGTAAGCGATGCTAACAAAAATAAGATGTGGTTGCCCCATGTGAGGGTGAAGGTGATCCCCCTCAAACTAGGAACTGACGAGGCAACAGGCTGAAGCGGTGAGTGGTTTGATAAAAGGTAAATGTGAGGAAAAGGCAAGTGGGTGCAGGGGAAAAGGGTGAAAGGTATACTTGAGCAATCTAGGTAATGGGTCGGGTCACAGGTAACAACATTCAAACGCACACACACGTATAAACCGTAGCACGCCGCCATCAAGTTGAAGAGCAATCAAACTCTACATCATCTAAGGTTGATAGGTTTATCCAAACAAGGGTGAAGTGAATCCAGTATCCAAGGTATAGGATAAGGTCAGGAAACACAATGTAGGTTAGGTGCAGGAATGTTTAGGTATGTTCCAGTACACCAAAGGTAGGGTCAGGATAGACAACACGACAATAGGCAAGGTAAGGGCACAAGGTCAAACAACAAGGGCCAAGTGACGGGCCATCGCGGGGAGGTGAGGTAGGTGCTGGGCACCAGACAGGTGCGGCAGAGGGGTCGGGAGAGACAGAGTCATAGGGAGCATTCCTTGACATCATATGGGGAGATGATTGACTTGTTATGGACCAGCCTGCATGCCGAGTCATTTTTGTATGGATTATATATGAGACCAGCCTACGTGTCGAAGAGATTTTGTATTTATTATGATTTTTTGTACATGATACCGGCCTGCGAGCCGAAGATATTTTGTATTTATTATGATTTTTTTGTACATGATACTAGCCTGCAAGCCGAAGATATATTTGTATTGGATAGCGGCTTGTGAGCCGACAATGTATGAGAGACATGTTTTTTTAGATGAGTGTACATTATTGTGATACATAGGTATTTATATGATGAGATGTATGAGGTTTAGATGATTATGTGTTGTGATGTGTATTTTATTTTACTTTCATTATGATATGAATGGATTAGGTGAGTTAGGCATGATGGAGTCAGGTCGGTTTAGGCATGGATCGAGTCAGGTCGGTTTAGGCATGGATCGAGTCAGGTTAATTTTAGGCATGGATCGAGTCAAGTTAATTTTAGGCATGGATCGAGTCAGGTCAGTTTTAGGCATGGATCGAGTTAGGTCAGTTTTAGGCATGGATTGAGTCAGGTCAGTTTAGGTATGGATCGAGTCAGGTTAGTTTAGGTATGGATCGAGTTAGGTTGGTTTAGGCATGGATCGAGTCAGGTTGGTTTAGGTATGGATGTGTATTTCAGTATTTTGGTAATACATGTTAATGCAAATGAATGTAATGGTGTTCAATGTTTAAATATGGGTTATAGATGAATATGGGAAATAATGGTAGTGGTAAAAGAGTATGTGAAACATGAGGAGTGTATGTAGGTCGAATGATGTGGATATGGGATAGATTTTTGGGTTTTTGATATGAACAAGAAATTAGGTAAAGGTGGGGAAAATGGTTAGGGTAAAGAGTGGCCGAGCTAACCTTCCAGGGCCCCATGCCCTAGAAGTGTTGCCTACATAGTCCCAATGAAAAGGGACCTCAAACCGATGTAGTTCTCCCATGAGCTAGGGAAGAAGATGAAAATGAGTTGGTAGGTTTGTGGGCATGTAGTGGGTTTAGGTTTAATAGGTGTGGGTAGATGATAGTTAAAATATTGCAGGTGAGGGCGATTATGGCGAAAGGGGAGGATGACCCCCAAAGGTAAGCATCGAGGACCAAGTCCTGTATAAGGTAATCAAAATGTAAAAAATATGGTTAAAAGATAAGAGGGGGAAATAAAGCCACTGATTGGGTAGAATCATACCGAGTAGATCATACCTTGAAAAGGGGTGATGAATACAAGACCCGAAAGGCATTGCACGATTAACTGTTCTACGGTGAAAGTAGTCACAGGATCACCAAATGTCAAAATTCCAAGATGTCCCTTAAGGAAATTTAGGAAATGAGAGTGGAAATGGTAAGGTGGGTGAAAGGTAGTTAATTGTATATGTTTGGAGTGACAGGTCTTTTGGGCAAGAGGTCCAAGGTCACAATGGGAAAGTCCATGACTAAAAAGTATTTTTGTTTTGATAGACTGATCGATGTGGGAATTCTATATGGGATAAATAATATGGTACTCCTTGAGGTCTTTGTGAAGCTGATTGATGCGGGAAGCTTCGGTTTCTTTCATTTTTTAAAGCTTCACATAGTTGTCCTTCGAGGGAGCAGTCTATTTATAGTAGCAATTTGGTCGAGAGGAAGATGTCCTTTTGAGGGAGTCATCTTTTTTATTATAAGTTTGACTCAAGGAGTATGGTCCCATTGGAGGTCTTTGAAATCATGGACAAGACCAAGGTGAAGTATAGGACTCTTGTTCAAAAGGTGAGGTGGAATGACCATGGGATCTCATCTAAAGGTAGACGAAAAGTATCCATGAGAATCATGCTATGTGTAGTGCCATGGTACACATATTCAAGAGAAGATAACAAGTGACAGGTACTCACATGATTCTTGTTTAATCGTTAGGGAGGTGGATGGAGTGGATAGTGCTCAAGGGACGAGCATGGAGAGAGATGAAGGGTGAGGTAGGACAATGAGTCAACAATAGAATGGTCGAAGATGCAATGCGTTAAGGGGCTCAGGTTTGGGTTTACCCTCAAGCAAGGACAAACGATAGGCACCCAATCCATAGGTATGAGTTACGATGTATGGTCCAAGCCAATTAGGAGAGAATTTTCCCCATTTACTTTTTTCGCTTTGGTTACGTGTTGATTTTCTTTCAAAACAAGGTCACCAACTTGGAAGGTTCGTTCATGAACATGTTTTTCATAAGCACGTTTGATACATTGTTGGTAAACTTGAAGGTGATCCAGAGCATTAAGATGACGTTTGTCTAATAACTCTAGTTGTGCTAAGCGGTCCTAACAAAATTCATCATCAGTAAGCATGTCATGGAGAGAAATGCGAGTGAGGGGATATGGACTTCGAGAGGTAGAAACGGCCTTGGTACCGTAGACCAGGTGAAAAGGGTGTAGCCACAGTGGAAGTGTGAATACTAGTGTGGTATGACCATAGATAAAAAGGAATGTGTGTATGCCAATCCTTCCTAGTATCGTCAACCAATTTCATGAGAATTTTATTGAGGGTTTTGTTAGTGGATTCAGCTTGGCCGTTGCTTTGTGGGTAATAAGGTGAGGAGAAAATAAGATGAATGCAAAGGTGTCGCAAAGTTTTGCAAAGGTGTTTTGTTATTGAATTGTTTTACATTGTATCGGTGATGAGGTGATGAGAGACACTAAAGCAAAAAATGATGTGATGGTTAATGAACTCACATATTTTCTTGGCATTCGTGGAGAAGAGTGGTATGGCTTCCACCCATTTTGTGTAGTAATCGGTAGCGTTATGATCCATTGATGACATTGGGAAGAATGAGGATTGATTTCTCTGACAAGATCCAAACCCCATTGAGAGAAGGGCCAAAGGTCATGAGCGACCATAAGGCATGACTGGGTATATGATGAAGATTGGAATGTTGTTGACATTTCACACAACGTTTGACATAGTTGCAACAATCATGGTTAAGGGTTGGCCAGTAGTAGCCTAGGTGAAGAATATGCTTAGTAACAGCAAGGCCACTAAAGTGACCTCCACATATGCCATCATGAACCTCCTTAATGGTATAAGGAATTTTAGAACTTGTGAGGCATCGTAAGAGAATACCATCAAAGCCACACTTATAGAGGAGTCCCCCCAGGATAACGAAATGGGAGACCTTTTTAAGGAAGGCGCGTTGTCCGTTACGGGTGAGATCAGGAGGTAAGATGGAGAGGGAAAGGTAGTCAGAGTATTGTTTATACCAAAGGTCACTCGGGTCAGGGGTGTCATTTCTGATTGAGTAAACATCATGAGGTAAATAAGAAGGTGAATGGAGGTGTTGCATGGTGACAAATATTTTGGAATCGGTAGGGGAAGCGAGTATTTGGGAAGTTAAGCGAGGCCATGGTATCTCAAATTTGTTAGTTGAATGTGGGATGGTTTGAAGGGCGTAACGATCAAAGGTGGTCAACAGTATGTCTACATGATGTTTATACTTTTGAAGTATCTTGTTACGACATTGGTATATACCATTGACTTGGTTTATGACCAATTGTGAATCACCAAAGATGTGGATTGATTTGACATCTAGGGCATTGGCGGTCTAGAGACCTAGTATGCACGCTTCGTACTTGGAAATGTTGTTGGTGCATTCAAAGTCTAGTTTGAAAGACGAAGGCATGGGTTCACCATCTAGAGGAAAGAGGATAACACTAGCCCCACCCCCATGCTAACACTTGGAACCATCAAAGAACAGTGTCATTTGGTAAGGGGGTTCGTCCAGGGAAAGGGTAGCAATGGATTCATCGGGAAAGTCAAAATTAGAGGGTTGGTCCCCGGTAATAGATGCGTCAGCTAGTTGGTTAGAAATATCCTAGCCCTTAATGGACTTTTGGTGAATGAATTCGAGGTCAAGATCAGCTAAAAGCATAAGCCATCGCATGGCACACTGATTTTGATAAGGTTTGGCGTACATGAAGTGTAAAGGGTCAGTGTTGGTCACAACATAGGTTTTTGGTTGAGTAGGTAATGTCAGAGTTTGGTGGCGATGAAAACTAAGGCTAAGCAAAGCTTTTCTAGATGGTTGTATCAGGTTTCATAGTCCAAAAGAGTACAACTTATGTAATAAACTACTTGCTCCCTATGTTGTTCATTGCGATGAGTGAGCATGGCTCCCAAGGAATGATTGGTAGCTGATATGTATAGGTAAAAAGGCTGATCGTATTTCGGTGGAATGAGTATGGGTGGTTGGTGAAGGTATTGTTTTAGGGCCTCAAAAGCTTTGTGATAGTCATCATCCCATTTAAAGGAGACATCTTTCCTAAGCAAGATGATGAAATGGTTGACACCGATCGATAGTTGTGAAATGAAATGGTGAATGGAATACAATTTACCTTGTAGGCTATGGAGTTGTTTAAGGTTAGTGGGTAGAGGCATTTCCAAAATGGCCTTGAATTTAGCAGGGTCAACTTCTATACCACGGAAGGAAACAATAAATCCCAGGAGTTTTCCTGAGAGAACCGCGAAGATGCACTTTTTACATTGAAGGCGGACATAATATTTAATGAGGTGGTCAAAGATGGTTTGGAGGATGGTGAGGTGCTTGGTGTGACATTTAGATTTGGCCAAGAGATCATCCATGTAATCTTCCAATATGTGATTCATGATATCATGGAAGATGTAAGTCATAAAGCACGCGATATGTAGCACCAATGTTTTTAAGGCAAAAAGGATGACTCGACAAAGAAAAGGTTCCCAAGGGGTAATGAATGTGGTTTTGTGTTGATCTTATGGGGCAAGAAAAATTTGGTTATAACCCGAGAAGCCATCCATGAGTGAGAGCATCTCATGACCAGCGGTGAGGTCAACCAATTGATCAATATCGAGCAAGGGAAAGTCATCTTTTGGGCGAGGTGAGGTTGAGGTCTCAAAATTCTATGCAAATGTGGAGTCCCCCAATTGCTTTAATAACAGGGGACAATATTATAAATCCAACGAGCATAATCAATGGGTAGAATCAAGGAAATGAAAAGAAGGCGCTGAAGTTCTTCTTTGACGAGAAGAGAAATGCGAGGTACATTTTCCTCACTTTTGTTTGATAGTTTGGCATCGGGAATGGTTACGATATTGTGGACCACTATGGTGGGGTCAATCTTTGGGTATGTCTACGTAAGACCAAGTGAAAGCATGGTTATGATCTCGGAGAAAAGAATTGATGGCTTCCTATTCGGCAGCATCTAAAGATTGTCTGATCTTTAGGATGTGCGGGTTGTCCTAAGTATGAATGTTGATCTCGATAGTTGATTCATTCAACATGGTTTACATCTCAGAGGGTAATGACCGATGAATATATGAGTCTTCTACACCAAGGTAGGTGAGTATGGATTCATCATCCTGACATTAAACGACGTTAATGGTAGGTGTGTCATCGTCGATCATCTCAAGATACAGGAATGGGAGAGTGGAAGGGGCCTCGCCTTCACGTTGATAAGTCAAAGGCCCCAAGGAAATGGTGTTTATGAAAAAAATTTATGAGGGATAGATTCAGGATCCATCGACTCTCGTCGGTGAGGGTGGTGATGAAGGTGGAGAAGGGCTAGGGTCTGTAATGAGTTCAATGTGGGCCTGTTTGGTAGGAGGTTCAAGGAAGCCGATACCACTCTGGTCATTATGTTTGTGGGTGGTACATGGAATAACGGTATGGTGACCTTGCTCGTAAAATCCAAAACCAAAACCCTTCCACGCACAACAATGCAGGAAGGTGTGGATGAAATGGCGATTGGTAAGTGATTGGAAGTCGGTGGAAAATTGGTGGGGTTGTGATGGTGGTTCGAGTGCAGTAAGTGGTAGTATCAAGTCCCCATAGGTGAGACTAGTACAAAAGATGAGGAGGACCATAAAGGAGGTGTTCTCCTATATGGTGATCATAGCGAGGGTGTTGGTGAAGGCTTCCATACTCGTGCGGAGTAAGCAATGTGTTGATACTATATAAGCGGTACTCCCCCAGAGTGAGGTGTTGAAAAACACCTTCTAAGGGATCAATGGTTGGTATGTGGGTAGTTGGTATGGATGATGTGTCGGAGGTTGATGTGTTAGGAATTAGAGAACAAATATGTGGAAATAATTCCTTAAACCATAAAAGATAGGAAACTATATAAAGAGAATTATACTTGTAGAAATATAACAAAGATAAATGAATAATGCACAAAAGAAGACAAGACAAGATTTAACGTGGTTCACCCAATGTGGGCTACGTCCACCAAGAACTTGCTCAGATTTTATTATCAACAAGAGTAAAACAACTCTCACAGTCTTCTCTCAGTTATGAACTCACAAAAGAATTCCAAAGATGCTAAACCACATCTAAACAACAATTGACACCCAATTACTTAACCTTGATCACCTCTTGATCTCTAAGACTCAAGACCTCTTGAACACTCAAGATATATTTAAGATACCCTAACACCTCTATTTATAGGATTACAATCCTTCTAAGAAGCCATAAAGCTGACCCTAGAAGATTGAAAGTCGCGATCTTTCAACTTCCCACAGCTGGAAAAACAGTCTCGACGTTGATAGCCAATTAACAACATGTTAACAAATGAAGGTCGTAGCAACATCGTAGCAACGTCACAATGAGATGAATGTAGAAATTTCCTAGAGTCTCCAAACTTAACTATTCGAGCTCTAGCACTTCAACACTAATTCAAGAAGACCAAAAATAGGCTCCACACCCCAACAATCTCCCACTTGGAGACTGTTTCCACTGAGCAAAGTTCTTAACCCTTCATTATCAACCATGAAGGCCAATCAAAGTTGAACACAACTTCAAATTCTCCCTTGTGACCACCTTGGTCATCATATCTACAGGATTCTGACTGGTATGAATCTTTTCCAACTTCAACTTATCTTCTTCCAAAGTTGTCCTGATGAAATGATATCTCAGCTTGAATGTGCTTCATCCTAGAGTGGAAAGAGGAGTTCTTCACCAAATGAATAGCGCTCTGACTATCACCGTAGTCTCCCAACTTCCTGCTTATGCCCCAATTCATCAAACAACTTTGTTAACTAGATCATCTCCTTGCTTGCCTCTCGTGGAAACAACATACTCAGCCTCTGTGGTTGATAAAGCCACAACCTTTGGTAACCGTGAAATCCAACTCACTCTTTGTATCACCAACCGTAAATACATAACTGTCGTGCTCCTCCTGTTGTCCAAATCTCCTGCCATGTCCGAATCTACATATCCACGTAATGTAGTGTCTGATCCACCAAAACACAATGCTGCTCCCATGGTCCCTCTCAAATACCGAAGGATCCACTTTACTGCCTGCCAGTGCTCTCTACCTGGATCACTCATAAACCTGCTCACTGCTCCCACTGCATGGGAAATGTCAAGCCTAGTGCATACCATAGCATACATCAAGCTACCAACTGCTGATGAGTATGGTACCTTGACATATGGATTCTATCCTCCTCAGTCTTAGGACTCTGCTCCTTTGATAATTTAAAGTGACCTACCAATGGAGTACCAACCGGTTTAGCATCTTGCATACTAAACCTCTCCAAGACCTTCTTTATGTAATCTTATTGAGATAATACCAGCTTCCTCTCCTTCCTGTTTTGAGTTATTCTCATACCAAGGATTTTTTTGCTGCCCCAAATCCTTCATAGAAAGGAGTCACCTACCTACTTCTTGAGTATCTTTATTTCTGCATGTTCTTCCCTACAACAATCATATCATCTACATACAAGCATAGAATAATATAACTACCATGAAGAAAATTCTTGATGTACATGAAATGTTCTGAGTGACACCTAGAGTAACCCTGCTCCTGCATAAAACTATCAAACTTCATGTACCACTACCGTGGAGATTGTTTCGAGACCATACAGACTCTTCTTCAATTTGTACACTAACCTCTCCTTCCCTTTGACCTCATAACCCTATGGTTGTTGCATGTACAATTCCTCCTCCAACTCACCATGAAGGAATGTAGTTTTCACATCCAACTATTCTAAGTGTAGGTTTTCTACTAACTAAACCTAGAAAAGTCTAATAGAAGTCATTTTAACAACCGGAGAAAAAATTTCATCAAAGTCTATACCTTTCTTCTGTGTAAATCCTTTGACCACCAAATGGGCCTTGTATCGTTTCCGCCTCCATCTTCCTCTTTGATTCTATACACCCACTTGTTTCTGCAATGCTCTCTTGCCCTCGGGTAGCTCCACCAGATCCCAAGTCTGGTTTTCCATAAGAGATCTATGCTCTTCATCCATGGCCTACTCCCACTTCTTCTTGGCATCCACCTACACTGCTTCCTCAAAGCACTCTGGCTCTCCACTGTCAATGAGCAATAAATAATTCAAAGATGGATTAAATCATTCAGGTTCCCTTCTTACCCTAGAAGACCTTCTCACCTTAGGAGTTTGGGGTTCCTGATGAGTAGGTACTTGAACTGGTTGTGCTGAACATGTTGTACCTAAACCAGCCCCTTGGACACCTTGTTGTCTGTAATGTCCTCTAACACTATGTATTATTTCTTTGATTCCTCTTTTTGTTCCTACAACTAATCTTTATACATGATTTTTTCATTAAAGACAATATCTCTAGACCAAAATATTTTCTTGTCTTTAAGACTCCAAACACGAAAACCAAAATCATCTTCACCATATCCAACAAAGGTGCATTTCTCAGACTTAGCCTCTAACTTGGTCCTATCATCTTTATCAATGTGAACAAATACCTCACATCCAAATACTCTAAGAAATGAGTAATCAATTTTCTTACCAGACCAAGCCTCCTCAGGTATACCTCCATCCAAGGCCATAGAGGGTCCTTTGTTAATCAGATAAATAGTTGTGCTTACCGCTTCCACCCAAAACATGAGTGGCAGCCCCACATGTAACCTCATGCACCTAGCACGCTCCATGATTGTCCTATTCATTCTCTCTGACACTCCATTTTCCTATGGAGTATTTGGAACCGTTCTTTTCCTGCGGATCCCATTTACCAAACAATAATAAATAAATTCATTGTTGCAATATTCCCCTCCATTATCTGACCTGAGACATTTTAGCTTGAGACATGTTTCATTCTCAACCAAGGCTTTCCATGTTTTGAAAGTTTCAAACACATCAGATTTTTTTCTAATGCAATATACCCAAAATTTTCTAGTTACATCATCAATGAAAGTGACATAATAACATGAACCACCAATAGAGTTTAACTTAGCTGGCCCCCATACATCTGTATGCACTAACTCCAACTTACCCTCCTTCCTAGTAGATCCAACCTTGAGGAATCTCACCCGCTTTTGTTTCCCATAAACACAAATTCCTCATAAAAATCCAAATCTAACTCTTTTAATTTAGGCAGCCTTGTCCTTTATAATTTGCATGCCCTTATGACTCATATGACCGAGTCTCTGGTGCCACAAAGTTGCATCTCCATCTGCAGCAACTAAATTGTAATAATCAACACCATTAGTTAAATACAAAGTACCATTTTTCTTACCTCTTGCAACCACAAGAGCTCCCTTGTAACCTTCCAAGAATCCACTTATAAAACTAACCATACAACCATCACTACCCAACTGTCCCGCTGATATCAAGTTCTGCCTCAACTTAGGCACATGCTGACGTCCTTAAGTAGCCATGTGTTCCCATTTTGCATTTTCACCCGAACACAACCTTTCCCTACTATGTTGCATGGTTCATCATCACCAATATATACATGTCCAAAATAACCTTGAACAAAATCAGTAAAGTAATGTCTATGTGGGGTGGCATGGAAAGAAGCCCCTGAATCTAACACCCAAGATTCAGCAATATTATCTAAAGAAAGAATTAAGGCATCTTGACAAACATCACCTACTACCAAATTTACCTCTTTAGTTTCCTCCTTGTTCTTCTTATCCCGAAGAGCCCAAAAATCTTTCTTAGCATGACCAACCTTCCCACAGTGCCAACATTCTAACTTACTCTTGGACTTTGACCTTCCACAATCATTCGACTTCCCACAGTTACCTTTCCCTCTGTTCTTTTGTCTCCCTTTTCTCTCCACCGTCAAAGCATTTCTAGAAGTAGAAGAATCTCTGGTGCTCTTCCTTTGCATTTCCTCACTTAGGATCATGCCTATTACATCCTCAAACTTCAGCTTTGAGTTATTAGAGACTAAATTACTTACAGCCATAACCAAGTTGTCCCTATCTATCCTGAAGGAGCACACAATCAAGAAATCCCTGACCTCATCATTAAAGTCAATTTTTACTGAGTTTAACATACTCACAATCTGTATTAAATTCATTCAAATGATCAATGAACATAACCATTCTCAGACATCTTCATATTAAATAACTTTTTCATCAAAAATATTTTATTAGAGGCAAAGGGTTTTTCATATAACTTCCCCAACACACTCATGATACCTTCCGTGGTCTTCTCTTGTGATATGTTGAAAGCAACCGAAGATGCAAGGCATAAACGAATTACCTCGAGCGCCTTTCTATCCAAAGAACTCCCAATCCTCATCCGACATGGCTGTAGGTTTCTTTACTTTTCCAGCCAAAGGAACATGGAGGTCCTTCTGATATAAGTAATCCTCCATTTGCATCTTCCACAAACCAAAGTTCTACCCATTGAAATTCTCAACCCTTGATCTACCCTCATCCGCCATAGCTCCCACTCAAGCTAAAATTTCCCTATGATTTACAACTTCAGCAAAAAACCACCAAATCTCTTATACCAATTATTAGGAATTAGAGAACAAATATGCGAAATAATTCCTCAAACCATAGCAGATAGGAAACTATATAGCAGAGTTATACTTGTAGAAATATAACAACATAAATAAATAATGCACAAAAGAATACAAGACAAGATTTAACGTGGTTCACCTAATGTGGGCTACGTCCACCAAGAACTTGCTTAGATTTTATTATCAACAAGAGTAAAACAACTCTCACAGTCTTCTCTCAGTTATGAACTCACAACAGAATTCCAAAGATGTTAAACCACATCTAAACCACAATTGACACCCAATTGCTTAACCTTGATCACTCTTGATCACCTCTTGATCTCTAAGACTCAAGACCTCTTGAACACTCAAGATATCTTTAAGATACCCTAACACCTCTATTTATAGGATTACAATCCTTCTAAGAAGCCATAAAGCTGACCCTAGAAGATTGAAAGTCGCGATCTTTCAACTTCCCACGGCTGGAAAAATAGTCCCGACGTTGACAGCCAGTTAACAACAACATCACAACAAACAACTACAGAAAGCTCCGGAGTCTCCAAACTTAACTTTTCGAGCTCTAGCACTTCAACACTAATTCAAGAAGACCAAAAATAGGCTCCACACCCCAACACGATGCAGAGGTGGAGTTAACGGATTAGGTAGCTAATGGGTCAGCCGTGGAGGTTATAGCGATGGTAGGAATAGGGGAGGTATGTGTGGTGAAAAAAGTGGTTGTAATGATAGGTGGAGGTGTAGGTGAAGTGGTAGTGGTTGCGAGAGGTAGACACTTGACTGAGGCATGAGCACATCATTGGGTCGGTAAAACATGTTGCATGTTTTGAAAGGTGATTAATCACCGATGGTATAAGTGTGTTCTTCATGTTCAAACTTTACACAACGATACAAAGTGGAAGGAACACAACCCATGACACGAGATCCGTGGTCCACTAAGCAAAAATTTATATTGAATTCCCCTCCAAAACATAAAACAATTCTGGAATAGTGCAAGGGCCCACACGAACGTGAAGGATGACAGTGCCTAGTGTGGAGGTGATAGCGTCATTGAATGAATGCAACATGACCGGATGTTTATGCATGTAATTGTCAAGTATGCACATTTGAGCAAATGCATGGGATGAAATGATGTTAATGCTAGCACCTCCATCAATCATCACATGGCATACCCATATGTCATCAATGTGGATAGAGATGAAGAGGGTTGGGTCCGGGTCATCGTTTTGGTATGGTGTGATCTCTTCCTTTGAGAAGCTAAGGGAGGCCACTTGGTGAACAAGGTGAGGTGAGGATGAAGGTGGTAATTTGGTGAGAGAGGCTACATGATGGGGTGTGATAATGGAGGCTACGGGTGTAGGGTCATTGGGTAAAACCTCAATAGATTGAAGAACCTCCATGAGGGCTTGACGATGGGATTTCAAGGTTTGGATGAGGTCATATAAGGACATTTTTAGGGGAGATTGGTGTAGTTGTTTGAGCATGGTGTGATGTGTGACACCATTAGAAATGGTGTATGTGGGGCCACATATAGTTATTTTAGGTATGGGGAAGATGGTATGTTGGGTATAGGATTGGTTGGTGGATCAACTGCCTTTTCTTTACCCTTACGTGCACGCCAGTAGTGATGCGTACCATGTTGATTTGAGGGAAGTTTTCAAATGGAAAAGGTGTAGGGTAAGTGGTATAATGACATGAAGGGAAAAAACCTACCGAAGGAGAAAATCTATGTGAGGTCGGTTGGGCACAATGACATTTGGGTGGTGGTGTGGAAATTTATCTGATGCAAACCATGTTAATTTCAAATTTTGTGTGGTTCTAGGAGCTGTGAGGGTGGAGGATGTGGTTTTTGAGAGGGCGGTGTGGGAATGGGTGTAGGTGAAGCGGGCTCCTCGTCAAGAAGGTCATCATCATCAAAGTTGGTTTCTAGTGGACACAATTAGATAAGGATGGTTTTCAAGGCCTTGCAGTTCTCCACATCATGCCCTGACACACGATGGTATGTGTAAATTTTGGTATCATCAAACCCCTTTGGCTTGGGTTTGAGGGGGTCGTCAAGGTCGAGTGGTGGTAATATGATAATAGAAGTCTCGAGGAGGTTGGTTAAAATTTGGCAAAGGACCTGCTAGTGGATCACAATGGGAATTGAATGTGGGTTTGGGTGTAGGTGTGGTTGGTTGTCAAGGAATTGTTTTTGGAAGAGTAGGAACAGGTTGAGCGATGGGTTTAGGTACCGGTGTGGTTTGAGGTATCGGTCGGGTTTTTTTGGGTAGGAGTACAGTAGATGGATGGGTAGTAAGGTGTGGGGTTGTTGTGACTACCTTATTGTGGGGTAGTGGGGTTTTGTTTTTGGGTTGCACCTTCTTGGGTAAAGCTGATGTGGGTGTACGAGGTCTAGAAGGAAAAGGATGGAGGAAGAGGGTGAGTTACCCACGGGATAACGGCATGCTATGAAGGTAGATGAAGCAGGTCGTGCTTGGGGTGTGAGGGACAATGACCGAAGTGTAGTGGATAGTGAAGCAATGGTTGAAGGTATCAGAGGTATTGGTGGTAAAGAGATTGCAGGTGTGGGTATGAGTTGTGTTGTGTGCTAGGTAGTTTAGAGATTTGTGAGGAAGGAATGGGTGGTTGCATTATTAGTTTATGAATGGTGAAGGGTGCTTGACCATGTTGGGCGAGATAAGGTTTTAAGGCGAGATGGGACAAGTGTGGGTGTGATTGGTGTAGTCGGGGTATGAGGCCGATGAGTTTGTTTCTTTCGTTTAGGTGTCGGGGTAGGTGTGGTATTGACGTTGGAGGATGTAGCTAAATTCAATTTAATAGGTGGATGAGTAAGGCTAGTGATCGAGGTGACCCCTAAAGTGGTAATAGGTTTGGTGGAGGCAAATGTTGTGGGTATGGGTTTGGGTTTAGATATAGGTCGGGTTACGGGTAAGGGTGTGGTGTGAGTGCTAATAGGTATCGTGGAAGGGGTTGTGATAGCAGTGGTTGTATGTGGTTTGATGGGTGGAAATGTGTTTGGGTAGATAGTGGAGGTGTCATCGAGGGATCTCTACATCTGTGTTGAGACAAGGAGTAAGAGGCACCCCCATAATAAATCCCTATCCACATAATCCAAGTGATCAGCCAAACATGAGAATGACATGTTTACGGGTGGAGTTGGTGAGGACCTAATGGGAATTCCTATAAAATGCATCTTAGAGATGGGGAATCAGCCAGCTTCAGCTTCCGTGGGTAAGAGAGCTGAAAGTAGGTCTATTGGATGTTGGGTAGCTGATGGAGAATGCTCGCCAAGAGGTAAAGGTATCTCCACTGGGTCTATGATGGGTGGAAGAGATGATGGGAGTTCCTCAATAAGTGGAGGAACAGATAGGTGCTCCTCTGTGGGTGGAGGAGGTAATGGGTGCTCCTCTGTGGGGGAGAAGATAATAGGTGCTCCTCTGTGGGTGGAGGAGGTAATGGGTGCTCCTCTGCAGGTGGAGGAGGTAATGGGAGCTCCTCTATGGGTTGAGGAGGTATGATAGGTAAAGGTTCTCTAAGTGGAGAAGCTAGGGGTGAGATGGTCTCAATGTTAGCAGAAGACTCCTCTGTAGGTGATGTAGGAGATGAAGGGTGTTCTTCTATTGGTGAAGGAATAGTGGTGGTTGGTTCCAATGTGGAAGGAGGATTTCGAGCTAGGATTTCCTCTATGGAAGGGATGTGAGGTAATTGAGAGGTGACAGGTACCTCGTTAAATATTGCGTGAACCTCATGGGTATGGGTATCATGAGTGGATGTCTCACTGGTTTGATTGGATGAAGGGGCATGATTGGGAAATGGTTTTTTAAATATTTGTAGATTTTGGTTGGGGATGACATTCGGATTATCCACAGTTAACTCACCTTTCTCGAGCATTTCTTGGACAATATTCTTAAAAGTGATGCAGTTGCCATCACTATGACCCTTCACTCGGTGATAGTTACAAAAATATTGTTCCTTATACCACGCGGGCATGGGGTGAGCAGGGTCAAAACCAATGTGTGGTTTTATGGGTAGAAGGGTGATGGCACTAGCTTTGATAAGCTTTTCTAAGACATAAGAGTAAGCTTCCCCAATTGGGGTATATTTTCTGCTCTTGTTTGAGTCGAAAATCTGGACTTGTGATAGATTAGATGAGGTGTAGCTTTGATTGGATGGATGACTTGGGCCAACCTTGAGTACCACTATGTTAGTGGTACCTTTAGTCTTTGAATAATTGGTTGGGGTTTGGAAGAAGAAGAAGTTTCATTCGACTTGAATGCTAACTTCTTATTTCGTAATTGGATTTTCTTCTCTTCGATTGCTGAATCTCTAACTTCCGTGCCATAGTGAGTGCCTCATCGAATGTTCGAAAGTTTAGACCTGCAAGGTCGGGAGATATGTTTGGTAGAAGCTCATGTGAAGAGATCGATGAGTTTATTTTGTGGTAGTTGGAAGGTAAGTTGATTGATCAAAGCTATGCCAAAGAGCGAAAAAAAATCTACAATAGATTCATCCTTGTCCGCGTGTGGAATATAGATCGGTTATGTAACTTTCTTGGCGATATTAATAGAGAAATGATCTAAGAAAGCTTGGGCTACCTGATTAAATGAAAATATAGAGTGTTTGGGTAACCCACTATACCAATCTAATGCAAGTCCAGTGAAGGACATGGGAAAATTTCTCAAAAGCAAGACATCATCATGAGCAATCAAATAACACCCATGTTTAAACGAGCACAAATGTTTTTATGGGTCTTCCTTACTATTGAATTAGTTGAATTTAGGCATTTCCCAATACACAGGGTATGAACAGATAGGAATGGATAGGTGAATAGGCTCATTGCAAATCTCGTCATAGGTGAGAGTGTTACGGAGCTAGAAACCGATGCCTCCAGTGTCTGCATCTTATCCATCATCAATTTAATTAGGTCATTGGTGGGTTATGATTATTGTATGCCTCCTATATAGCGTGAGGAGGTTGGTTTTGAGTATATAATGGGGTGGCATTCCAATGTGTGATGGCTGTCATGTAAGGTGGTGGAGAAGAAGGCAATAAAATAGGGGGTAAGTACCCGGAATGAATAATAAATGAAACAGGTGGTTGTTGGTAGTATGTATATGGGGGAGGAAGGGTCATGGTAACCCTAGTGGAAATAGGGGCTAATGATTGTGGAATGGAAATAACTACATTCTGAAATGGGGTAGGGGTCACCGACACTGGAGGTGGGAACGTAGCTACAGGTATGTGTGAGACATGAGGGGTGGATGAGGTTGTGTTTGGGGTAATTGTCGAGGGTATGGTGGATGTAATGGGTGCCACAGAGATAACAAATGTGGCAGTCATGGCAAGTATAACCTAATTGTGAAATGACTGGGGTAAGGTGGATGTGGGTAGTACGGAGCTAGATGGGGCTGATGCGGAAGTGGGTGTGAGAGTCGGGGGGATAGATATAGGCATGCCATATATCAACTAACTCGAGGCATCTCGAGTGGACGAATGGGAGAGGTAAAATTGCAAGGTAGCAGGGTTTTGGTCAAGGAGTCATGCGAACTCCTCATCTCCTGCAAGTGATATTAGTAGTGGATAGGATCCATGGCTGGTGATAAAATAGAATGTGGTGAAGGAATGGGTGGGAGTAGTTGGCAACTAGCATGGAACACGAGGGCATTCACTTGTCTTTAGGTTAGTACTATTTGAACTAGTATTGATCGGGTAGGGTGCTTCTCAGAAATGATACGAGATAACAATAGGAACAGGTGAATCGATGATAAAAAAAAGGATGAAGTAACAGATGGTGGGTGCAATATGAAATAGGATAATCGATGCCGGTTAGGAAAACTTACATCGGTCGAGGGTAACCACTTTGCCGATCATTGTAGAAAATGGACAAGTGAGTAAACAACGAGGCGAAGGGCAAGATCGACAAGAATTCCAAATGCTGGGATGTGTAAAATGTCAATGGAAAAAGTGAGCAAAGATAGAGACCTGGGAAAGTGGAAGAAAGTGAAGTGAAAATGTTATTTTTATTAGGTTAGCAAAAGGACCTGGAACCGACGTCGGTTGGGTATAACCGATGGCGGTCAGAGGTAACCGATGATGGTTACTATGAAATTGAAACAGTGATGAGAAAAAGTGGTTGTGAATTAGAATTTGATGTGGAATCAAACCTGCACTCGGGAATGATGGTGATATGGCCCAGCACACTCAGGTGAAGCCGAGAATACGCTAGCTATGATGAGGAGTGTGCAAGGATGAACAAAAAAGTGATGAATGTGATCTTTCACCTCAAAACGCAAGCCAAGTAGAAACACTAAGAAAATGTGATCCTAAGAGTGCCCTTTTCTATTATGTTTGTTTAGCTTATGCTATTTAGAGACTGACACATGAATTGTGAAATAGATTTTTTTGGTGAGGATGGCTTCCTACAAAGAAGGAGATCTAAAGGGTGAGGTTTCAGGTATGTTATGGTGGGGGCGGGCTTCGCTCTGAAGTATGACTCGACAGAGCAACATGAGCTGGGTGCCCACTGTGTCGTGATTGTGTGATCACCTACAGCTTCTTACTAGGTAAGATGTTGTTTAAGAATGTATGTATTTGAATTTTTGTGTGGTTTGGTAAGACTCAGAGAAAGAGAAAAGGATAGAAGTTCTTTTCTACGATTCATTTGTCAACCATCAGCTGGTCATGACCTCCAACATATAGGTTGCCCTCATTTAATGTGAGCTAATGCAATAAATCAGAATGAAATGTGATTGTTTTTAAACCCAAATCGAAAATGTGAAATTGGATGACACAATAAGATGAAGAGGAAGAGGGATGCTCTTTCACTACAATGCAGAAAACATGAAGAAATGATTCCTTTTAATTACACCAAAAGAAAAGTTTCCTTTAGAGAAAATAGAAAGGAGATGTGGATTACTAGGGAAGAAAATTAGTGTGTATGCTTTTAGAAGGAAACAAACACACAATTTTTTCCTAGGAATGAATGAAATGCAAGGAACCCCGGATGGGTCCCACTGGGCATGCCAAAATGTTTCACCTTTTTCTTAGATTGTTTCTTTGAATTGTTGTGAAATAGATAGGGTAACGGGCATAGGAGGAATACCTGTTCAAATGTCGGTTGATGGGTTGTTACGCACGTATGACTTCTGAATCCACAACTGACCATGAGAGCTTCCTTTTGGCTAGGAGGAACTACCTGTAATGAAAGCAAGACCACCAGAAAGAATTAAACAATATGGGTAGTGAACTACCTAACATAAGCTAGATCCGGAAGTATGATACTTCCTAGATGGATGTCAGTCCACTATTTTAAACAAATTAATGCTATAAACAAAGTAAATCCTATTGTTATTTTAAAATGATTTAGTTATCTCACTTAAAAACACAATAAGAAAATATATCTAATCTAACAGGCTAAGCTAGAATAGAATCCACAGGTCAAATGGTTGGTTCTGGGTTCTGCAGGTCTGATAAAGGTCTCGGGTAGGTCACAGGTGAGTGAGGGTGAGGTAAAATTAGGTGGGTAGGTCTTTGCTTAAGAGTGTGTGGACAAACACAGAGACCGAGAATCGGTCAGGGGTGACCGACATCGGTTAGGTATAACCGGCGTCGGTTACTGTGAGATCTGGAAATGTCACAGAATAGGGTTTTGGTCTCCTTTGTGATTGCACAAAGGATTTTGGTTGGTCGATGAGGTAATGGGTGACTAGAGTAGGCTTTTGTGAGGTTTTAGTGGGTTTATGGAGGTGAAAATCTTGGAGAAGGTCAATAGGGAGAAAGATAAACAATGGGTGATAAAATAATGATGTAATAAAATAAACCGAGAGAAGTATGACGTTATACTTACTTGGATTTCATTCTTGAAGGTCTGTGTGTGAAGGATGGAGGTGTTGATGATGGGTTTGAAGGCTGTAAGTGATCGCCAACTGAAGAAAAGCTTTTGCATGGGCTGCATGCACACTCCTCTTTCTTGGATCGATTAGATCATGGTTGGGATGGCTGTGACAAGAGAAGATGCTCAATCTCCTTCCTTGGATGTGAGTCCTTGCTGGAATTCTCTCTCTGAAGATGTGTTATCTCTCTACGAGATTTTTTCTTGTTAAATCAACTATATTACTTCCAACTCCTAACTTCCAAGTTCTAACCTTGAGAATAACGTTGTTTTGGGTTAAAAGGGGTACTGACAAGAAGTCGGCTTAACCGGCAACAATTAGGGGCAACCGACGTCGGCCAAGGCAAGATTTCCTAGGTTTACTAAACTTAGGGAGATCCTCCTGATTTTCTCGAGATCTCATGTTGTTATCCTATGGATTAGACTGGGAGCTTCTTGTGAGCATGCGGGAATGTGGTTAGAGGGAATGTAGGCATTTATTTTTAGGGTTTGAGTAAGTCTTAATTAGTTATGGTAACTTGTTAAGAATAGGTCTTAGGTGAGTTAGCTTGGTGAGGTGTTTAAGTGAGTGTAGATATTATTTAAATAAGATATTTAAATAATAAATATAGTGAGGATAAAGCATCAATTTAATTAAATTAATATTAGTGGGGTGAAGGGGGTCATGGCTAGGTAAATTTAATAAAGAGGGGCTTATATGTCGAGGGACAAAGGGGAGTGTGACCTAATTTTAGTGTCTATAGGTTCATTTGACAAGCATGACCATTTTATTCGAGGATAAAATGCAAGTCAAGGTGATTCCTCGTCGGAGGTAGATCAAGTTAATATGGGCTCTTCTGACCAACGACGGATGGTAAACATCGAAAAATGTTGTTCTGCTGAGGAGAAAGGAAGATTCAACTCACTCCTCAAGAGATATGTGGACGTCTTGGCATGGCCCTATGTGGATTTGAAGTCTTTCAAGCCCAAGGATGTGCCACATAGCATCCCTTTGAAGTCTGATGTCAAACCCTACATGCAGAAGCAAAGGCATTACAACCCAAAGATCTCAGGGACTATTCTTATAGAAATTCAAAAGATGTTAGACACAAGGATTATGTCAAAAAGAAGAATGGTGAGATCTAGATTTGTGTTGACTTCCGGAACCTTAATCAGTCTTCATTGAAAGAAAATTACCCATTGCCTATCATGGATCAAGTATTGCAGATTGTCACTAGATCAGAAATGTTATCCATGCTTGATGATTTTCAGGGTATAATCAAATTGAGGTAGCCACTGAGGATCAACATAAAACAACATTCACCACCCCATGGGGGACCTTTTCTTACAGGAGGATGCCTTTTGGTTTGATTAATGTCAGAGCCATGTTTCAAAGAGCTATGGACTTAGCTTTCAAAGATTTGATGGGAAAATTCATAGTTGTATATTTGGATGACTTGACGGTCTTCTCTAAGAAGTGAAGTGATCATTATGATCACCTGGAGTAGGTACTCTTAAGATGCAGGCGTCATGGGATTTCATTAAATCCTAAAAATTCCATGTTCAGAGTAATAGAAGGTAAGTTGTTGGGTCATATCATGACTAAAGAAGGAACCAAGATCGACCCAGAGCGGGTGAAGGCCATCCAAAGCCTTACCCTACCTACAAGCAAAACTGGGTACATTCCTTTTTGGAAAGGTCAATTTCCTAAGAAGATTTATACCTGACTTTTCTAATAAAACCAAGGATATCATTGGGATGATGAAAGGTAAGACTCCATTTCGATGGATCACTGAAGGAAAGATTTCTTTCAAAGAATTAAAAAGAGCAATTGATCATGCTCCTATTCTGGTATGCCCAGACTTTAAGAAGGATTTCATCATGTACAGACTACACTTCCACACATACAATATTAACCATCTTGATGCAGAGAACAAAGAAGGAATCGAAGCTCCCATATCTTTCATGAGATGCCCACTAAAGGAACATGAATTGAAGATGTCACAAATTGAAAAGCATGCTTATGTAGTGATAAGAGCAATGAAGCATTTCAAGTATTATGTGTTGAGTTCTCACACTCTTGTTCTTGTTCACGATCTGCGAGCTTAAGTCCATTTTGACTCAACAAGATTTAGGTAGTCAACGGGGTAACTAGATTTCAATCGAAACCCTAAAAATGCTTTGTAATTCATGCATCCACGTGGTCTCTCCTCCAACAAGCCTCATTGAATTCTATAAGGTGAGTCAACTTTCATCCTTTGTTAAATTCAATTTGCTTCAATCTCTTATCAAATAGCATAAGCATTTGGGTTAGCTAGTGAGTATGCTTTGGGGGAGAGTGGTGCAAAGTTCAAACCCCCAAACAATCCAACTTTTTACACTATTTTGAAATTTAGTGAAAAAATTGCAAAACCACCAAATTTAGAGGAGATTTAGTGAAAAAACCACTACTAAGCCATCCAGTTATAACTAAACAGGTCACTAAATATTTAGCGAGAAAAACCCTAATTTAGGGTAAAATGCTTTTCTCCTAATAGGCATGTTTTTTCATTTCAAGCACTTTTTGTAAAAGGAGGCCTATCCAGAAATTACATTTTCAGCTATATTTTTGCAATTTTTGGCGTAGTGGGTCATTTTGGGCTCCAAATGTCACTAAGGCCCGTAAAAAAAAAAAAATTGCCTACCATTCAATTTTTCCAAATTTTTAAATGCAATTTGTATACTTTAGAATATTGCACTAATTTGCAAGTTTCCATAGTCAATTGCAAAATTTGTAACTACTTAGAAACTGGCAGAATATTGTACTAAAAAATAATAAAAATTGGTTCTGAAACACTCATGAGATCCTAGATCTCATTCACGACTCAAGTATACAAGTGCCTCTAGGAAGCACTTACGGGTAAAGTCATGACTACTACCGTACTTAAAGCCTAATATATATGCAACAACTTCGTCTGGGCATCGACTCTTTAAATCGACGGGGAGTAATAAGGTCACAGACACCCACTATGAGCCATCCCATTCATCCGAACGATTTCACGACATAAATCTGACCGAGAAATTATCCAAGTATATAGAAAAGTTACGTACGTGTATGAGGATATTTCTTTGCCGGTGTCGTAATCTCACATACCCCTTTCGGTATGTTATCTTGTTTTAGTGATTTCAGCTAAAATTGAGATAACCATAGGAAAATTTTGGAAAAATCTCTTAAAATTCCCTTTGAAAGAGATTTTCGAGTTGTTGGGTTTTCATTGCATGAAAACATGTTCCTTGCATGCAACATGTCTCATGTTCCTCAAAACCCAAAACCCGATTTCCTAAGTCCATTATGTCGGGTTTTCGGAACTTCCAAGCATCGGAACATGCTTTTCCAAATGCATGTTTCATGTTGTTTATTTCCCAAAACCCGAAACCTGAAACTGAATTGAATCAAATCCTTTGTATCGGGTTTTCGGATGCTCCAAGAATGATGACATGTCATTAATGTCCAGTTGTCTAGCATTTGGCACACGTGTCAAGTGAGGTGTAATTAACATTAGGTTATTATAAATAGTTGGTTTTGCATGTCATTTGTTACCTTGTATGTTTTTGTTGCGTTGGATTTCTGTTTATGATTCTTCCACCTCCAAATTCGATCGATTTCTCCATCCATCTTTGATCATTTTTTGAGCTTGTTGAAGGTACTCTTCTCTTCTTTCTATTTTGAAGCTTTTTGGGTTATTTCCGAGGTGTTCGTTTGGGGTTTCCATTTCATTTCCTCCTCCATTACTGGTTTAGGGTTTTGGGTCATTTTCCTTGATTCTTGTCTTATTCCCATATGGGTTCTTGTTTGAAATTCACCCCTAGGTTATTTACTTATTTTTCATAGGTTGTACCCTGTAGTTTTCAAAAGAGTTTGAAATTCCTAAGTGATCACAAGGTAGGAATTTCTCATATCCTGACATGTCGAAACTCAATATATTTGTTTCGGGTTTTGCAGGGTATTTAACATCTCACTTTTTCTCGCCTTGTTTTGGTTTTTTCCAGGTGCTTGACATCCATCAAGATCCACAGTGTGTCGGGATTTTCTACCTACTTGACATCCTCCAGGTTCCACCGTGTGTGTCGGGTTTTCCCACTTGTCCAACACTTCCTCACTTCCGTAGTGTGTTAGGTTTTCATCGATGCTCAACATGTCCTAACTTCCGACATACACTCCATTGTGTCAGGTTTCCTAAGGTGTTTTGCAAGTCTCAAAAGATGAACAGTGTGGCAGGTTTGTGCAATTTTCCAACAAACTTTCAAGCCCGATTGCTCTTCCAAAAATCATCAAGGCATTTCTTCTTCGAGATTCCTCATGTCAGACCTCGACCAATCTAAGGATAAGTCAAATAGGATAGGAAAGATGAAATATAAGTATCAGAAGATGGATTATCCTTCTTACATAAGTTGTAATTATGACATTCGGGACACAAAACTCGACAATATAGATATGGAAGACTTCTGGAATAGAATTAAGGATTCTTCTCAGATTTCCTAGATGAAGTCGATAGCTAGCAGTGGTCTCCCTCTTACGGTAGGATTTCTAGTATTAACTCAATGCCCTAAATTCATCATGTCATGTGCTTCCAACTATGAGTCAGCCTCCCGCTCAGTAAGAAATCAAGCAGGAGAGTCTATAGTGAAATTGGATGGAGGTTAATTTGATCAACTCCTAAGGTTTCCCGACATTGAGGAATATGTTGATTTAAACCTTCAATCAAAGCACAAAGGACCTGGACAGAGATCAAGAAGATTGCATCAAAAATGTAAACAAGAAGTTCTTGATCAAGGCTAAGCTAGTGATTTATAGGTTTCCCAAGTTGGTCCCTAGAAGTGATTTCATTCTCAAATTAGTGATATCATCACCCTGCTGAGTTGATTATTTGGACTCCCAGAGTCAAGAGATTTCCAAGGGTGGATGTACTAGTTCATGGTTGTCATAAAGAAGAATGACCAAGGGATTGATTGGGGAAACCTAATAAGTGACGAGATAGACTCCCAAATGAAAACAATCTTGTCTACCAGCAAGTTCTATATGATGTCATATGTCACCTATGCAAAGAATAGGCATGAGAAATTACCCAAGGCTAGATGCGAAGGGAAATTGGCAACGGAACACATATATTGGTACTTCCCTCAATTGACAATAAAAGGGTCTAGAAGATCAATATAAAAGAGTGAACAATGCCTTCTTCTATGAAAACATTTGCAGGTTGAATCCTGATCTGAGGAAAAGAAGGGTTTCTGATGAAGCATGGGCCGAAGTGTCAAAATGGGGTTGCATCTTCTTGCAATTCAATAAGTTCACCTATCTTTGGGTGGTAAGGTTCCATGGTAACCCTTTCCATTTTCCCAGGTTCCCAGGTGACAAACTGATCCTTATGGAGTTAGTCAAACAATTGTTGGATTTTCACAAATTCCAACAAAGCAAGCACAAAGTTGTCGTCTCCTTCCCTATTTCCATTGGAAGGTATACATGCTCTATAATGGTTAAGGCCAAGAACGTGGTGCATGAGATTCAGGAAAAATTGAAGAAACATATGAAGCTCAGGGAGGTATTTGACTTCTTAGGATTCCTTAAGTCATATGGAACCTTGTATCTACATGTGCCCAATGTGGAAGACATCTAGGTTGATCTTCGGATGAATTTACCATCCGAAGAAAGGACAACATAAGACTAACGCTTGAAGAAATTCAGATGTTATATCTAGCTGATATCCCCAAGGCATTGTGGATAATGAAAGTGTCCTGGACACTATGTATGAATAGCCGAATGGAGACCAAGATGATTCCCAATCGTTGATTGGTCTGCATGCTTTGAAAAATATTCTATCACCGAAAGAGCTACTTAGACTCTTATGTCATACATTCAAGGCATGGCTCATTTCTTAGGGAATGAGTTATAAGAAAAAGAACTTTTCAAAAATATCCACTTTGGAGGTGGGACCCTCCAAGGGAGAGAGGAAGAGGATAAAAGCCCTACCAAGAGGCAGATAAAATTTAAGTTTGTCAGAAAATGAGAAAAGCAAGGAGCCGCATCATTTTCCACTCCTTCACAAACAGTTGAGATATTGGATTCACCTCCTTCAAAAGACGAGGTTAGTCAACCTCTCATTTCTCCTTTTGTTGATTGCTCATCAAAGGTAAGTCTCTCTCTTGCTTCTCAAGCTTTGACTTCAGAATCCTTACCTCCTCCCTTCCAATCTTCCTCACCTCGTATTTATTTGCCACTTTCATCAGCCATGGCCAGCATCTTCTTCAACCTCTCACCTCTCTCTACTAGACCTAAAATGGCCATAGATATGCCTCCTCCTTCTGCACCTTCATTCACTGAGTCTATCCCCACAGACACCATAGTTGCAGTCATCACTACTCTACAAGTAAACCTTCCTCCACCTGCAGATGTAACCATAACATCTCCGATAGGGGAAACTTCTTCCATTGTACCTTAATGGTTAGTTGATTAGACCCCAAGGAAGAGGAAGGTGGTGGTTCCTCTACCAACCTTTGAATTCAATTCCCTCAAGGTCTCTCCTTCCAAATCTACCAAGAAACCAAAAATGGTTTCAAGGGTTTCAGTGGATGCCTCAGGGCATAAGTTTGTGGAGATTTCAATTACCGTGGCGAACAAAACAAAGTAGGATATAATGGTCACTTACTATCGATCACAAGGGTTGATCCGGGAAAGGTAACAACGAAGAAGGAGCACAATAGGATGCCATGAACGTGTTGTGCGAGGAAAGTCAAAGGAAACGCGAGGTGACAAGATATGAGATAAAGGAGAAAGTTGAATAGTTGACGGAGGTATTAATCAAGCTCTCAAAGCCTTCTCGGTCCAACACCGTCATCCCCTACCCCTACTCCTATCGTGTTCGATTTCTCATCGCACCTAAGATTGAAAAGATCAACGAGAAGGGAGAATGGTTGATGAATGGATTCAGAGGCTACTCCTACAAGGAAGAAAGGTCATTGATGACATAATGAAGATAAGGACGTTGAAACAAGATAAGCATAAAGTTTCATGTTATTTCCATCTGCTACTTCTACTAGCCGAAAATCATGCAAGTCTCACGATTCTTAGCCCCTCTTTGAGACAAAGAAAGCTTTTATTGGGGTCGGGATCTCATCCCAATCCCAGAGAGTGTTCTAGGCTGCGAAGAGAAAGGAATAAAAGAAGGAGAAGAGAAAGAACAGATCCGAAGGAAGAAAAGAAATGAGTTCCAAAGCGGAAGGGTCAGAAGATCTATGCTTTGGGCTTGGTAGTAAACAGAGCCAAACCTACTTGCATAAATAAACAAAGCAATACTGATAAACAAGTGACGGAAAAGTAGATATGAATTCAACAGAATAAACACATGCAGACCTAACATAAGAAAGATCTTAATGTATAACACAGTTATTGAGCACAAAGTCTGAATAATTGTATTAATTGTTTTTATCTGTTACAAGAAAGCTCAAAGTCTTTCTCTCCTCACTTCTATTTCTATCTGAAAAATGTTCACCCCAAATACAACAAGTATTCTAGTATTTATAGAAAGTGAGGGAGAGAGAAGGCAAAATGGAGCCAACCACTTATTCACAAGATATTTACAAAATATCCAAAAGTCATGTTGACTTTGACAACTTGAATGGATGACATCATCCCATGATGCAACATGGATGATGTCATCGTTTGTGCCAACACACTTCGTATATTTCTCAAGAGAAAGTCGAGAATAGAGAGGAGAAGAAGAAGAAGAAGAAGAAGAAGCTATTCATCATCATCATCCGTGGCCTAAAAGGGGTCACTGCTTTTGATGCCGATCAGAGATGAGATGTGGAACGAGCGCGTATTCCAAGAACTTGCTGATCATCGGCGCAAATTGATCCCGTGATGGATCCTCAGTGCCTTTTCACCGATTGCTTCGCAAGTTTCCCGCTCATCAATGAGCTTTTCGGGACCTTGGAATAGTCTTTACCCGCCTCGATTAGGGACCCGATGAAGTCTCTACAGCCAAGAGTTGTTGATGGATTCGATGTCGAAAGTGACTTCTCGCCCCGTCCCTCGAGAAGCTAACTCTTGAAAATTCGGATAGTATCGCCACCGATCTCAAGGTGAGGGAAGGAGTGAGCAACCCCGAGTCATAGATAGAACAATCTTCTCCATTTGATGCATCGCATCCAGGCCTCTTCCTTCACCTTGTCTATCTTCTCTAACACAAATTCGAGCTGATCTATCCGATAGTCCAGAGTGGACATGGTCTTGCTGAGGGTCCTCGATGACCGAATACTCCAAACTTGACCAAATCTTCGACCAACAATAACATTTGTCAAAGGCCTCGTGTTGGAGTCTCGGCGCTTTTCGAGCTCTTCCGATACACTCGACTTGCTAATGTTTGGAGTTCCTTATTCGCCTTCTCGATGTTCGTATAAACCGATATACTCGCGATCACCTTTTCACTATCCTTAAGGATTTGGCTCCTCCAAGCAGTAAATGTACCATACCCCGCCGCGCGATCTTTGAATATTCATTGATCTTCTCCGACCGAGCAGCTCAGAGTCTCGGCGGCAGCAGGGAGGTGCACTTCCCATCTTCTCGTAGGGCTTGAAGCAGTATTTATTCTGCTCCTTCGCAGCCTCTTTCTTCCTTTGTTTCAAGCTTTTCGCAGAGCGCATCAACCGCGGAAAGAGCTTCCCCGAGACTTTCGTGAGGATGTCCCCATCAGGGTGACTTGGGTCACCGTGAAATCTGCCGAGACAGATCTTCTTTCTCTTTGTGGATCGGGTAGGCAATTTCCATAACCTCTCACCGCAGCTTTTTGAGAGAAGCGTGTAACCGGCTTGTGCTTCTTTGCTCCTTTAGCCGAATGATCAAAAGTCCATCTGAGCGATGGGGACTTTCCTCTTTGGTCGGCTCACCGCCGAGAGATCCAAGCTGGTCCTATCAAGAAGGACCAGAGACAGAGGGGGAGGCAAAGAACGGTAGAAGAGGGGAAGAACGTGGAGACACGCGGCGGCGGTATTGAAAGAATAGCCAAGACATGCCCACGGGAGGAAGGGAAACCGCAGCTGCAGAAGACATGGGAAGGGAAGGGAGCCCGAAATGAGGGAAGAAATGGAGGAAGACAAATCAGCGAGAGAGGAGAAGATGGACGAAGAGGCAGGGAGAGAGTAGAAGAAGAAGGAGAGGACACAACCAAAGGAGTGGTCACGACATCCGAGGAAGGGGAGGAAGAGAAGAAGAAGGGATAAAGGGACCTCTCGTAGTCAGAATGATGCCGACATCCCGGGTGGATGGGCGTATAGGACTATCCTCTCACACCTTCCTTCTCTCGCGAATCCAGGTTATTACTTGTTCAGCTCAAGGAAGAGGACTTTCGTGGGCTTCCTCCCGAATGGTGCTAGGCTCACCTTCCGCAGCCTTTGCCTTTTAGCCGCTTCTTTGACCTCGAGGTGCATTACCCAAAGGAGAAGTTGTAAAATCTACACCGAGGTAGATTAACCCATTCATGCGGCACCAATGCTCTGCTTCTCCGCATAGTCTCCTTGACCCTCTCCTCGATTGTCCGAGGAGCCTTGCTTCACAATGTCCGGAAGGGCCAATCATCCCCTTCTCGTGTCATTATACACTTTGTCTACTTCGCCTTCCGTGGTTTGGAAGCCTTTGGGACAATGGCCACTCCGTAATGGATGATTTCCGCAATGCTAAGCGAGAGTGATCCTTTCTTCCGAGTTCTACCTCATGGAGAACGCCAATGTAGATATCCTCAACTGAGGGACATGAATCGATCAAGCTTAGCCTCGTAGAGACAGCCCCTAGGGTCGAATGTGGCCTCACTGGGAAATCATGCTTTAGGTTGAGCAATTCTAGCTCAAAGAAACATCTCCTTCGCCTTGTGATAGCCGGAGCATGTGTAACGGCCTACCGTGAGGGGGAAAGGAGTTCCGCCTTCTTTCTCTCGAGGCACTTTTCATGGTATGTGACGAGCCGTCTTGATAGTTCCAATAAAATCAGCTTTGGTCCAAAGATACCTTGGCAACCCGGTTGGTTCGCCCAAAAAGTCGACCGCCCTCGATAGGTGAATGTGGAAATCAAAGTGAACAAGGCCCCCACTTCTCTCGTGATCGCCACTATGTTTTTGGTTGTCCGGCCATGAGTCAAATTTGGCCGCAATATGCACATGATGTGATAGAAGAAAACATCATTGATCTTAGCGAAAGTGTTGATGTCAAGTTCTCACCTTCACTTCTTGATAGTATTCATATATTTTGGCCTCGAGGCCAAGTTCCACTTCGCAGCCCTCGATAATCCCTTTTCGACGCAAAGCAAGATACACTACGTAGGAGTTCATGTGGAACACTCCTGCCAGAAGCGAATCGCATTGCTTGCTCGGATATTGTGTCGCTTTTATTATCTCCCCTCAAAGCAGAAACGCTGATCGGGCATTCTTATTCATTGTTTCCAGTGTATCGCAAAGATCCACTTATGGAAGTAGTGAGCATCCGAAAGACCGAAGACTCGCCAGAAGGTGATCAGATCACCGAGTTCCTCCGAGAAATCACTCCGGTGGATAGTTTGAGGCCACCGGTCACTACCTTCTTATTCTTGAGGTAGACCTCATTCATCAATCGCATGCACTTGTCTTCGTTGTCCTCCCAAGCCTTGAGGCATTCTTGCAAGCCAATGCCCACATAGTTTCGGGTGGTGAGGGATGCCAAGCATCAACTCAAAGCGACGGGCAAAAGGTTTATAACTACCTCGCCTCTTATTCTCGACACATCTTGTGTCTTTGTTGAAGGATCAGTGCAACAACCATCATAAACTCGTTATTAACAAAGACCGACAGAATCCCACCGGCGAAGTGCAGTGGCGCGCCTATCAATTTATCCATCCATGGACTCCTTGTCACTTTCTCGAGTCCTTACCTGCACTCTCTATGTCAATGTGGCCCACCTGTAATCCCCGACATCCATATTACACTCGCCCGTGATTCGGCATCCCGACCCTCCGATATTTGTATTTCATTTCTTCTTCTGTTAGCTTTGCCTTCCCTCTTGGTTTGGTGGGTCTCTTGCTTGACGTAGACATGTGTTCTTCAAGGCTTATCTGATGATCTGCACGTAGAAGGAGCGAAACCCAATCCAAGAAGCTTGAATTAGTCATTTGATCTTCCATTGGAATACTAGCAGAAGAAAGAGTTAGAACTTTTAAGGTTCGGGACGCAGGGCGCATGAAAAATGTATATAACAGGCTGAATAGTCAAGGCGCACAGGAAAAGGGTGCAACAGAGGTTAAGTTGGCCAAAGGCGCATGGCGCATGGATGAAGCAGATCGCATTATATGAAGGGCGCACAGAAATGCATGTTACATTGAGATTTGTGCGCCTTCGCGCATGGGCAGATTGTGCAACATGGAAAAAAAGGCGCGCTAAAGGTATATGGCGCGCGCGCGCATGGAGGGTCTACACAACATCATGTACTTGCAACTAAGGTGCGCCCATCGCTGAGGTTTTATACTTGCAAGAAATAACTCTTGCATTGCATGGAAGCCGGCGCGCCCTTTCGCATGAAGAGGGATGCAACAGGGTAAAGGGTGCGCCAAAGTTTTTATGGAAGCGCGGGATTTAAACTCGCAAAGATGTAAAAGGGGCGCGCTTCGAGGGCGCATGAATTTAAACCGCAGCAGATGGCGGGTGCGCCCTAGCGCGGTCTTGAGCATGTTGCATGGCGGGTAAGCGCCGAGAGGCGCGAGGCGCGACTGCCTTGATTGTAATAATAAGGCGCGCCAAGGCGCCATTTGAAAAAGACTCTCCACTCAAATCATTCTTACTCATTTCTCCACCTAAATAGTTACTTGGGCAAGTAAGGTTTTATAAAAGGTTTAATCAAGCCAAGCCATTCAAGAAAGCTCCCTTTACCAAACAGATCCGGAAAAAGGGAAGAAGAGGAGAGAAGAAAACGATGGAAAAGCTCAGGGGGAAAGACCTAAACATACTCTTTTAAACACAGACTTAAAGCAGATCAAACACGTACTCAAAACATGAAAGCATGCAATGAAAAAGAGGATGAACCTCTTACCTTAAATATATGTTAAAATCGGAAGCGGGTCCACAGGCGAGATAATGACAGAGCAGAGAGTCGACAAATCCAGAGCGATCACGTGCTTGTCAAAATGAAATGAAAATGACATGGCGGGCACGGTATATATAGAAAATCTTGTCATTAATGCGCCACCACCAACTTTGAAATGGCGCATGGAAACAAATGCCGATTATTGGGAAAGCGTGCGCCTTTTCATGCATGGAAGGAAATGACAACAGAGAGAATGAGCGCCTTTGCGCATCAAACGAGTTGCGACATTTAAGCTATGTGCGCCTTTCGCGCACCAAAACTTGATGTAACAAAGATATTACGTGCGCCTTTTCACTAAAACTTACTCAACATCCTTTGGCGCACCGAAAGACGTGCTAACATGGAAAACCATGCGCCAAAGGCTTTTAAGGAGGCGCATCAAAAATTGATGTTGCAAGGCAAAACCATGCGCCCAGCCAAAAAGGCTCAAAAAGACTAAGTTCAAAAACTGAATTTCCCGGGAAGGGATTTTACAATATTTTGAACGCGAAGGATCCCTAACGAGGGATCGAAACAAAATTTTCGGTATGGTTATCGGTAAAATTGCCCTTGTCAATTTTACGGATAACAGCTGGCTCTTTCTGGGGACTATCCCTGAGCAAACTCGGGGGTAGAGAATCCCAGATCACATGTGCCTATCCATTGGGTACGGAGTCAAAAACAAGGGGGACCGGAGGGAGAACAAAGGAAACACACAAAAACCGAAAGCAAACACACGACTAAAGCAAACACACAACTAAAATAAACTGTACAAAGAAGAGAGCAAGCTCTACTTCCTGAAGATCTTGAGATGTTGCCCGCTATAGGGAAGCGGGAGCTCAGCTCCATCCAGATATGAGAGATAGAAACTATTCTCTCCATTGAGTTGCTTGATTTTGAAGGGCCCTCTCCATAGGGAATCAAATTTTCCGTGCATACCCTTTGGCTCTCTTCGCTTGTCCCAGAGAAGGACGAGATCTCCCACTTCAAAATTCCTCTGCTTGGCCTTCTTGTCGAAAAGCTTCTTCACTTGATTCTGATGTTCAGTGATCCTGTCGACCACCCTTACTCTCTTTTCTTCAAGTTCCGCAAGGTACATGATTCTCTTTTCCAGAGAACTCTGAAAAGTTTCATCTTCGATTGCTCGCGCCAAGCGTAGAGCAGGAAGTTCCGCAGAAATGGGAAGTTCGGCATCGCCCATATAACACTTGAAAAGGTGACATGCCGAGGATCTCTTGGGGTAATGCGGTCCGCCCACAAAGCGTCGTACAAAGACTTGTGCCACATCCGCTGATTTTCATCTACTAATTTCCGTATGATGGTCACCAAGTTCTTATTACGGATTCTCGCCCACCATTTCCCCGAGGATAATAATCCGAGGCATGTGCTAAAGTTATCCCATATTCATAGCAAAAAAACTAATAACTTCCCGAAGAGAAGTTAGAAGCATTATCAAGCAATTCGATTTTATTTGGAATGCCAAACCCGACAATGATATTTTCCTTGATAAAACCGCAAACCACCTCGTAGTGGCATGCTTGATGGTATGGCCTCCACCCATTTAGTGAAGTAATCATTGCCGTGAGGACATAGCTATGTCCAAAGACTCGATTGAGGATTGAGTGCACTAATAAAATCAATTCCCATCGCTCGAATGGTTCATTGATAATGACCGCCTTAGGGGAGGGCAGCCAACTTGGGCTTGCCGACGAATGACCGCTTGCCGATGTGGTTCACATTTTGCCACCTGTAGCCGCATCTTGAAAGAGCGCCGCCAAGAGTACCTGCTCGAATGATTTTGTGCGCGTCACTAAGAAGAAGAAAAATGGCCTCCACAGGCCGAGTTGTGAAAACTTTCCAGCAGCTTTTACTTGTCAGGGCTTGTCAACACATCGCAGAAAGACACCGTCTATCCCGCGCTTATATAAACCGTCATCCCAGATGACATACTTAGCTGCCCTGAGCTTTACAGTACGCTTCTCCTTTACAGTTAGGTGCATCGGGCATTCGCCGTAGGTAAGGAAGAAAGCAATGTCGGAGTACCATTCGTCACTGGTTGAAACAAACAAAACCAGAGGCAGAGAATCAGGCCCTTCTAGAGGGGTTTGCTCTTCATTGGTACAATTTTCTCTTTCATCAGGATTTTCTGAACCCTTGTTCTCAGCCATTAGCTGACACAGGCCTTTGCCCTCACCACTTGGTGGGTTTAATATCTAGGTCATATTCCCGACCTTTGCGATCCAATTCCTCTCAAGCTTCCTAACTCCCGCCGAGTTAGAATTGACTTCACCGCAAAGTCGTGAACCAAAGACCACCGTATGCGAGTTCAGAATGTAATACCTGAAATTCTTCACCGCTTTGACAACGGCAAAGGCGTGCTTTTCCAATTGAGTCATCTTCAACTCGTGGGGCTTGAGGGGAGAACTCATGAATGCAATCGGGGATTCAATATCCTCTGAATTCTTTTGCATTAGGATTGCAGACACAGTATGTTCGGAGGCGTAACTATACATAATGAAGTCTTTGGAGAAATCCGGACATACCAGACCGCGCATGAGCAATGTGTTTTTATCTCTTCAAACGACCTTTTCCCCTCTTCACTCCATCTGAAAGTGGGTGACCCTTTCATCATGTTCAGTATGTGGCGGGTCTTCTCAGCAAAATCAGGGACAAAACGCCTAAGAAAGTTCACCTTTCCGAAGAAAGAATGAACACCATTCTTGCTTGTAGGCAGAGTAAGGCTTTGGATAGCCTTAACTCTTTCGGCATCAATCTTGGTTCCTTCTTTGCTAACCACATGGCCTAGCAATTTCCCTTCAGTAACCCCAAAAACAGACTTTTTAGGATTTAGGGAAATCCCATGTTCTCGACACCTGGCCAATACTTGCTCCAAGTGATCACAATGATCACTTCGTTTTGGAGAACACGGTTAAGTCATCTAGATAAACTACAATGACTTTTCCCATCATGCCTTTAAATGCAAATCCATGGCCCGCTAAAAGTGGCACCAAAGCTTGTTAGGCCGAAAGGCATCCCGCTCAGTAGGCAAATGTACCCTATGGAGTAGTGAATGCTGTTTTGAATTGATCTTCAAAGCGAGACTTCAACTGATTATAGCCTCGAAAACCGCTGCATAGATAAGATCTCCGACCCGCCATCGCTGCATAACTTGGTCCATTATGGGAAGAGGGTAGTTGTCTTTCAAATGCTTGATTCAAGTTTCTAAGTCTACGCAGATGCGTATTTCACCGCTTTTTCTTGCGACCAAGGCACAATGTTTGCCACCCAAGTGTCAGTGATGGATAGGGAAGATGATTCTCGCATCCAAGATCTTCCGAATTTCGCCCGAATGGTGCCCGAAACTTGGGATTATAATGCCTTTGCTTCGACTTTAAGGCTTTGGCATCTTCTTTCAAAGGGTATATTATGCCGAACGTCCTCGGCTTGAAGGACTTTAAGTCGGCATAGGACCATGCCAATACATCCATATATCTTTTCAAAGAACTTGACAAATTTCCGCTTTTCTTCCGCGTGCAACATTTCCCGATGTTCACGAATCATGCGATGTGCCTCGTAACCTATATTGACTGGTTCTGTCTCTGGAGATGAGCTAGGATCATCTCGCCTTTTCTTTTTCACAAAACGGTCATGCTCACAAACAGCGCCCAGAGAAACCAGCCTTTGGAATTTTATTTCCTTTAAGCTGACAAATGCCATCGCTCTCCTTTGTTTCGTGGTTTTGACTGTTGATTGATTCACGGCATGGAGAGGTGGATCCTTCAAAATACAACTCATCAAAATTTTCTGATTTTTCTAGAAAGGCAATGAGGTGATTATCATCGTTGAATACCTGCCAATGCTGAGAGTTGTCTGGCACGCTTGGGCGGAAAACCACTTCAATGGTGTATTTGTTTGTTTTCAAACCCGGGTGCGGGAGCATGAGAGATGCTGAAACAGCCAACGAATCAGCCATGTCATTTTGAGCTCTTGGAATCGCCTCTATTGAAAAAGCGTCAAATTCCTCAATGCTGTCCCATACTGCATTACGGTAGTGCCTGAGCCTTTCATTTTTCACTTGGTAAATCCTTTTGACCTGATTTACAACTAGCTCGGCATCACCTTGAACTTTTAGATTTTTTATTCCTCTTTCTTTTCATGGGGCTTGCATACCGAGTAAGTAGAGACTCATACTCAAGCAAAGATTGTTCGTGTTGAAAACTGCAATTTGAAAGAGAGAGGAATGACCTCCTCCTCAGAGATATTAGCACAACCCCAAATACCACATCCACTAGTTGCGCACTGCCATCAAATCGCAAGGTCCAGACCTTATTAAGGTCCTTTTCTTGAATGAAAACTTCCTTCAGATCCGCCTCTGGATAAGAAGTAGTTCCCATCCCCGATGATTCAAAAGGATTTGGGCTTTGGGGTCTTCAGAGCTAGTGACCAAGTATTTCTTTGGGATTCCGGCCCAAAGTTTGCATTACGCCTTTGACTCGAATTCTAGCTTTAGACCACCCATATGAATTTCTCCACCAACTTCGCCGCAAAAGCTCCTTCCCAAAGAAAATTCCATAGGCACCGGAATGTCGCCGACAAGGACGGCCATTTTTACCCTCTTTTCGTGGAATGCCGCGAACGCAATCAAAGCGCTGCTTTTGATTTGACCAATCAATGGCACTGCTTGGTTTCCAATGAGTAACATCTCGCCGAAAGGCTTGGTAAGAGTGAGGCCCAAAGCATGGGCGACTTTCACCGCATGACGTTATCGGAAGCTCCGGAATCAATTATACAGTTGCTCAACTTATGGCCATTGATTAGGAGGGAGAGATAGAAAGGCTCTATCTTGCCTGATGCAGATGTTGAGGCAACATTTATGTGGGATTCAGGAGGAGTGGAAAGGATTCCTTTAGGGGAAGCCTGATTAGATATAACAAACCTTGACTTTGATATACTTAGTCAATCTTACAAGTCGTTCGGGGTTTGACCAAGATACTCACTTTCTGCATTTGGATCTTGGTCTTTTTTGCATGATCTATTATATCAAATGCGGCCAAGGGTTGCGTTGGTAAAGGAATGAGTCCTTCACCCCGCGATGATGGAATAGGGTTACTGATCTTGATAGGAATATGAGAGGGCTGACTCGGAGGAGAGATAGGTGGAAAAGACTTCTTTGCAAAAGATTTAACAGGGAGTTGAGCGGGAAGAGGATTACCTCTTTTAACAATGGTTGGAGGCGCGTTTGACACGGCCTTCTCTTTCTGCGTATGGGCAGCAACTTCTGCTTCTTTTCCTTGTGAGCGGGTAAAAACAGCGTAGGATTGTCCGCTTGCATAGCCTTGCGTACTCTCTTCTTCATCAGATTCGTCCTCATCAAATTCCATGTATCCAATTGTGGAGTCGCCAGTCGGTTCACCGACATCTTGATCATCTTCGCCTTGGAGCGAAGGTTCTTCATAGTACTGCTCTTCTTCTTCAATCTCGGCCAGAGCATTGACCGGAGGAGCTTCAAGCGCCAACCGTGGAGCAGCTGCAGGCAAGCGCGGCCTTTGTGAAGCGTTGTTAGGAACAAAATTCCTCCGCGGGATATCCCGATACGAGGAACTGGGAGAGGCCTGGGCCAGCTGCTTTTTTAGTGCAAGCAAATCATTCGCCATTTTTTGGAATGCTGGATCAGACGAAGTGGTAGGCGAAGGGCCCAAAGACTTAGGCTTTACTGATTCCTTTCTTAACTCGCCAGATATTATCAGATTGTCTTCTATACGGATGGCAGCAGCCTGAGCGAGAGGTAGAGTAGCTACTCGCTCTTGAAGGAGTAAGAAGCTAACTTTTGAGCTCATGGCATTTACGAAAAAACACTTCTGGTTCTCCGGTGTTGGAAGCATGGCAGTAGGGACACGGTTGATTAGCGCATTGAACCGGGCGACAAAATCGCGCATGGTCTCATTTGCCTCCTTCTTCAGATGAGTGATTCGTGACAATAAAGTAAATGCATCTTCTGAAGGCTTATACCTGTCTTCAAAAGCGTCCCGCAAAGTTGCCCAACTAGTGATAGATCCGGCCGGCAAATGCTGAAACCATTCAGCTGCAGGCCCTTGTAGAGTTTCTAGAAAAAGGCGAACTGACACATCTTCATGAGTCACATCCAAAATACTGCATGACATAATGAAAGCAGAAATGTGGGAATCCGTGCTTTGATTTCCGCTCCCGTCGAATTTAGGAAAATTCTTTCGATTTCCGTGAGGGAGTGCGTGAACTGGATGTGGTAAAGCCAACGGACCCATAGCGTTTCCCCATGGTACCGCCATCTGAAAAGCCGGAAAGAGAACACGAGCTGGAAGTGTAGTTCCGCTGAGTAGCAAAGCACTACAAAGGGATGTGGATGCTTCTGGCAAAAGACTTTTTCTTCGTGAAGGCGAGACACTCCTGGATGAACGGCTAGCTGAGCTTAGCGCTGAAAAACGTGCCGGTGTTACGCTGAAATTGTGCCTCTGAAGCAGATCGAAAGTAGGATCAGCTTCTCCACGGCTCTTCTCGCGCGTAAAAGGTTCACTCGCCAAGTACCTTCTGATCTGCAATATTACAAATAGCAGATTTAAACTTTATTTTTGGGTGTACTTGCTGATTTTCTGGTTTTTCTCACAAAACCAGCAGCAGATGCACTTTTCTCGATATTTGAAAATTATCCTCTTCTTAAACCGATCATGTTAAATGACAAATAACAATGCGAGGATAAGATGGCAGGGAAGATAGTAAGCTTGATTTTTCAGATCTGGTTTTTAATTTTCGTGAGGGTTTAGAACATTTCGTAAAAATAGTTAAAAACTCGTATCTACGGAAAATGATGATTTTTGATAAAAACTCAAATAACTAAAGATATGTAATAGGCCCAGATCTATGATTCTCAGAAGAAAATTTTCAATTTCGAGTACTTTTGCAAATTTTTAGGATTTTTAACAAAAAGGTTTAGATTTGCAAACTGGCAGCAACCTGCTGATTTTCTCTGATTTTTTATTTTACTACCAAAGATAGATCCGATGATTTATCTCTTTTCATTGGCGAAATCTGTTAGAAAATCCGATCCCCAGCGGAGTCGCCAAAAACTGTTGGTCCGAAAATCTGTTGCGTGGACAGATCTATGGATAGACGGGCCAACGGTGTGCAGGGCTTAGCCCCTCTTTGAGACAGCAAAGCGAAACTGGTTTATTGCTACTTCTACTAGCAGGAACCTATGCAAGTCTCATAGATTCTGCCTTCGGGGTTGGGATCTCATCCCAGTAGAGTGTTCTAGGCTGCGAAGAGAAAGGAATAAAAGAAGGAGAAGAGAAAGAACAGATCCGAAGGAAGAAAAGAAATGAGTTCCAAAGCGGAAGGGTCAGAAGATCTATGCTTTGGGCTTGGTAGTAAACAGAGCCAAACCTACTTGCATAAATAAACAAAGCAATACTGATAAACAAGTGACGGAAAAGTAGATATGAATTCAACAGAATAAACACATGCAGACCTAACATAAGAAAGATCTTAATGTATAACACAGTTATTGAGCACAAAGTCTGAATAATTGTATTAATTGTTTTTATCTGTTACAAGAAAGCTCAAAGTCTTTCTCTCCTCACTTCTATTTCTATCTGAAAAATGTTCACCCCTGAATACAACAAGTATTCTAGTATTTATAGAAAGTGAGGGAGAGAGAAGGCAAAATGGAGCCAACCACTTATTCAAGATATTTACAAAATATCCAAAAGTCATGTTGACTTTGACAACTTGATGGATGACATCATCCCATGATGCAACATGGATGATGTCATCGTTTGTGCCAACACACTTCAGATATTTCGAAGAGAAAGTCGGAGAATAGAGAGGAGAAGAAGAAGAAGAAGAAGAAGAAGAAGCTATTCATCATCATCATCCTGTGGCCTAAAAGGGGTCGCCTGTTTTTGATGCTGATCAGGAGATGAGATGTGGAACCGAGCGCGGGGTATTCCAAGAACTTGCTGATCATTGGCGCAAATTGATCCTGTGATGGATCCTTGTGCCTTTCACTGATTGCTTCGCAAGTTTCCCGCTCATCAATGAGCTTTTCGGGGACCTTGGAATAGTCTTTACCCGCCTCGATTAGGGACCCGATGAAGTCTCTACAGGCCAGTAGGTTGTTGATGGATTCGATGTCGAAAGTGACTTCTGGCCCTGTCCCTTGAGAAGCTAACTCCTTGAAAATTCGGATAGTATCGTCAGCTGATCTCAAGGTGAGGGAAGGAGTGAGCAACCCTGGAGTCATAGATAGAACAATCTTCTCCATTTGATGCATCGCATCCAGGGCCTCTTCCTTCACCTTGTCTATCTTCTCTAACACAAATTCGAGCTGATCTATCCGATAGTCCAGAGTGGACATGGTCTTGTTGAGGGTCCTTGGATGACCGAATACTCCAAACTTGACCAAATCTTCGACTGAACAGTCGAACATTTGTTGGAAGGCCTCGTGTTGGAGTCTGGCGTTTTCGAGCTCTTCTGATACTGGACTTGCTAATGTTTGGAGTTCCTTATTCGCCTTCTCGATGTTCAGGTATAAACTGATATACTCGGCGATCACCTTTTCACTATCCTTAAGGATTTGGCTCCTCCAAGCAGAAACAGCCATACCCTGCTCGCCGATCTTTGAATATTCATTGATCTTCTCCTGACTGAGCAGCTCAGGAGTCTCGGCGGCAGTTGTGGGAGGTGCACTTCCCATCTTCTGTAGGGCTTGAAGCAGTATTTATTCTACTCTCCTTCGCAGCCTCTTTTCTTCCTTTGTTTCCCGAAGCTTTTCAGAGTGCATCAATCAAGGAAAGAGCTTCCCCTCGGAGACTTTCGGAGGATGTCCCCATTGTGACTTGGGTCACCGTGAAATCTGCCGAGAGACAGATCTTCTTTCTCTTTGTGGGATCGGGTAGGCAATTTCCATAACCCTCTCACCGCAGCGCTTGAGAAGCGTGTAACCGGCTTGTGCTTCTTTGCTCCTTTAGCCGGAATGACCGAAAAGTCCATCGGAGCGATGGGGACTTTCCTCTTTGGTTGGCTCAGCTGCAGAGAGATCCAAGCTGGTCCTATTGAAGAAGGACCAGAGACAGGGGGGAGGCAAAGAACGGTAGAAGAGGGGAAGAACGTGGAGACACGCGGCGGTGGCATTGAAAGAATAGCCAAGACATGCCCACGGAGGAAGGGAAACCGCAATGCAGAAGACATGGGAAGGGAAGGGAGCCCGGAAATGAGGGAAGAAATGGAGGAAGACAAATCAGCGAGAGAGGAGAAGATGGACGAAGAGGCAGGGGAGAGAGTAGAAGAAGAAGGAGAGGACACAACCAAAGGAGTGGTCATTGACATCCGAGGAAGGGGAGGAAGAGAAGAAGAGGGATAGAAGGGACCTCTGTAGTCAGTAGCGATGCCGACATCCTGGGTGGATGGGCGTATAGGACTATCCTCTGTCAATTCCTTCTCTGGCGAATCCAGGGTTATTACTTGTTCAGGCTCTGAAGGAAGAGGACTTTCAGGGGCTTCCTCCTGAATGGTGCTAGGCTCACCTTCCGCAGCTTTGCCTTTTAGCTGCTTCTTTGACCTTGGAGGTGCATTACCCAAAGGAGAAGTTGTAAAATCTACACCGAGGTAGATTAACCCATTCATGCGGCACCAATGCTCTGTTCTCCGCATAGTCTCCTTGACCCTCTCCTCGATTGTCTGAGGAGCCTTGCTTCTGTCAATGTCCGGGAAGGGCCAATCATCCCCTTCTGTGTCATTATACACTTTGTCTACTTCGTCTTCCGTGGTTTGGAAGCCTTTTGGGACAATGGCCACTCCGTAATGGATGATTTCCGTTAATGCTAAGCGAGAGTGATCCTTTCTTCTGAGTTCTACCTCATGGAGAACGTCAATGTAGATATCCTCAATCTGAGGGACATGAATCGGATCAAGCTTAGCCCTTGGTAGACAACCCCTAGGGTCGAATGTGGGCCTTGCTGGGAAATCATGCTTTAGGTTGAGCAATTCTAGCTCAGCAAACATCTCCTTCGCCTTGTGATAGCTGGAGCATGTGTAACGGCCTACTGTGAGGGGGAAAGGAGTTCCGCCCTTCTTTCTCTTGAGGCACTTTTCATGGTATGTGACGAGCTGTCTTGATAGTTCCAATAAAATCAGCTTTGGTCCAGCATACCTTGGCAACCTGGTTGGTTCGCCCAAAAAGTTGACCGCCCTCAGATAGGTGAATGTGGGAAACTGGGTGAACAAGGCCCCCCACTTCTCTGTGACTGCCACTATGTTTTTGGTTGTCCGGCCATGAGTCAAATTTGGCCGCAATATGCACATGATGTGATAGAAGAAAACATCATTGATCTTAGCGAAGTGTTGGATGCTGTTCTCCAGCTTCAGCTCTTGATAGTATTCATATATTTTGGCCTGAGGCCAAGTTCCACTTCGGTGCAGCCCTGGATAATCCCTTTCAGACGCAGCAGCATACACTACGTAGGAGTTCATGTGGAACACTCCCAGAATAATCGTCATTGCGCTTGCTCGGATATTGTGCTGCTTATTATCTCCCCCCAGCAGAAACGCTGATCGGGCAGATTCTTATTCATTGTTTCCAGGTATCGCAGCATCCACTTATGGAAGTAGTGAGCATCTGAAAGACCGAAGACTCTGCTCAGGAAGGTGATTGTATCACTGAGTTCCTCTGAGAAATCACTCCGGTGGATAGTTTGAGGCCACCGGGTCACTACCTTCTTATTCTTGAGGTAGACCTCATTCATCAATTGCATGCACTTGTCTTCGTTGTCCTCCCAAGCCTTGAGGCATTCTTGCTGGCTAACAGCCACATAGTTTCGGTGGTGAGGGATGCCAAGCATCAACTCAAAGCGACGGGCAGTAAGGTTTATAACTACCTCGCCCTTGCTATTCTCGACACATCTTGTGTCTTTGTTGAAGGATTGTGCAACAACCATCATAAACTCGTTATTAACAGCACTGACAGGAATCCCACCGGCGAAGTGCAGGGCGCTGCCTATCAATTTATCCATCCATGGACTCCTTGTCACTTTCTGAGTCCTTACCCAGAATTCCTCTATGTCAATGTGGCCCAATTCAGAATCCCTGACATCCATATTACACTCTGCCTGTGATTCGGGCATCCTGACCCTCTGATATTTGTATTTCATTTCTTCTTCTGTTAGCTTTGCCTTCCCTCTTGGTTTGGTGGGTCTCTTGCTTGACGTAGACATGTGTTCTTCAAGGCTTATCTGATGATCTGCACGTAGAAGGAGCGAAACCCAATCCAAGAAGCTTGAATTAGTCATTTGATCTTCTATTGGAATACTAGCAGAAAGAGTTAGAACTTTTAAGGTTCGGGACGCAGGGCGCATGAAAATAGTATATAACAGGCTGAATAGTCAAGGCGCACAGGAAAAGGGTGCAACAGAGGTTAAGTTGGCGCCAAAGGCGCATGGCGCATGGATGAAGCAGACTGCATTATATAGAAGGGCGCACAGGAAATGCATGTTACATTGAGATTTGGTGCGCCCCTTGGCGCATGGGCAGATTGTGCAACATGGAAAAAAGGCGCGCCAAAGGTATATGGCGCGGCGCATGGAGGGTCTACACAACATCATGTCTTTGCAACGGAAGGTGCGCCCGCGCCTTGGAGGTTTTATACTTGCGCAAATAACTCTTGCGTTGCATGGAAGCTGGGCGCGCCCTTTGGCGCATAGAAGAGGGATGCAACAGGGGTAAAGGGTGCGCCAAAGTTTTTATGGAAGCGCGGGATTTAAACTTGCAGCATGTAAAAGGGGCGCGCTTCGAGGGCGCATGAATTTAAACTGCAGCAGGATGGCAGGGTGCGCCCTAGGCGCGGGTCTTGAGCATGTTGCATGGCGGGTAAGCGCGCCGAGGGGCGCGACTGTCTTGATTGTAACAAGGCGCGCCAGTGCGCCATTTGAAAAAAGACTCTCCACTCAAATCATTCTTACTCATTTCCTCCACCTAAATAGTTACTTGGGCAAGTAAGGTTTTATAAAAGGTTTAATCAAGCCAAGCCATTCAAGAAAGCTCCCTTTACCAGCAGATCTGGAAAAAGGGAAGAAGAGGAGAGAAGAAAACGATGGAAAAGCTCAGGGGGAAACACCTAAACATACTCTTTTAAACACAGACCAGCAGACCAAACACAGACCAAAACACGAAAGCATGCAATGAAAAAGAGGATGAACCTCTTACCTTAAATATATGTTAAAATCGGAAAGCGGGTCCACAGGGCGAGATAATGACAGAGCAGAGCTGACAAATCCAGAGCGATCACGTGCTTGTCAAAATGAAATGAAAATGACATGGCGGGCACGGGTATATATAGAAAAACTTGTCATTAATGCGCCACCAACTTTTGAAATGGCGCATGGAAACAGCTGTCGACAGGGGAAAGCGTGCGCCCTTTGGCGCATGGAAGGAAATGACAACAGGAGAATGAGCGCGCCTTTGGCGCATCAAACGAGTTGTCGACACGAAGCTATGTGCGCCCTTTGGCGCACCAAAACTTGATGTAACAAAGATATTACGTGCGCCCTTTGGCGCACCAAAAACTTACTCAACATCCTTTGGCGCACCGAAAGACGTGCTAACATGGAAAACCATGCGCCAAAGGCTTTTAAGGAGGCGCATCAAAAATTGATGTTGCAAGGAAAACCATGCGCCCAGCCAAAAAGGCTCAAAAAGACTAAGTTCAAAAACTGAATTTCCCGGGAAGGGATTTTACAATATTTTGAACGCGAAGGATCCCTAACGAGGGATCGAAACAAAATTTTCGGTAAGGTTATCGGTAAAATTGCCCTTGTCAATTTTACGGGATAACACATAGGAAGCAAATTTTGACTTGCTCTCTGCGTGAGAGTCAAGAAAAATAGGATTCTTGTTAAATGACTATTTTCTAGGATTTATCCTATATTCTCTCTTCTCTTTATATTATAAATAAGGGATGCTTGTGCATTCCAAAGAACAGGAAGATTTTTAGAATATTGAGAGCTATTGTGAAGAAGAAAAACTTTGTATTTTCTTTAATCATTGAGAATATAAACTTGTGTTATTTTGTAAACTTTGTGTTGTGGGATTCATCTATCTTGAGATATTTTTCTTATGTACAAGATCTTAAGCTATTCTTTGTTTAATGTTCTTGATTTAGTTAATTATTTAAAATATTACACCCATTATCTAAAACTCATATAAGTATTTCTTGATCTGTGTTTGCTTGAAAGAAAATATGTTCCTCTCATTCCCTTCCCACTTTGTTTCATCTATAATAGTTTCCTTTCTAATCCATTGTATTTATAAAACTATAACATCTCCATCTCATGTTGATATGGATTTCGAGATGTTACAACCCCAATGGTTAGAATAACATGAATATTGTACATATTATTTATGTTGTGTTTTAGAAAGTAATAAAGTGCTGCCTCACCTTTCTTTGATGAGGGATTTGATCCCGTGTACTGTGGTTGAACCTCATATTTTGGCTTTCGACAAAATATCCAACCAACACAAATGATGATCTTGTCTTGATACCCGTATTGAATTATTTCACGTATGTTAATGCCTCTTTCACGTACCATAGGGTATATAGAAAGGGTGAGCTTCTTCCACATACCACTTCTTCTATATCTAAAGGGTGCATATATAGAAAGGTTCAATATATTAGAATGATGGTATATAGATTGGGAGACCTTATACCTAGAGTGATAAGAGCCAAACCCTATCAATGATTTCTGCAAAATGGACACCAATGCCCCCAAATGTTTTCTTCCAGATTTCCCAACTACTCGGAGGAAACAATTATGTTTTATATGGAAGAAAAAAATCAAGACACAACTTTATTTTGAAGAGATCCGGCTGTTGTGGTACTATGACCAGATCAACTACTGATACAACATAACAACGTCAGTTTGATAGAGCATATCAGAAATCCAAACTCATCATCTTGTTTGGAGTGTCCGATGATGTGCAACCCCACATTCAAGATGCCACAACAATTAAAGAAGCATGTGATAATTTGAGCATGGTGTATGAGGCCATAAACAAGAATGTCATTTTGAATTTGCAGAGTTAGTTACACACATTGAAGTTCAAACAAAATGAGAAAATCAAAGCTTTCTTAAGAAGAGTTGCAAAATTGAGGGCTTCACTTCTAATCCTAGGAGAAACGGTCAAAAATGATTATCTCATTCCCATTGTTAAGAGCACTCCCTTCTTCATACCGTATTTTTGTAACAACACTAAACTTGTCAGATACTGACAGTTAGTTTTGACAAATTGGTAAACCTACTACAACAAGAGGAAACGCACAATAAGGATGATGAAGAGGAGCAGGCACTTTCTTCACATCAAAAATGGAAAGGAAAACCTAATTCCTATCAAAAGTCCCAAAATCAAAATCAGTATCAAGGGGACAGACAACAGAAGAACCAATGTCCAATCTGCAAAAGAGGACATGACTTAAAAGATTGTTGGTATAACACTTACAAGAAAGGTTCATCAAAAAACTTTGGACCTCCACAAAAACAATATTACAAGGGACATTCTAACAACAATCACGGGAAGAAAAAGGGGAACTGGAAAAGAATACCCCATCAGAAAGGTAATATTTTTGAGCAACAAGAACATTCAGACAATGAAGACTACTTGTATACTACTCGATCAAGTGAACCATACATGTCATCTAGTGATGTCTAGTATGTTGATTCAAGACCACTTGACACATGACCGGCCATAGAGAGCTGGTTATCTCAATGAGGTACATGCCTTCAAAAACCATGTTTCGTTGGGTGATGATTCTTCATACATAGTTTAGGGGATTGGAAACATTTCTCTACCGCTTAGTTCACGCAACTTTAGATTATAAGATGTCTTATATGTACCTGGGTTGACAAAGAATCTACTTTTAGTCATTCAAATCCTTGATCACAACCTAAAAATTGACTTTGATAGTCATTTCGACAAGAAAACATGTTTGATTTGAGACAAATCAAGAGGCTCGAAAATAGTTACAAAATCCTCCAATGTGGGACGCATGTTCCAACTTGATTTTGTTCACAAAGACGATCAAGCACTTATGGCTAAGAACTCCACCTCAGCACAATTGTGGCATTGGAGACTTGGTCATGTAAGTTTCAAGTATCTCGAGACACTTCGCGGCGTAATATGGTACATGGGCTACCATCTCTTCAAAAGGATACAGCTACCATCTCTTGAAGGATACAGACAAGCGTCCTCACTACCTTGCAGGAAAACAACACAAAGCTTCATTCTAGAAGAGTACATTTCGAGCTCATGGAAAACTTGACCTGGTTCATACCGATCTTTGTGGTCCAATGCAACCAAGTCATTCTAGGTTCCAGTACTTCATGATTTGTGTTGACAACTATTCCAGGAAAATGTGGATTTTTGTCTTCGCAAGAAAAGTGAAGCTTTTCAAAATTTCAATAAGTTCAAAGTAGTAGTTGAGAATGAAACTGGTTGTCAGATCAGAACTCTCCACTCAGAACAAGGGTGGGAATTCACCAGTGATGAGTTCAAATAATACCTACAAACTCCCAGGGATTTTTGACAAATACCCCTCCACACACCATAGCAAAATGGTGTTGTTGAGAGAAGAAATCATACTATCATGGAAATGGTGTGATGCATGATCGATGATTCTAGACTTGCAAAGACATTCTGGGCAGAAGAAGAAAGACAATAGTGTATTTGTTGAACAGAGTGCCCACATTTGCTCTTGATGGAGTAACACCACAAGAAGCATGGTCAAAACAAAAACCATCTATTACACACCTCATAGTATTCGGTGAAAAGAAAACATGCACATACCTAAGTAGAACAAAAAGAAATTTGACATGAAGTCACGAAACTCATCTTCATTGGATCTGAAGAAAAAAATCTTGGGTATAGATTGATGGATCCTAAGACTAGAAAAGTCTACACTAGTAGAGATGTTGAGTTTTTTTAGAAGAAGGAAGTAGAGTCTCCTCCTCCGGACTCGCTAGATGAATATTTTCACCAGTTGTAAAAATTCAAGCTGATGTTCCCTCGTATGATGAAAGTGAGGATGGGGATGATGGTGTTAATCGAGATAGAACCACGACCCATGGGAACAGCCTCATTGTATGCCCAAGTGGTGTACTAGAACATTACGAGATGTAAGAATGGATGCTCCACTTGGATACATCCACCCCTGGACCACGGACTCGCATGATAAAAGCAAGAGAAGAAGTTAACTTTGCTTTGATGAGTAGATTAATTGAATCTGATGAGCCCTCTATAGTCTAGGATGCCCTACGATAGTCAAAAGCTTGGAAAGATGCCATGGATTCTGAATATCAAATTGTGATGAAAAATAACACTTGGTAACTTGTCGATCTTCCTCCGGGAAGAAACCCATTGATGCGGATGGCTATTTAAAACAAGTACAAAGCAGATGGGATAGTGGACAAGTACAAAGTGAGACTAGTTGTAAAGGGGTATACACAAAAATAAGGCATTGACTATGAGGAGACATTTTCTCCCACAGATAAGATCAAAATGATCAAGATGATCTTTTTTCTAGCTACACAGTTTGGTTGGAAAGTCCATCAGATGGACGTAAAAATTTCCTTCCTAAATGGAGATTTACAAGAAGAATTCTACATGACTAAATCTAGGGGATATGTAGTACCTGGTCAAGAAGAAAAGGTATGAAGACTCGGGAAATCTTTGTATGGCCTTAAACAGAACCACAGGCATGGTACATCAAGATTGATGAGCATCTTGTACAACATGGTTTTTTATAAATCCATACGATCCCAATATTTACCTCAAAAAGAAAGGGGGGAGATTGTAACTGTCGTTGTCTATGTCGACAATCTAGTCAACACTGGAAGTTCAATGAGGATGATCGATGCAATGAAAAAGATCTTAATCGATCGTTCGACATGACCGATCTCGAGCTGATGCACTACTGTCTTGGATTGGAAGTATAGTAGAAAGAGAATCACATTTTTGTTTCTCAGATGAAATATACCAAGACTACACTCGAGAAATTCAGGAAGATGGATTGTACACCTATGTCCACACCCATGGAGAACAGATTGCAGTTATCTTGTTCAGATCCATCTCTTGAGCTAAGTTCCACTTTCTATCGGCTGTTGATTGGAAGTCTCATTTACCTAACCTACACAAGACTAGATATCGTATTTGCAGTGAGCTATCTATCCAGGTTCATGTAGGAACCCAAAGTTTGTCATTGGAAAGTAGCAAGGTGCATCCTAAGATATCTCAAAGGATCAGTGGATCTTGGTCTAGAATACAAGAAGAACGAAACCTTCTTCTTGACTAGATATTTGGATTCAAATCATGCAGGAAATCTTGATGACAGAAAATCCACTTCAAGATTTGTATTTTTATGGGATCTGGACCAATATCATGGGGAAGCAAGAAACAACACTTTGTTTCTTGTTCTTCAACAGAATTCAAGTATCGTTTTACAAGAGAAGTTGTCTTTGAAGCGATATGGCTACGTCCGTATCTTTGGAAGGACTGGAATACCACATGACAAACTGACCACCATGTATGTTGACAATGAAGGTGTTCTTAAACTTATTCGCAATCTAGTTTTTCATGAGAGAACAAATCACATTCGATTACACGTTCATTTCATACGTGAGCGGTGTTGAAGCACATCATCCAAATTCAATTTTATCCAACAAATTGAACAACGATCGATATCTTCACGAAGTCACTTGTACATGACAAGTTTGAGTTGTTCGAGAAATTCCTCTCCTCATCCCTTGAGACAATGCACAATTAAGGGGGAATGTTAGGTTAATTATTAATTAACTATATATTAATTATGCATTTGATATTAATTAATATATTTATTGTGTATATGGTTATATTATAAACCATATTATTGTTTTATTCAAAACATTACAGATGTTGTTATATTGTTTTAACAATATTATTGTTGTGCTTCCCCGGATGTAATTTGGAAGCTATTGTATTTTAAATTTTTGTTGCATTATTGCAACTCCTCTTTTGTTTGTATCTTGGCTATCCAATATGTATAAATATTGTAGCCTACACCATTGTACCTGGTTGATTCAGATTAATATATTACACAGGCTTCCATCCCTGTTCTACATAACCAATCTGTTGCATAATTATCAACAACGGTCTTGTCACTTAAAATTAGAGACTTAAAATGTGCATTTTTCGACGCACATTTGGATTTCAGGAGTGATTTTCTCACTTGTTTCTCAACCGTTTTCCTATTTTTGGACTCGTTGGAATCGTATTGATTTTATCTTCCTCTTTGGCTATGTTTAGAATGTTGACTACCTCTCCTTTTTCTGATTTTTCACTTCTTCATCAACACATGTAATTGACTTCTTCTTTCCCATATTTTATAAAATCCAAACTTTTACCCGTATGATGGGTTGGATTTTTCATATTCTTGAGGTTAAGTTATGTTGCTGAATTTTTGAGAGGAACCACACGACAAAACAACTCTTTGCTATGTTCTTTCCTACCATTTAATTTCATTCATTTCTTGCACCAAACTGACCACAACCAATATTTTGTTTTCTTTACTAATATCCAACATTTATGCATTCCTGGATCAATTGGACTTCATCTTTGGAAGAAGATACAAAGATGAGGAGACAAAAACACATCTCATCTTTGGGAAGATACCATAGTACAATAGTAACTAGGTTGGGGTTGTACTTATTTTTTTAAGGCTTTAAGTAATTTGTATTTGTTAGAATACAAAAAGTGCATTTTTTAGTTGGTAGAATTGTAAAAGTGGAATATTTAATCACTTCCCGAATACATGTATTTATCTTATTTCTATTATTCCTTTTCAAAATATTTCTTATATCTTCCCTTGATAAATTATTCTGGCTTATCCTGTGGATCTACTCGGGAAATTAGTTGGAGGAAGAAGTGAAGAAATCCTTGCACATATTTTATTTCTTTTAATTAGTTTAGATTTACTTCTTCCAGGGAAATTTCATATGAAAAAGAGGAAATTACTTCTGAGAATCTTTTCCCTTTCCAAAAAACTTGAGGCAGAAGCTTTTGCTAGAAGAAGTTTATTTTATTTTATTTAGATTAATAATTTTTGAATACATTCTTTTAGAATAGCATTTTCAAACAACCTGCAACAGAGGAATAGCCACATCCGACTATTCTCTATTTTTAGTTTATTTTATTAGAAGTAGTAGTATTTTATTTTAATTAGTTTCATGTGTCTGTAGAATAGTTTATTTATTTGTTTCATCTAAATTCTGAAAAATACAAAAATATGTTAGCCGTTTAATTAGTTTTCTTTTAATTCATTTCTTGTTCAAACAAATAGAATAGATGGTATTTCATTTTGTTTTATTTAATTAATTGGGAATGAATTTAGTTAATTAAAAGATTAAACACACTTGTCTTTTATTTATGTTGAATTTAATTTCTTTATTTATTTAAAATGAACTTTCATGTAGTTTACCAAAAAAAAATCAAACAATTAAACAATAGGGAAATTACGCTACCCATACATAGCCTCTAATTTCCCCTTTGGCCAATTCAACTACTAGGAACTCACACTACATGATCTTACTCCCTGATTCTCCTATAGTTTCCCAACATCATTCCCGCAATCTTGCATATTTTGGCTGTCCCAACACAACCTCGGGAGGTCAAGTGTGTCTGGAATCACGTGTTGCTTCTCGGGCGTATAGACACATGTTCTAGTCTTTCCAAATTTTGACAAAGATTTTATAATCTATTGTTATGCCTCCAAGCATACCTTTTCCACTATTTTAGTTCAAATGAACTTTTAGGGGTGTGAGGTGCTGATTGCCTTCATGAGTTATGTTTTAAAATCTCATGAGTTGAAGTACTCCCAACTATAAAAACATGATTTTTTTGTAGTAAACGCTATGTGGTGTCCCCGATTTCACCACGAAATCTTAGACTAGCCCATGTTTAAATTTTTCGTTCTTTTAAAATAATGGGTCGTTTTGTGTTTTTATTGCCAGAAAGTGTTTGTGTTATATCAAGATAATCCTAGAGAGTCATATTAGCCAATTTCACCAAATACCTAGATGCCCAAAATTGTTATATTCTGTCGCTTAGGGTTTGCCTGCGAGAAATTTGTATTTAATTATTTTGAGCCCGTTTGAGGAAAATTGTGCTCCGGTTTAACCCTGTTGTGATCGTACATGTCAATTTTCCCATATACCAGTAGGGTTTTAACCAGGAATGAATTCTGGGCTTTATTTGTGACTTCTGGCAACGTTTTGTGTTTTTGGTGTTTTCCCATTTCGTTTTCTGTGAAATTTCTCTGGATCAATTCCTTTTCCGGTTTGGTCTAATTATTTACCTAGAGTATCTAGAGATCACCTATGGACATTATGCCAGTAATTCGCCACGAGAGGTTTGGTTCTCTCTGAAAAGACGAAGTCATGCACAAAAAGCTTCTTCTGGGTAGGCCGTATTTTTGAAAAAGAGGGTTTTAAGTGGATCATGGGATTTTTGGAAGCAACAGGCAGGTGGGAATTTTGTACCTGCCTAGTACGGTACTTTTTCCCATGGAAGTAATGCCACTTAAGTCACAATGGGAAAATTGGAGGCAACAGATAGTGGGATTTTCTTACCTGCCTTATAGGGTAAAAATTCCCATTGTGAAATAAAAGAAAATCACTTAAGGCATTGATGGGATTTTCTTACCTGCCTTGCAAGGTAAATAATCCCATTATGAAAGTCAAACAACTTAAGTGGATCATGGGATTTTTGGAGCTGTGGTGCAGGGTGAATAATCCCATTGTTAATTGGCTTTTAAAAATAGAAATTTCTTATGCCAAAAAGTGCGACCCCTTTTGGGAAGGAAGGAAACCTTAAATGCATTAAATTAATTAATTCCTTCTCCAAATTTGGCACCCAAGCATGAGGAAAAGTCAACAAGGGTAAAGTGGATAAAGGAAATTAGAATTATAAATTCTAAAATTAAATAAATATTATTTATTTAATGTAACCCCTTTATGCCAAAAGGTGCGCCCCATTTGGAAGAAGAATAATATTTTTAAGTATTAATTGATATAATTAATTCCTATTTTCAGTGGATGAGGTCAAAGCATATTGTGAAGCTTAAGTGAACTGGAAGTAGAGGGCTAAAATTAAATAAATTTAATTTATTTAATGGCAGCCATGAGCATGCACAAAATAGGTGCCCCATTTGAAGAGAAAAGCTTATTAATTAATTAATTAATTGCCAGGAATAGGAGGGGCAATAATTAATTATAGAATGATGAGGTTTATATAAGCGGGCTGCTGCCATAAGGATGAATTAATTAATTCTATAGCAAAGAAGTGCAACCCAGACAAAAAGTGCGCCCCATTTGAAGAGGAATTTTGCTCAAAAGAAGGTGTATTTACTGCTGGAAGCTTCCAAATTTGGCGCCTAGGTTTGAAGGAGCTTGATTTGTGTCTGAATAATTGTCTACATAGTGGTACAGGTGTTCAAGAATTCATTACAGGTGCTTTTATAAGAGAAAGGGAGCTTAAATCAATGTCCAATAAATTGAACATATCCTCTGAATCTAAAGAAATATCCAGATCTGCATCGGTTGTAAAGAATTTCGGATGAATAAAAAGAAAAATAATTGCTCAGACAAAGATCACTCTAGCCATGGCAAAGTGGGATGAACGAGAAAGATCAGCAGAATCATGCATAGATCCAGATCCAGATTTAGATCCAGATCTAAATCCATAATTGCAAAGGCTTCATCCTCTTGTTTTGAATGTGACCCGTGAAGAATTCGGTGCATGGATAATTCTTGTAAGGACCTTGTGCATGTTCTCCCAATATTCTAGTTGAAGCCTTCATTGAATTTGCATTCACCCGGAGTGCTTTCCAGGATTTTTAATTACTCATATGCAATTAAAAATTAAAATGATGAGTTATTTATGGCAAACATTGCAGACTTGATTCATGTCTTGGAGAATAACTGCAAAAGCTTCAATGATAAGAGGGAAGACAAGGCAAAGGAAATACCCGTAAGCAAAATTTTAGATCCATCCACTTCCAAATCCAGCTGTTTCCAAATCCAATTTGGTGAGAATCAAAGGAAAAAGAATCAATCAGTATGGAGAATATGAAAAGGACAAGACGCAACTTTCCTCTTTATTCTTCTTTCCTCCGACAAAGTAATTGAGCGATCAATTAAATTATAAAACTTAAGTGATTGGTTTAAAATTCATTACTTGAAGAAGTCAACTACTTGGAAATAGGTGGTAGACATGCAAAATAGAAGGTTCTATCTTCAGTTGCAAATCATGCATGTCATGCAAAGAGGAATTCCAGGAGGGAGATTGCCAGTTGTTTCCTTTCCGACTTCCACATGTGCCAGTTCACTAAAAGCTTTTGACTTGTAATTTCCCCTCTACATTTTATAAGTAGAGGAAGAACCTTTGGGTTAAAGGATCAGAATTTGTAAGCAACATTCTTGTATTCCAGACTTTGTGCTGAAATCCTTGATAGCTATTTGAAGCAAAGGAATAGAAAGGAGCAGATTTCTGGAGAACTTTGTGTCACAATGCATTTTGTTTCTAGATTTTTTATCTTAGATCTACTTATAAACTTTGTGTTATTTTAGATCTAGATCTGAAGTTGCCTTTGCTTATAATTATGTGTGTTTATATTTATTGGTTCCATCTATGTGCATGTAATCAACTCTGTTATCTATTGATTGGGTTGCACATCTTCCCTATTTCTTCCCTGTGTTTTATTATTTCCTTCTTCTTTAAATATTTCCTTTCTTTAAACAATTGCTTACTTGTTGCAAAACTATACAACTATGGTTCATGAGCTGCATGGTTAAAGTAAAACCCCATATAGATACTAGCATATTTTAATTGACAAATCTGACATGGGAGCCTCACCGTAAATGAGAAAGATTTATCTCATGATCCGCCTAGGTTTTTCAACTATGCGAGAAAATCTAGCCAACACTATGAAACAATTTTTATTTTATATTCTCAATTCCCATTCTATTGTGTTTTTACCTGATACAACACTAAATTCCATTCTCCCTCAACAAGAATTTGGTTCAAAATGAGGAAACTGGGTGGATATAGTTCATAAGTATGATATTGACATCAAGTCGACTAAGATTATACGGGGTCAAGGTTTGTGTCAATTGATTGCTAAAATTTTTAAGGGTGATTCAAGTGGAAAGGATATTGCCAAAATACCTAGAATTCTTTTTCTAAGTTCTACGAATGAGTGGTACTCCAACATTTCCCATTTTCTCACATATGTGGAATGTCCGACACATATCGAGTCTAAAGGAAAAGACCCATCAAACTCAAAACTTTTCAATATTTCCTTTGGGATAATTATCTTTTCAAGAAAGGTGTTGATGGATGTTTCCTAAGATGTGTGGAAAAAGAACAACAAAAATGGTTTCTTCTAGCCTATCATGATCAAGCATGGGGGACCATTTTTCTTCTTCAGTCAGAACCCATAAGATTATTCATGGAGGGTAATACTATCCAAACCTATTCAAGGATAAAACTAAGTGGGTCTCATAGTTTGAAGCCTATCAAACCTTTTTTAGGAAACCTATGTTGGTCACATTGCCTTTGAAACTAGTGGTAGTTAAGATACTTTTCAATAGTGGGGGATATATTTTATTGGAACTCTCAATCCCAATTCAATTGCAAGTCACACTCATGTCTTAACTAACAAATATTACTTCATGAAGTGGGTAGAATCCATTCTAGTTAAGAAGATAAATTCTAAAGTTGTCGAAAATTTTATAAAGGAGAACATCTTGGTTAGATTTGGGATCTCAAAGAAGATTGTGACCGATAATGCCCCTAATTTATCTTCCCATGAACTTATCGATTTATGTTATGGCTATGGAATCTCCCTTGCACATTCTTCAAACTATTATCCAAAAGGGAATAGATAGGATGAATCAACCAATAAGAACCTAGTCTAGTTTGAGTCAAAATATTAAATAATATGGTGTAAATTATCTTTGGTCAAAATGTTACTGCGAAAGTTGAGTCTGTGTGAAGAATATTAAGCGTAGTCATAAGGTGTCAAGGTTTGTGAGAAAATGACAGTCTTAAGATGGATTGACTATATGAAGAAATGATTTGTTCTCATAGATATATGAGTCTCGAGGTCCTAGAAAAGGTAATGAAGAATGCTACAGTGACTATACAAGATGGAGAAGTAAGCTATAGGTCGGTGAAGTCTTTTAAAGCAAAGATAATTATAATAGAATCATAAAGATGGTCTCAAATGCATGTTTAATGATTTATTAATGAGGCAATATTTTCTACGGGTATACTTACGAATTAAAAAGGCATTTTATGACTTTGATACAAGAATATGACAATGTACACGTCCGAGAAGAGTCTCAAAGTTAGGGGAGAAAGGTTTGTCTCTCCTTAAGGTGAGTAAGTGGACGAAAAAGTGTGTGGCAGTAGAAATGATGTTTGGAAGTATATTATCTTGTTGGAGTAAATATTTGACTTAAGAAATTTATATTAGCATGAAAGGAGGTTGAAGACACTAAAAAATGTGCTTTAGGATATGGGCATATGTGTTGCTCACTCCATGTGACATGAAATTAAGGTAATAATTCAAACTTTGTGATCTTCAGTTAGAGAAAGAGTGTATCTTCCTAGAGGTAATATCTTGGTGATCTCATGTGACGCTTATCACTTTTGCCTTTGAAGTTTCGTTTAGGGACAAAGTGGTCCTAAAGACTAGTATGATAAGCTTGGAGGCGTACTTGTGATTTTTTTCTTACATGGTACAATCCTAAGAAGTAATGATTGACATGGATGAAGATAAAATGGGAGGATATAAATTCAATGAGAAATTTTTGTGGCTCATATCAGGCCCATAGGATCATCATATGTTGCTAAAGGAGTAAAAGAAGAACAAGTTCGACCCCAGAGAGAGCTTTTTGAGTCATGTAAGTTGGTTTTGTACATTGTTTTCATTGTGTGTTGTGATTTTTCATGTGGTTTCATCATAATATCCTTTTTTCATATATTTTAAAGGGAGAGAGAAGCATCAGAAACATGGAAATGAGGTCATGTATATGTATTGGTCTTGGTAGTTGTCATCAATGTTTAAGAAGGTGGTCACCCTCAATGACAAAGGGGGAGATTGTTGTCCATTTTGTGTATGTGTTCTTATTGACGTCAAGCCCATTGATGGAAAAGGGTGTCATGGTTTCATATGAGCCCCCATGAGGTGTTAGTCAAATTTCAAGCATGAACATTGATTGGTAGTGTCGAGTTTGGTGAAGGTCTATGAGGTCCCGTGCATGGTTGAGTAAGCTAAGTCATGCTTTGAGTCTTCCCAAGTTGGTTGAATGTTTTCATAAGGTAAATCATGGTCCTAATGATGTGTTACATGTGTCTAAGAGTCTCCATAAGGTCTGCATGGTCATTTCATGGTTTGTCATGGTTGAGTTAGGTCATCTCGGGCATATTCCTAGCCCTTGAGCATGCAAAATGAGTTGGATTCATGAGTTTTGGATCTGATCAGTATTTTTTTACATGGTAGCATAATGGTGGAAGTGAACATGAGTTATATGGTGAGTTTTAGGTCATTATTCAATGATATAATGCATATTTGATGTCCTTGGGAAGCAAATGGTGAGAAACAAGTACGTAAGCATGGGTAAATGAGATTGGTTAGAGAGTTATAAGAATATTTGATCTATATGGTTGATATGGATAGGTAGAGGATGTTGTCATGATGCTTCATGACAAGTTTCAAGTCATTTTGAAGAAGGAATTGCAATATAATTCACTTTTAACAAAACCAAGTAAGTTAAAGTTTGATTTCAAAAGAAAAAGCAGACCTTCTTATGCTCGTTGTGAGATGTGTATTTTACATAGAGATGTAAGATCTCTTGCATAGCTTCTTATGTCAGTTATGAAGGTTTCAAAAAAATAATGACATGGTTTTATCATCACATTTTTATGAACAATTGTTAAGAAAGTAATTTTTTTGAAACCCTAGCTAAAAGTGACTTGGAGAAGATTGCTTGTATCATCCTAGTTTTGATTGGTTATGAAAATGAGATGATTGGATTTTATAGAGGAATCTTCTAGATTTATAGAAAGTTAGCTAGTTCATGTGATATAATGTGGGCCCCACCTAAAAATTCTTATTTATGAAGAAGTTCGAGTTTAAGGGAAGTTTGTACAAAGAAGTTATTAAATAAATTAACATTGTTTTTAGCCCCAGAGTTTTAATAAATTTTCATGATAGTTTCAGATCATGTTTGAGGTGAAAAATGTCAAAGTGTGCCCTATTTATGAAGACTGGTTTTTAGGGTAGTTTAGAGCATCTTGTGGTAAAATTGAGATTGCAGGAGCTACAAGATGAGTTAGGACTCCATTCAATTTTTGTTGTGATCCTGGTTCAGAGATATTTCCATTGGTATATCAAACTTGTGTTTTTTATATGGTATGAAAAATTTATGACCTGTTCTTTGAAGGTCAAATCTGGAGGATGCTTGTTCTAGCAGGGTGTTAAGTGGCTTCATGAGGTAAGGTGATGTTTATGAGTTGTTCATGATTGATTAAGGTTTTTGAGTGCTTAGAAATCATGTATAAGGATGTTCCATGTTTTTTCAAGTGTGGAAGTGAGTTTTGAGGTGATGAAGCAAGTTGAGCTCAAGATCAGTTCTTGAGTCCTATAAGGCTTAAGAAGCGGTTTGTTAAGATTGGATTGGTTAAAGGCCTTCAACTTGGATTTGAAAGGAGTTCTAATATTTTATGGAAATATTATTTAAAGTGATTTCTAGTGATGTATGGTTTGTGTCTTGGTGAGTTGATTTGATGGTTCATTTATCTTTTGTTATCCAAAATAAATTCCCTAGTTATTCGAGAGCAACTTAAGTTTCTATTCGCTCGAGATTCTATATTACAGGTTGTGTGCACTTCAATTGCTCTTTTGGCATGTTTTCTTGGCTCTTGTTCCTCACATGCCCTTGTGCACTACTTTTATATGCTTCCCATATTTTCTTTATCATTTCTTATATTTTTGTCCCATTTTTCCTTGCACCCAATCTCTGCACATTCACCTTCCCCCAACAATTCATACACCCTTCATGCGAACCCTAGACTTGCTTCCCAAAATTATCTAATTCCCTAGCATCCTTGCGCACCCCTCCTTACTGCCACGCAATATCTTGTAATGATTTTCCTCTTCCATACATTCCTCTCGACAGTGTTCCTTCGGTTCCTCCCAAACACATTACTTTTGTGTGCCTCCTTCTTTCTTCTTATGTGTTTCTTCCTTTGCATGTTGTCGCGCCTTATTCTACACCAATTCTTGTGCCATGTAGGCTATTAGAAATTGAGTGTATCACACGTAACCTATCAAATCATGCCAAAATGGAACCTAATCATTGTAATCGTGACACATGGCAAAAGATGACAAAATAATTAATGACGTGGGTTACACTCCATATCACTCAAGTTAAAAAAATTGCGAGATTAGGTAGGTAAGATGTTGGAAAACATCTTTCATGGCATTAATGTAGGATATGATTGCTCCAACCACCCAATTTTATTCATATCTCACCCTTTTTTATCATACATGCCAAACAAACATGGAGAAATGCATTTGACAGATTTATAGGCATTTATTGCTAATTGTTGGTGGTTGGGTTTTCAAATCAAATTTTCCCTCCTCCCTTTCTCTCATCGATTCATCTATAAATGTAAGATAATTTCTCATTGATAAGGGTTGAATTCTTTTAGTTTTTATAGGAATTTCCTTGCATTTTGAGTTACAGACCTTTAGATCTAGTCCTTACATGTGGATATTGGCCTCAGACGCCATTATAATCAACTGTGCATTTCTAGAAGTAATAAAAGCATTGTTTTGTGGATATCTTCTACCTTAGCTTGTTTATGTTCTTATTTCTTGCATCTCCTTCACATTGTGTGTTTTTGTGCCTTCTCATGTCCCTTACATATCCTTTTCTAATTGTGTTTCATGAAAACAATTATGCAAATGTGTTTTTGGTATGTGTTATGCATGTCTAGCCTTCCTCTATACATTCTCCTTCATTTTCACTCAAAGATGATCATGTTCATCCCCCTTTCTTTCTGGTGCTATCACCTCCCTTAGTTTTATTTTTCCATTTTTGCATATCCTTCTATCCCTGGTCCCTTGGCATGTTTAGTTTAGGATTTCCTTTTTAACGATGGGATTAGCGGTAGGAGTAGAAATAGGTGGAGGAACCGGCCTTCTCTAGAGGTCTGTATCAAGCACATAAGGTCCCACAACTTAGAGACATTCCCATTGTTGACTCAATGACTTATTTCATCCAGATATGAGACATGGGTACAATTTTGAACACAACAACTTGATTTGTGAGGAATAAGGTAGTTATATTTTCGAGACAGGTTTGTGCAAATGAAAGATTGAGTTGGTTGAGGCATGAAATGGATTGGTTGATACTTGATATCAATTAGAGAGTGAAGAGAAATTAATTTTTTTCCTTTTAAAGGCATTTGGAGATCTTGGAAGTGGTAAAAATGGTGCAAACTAGTTGTGTTTCCAAAATTGGTTTTTGGGTAGCATGTTTTGGTGAAGAGGAACATTGATGTGGATTGAACACATGGATTTTCCAAGAGATATAACATACATATATTTTATGTAAAGGTACTAAGGATTCTATAGAGTTCTTACATTCCATAGTTGAGTTGATCTTTGGTGGACTTGAGGCCCGAGGTGAAGACAATGTGCTAGAAAATACTTGTTTAGTGAAGGATATGATCCTTTTGGCTTATGTTATGAATTATTTGACTAGTCAAAAACTAGGCGACCATGGATTGTTTTTATATGTTATATTAAAAATGTGTGATGAATTTTGGGGCTTGAATAATCATGGTTTTGGTGTTAGTGGATTTTACTCATCCTAGTGATAGGGTTTTGAGCCTATTTGGTGCAAGATGAGTGGTTTTGGGCATGAACGACCTATATGGGTCATATGTGAATGTTTTTATGATTGTGTTGGAATTTTATAAATTTACATTGGCTGAATCAGAGGAGTAAAACTGATCTTCCTTGACTTTTAAAGAAGGAAAGAATATTTAAGTGCTTATTTGAGTTCATTTGTGAACTAGTCTTCCGTGGGGAAAAGTGTGACCCAAGAGAGAGAGTATTGTAGGTATGATGGCATGATTTTAATGTGAAGAAAGTGTGTAACAGGTTGATTACTTATTGAAATCATGTTCACAAGTTTTTAGATCTAAGACAAGTCGAGAAAGAAGAAGATAGAGCGAGTTATGTGATTGAGGGTTTTAAGATGAAGTTGTGAGTTGAATTAGAGATATCCATCAATTGTGGAAACAATTTTTTTAGAGATAATCATCCTCAGGTGTTTGATTTGGTGCTTAGTCATCTTAGGTGGTTGTAGCCTCCTTTTAGAGTGGGTGCTTCACTAAATTAGGGATTGGTGCTCCTTGTAGGGTTGGTGCTCCTAGTGAAGTTGATGCTTCACAAAACTTCTTTTCTTTGGGTAATATAAGAAGAGTTTTAGTGGGTTTTCTTCCCCATGAGGATTTTCCACTTACATATGGTGTTATGTGTTGTGCATCTTGATTTATATCGGTGTGTTTGAATGTTAAATATCTTAATAAGCACACATGGTTATGAATGATGTATGGAAAACTTAATTGATGAATGTATGGTTTAGTGAATGAAGTAGAAATAATTGTATGAATGATTCACCCTCCTCCCGACCATTTTTCTTCCAACGAGAAAGGTTGAAATGAAGATATAATATTCAAATCCAAGCTTAGAGATAATGGATAATATGAAATAGAATTCATTTTTAATGACTCCACATTATTTTAAATGTAGTATTGTGTGGAAAAATTTATAGAGTGTAGCATGTAGGTTATCAAAGTTATTATGAGTTAAGCTCGATAGTTTGTTATCTAACTCATGGGATATCATGTCATCTTGTTTTCCATATCATCTAAATTTTGCAATGCTTCATCACATGTTTCGAAGACTTAATGTGGAAGAGTAATTTAGGAGAAACAAACACACAAAGAATTCATAAGGCTTCGTCACATCGGTTGAACCACTTGATTTCTCAAGTTCATCATCGGGTTCATTTTTCACTCCCAAAATGATGTGGTACAACCCTTCACCCCTTATTTTTATCATCATCTTGGATTTCCATTCAAAGAAGTTAAACAAAATGAGTAAATGAATAACACTAGCTTCCACTGTGAGGAGAGAGAAAGCAAGAATGCAAAAGAAAAATAAATGTACACCCACCCCAGAATAATTTTTCACCCCATGTTTGTGGCACTTTATAGTTTAGTGTGTTGATTACAATCAAAATACATTCATGTGACATGAAACAATTTGTCACTCACCTTGAAACTGGTGTAAAATGCACAAGTGTGGAGACCACAATAATTTTAATTGTGCTCAATGAAACAACATAGCAATAAGCACAAAACCAATGACAAAAACAAATAAAAGGGGAAAAATAATCCGTATGTGAGAAAAAGTGTCTCATGTCACAAAAAAATTGATCCCTTTCCAAAATTTGTGGTGAGCGCACTCACTAACTTTGTAAGTAAAAGGATTTGATTACAACGAGATTTAAAAAGATAGAGAAAAATATCTCTGGACCAAAAGAAAGGAGCTCCAAAAAAATACACCATCTCCAAGAAAAAAAAAACCAGATACGGATAAAAATGTATGCATCTCTGGATGAGCTATCTTCGGAAGAGAAGCGGTGGGAAAGCTCTTAACGAGTTGGTGTTGAATCGGGATGTCGAGATCATGATATAGGTCGATAAGGAAATGCACCGAGTGATTCAAAGATGAGTTTGGTCATTAGATGGAGTACAAAAGATGACAGGTGAGTATATTTCCATGTGTTAATAAAACTCTAGTGAGTGAGTGGTAGTGAAAATTACCCTTTCGAATTTGGCTGACCAGTAAGTGAAACAACTAAGGTGATGTTGAGTCATGTGAAGGACCAATTAAGATTTCACAAAGTAATAGGTGAACCAAATGCCGAGACGAGTTCACAAGGTGAGTGTAAGTAAGGAAAGATGTGAGGCACATGATGTCAAACACATCCACAAAGTAGGATTAGTAAACAAAACTAAGACCAGGTCGTATGGAGCTATATGGGATAAGCCAAATGTCAAGTTACAAGGGCGATGTAATCCGGAGAGGTGAAAACTAGTGTAGGGATTTGGAGGATTTTTCATGGGCATGACTAGGAGACTTGGTTCTAGAAGGAGGCTGATTTAGAAGTGGCCAAGGAGGGTAATAATATGGAACATGCAAGCTAGAATAGACATCGGTGAGCTCAAGACATAATGAGGTGACAAGGTGGTACATTCATCTTGGTTCCTAGCTCGGTGAGATAGGGACAAGTTGGTTCAAGAGGCCAACATCCACCACACACAAATGAAACCTACAACTTCCAAAAAAACTACCTCATTTACTTCATGACCTAAAAACACACATTAAAACACACCAAGACACACAAAACAAGTACAAAAACCTCTAAACATAGAAAAGACCAAAAATAAGTAAATCTAGCACATATTCCAATATGGTCCAAAACTTACACAAGGAGAGAAAAATAAACACGAAAAAAAGAGTAATCAACTAGAAATTCTAGTGATATTATTACTATAAAAATATCTAATACCATAAAAGAGGGCTCAAAATATCATGGAATTTCATGCACATCAATGGAGTTACACTCAAATGATATCATGAATTTCCTCCAAGTAATTAGCAAGTAAAACATGAACTCAAGGAAATGTGAATGTAAAGTTAAGATGGTCTACTTGTTCTCATAGATCAAAATAGATAGTACATATAGGCATTGTTGTGTAACTACCATGCATGGACATGTCATATTCCCATGATGGAATGAGACATTACAATGCTACGAATAACATGTAAGTCGCATATGAAAATGACACATGACAAGTATGATAGATTCTATGATGAAATTTTTCATATGTCATATAACTCCCTAAAAGACGTGTGATTCACCTAAGTGAGATGACTCACCATATGTGAGGTGAAAATTGACCAATAACTAAATAAAAGGCAAAAATATACCTCGCACCAACAATTGCAACTTCCTCTTTCCATGAGATGTAGACATATCCCAAAGCATGAAATAAGTGTTCAAAAACATTGTTATGAGACTTACACTTTGAGTGTACTTGCGATGACTTCTTGATCCTACAAACATAATGGTCTTCTTTGATCAAAATATATGGAGATCATTACCTTATTCTTTTGGTCTAAAAATTAACCTACGTGATAAAAATGCTCCATTATAAATGGAATCAACTTCAAGATGCTCAAACATTTTCTTTCTTGTCTGCGAAAAGGTTTTCTCCTTTAGATATAAGGATTGTTCCCTGAATGAAATCCTTTAACTCTAACCTCTTGTTTGGATTGAAACACTATGATTGCAAATGCTTCCTCATTTGAAATGTGGAAAAACTCCAAGGCATTGAATGAGTGTTCAAAAAAACTACTAAGTGAATTACACTAAGTGAAATTGATATTGTTTCTCGATCATGGAAACATGATGATCCTTTTGAACATGGGGTCAAATTCAAAACATGGATATCATCACCTTAATCCCCTTGGCTTTAAAATTCGCCCCCTGTGAAATTTCTCTGATTGATTCAACCATGATGACCCCCTTTTGTGACCACTAGAATGAATTAAATCATCTTATTTCTTGCATATAAAAGTGTCATACATAATTCACCTTAAGACTAATGTTTTGGGAGCATGTGATGGATTTATTTCATGTTTGAACCATGAGATAATTTCCTAGCCTTGAAATTGTGGTAAAAATCAAAGAGATATGTATAATGTGAGTTAATACAAGTGATTTGAGCCCAATTTCAAGACTTTTTATTTTTAGCAAGTCCTGACTAAGATGGACATTTTTAGTAAGTTTTGCCAATTTTCCCTTTTTGATAGATTTTGCTTGTTTGTAATAACAAGGATGCTTTGAGAGCTTACCATTTTGAAAACTTGTTATATTTGGACATATGAAGCCTTGCACACTTACTATTTTTAGATGAAAATATTCTAGGTGTCGTATTGAAACAAAATCGGTTTCAAAAGTTTAGGATTTGCTTTAGGACCTTATGCTCCAATTTTTGAGTTTTTTCTTTTGCCAAAACTCCATAGATCTGAAAAGTCAAATTCTTGCAATATGAAATTCTAATAACTTTTATAAATTTTTATAGATAATAAATTGCAATTCTCTTACAATCATCTTGAAGGAATTTTTGAAAGGAGTGCACAAGTAAAATTTGGTGAAAATCAGGTGCACAATTTTTGGAGATATGAGCAGTTTTTAATTTTGGGAGTATGGATGTTTGGAAAAAATAAAGCAACATTTCTGGTGAAAATGGAGGTTTTGGGAGGGAAACAAAACATCTTGGATTTTGAAAAATAATTAAGTGTTTTTGATCTTGGAGTTATGGAGTTACTCACATTCAAAAATGGCTTCTAGGAGCTTAAAAATGATTTATCATGTGAACATTAGTTGAGAGCACGAATGGGGGAAAACTTATGTTTTCCTTATCCTCTTTACACCTAGTGCATTCCAAAAAGACAACATGGGTGAAAAATGTGCCATGGTGGGTCTGGTCAAGAAAAAGGGGCATGGAGATAAGTTGTTTGCAAGATGAGGTTGTTCCTAGGTACAAAATTAGTAATGCATGAGTTGCGAAATGAAGACACATGGGGAGCACACTTTTGTGTTCCCATGTACCTTTACACCTTGGTACAATCTAACAGCACATAATGGGTGATAAAATGTGCCACGGGTCCAAGCACATGATAAGGGGACATGTTAGATGCATTCTTGTGAAGTGCCTAGGTACGAAAAATGATGATCTTTAAGTTGCGAGAAGTTTTCCAACCTATGGGTTGTACTTTTATGTCTCCCTTGAACCTTGGGGATAATCCAAGGGGACATCACATGCTTGAAAATGTGCCAAGGGGTCAATCCATCATGGGAAGGGGACCTGACAACTCAACTCCTCCATATGCTTTGCCTAACACCTCAAGTCATGTTTTAAGTTGTGAAACCTCTTGAAAATATGGGGATTTCTCTTTGGTGTCCCCCTTGTCCCATTTTCATCTCAAGGACAATATAAGGGGACACAAAGATTTAAAATTTCTTCCCAAGCCTTTTGAAATGTTGATGCCACCAGTCAAGTGCATTTTAGGACACTTTGGGAGTGCTTTTTTATCCCGGTAGCATGGAAGTGTGTTTTGGAAAATAACCTATATTGATAATCATGGCCATTATCGGGATCAAATTCTACCTACAATTTGAGTTTTGCAGCCATTCACCCTTTCCTAATGGAGGAGTACAAAACATGAATTGAGATATCACGAAACTATTTAAGAATTAGGTAAAAAAAAAAATCTATAATTTGGAGGATTCTAAGACCTTTCCATTAGGTATTTTATGAGCTTCCAAATCCTCTCAAAACTCCTATAATCATCTAAACAAATCATCTTTCATCGTTGGAGTATAACATTCCTTGCACCCAAAATGACCCTGTCTTGCTCAAGTTGTTCTTGACATCAATTTCTTCCACAAATTTTCCCTAAACTTCACTATATAAATTCATTTCTCTCCTACACAACTTTCAAATAGATTAAATCTTCCCTGTCATCTTCTAGAGGGCATTCACTAGTTGCAAAATGGCCAAAAATGCTCCTTTCTAGGCCTCTAAGGATAGTTATTATTCCTTAAATATCGTAGCTTCTTCAATAACCTTAGACAAACATCCCTATGCATGAAAAATAAAAATAAAAACCATGTTATCACTTTCCTATCATCTATAATTATGGTGGCATACACCCGTAGGGGCTGCATGAGTCGATAAGTTGGTCGGAGGAAGGGTTCACAATGACCTGGAAAAGGTTTTCAAGGGGTGGGATTAGTTGTCATGGCCAAAATTTTCAATTTTGCATACTAGAAAATTTGCATGACAACATCTAGATCTATCTTGGGGACATTAGACCGTAAGGGGTAATGAAGAACCTCAAGTATCTCATGGAGTAGTAGACTAGTGCCTTATCCATTGGGCCATAGAGTCACCATATTGAACAACTAGAAAATTTACCAACACAACCAAGAGAAAAACAACACAAACACACAATAGAAAGGGAAACATGATATAACATACCTACATCACCTATGGTACATTTTAGCACCCACCCATGTGGGACCCAATATCATGACCAAAGTACTAGGATAATTATTGTTACTTTCATTTACTTGATACAACTATGCGACACCATATGCACATCAAAGCCACACTATTATAGATGAACAAGTACAAAACCAAGACCCAACATAGTATGAACATCACGAATGTACCCTTCCACAATACCACATTTTTATGGTTATTACTTATTTATAATCATGTTTCATTATTCAACCTCAAGGGTTTGAAGAGTGCTTAACATGAACACAATTTATTTCCTTTCTTTTCTAGACCATGTTTCTTTAAGTTCATTTATGGGGGTGTTTTCATGTGTTTTTTCAAGGGAAAAATTCAATGTTGAAACATGAAAACTTAACCCTAGTGTCAAAATTTTCCTTGAAAACCCTCTTGAACCCCCTCTCTGGGTTAGTCTTCTCCTTATACCATGCCTATCCCGATCCTTGAGAGTACTCATATGTGTTGTATACAATTTCCCTAATTTTGGAAATGTTGAGACATGGTGACTCACTTTTTCAAAGGTCTGATGCTTTCAAAGGAGAATTCTTCAGTAAGCCTAAAAGCCTATTTCTAGCCTTTACGAGACAGGTTGTGCATCCTCCAGGATATATTTGAAGACACAAATTCATCGAGAAGTGTTATTGCAGAGCTAATAACATAGTTCAAGTGATTTAGAAATTTTAGGGAAGATTTGAAGGTTTAGGAAAAACAATGAAAATGGGTTTTGAAGGTAAAGGAGCTTGCGATTCGAGAATAGTGCATGAGCTTTGCAAGGTGATTCTGGGAGCTCCGTAAGGAGTTTAGAATTCAAACAAGTAATCATTAGAAATATAATTCAATTCTCTAATTTATGGTACTTTCATTATTTTCACAAGACTGATGTGTTTCTTTTTGTAGCCTATTGTCATCGAGACACGCCCTACTTTCCTAAGAAAAAAGGCTATGTTTTAGGGGGTTACAAGAATAATTTGATCTTATGAACCATACCATTATCTCTATAAGGATATTGGAGTAAAAATAATATATTTATTCATCAAAAATTAAATCTTGGAGCTCTAAAAATGTCATCTTCAAGGTCTCTCTTAAGGTATGCTCTCGTAGTTAGAAATTTTCACCTCTGGTGCATGGTGGATTTTTCTGTCCCATCCCTTTGTGAAAGTTGGGAGAAAAAATTCTCCCAACCCTAGTTATGCCCTCTAGTCAAACATATCGCCTCGGTGAAGCTCCATGATGTATTTTAAGCCCTTTTTCACCTCATTCCAACCCTTCTTGTTGCGTAATCACATTTTTCCACTTGTCGACCACAGGTGAAGGCACATTTTTCTGCCCCATTTGTCCCATCTATTTGGGAAAGTTGGCAAAAAAATGTTCCCCATTCCAATATGGAGGAAAATTAAAAAATTGGCCAAGTATTAATACTAGTGTTTCTTCTTTATCTCCCTCTTCTATGAACCTAAAGTATTGCCAGGAAGTTTTTAACACAAAAGTAACTTCTGGCCATTTCATATTTTCTCATGAAAACCATGAATTTTGACTAATAATCTCCATTATACCTTTAATTTATCTAGACACTATGCCCAAATTTCTCCATATTGACTACATGCTCCAAAACTAAAAAAATTCATCTCTCAATCTGGTGAATGAATTTGAACGAGATTTTCATAATCATTCTCCATCCCAAGCACCTTTAAGAAGCAAGTAATAAAAAATTAAAAGATTTCCTGAGTTTTTAATGGCATAAAACCCTATTTTTCTTCCCTAGATCATGTTTTTTTCAATTTCCAAGCATTCTAGCAAGCGAATTGGTGAAACTTTGAACACGAAATCTCTAAAGTGAACCTATTCCAGTGAAGTTTTTTTCATCACAATCCAAGGTGGGAAAGTGATTTTTTTAAAATAGTAAGTATCTAGTGTCTCCACTTACTAAAAATAGTAAATACCCTCATAACAGTGCACTCAATGAACAGTGAAAATGATAAACTAGGCACTTTTGGTCAAAAAGGAAAATAAAAAAGTAGAATAAAGAAAAAATCAAATGCAACTGTCTAAAAATAGAAAGTCTTCATTTTAGGTGTAGAAAATTATAGTTTGCTCTATTTTCATTCATCTCTCTACTTTTTGACATCTACACATGGATATGAGATGGTGGCATAACTCAAAAAAGTTAATCCATCCTTCACAAGGATTCTAAGGCATCATTTTGATCACAGTTGTGTACGAGGGTAAAATAGAATGTCACAGGGAACAACGATTGAAAACAAGAGGCATTTTGTAATCTGATAATATATTCAAAAAATGGTCAACATCTCAATAGGTCATCATTGAAAACCTTCAATCATGTTGAATCCATCCGCACCTAGTGAGTTGGATGAGTGAGCACATTGAGTTATTTAAGGTGAGATGATTGATTAGATCTCGGTGAGCTAGAAGAGCTAATTGAGTAAGCTGAGGAGAGTTGGTGAAGATGAGATAAGTGAAGGAAGGTGGGAGTGATTCATTACAATACCTTTCTCTTCAAGGGAATCCAAGTCTATCTTTCCTCATGGAAAATCTTCCCCATGATGGTCAAGATTTGGTTCCACAACAAGCTCTTGAAATTGCTCCAGTGACATACATCATGTCAACTCCTGAAGAGCCTTTCCATGGATTCAAGAAATGCTCGAGAGTGAACTAAGGAAAAAATATCTTGTTATCATGACCATTCATAAAGCAATCTCAAGAGCACTGAAGTCCAAGTAAAGAAATAAATCCCAGACAAAATCTTGATTCTTTAGTGGCACTTTAGGAAATCAGTATGTGAAGTTTTCAAGCCTAAGAATGAAAATCCCATTAAGGAAATGACTCCATCAGATTATGAGTTGAACTTCATCTCATTGGGTTAAGCCTCAGATGAGGGTGACTCTCATCTATTTAAGGAATCCTCTTCCCACCTCCTTGCTCAAAATGAAGAATACAAGAAAACAATTGTGCAATTTTAGGAGCAAGTAAAAACCCTCAATGCTCACAGTTAATATTTCTTAGAACCCAAACCAACAACTTCCCTTCCTATAGAAGACATTTCTCTAATCAGCAGTGTTTATCCTGAGGTGGTCAAGAAAGCACAAAGATACATGATGCAGGGGAATGCCATTGAGAAGTGGATTGAGAAATCATTGAATAAGGAAAGGAATTGTTTCCATATGTCATTTTTCTCATCAAGTATGTTCTTGTAACTTTAATAGAAGTAAAAAAAAAAAAGGAGGAGTTTGCAAAAGAGGTAAATCAATTGGATGAGGTTTTCCCACTGGTTTCTAATATGAGATCCTTTGATTCTCACACTCTCATGAGCAAGAACGTGTTCGCATCAACCACAAAGAACTTGTCTCAATTTTGGATCTGCATCATGGATGTGAGATACATAATTCTCAAGAATATAATCTTTGAGTTGGAATCTTCCATACAACATGATTTTAAGATCTTGGAAGATGTCTACAATTATTTTCATAAAATTGATTTCCCTCCACTCACCGAGGATTCATCCTCAGAAGATCTCATTGCTTCCTTCGAGAGCTAGTCAAGAAAGAGGTAGGTGACTCTCTCTCCTTCAACAAAGATAACTTAGAGTCCCTATCCAACATCATAAGTCACATTTCTGTAATTGCAATGGATCATGATGGATAGATGGATCAATTTAATAAGATCAATGATGTTCCTGGAGCATGGATCTAGGTATTGGGATGCATTTGCATTCTAGAGGAAGATAAGATGGCACTTGTAGTATCCTAGTTCGAAAAGGAATTCAAGGAACAAGATCCCACTCTAGAAACTCATCATCAGGAAGTATGAATCAACAAAGCTCTTCATCACAAGGATTTTCTTTATCGGATATGGAATCTTTTTCCCTCTCGTCTCTTTCTCCCTTTTCCTTCTCCCCCCTTCTAATTCTTCATTGAGCGTGATCATTGTATTTTGTCTCATTCACTTAAAGTGACTTTCTAAAGTTAAATTGTAAAAGTCCCTTTACACTATAAAAAAGGGAACTTATTTCTCATTTCCTAGGAAGATGTAAAGTCACAAGTGAATGAAATCATAAAGAGTCATGTGGGGTGTAGATGAAAGGTCATTTTACATTGCTACAAATTGGGATGGCTTATCCATTCCAAAGGATCCTATATTTTGAGAATTTCCACTTAGTACCAATTGTGAATTGTTGTTGTTAAATTTTGTATCATCAATGCACAAGAAATAAAAGTTACATTTCTTCCTTTCTCTTTTTCCTATGCGTTCCTCTATTTTATCTCTTATATCAACTTTGTAAGTATAGAGATCAAGAGATAGCATTGTATCTTTGATGAATGAATCCAAAGAACTCTGTGTCTTTAGGTTGGTTTATCTCACTAGATAGATTCATTTTTTCTTTCCTCTAATTAAATTTTGAACTACTCTAGTTATTGGGTGTGGATCTCGCTTACAAAAATAACCTTCCTTTGTCTAATTTCTCTCTTCACCCCTCATCGCTGCAATTTCCTCCCATGTACCTCATACAAGAAATTTTTGTGGGTTCAATGAAGTGTTCCTGTGTGATACCTAGCCTATTTGTCCACCCCAAAGTAATAGATAGGAGTATATTAGTTTACATTCAATAATGGGATCTTCCCCATACACAAAAAGGAGGGGTGTAGCCCGTGAGAATTAGTGGAAATCAACTAATTTTTCATACAAAAAAATATTTCACCAACAGGGGTGAAACCTATTTTTAATGTAGCACAGATTCCTCTCCGAATGTTTACCCATGTATGGGTAATACCAAGTTCCTTTGCTCTACAAATTCATTGAATGGCTCACTTAAATATGACCCCTTTCTCCATTTCTTGAGAAATTTTGCATGATTATTCTTGTTAGGGTCCACTTAGATAACTCATTTTCTTTATTGATTTGACATCTTGTTTCCATTTGCTCATTTATTTTTGAATTTATCCTAATTTCTTATTTTTAATTGCTTTTACAAGAATGAGTTTTTATCATACTAGGCTTTCCATTTTCATACCAAGGATTATGGTATTTAATGGGAATTTGAGCTTTACTTGTTACCTACTTCATGACCATGGTCTCGATGAGTTGGTTCTTGCCAAGTACGCTTAGATTTTGAACTCTGTCATAAGCCTCTTGATGTTATTTGTTTATCAATCACTTCAAATAATTATCCTTCACACAAATTGGCTCACATTTTATCCTCTTCTTATTATGATGTGATGTACATAGTGCTTCATCATCTCAAAAAGAAAATGAGCACAAATTCAAGCATGAAATATGAAAGTCATCATTTCCCCCTTCTTAACCATTTTGAGCATAAAAATCCATTTCCATGATGAAAAAATCCTTTTTTTAGTAGAGTAAACTTTGAAATATTCAAACATCTTATTAGTCATATATTTCTCATTGAGAAGGTATTCATATTGAATAGAACTAGCCTTGGGAAAATCAAACACCATTCTATCTATCTATTTTTCAATGAGAATTTATTCATCTCCTGTCAATGGGAAAAGAAGGTTTCAAATTCACAATCATTTTCATACTCACCAAAAAAGCATTCATGTTAGAGCTCAAGAACATGATTGGAAATTTTGGATTCACATGCTAAGAAGTCATTTGATGTCACTTCTTTATGATCCACATTTCTCATCACCTCAAGATTTCTTTTTGTAAGTCAATATTTCCATGACCTTCATCACCAACAAGTAGAGAATTTGTATCCATGCTCAATGGGAAGTGTGGCTTCATCAAATCATCATTCTTTCCAATCGGATTTGTCACACATGGATAATCCTCCATCAACATGGACAACTCATCGTCTTCTTCTAAAGCTATGAAAAATTCTCCATACCTTGAATCTTGAAATAGTATGTCCACCCTTGGGTCATCTAGTTTTTGAACCATGTATTTCATTTTCCTTATAGGAAGGATATTTTTCATTTTACCATTGATAGGTATGGTGGCATATGACCAATCCATTTGTATATCTCCACTAACATCCCGACAGAAACTCTAACTCAACAACATACCATATGAAGTTGACATGTCTGCCACCCATATTTTCATCATGATATTTTTGTCAGGAAAATATGCAAATTATACTTGGGAATCTTTCACTTGGCAAATGAGAAGTGATTATTTGGTTTCCATGGAGTAACAATGGCCATTAGTGAGAGTGAGGGTGAGACCAAGATATTTAGAAACTTTTACAGCCATGACATTTTCGAGGCACTAGATTCAATAATGTCATTATTCAATTTATATTTATTAACTATCAAATCAAGATAGAAATTATCTACTGTAGAAGAGGAGGATCTTGAGGCAAGAAGGTTCTAGGGCGAAGTGATGCTAAGAGTGGTATGAGAAGCGGGAGGTATTTCTTTGGTGCTGAAATTTTGGAACGTGAATTTGAACTACTTCCTTTGATAAACTAGATAAGTCTATCAAATTGCTTAGGATGAGTTTTCAAGTATTCAGATTTAGAAATATGAATTTTGGATTCTTAACATGGTCAATGATGTCAAAAGGTGAAGAATTGGTAGGCACATTAGGAACTATGACAACCTTGACAAAAGTAGGATTTTCATTCTTAGGATCAATAGAAGTAGAAACTAATTTAATAAGAGGAGATGAAAGAGACTTACTCAAAGAGGAATATGGAGTTTTGACTAAGATATTCTTGGGATTCATCTTGGCTAACCCCATGGAAGTGGATAGAAATTATCCTCCTTTTGTTTTTATTTTTTGTAGAGTCAGAATTTAAGGATTTGAGTGTTTTGCTTTGCAACGGAAGAAGAGGATTCTCCTGTTTGCAAGATAGTGAAAATTGCACATGAGTAATTATTCATATCAGCCATATATTCTTCAGAGTCTTCATTTGGTGAGTATTCAAAAGACCCAATCCTTTCACATCCATGTTCTTCTTCCTCCTTGATTTATGATTCAATAATTTCTTCTCATTCATCTTCATAGGTTCCACATATTTAATTAAATGGTGGAACTTCCAAGGAAAGCCTTTAGGGAACTTCCACAATTTTATTCTTGTTTCAGTTTGGGTATCATTCATGTTGATAAATTTTCCTCTTTAATGAAGAAAAATCATTGACCAATTTTTTCAATGGTGGATCAAGAATTTCATCTTTGAAATTTGGACCTTATTCTTTATTGAATAGTTCTTGATCTTACCCGACATGATAAGGTTATCTTCCACTTCAATGGAAATTTCTTGAGCATTGTTTGAAGTGTTTGGTTGATCTCTCTGCGCAATATGGATCCAACTTCAGGAAAATGAGCATTTATGAAGAACCTTTTTTTATTATCTCGTATTATCATTCTTTATCATCTTTTATCGTGCTTTAATACCATGAAAAGAGCGATAAGAAGATTGTTCCAATCTGCGATCTTAGATGATAATAGCACACCAAATTATATTTGTAAAACAAAAAGATAAAATACCATATATGGAAATCCATCATAATCCATAATGCTCAATACATTATAATACAATGACTTGAATTACTCAATAAGAAATATGTACATATAGGTAGTTAAGTTAACTCCGAAGACTAGTAAGCTAACTCCACATAACCGAGAAGCTAACTCAACACTAGTAAGCTAACTCCACATAACTAGTACACCTAAGAAAGCCAACCCAAGAAGTGTAAGGCTAACACAAGTGTAAGAATTATCCTAATAAATAAATAAAAGGATAAATAATAAGCTACACTAACACCCTCTTGTAAACATAGCTTAGTTGAGTAAAACATAAGGTGGGTCCCGACAACAAGGCCTAATGAGGTACCCACATATAATAACTGAGAAAATTAGACACCATAAGGTACCCAAAACCAGAATAACAACCGAATCCACTACTTGATCATAGAACTCAAAAAAAACTAACACTAGGCTTCACCAAAATAGCTCCATGCAAGGAGACTGTCAATGGAGTTATGTCGAAAGTGTAAAAAAAACACCAAACATAATTTAATCAATCTACAAATAGGTGTGCCATGATTCAAGAATAACCAAGGAAATAAGGCAAGGACACAAGATCCAAATAAATAGGAGTGTCACGATCCAAGAAAAAATGAGGTAAGAAGACAAGGACACAAAATCTAAAGAAGCAAGATCAACTGCTACAACTAGGTGTGTCATGATCTAAGAATAATATCCAAGGCAACAAGGCAAGGACACGAGATCCAAATAAATAAGAGTTCCATGATCCAAGAAAAGCCAAGGTAACAAGGCAAGGACACGAAACTCCAGAAGAAGCGGATCAACAAGTAACAAGGCAAGGACACAAAACCCAAATAATTAGTATCAACACCACACCCTTCCATACTGTTGAATGGGTAAAGTGACATCACAAATCTATATGAGTTGCCAAAATCAACTATTTGAACACCGACAAACTAACACTTTGGACTTCACCGAATAGCTCCCCCATAAGAGAGACTGTCAACATGCCAAAAAAAGTGTCGAAAATATAGATATAAAATATCTCAACAAACAAGAGAGATATAAATGTATGCACCCATAGATACAATAATGCAACACCCAAAATTTTAGGACGTCGAGATCGACCAAATCGCATCCACAAGTGATTACAAGACCCTCCCAAATTTGGCACTTTATAATTGAGTGCATATAAATATTAAAATGCATAAAAATACCTTTTACATTTGAAATATATGTATACAAATTTAACTAATGCGTAGATCTTGAAAAATACACAATTTCAAATAAAATATCACCTTAATATGAGCTACGGATCAAAAGTTATGAGCTCTAGAAGGTTTTTCTATTAAAATAATATTTTAAAGTTGATGTTTTCTTAAAAGGTACACGTGACACCCAAATGTCCAAAGGGTAAAAGAGTGCATCCATATGATATAGGCTTGCGACCAAAGGATAAAATCTTGTGCCCAAAACCTAAATGTCCAGAGGGTAAATCATTGCATCTGGAGGGTACATGTTTATATCCAATGGATAAAAGAATGCACCCATAGGGTATAGATTTGCATTTAGTGGATAAAAGATCGCATCCAAAGGGTAAAATAATGCATCCATAAGGTACACACTTATATCTAATGGATAAAAGAATGTATCATGAGGGTACATATTTGCGTCCAGTGGATAAAATATTGTATCCAAAAATGAAATATCTAGATGGTAGAAGAATACATCCGAGAAGGTACACACTTATATCTAATGGATAAAAGAATGCACCCAGAGGGTACAGATTTGTGTCTAGTGGATAAAAGACTACATCTAAAACAAAAATATCCAGAGTGTAAAAGAATGCATTTGGAAGGTACACACTTATATCCAATGGATAAAAAAATCCACCCGGAGGATATAGATCTACGTCCACATTTGACTGTCTCAAAATATGGTCAAGTTTATAGTCAATTCTAGGTTTTAGAAACTTCCAAATCCAATGACACACTCCATTTTGCATAAAAATGCATGTTGTAAAAAGTTCTAACAAATTCCAAATACATGAAAATAATATACCCTTGCTTGTAAAGAAAACCTTACAGATGGATGTCTGCATCATTTATCACTCGATACCATTTCGGAGGTAGTTGATTTTTAGGTTATTTTGTGCTGACTACATTCAAAATCACACACCACACATGATTCATTTTCATAATTTTTCATTTTCCTAAAGTTGGGTTCATATTGTAGAGAGATCAACCAACACTATAGACAATGCTCAAGAACTTTCCATTGAAGTGGAATATGACCTTATCATGTCAGGGAAGATCAAGAACTATTTAAAAAGAATAAGGTCCATAATTTAAAGGATAAAAGTAATCTTGATCCAAAGATTGAAAAAATTGGTCAATGATTTTACTTCATTGAAGAGGGAAATGAAATATCGGGCGAGTATGGCTCAAGTATATGAGACTTCCAACCAACTTCCCGTACAAAGTAGGATCATAAAGTGGAGTGGTACATGTGAAAGTAAGAGTAACCCCGAATGAAAAGGAGATGGACTTGGCTTGCAATCAGCCATATCGAAGCACCGAAGAAGATCATGGATGTAGTTTTTCTTACTCAAATGAATCCTTGAATGCATGCATAACACAATCGGTAAATCATGTGGTAATCCAAACTTTGTCTATTATCCTTAGCTCATGATCACCTAGGTACTTTAGTAACCTTTATTGTATTTATCCTCACTCACTTATGTGTGTGGATATTTCTTTTATTTATTTAGATATTAGGGGACATTATCTACTTGTTAGGTATAGTTCTTTCCTTGATCTATGGTATTGACTAGATCCTTGATGTTTAGTTCTTTACTAAATCTATGGTCTTGACTGGTTCTTTCCTTGATTTATGGCTTAATCTATGACCTTGATTGGTTCTTATATTGTTATTCCTTGTCTATATAAGAAAGGCCCATTCTCATTGTATTTTATTGAGTTCCATAATAATATATGATATTACTTCTCATTTTTTTGCAAAGGTTTATGTAAAGTTATTCGTAAATTGCTTTCATCTTATTGATCATGGTCTTTGATTAACATATGATTTCTTAGCTTGGTACGATCTAGTTATCATTCATTTTCATGGTATCGTGAGTGATATATGATGTAGGCATCCATCTATAAGTTTTTATTTGCAAACAAGGTTTTATTATTTTCATGTATTCAAAATTTGTTAGCACTTTTCTGCAGCATGCATTTTTATGCAAAACGAAGTGTGCCATTGGATTTGGAAGGTGCCAAAACCCTATAATCAACTGTAAACTTGACCATGTTTTGAGACATTTAAATTTGGACACAGATTTGTACCCTCTGGATATTTTATGTTTTGGATGCAGTATTTTATCCACTAGATGCAAATATGTACCCTTTGGGTGCATTCTTTTATCCATTGGATATAAATGTGTACCTTCCGAATGCATTCTTTTACCCTCTAGATATTTTTGTTTTGGATACATTCTTTTATCCACTGGACGTAGATTTATACCCTCTCGGTGCATTCTTTTATCCATTGGATATAAGCATGTATCTTCTAGATGCATTCTTTTACCCTCTGGATATTTTTGTTTTGGATGCATTCTTTTATCCACTAGATGCAAATATGTACCCTCTCGGTGCATTCTTTTATCCATTAGATATAAGTGTGTACCTTCGGATGCATTCTTTTACCCTCTAGATATTTTTGTTTTGGATGCAGTCTTTTATCCACTTGACGCAGATCTGTACCCTCTTGGTGCATTCTTTTATCCATTGGATATAGACATGTACCCTCCAGATGTAATGATTTACCCTCTATACATTTAGGTTTTGGGTGTAAACTTTTATCCTTTGGTCGCCATCCCGTATCATGTGGATGCACTCTTTTACCCTTTGGACATTTGGGTGTCATGGTTACCTTTTAAAAAAAACATCAGCATTAAAATATTATTTTAATAGAAAAACCTTCTAGAGCTTATAAATTTTGATCTGTACCTCAGATTAAGGTGATATTTTTTTGAGACTATGTATTTTTTTGAGATCTACGCATTAGTGAAATTTAATACTCATATTTCAAATGTAAAAGGTACTTTTACTCGTTGTAATATTTACATGCACTTAACTATAAAGTGTTAAATTTGGGAGGTTGTTGTAATCACTTGTCGATGTAATTTTGGTTGAGCCTGACATCCTAAAGTTTTGGGTGTTGCATTCTTGTATCTATGGGTGTATACATTTGTATCTCTCTTGTTTGTTGAGATATTTTGGATCTGTATTTTCAACACTTTTTTTTTTCACATGTGGACACCTCTCTTGTGGAGGGGCTATTTTGGTGAAGCCCAGTGTTAGTTTTTTAGTGTTTGAGTAGTTGATTTTGGCAACTCATATAGATATGTTGTATCACTCTACCCATTCAGAAATATGGGAGGGTGTGGTGTTGATATTGATTCTTTGGGTTTCGTGTCTTTTCTTTGTTACATGTTTATACACTTCTTCTGTGTTTCATGTCCTTGTCTTGTTACCTTGGATTTTCTTAGATCATGGCACTCCTATTTATTTAGATCTCATGTCCTTGCCTTGTTTCCTTGGTTATTGTTCTTAGATCGTGACACACCTATTTGTAGCAGTTGATCTTGCTTCTTCGATTTTATGTCATTACCTTGTTACCTTGGATTTTCTTGGATCTTGTGTCCTTTTCTTGTTGCCTTGGTTATTCTTGGATCGTGGCACACCTATCTATAGTAGTTGATAAAATTATGTTTGGTGTTTTTGCACTTTTGACATCACTCCATTGACAATCTCCTTAAATGGAGCTATTCTAGTGAAGCCAAGTGTTAGTTGTTTTTGAGTTCTATGATCGAGCAGTGGATTCAGACCATAGTGTGCACCAAAATTCTTCAGCATTGTATGATTTTTGGAGCCAACCTTCTTAGGATATCTTGCAGTAGGATTTTCTCTCTACTTTGTTATTACTTGGTTTTGGGTACCTTGAGGTGTCCAATTTTCCCAATTATTATACGTGGGTACCTCATCAGGCCTTGTTGTTGGGACCCACCTTATTTTTTACCCACCTAATCTATGCTTATGGAAGGGTGTTAGTGTAGGTTATTATTTATCCTTTTATTTATTTATCAAGATAATTTTTACACTTGTGTTAGCCCTACACTTGTTGGGTTAGCTTGTTTAGGTGTACTAGTTGTGTGGAGTTAGCTTACTAGTCTTCTAGAGTTAACTTAACTACCAAGTATCAATTAGTGGGAGTTATTCACCACTGATTTAGGTAGTAGTTGCACTTCCCTCCTCCTATATGTACATATTTCTTATTGAGTAATTCAAGTTATTTTATTGTAATGTATTGAGCATTATGGATTATGATGGATTTCCATATATGGTATTTTAGCTATTTTGTTTTACAAATCTAATGTGGTGTGATATTATCATTTGAGATCATGGCTTGGAACAATATTCTTATCGTTCCTTTCATGGTATCGTAGAAAAATTACACCCATGATCTTCTTCGGCGCTTTGATATGGTTGATTACAAGTCAAGTCCATCTCCTTTTCATTTTGGGTTTACTCTTACTTCCACATGGACCACTCCACCTTTTGATCCTACTTTGTATAGGTAGTTGGTTAGAAGTCTCATGTGTTTGACCCATAATCACCCCGATATTTCATTTGCGGTAGGGATTGTAATTCGGTTTGCACATTCTCCTCATACTAGTCACCGGTAGGTTCTAAAAGGATTTTGCACTATTTGCATGACACTTCCCACTTTAGCCTACACTACACTAAGGGTTATACTTAGTTGGTGGGTATATAGATTTAGATTGGGTAGGTTCTATTGATGATAGGTGTTCCACTTCTGGCTATCCTTTTTGTCTTGGTTCTTCTCCATTTTCTTAGGCATGCAAAGTAACAGGCTATTGCACTTTCATCTTCAAAGGTAGAGTACATGGTAGCAATTACAACTGAGTCAACAGATTCTTTGGTTTTAACAGCTTATTGAAAGAGTTTGGATTCCCACGGGATTCATCGACTGTACTTTGGTGTGACAACCAAAGTGTAATTCATATTTCTCGCAACCATGTTGAGCACCAGTAGACCAAGCATATTGAGATACATATACACTTCATCGTTAACACATTCAGGATGGATTTCTTTTCTTGGAGTACATTCGGACTCAAAAATAGGTTGCAAACATCTTTATGAAGCCTTTTTCATCACCTCGCTACCTTGAGTTGCATGGAATGCTTGGGGTTTCGGAAGTTGTTCTTGGGGGTGTTCGTGAGAACATCTTCCTTCTTATTCTTGCTTTCTCTTTCCTTCTAGCAGAATTATTTCCTTCTTTTGGTTTGAGATTTCTTCATGGATATATTGTACATGAGTACCTCATCGGCCTAGTTACCAAGAATCATATTGTGGACATGCCAATTCTATTTTGTCCCCTAGCGTCACTTGAGGGGGTGTTAGAGTAGGTATTTACCTTAGCTCATGTCACCTAGGTACTTTTATTGTATTTATCCTCACCCACTTATGTGTGTGGATATTTATTTTTATTTATTTATATATTAGGGGATATTATCTACTTGTTAGGTATAGTTCTTTCCTTGATATATGGTATTGACTAGATCCTTGATGTCTATTTCTGTCCTAAATATATGGTTTTGACTAGTTATTTGATGACTAGTTCTTTCCTTGATTTATGGCTTGATCTACGATCTTGACCGGTTCTTAGATTGGTATTCTTTACCTATATAAGCAAGGCCTATTCTCATTGTATTTCATTGAGTTCCATAATAATATATGATATTTCTTCTCATTTATTTGCAAAGGTTTATGTAAATTTTTTCTAGTAAATTGCTTTCATCTTATTGATCGTGGTGTTTGATTAACATCTGAATTTTTGGCTTGGTACGATATGGTTATCGTTCCTTTTAGTAATAGGATTAACACCCATAGGAATCTTGTTGATCAAATTATTAAATTTTTCTACAAATTCTCTCATGGGCTCTTATGGTTCTTTCTTCATCTAAGCCAATTGATAAACGACGGAATATGCATCTTCCACAATCTTTAATCTTTCTTTAAACTTGGTTTTCATGTCATCCCACTCAGTAATGGAGTGAGGTAGGAAATAGTAAAACCATTCTACATCAACATCTTGCAATGAGTCCACAAATAATCAAACGACAACATATTCATGTCCCACTCCAAGAATTTCATATCTTGTGATGAAATATGTAATATGATCATTTGGGCATTGCCCTACATCTCCATAAAATTTGGGAAAGTTATTTCTTGATCCTTTTGGTAATTCATGAAGTGGGGGAGCCAACACTAGCAAACCAGTGTTCTATCCCCATGGAATAGGTGCGATCATTCTATCTTCTCCTTCCTCTCGCTTTTTTTTTTTTATTCTTCTAAAGTAATGAGATCAAGTGGTTATGTAACGGGTTCTTCAATTGGATATTCAAGAGGAAAGTTATGGTAAAATTTAGGAAGAAAATTTTACCTAAATTGTCTTGTTTCTGGAAGGAAGTCTAAAACTAGCTTGTTATATTTCTTTGAATGTGGGATCAAAAATGCCACTTGCTCTATCAAATGAATTATATATTTTTCTATCAGTTTTTAAGATACTTTCCAGTATGTGAATGGAAATTTACCTCAAAATAATAGGCTTATAACATGAAATCAGAAGTGAATTTTTAGCAATGAGTTTCCATTTTTCAGAATTTATATTTTTTTACTTTCAAATATCTATTTTTTTTGTATTTTAAGAAATATTTTAAGGGTACACAAAGGGGATATATACCCCATTAGAGTTGTTAGAAATTGTTTGTGAAATAATTTTTTACAAAGCAGATTATTGGTTTTCACCAACGGTCATGGGGCTAAGCCCCTCATTCTTAGGTATGGTGAGGCTCCCATTATTTAATGTAAAGTAACTAAATCATGGGAAAAACACTAGGCCAAGGATCACACGAGAATAATCCACTAAACCTATGGAAAAATTATTTTATAGTGTATAAGGGAGGAATTATTTTGGAGAGATGTAAAGGGGAGTATGAGAAATGGGGAGAGAGAGTTAATGTTGTGATTAGGAACTAGCAAATTCTCATCAAAAGTAATCGAATTAGGTCCACATTCAATAGAGTAACACAAAAATGTAAGAAATAACAAGACTAATAAATAAAAAAGTCACAAATTTATATAGATCCATTAATCAAGGACACGAAGTTCCTTCTTGGTTGTACAAGATTACAATGCTTGCAAAGTTGGAAAGTGGAGAGAATGGAGGAACATAGACAAGGAGATGGAAGAAATGTAGATTTTATTTCTTGCAGTAGTAGTGAAATCCAACAACTTATAATAATAAAAAAAATTCATCCCCTTGGAATGGATAATTCATTCCAATTTTTATCTTACAAAATATCCTTGCATCTCCCTCATATGCAAATTTCTCATCACTTGCGACCTTTCATATTCCTAGGGAATAAAAGTGAGCCTTCATCTTATTAATGAAAAGAGAACTTGCAATGTCAAATTAAAGGTCACTTAAGTGAATAAGACAAAATAGTGAAAAATTACATTCTTAATGAAGAATTATAATATTAGAGAGAGAGGGAGTAGAGATGAGGAAAGAGAGAAGTGATGATCTAGAGACAAAGAAGCCTCTTGTTTATGAAGAACTTGGTTTTGATGGACCATGAATGAATTTCCTCACATATTGAATTGGAATATTGAGATTTCAACTTTCTCTTTCCATGAGATGCGAAAACACCCCAAAGCATGGAATAAGTGTTCAAAAACATTGTTGTGAGACTTGCACCGAGTGGACTGCAGTGACTTCTTGATCCTATAAACATGATGGTATTCTTTGATCATAAGGTAGGATTTAGAATATGGAGGTCACTACCTTACTCCTTTTGATCTCAAAATTCACCTTTATGACAAAGATGTCTCCTTTCTAAATGGAATCAACTTCAAGATTCTCAAACGTTTTCGTTCTTGTTTGTTAAAAGGTCTTTTCCTGGATATAAGGATTATTCCCTAAATGAAATATTTTTCCTCCGACCTCTTGTTGTATTGAAACACTATGATTGAAAATTCTTCCTCTTGTGAAATGTGGACACACTCCAAGGCATTGAATGAGTGTTAAAAAACAATACTAATTGAATTACACCATGTGAACTTGATATGGTTACTTGATCATGGAAACATGATGATCCTTTTTAACATGAGGTCGAAGTCAAAACATGGAGATAATCACCTTACTCCCCTTAGCTTCAAAATTCACCCCGTGAAAACTTTCTAAGTGATTTAACCATGATAAACCCCTTTTGTATTTCTTTAGGATTATTTGAATCATCCAGTTTCTTGCATATAAATGTGTCATACAAAATTCACCTTGAGACAATTTCTTAGCCTTACAATTGTGGAAAAAATAAATGAGATATGTAAAATGTGAGTTGATACAAGTCATTTGAGCCCAATTTAAATACTTTCTATTTTTATCGATCCTAACAAGGATGGCCATTTTTAGTAAGTTTCCCCGATTTTCACTTTCTAATGGTTTTTGCTTGTTTGGAGTAACAGGATGTTGAGAGTTTACCATTTTTGGAAACTTACTATATTCAGACATATGAATCCTTACACACTTAATATTTTTAGAAAAATGCCTTCTAGGCATCAGATTGAAACGAAACTAGTTTCAAAATTTTAGGTTTTGCTTTAGGACCTTCTGCTCCAATGTTTGAGGTTTTTCTTTTGCCATAACTCCATAGATTTGAAAAGAAAACTTCCTAGGATGAAAATTTCAAATAACTACTATAAATTATATATATAATCAATTACAGTGCTCTAAAACTCATCTTGAATGAATTTTTGGAAGGATTGCACATGTAAATCTTGGTGAAAATTAGGTTTATAGTTTTGGAGATATGAGCAGTTTTCAATTTTGGGAGTATGAATGTCTAAAAATGCAGCAACATTTCTAGTGAAAATGGAGGTTTTGGGAGGGAAACACAACATCTTAGAGTGTGAAAAATGATTGAGTGTTTTTGATCTTGGAGTTGTAAAGTTACTCACATTCAAAAATGGTTTCTGTGAGCTTAAAACTGATTTCTCACATGACTAAGAGCTAAGAGGAAAAATGAAGGATGCAATTGTGTGTCCCCTTTGCACCTAGTGCAGTAGAAGGGGACAACATAGGTGAGAAAATATGCCATGGGGGTTTGGTCATGAAAAGTGGGTATGGAGATAAGTTGTTTGCAAGATGAGGTTGTTCCAAGGTGCAACTGTGGTAATGGGTGAGTTACAAAAATGAAGACACGTGGGGAGTGCACTTTTTGTTCCCCATGTTCCTTTGTACCTTAGTACAATCCAAAGGGATAGAATGTGCCATGGGTCCAAACACATGACAAGGGGACAATTTAGATGCATGTTTGTGAAATGCCTAGGTACAAAAGTGATGAGATTAAATTTACGAGACATTTTCCAACCCGAGGGTCACACTTTGGTGTTCCCCTTGTCCCCCTTGTACCTTAGGGATAAACAAAGGGGACAACACATGCTTAATAATGCACTAAGGGGTCAATCCATCATGGGAAGGGGGCCTGGAAACTTAACTCCTCCATATGCTCTACCTAACACCTCAAGTCATGTTTTAAGTGATCAAACCTCTTGAAAATATGGGGGAGTGCACTTTAGTGTCCCCTTATCACCTTTTCACCTCAAGGACAATATAAGGGGACACTAAGGGTTAAAAATTTCTCCCAACATTTTTTGGCCCCATGAGCATGAAAGTATGTTTTGGGTCAAACCTTATATGATTTTGAATCCAAATCACCTGTTTCAATCATACCATCCATTATCATAATCCAATTCTTCATGTAATTTGAATGTTGGAACTATTCACCCTTTCAACATGGAGGAGCAGTAGCAGATGTGATGACTTAATCTATCATAGAAACACTTGAAGATAGGTAAAAATTTATGTTTCCATCACACGTAGGATTTCAATACCTTTCCATTGAGTATTTTATGAGCTTTTAATCCTCTTATAACTACCGAATCATCTACACAAGTCATCTTTCATCATTGGAGTATAGCATTCCCTACACCCAAAACGACCCTATTTTGCTAAAGTTTTTCCTAACATAAATTTCTTCCATAAATTTTCCTTAAAATTCCTTGGATAACTTCATTCTTCTCCTACAAAAATCCCATATGGATTGAATCTTCCCTATCAACTTCCGAAGGATGTTCACTAGATGCAAAATGGCTAAAAATGCCCCTTTTTAGGCCTTCGAGGATAGTTATTCTTCCTTAAATCTCAGTGAATTCTTAAATCACCTTAGGCATACAACACTAGACATGAAACATGCATGAAAACCATGTTATCACTTTCCTCTTGGCTGGAATGAGGGCGGCACTGGGACCGAAGGGGATACGTGAGCTAATAGGGTGGTCGAGAGGAAGGGTTCACATTAACGAGAAAAGGTATACAAAGGGTGGGATTAGTTTCCATGACCAATTTTTTCAATTTTTCATGCTAGACATTTTTCATGACAACCAAATTCACTCGAAGTCTTCATTTTTAAAATTGTCAATAGAAAAAATAGATCAACTTTTTTTGGACGATGGATTTGGGAGCCCTTTTTTGTGCAAAATCATTTTCAAGTATCGCATATTATTGTATCTAGAGTGACACAATTTTTCACTAATCATGAACAATATGTCTCAAGGGAAATGAAATTACAAATAATCAAGGTTTGTGAAAATTACAAAATAAATACTTTGAGATTGTTATCTCTTGGCATTTATGAAATAGATGTATTTAAAATTTGTTTTGGTTTTTTATTTCATATGTATTGACCTTATGTAGACTTGGTTGTGAATTTAAAAGTAAAGGCCATAAAATTATTGTGATTTTTTTTTCATGCATTTTTTCAAGCCTAAAAATTTAAAATTTGAAACATGAAAACTAAGCCAAATGTGAAAATTTGCTCATGAGTCTTCCCAAACCCCATCCCAGTTAGTTTTTCTTCTATTTCATGACCATATTTACCTTTCAGGTAATTCAAATATGATTAAAAACATATTTATGTCTTTTAAATGGTGTTTTAATATCAACAACTTCATTAGTGAAATGCTTCGATGACTAGCTCTCTGGAAAGCTCGAAAGGCCAATTTTGGGTATTTCAAGGCGGTGTGCATGATCTAGGAACATTTTAAAATATCATAATCATATCACGGTGGTATTGGATATCCGTGAAGTTTTGGAGGTGATTTATGAATATTTATAAAATATTTAGAGGTTTAGGGACATATTGTGCAACAACGGGTTTTCGGTGTAAGGAGTGTCAAGTCAAAATTGGTTCTTGAACTTCACTAGATGATTTTGGGAACTCGTAAGGAGTCAAGAGGAAATAAAATAGGAATTATAAATCTAGAGGAGTTCTCTAAACTTTTTAATCTTCACATGTTTCACAAGACTCAAGTATCTCTCAAGGCATCTTAATCTTGGCAAACACACCCTACTGTCCTGAGGAAAAAGGAGCCATTTCATGGATTTTCAGGAATAATTGAGGTTTGATACCCATCCCATTGTTCTTGAAATGGTATTGGGAGTAAAAATCATAAAAAAATAATGATAAAATAAAATATGGAGCTCCGAAATTACTTCGTCAAGTTGTCTCTTTGTTAGTGTGTTTCTCACAGCTTAGTCATTTTTTCAAGTGACACGTGTCAACTTCTGGCTGCATGGAGGTGTTTTGTGTCCCTCTTATCCCTTTTCCAAGGGTATATGGGGGATACAAAAGTGTGCCCCACTTCAGCCCACCTCTCTAGTCCCTACATGAAAACTTTCAAGCCCCTAAGTGCTAAACATGTTAAACCCCTTCCTCCCGATTGCATTTGATGGTGCGACTTGGAATCATCTCCTTAAGGTGGTATTTTATTTCCTACTTATCCCAATTCCTAAGTGGATATAGGGGAAACATAATTTATCCCCTGCTTATCCCTTCTCATGGTTCTTCATGTGCATATTTTGCAGCCCTTATGTGTTGAAGTTGGCTTTCTCCATCTCTCGATGTCATACAACCTCATCTTGACACGTCACAATATTCTTGAGGTGGAATTTTGTGTCCCTCTTATCCCTACTAACAAAGGGACATAGGGGACACAAAAAATTTCCCAAAAGTCAAGATTTGAAACCTTAGTTTGTGCCCTAAGCAACTTTCCCACTCCCGTGAATAAAATTGACTGTCGAGGCAATTCAAAAACATGAAATAAATATATTTCAAGCCTGTCCCTTCACACAGCTTTGACCTTGCTAAATTTTTTTGTTAGTGTAGGTTAATATTTATCCTTTTATTTATTTATTAGGATAAATATTACACTTTTGTTAGCCCTACACTTTTTGGGTTAGCTTGCTTAGGTGTACTAGTTGTGTGGAGTTAGCTTACTAGTTGTGTTGAGTGAGCTTCTTAGTTATGTGGAGTTAGTTTACTAGTATTTTGGAGTTAACTTAACTATCGGTATCAGTTAGTGGGAGTTCTTCACCACTGATTTAGGTAGTAGTTGCACTTCCCTCCTCCTATATGTACATCTTTCTTATTGAGTAATTCAAGTCATTTTTATTGTAATGTATTGAGCATTATAGATTATGATGGATTTCCATATATGGTATTTTAGCCTTTCTTTTTGCAAATCTAATGTGGTGTGCTATTATCATCGATATCACGGGTTGGAAAAATCTTCTTATCATTCCTTTCATGGTATAAGAGTTATAGATGATGTAGACATCCATCTATGAGTTTTATATTTAAGCAATGGTTTATTATTTTCATGTATTCGAATTTGTTAGCACTTTTATGTAGCGTGCAATTTTATGCAAAATGGAGTGCGCCATTGGATTTGGAAGGTGCATAAACCTTAGAATTGACTGTAAACTTGGCCATGTTTTAATACAACAAATCTAGACATTTTAAGGGTTTTTTTCGGCACTTTTCTCAACAATCTGTACAATTATGTACAGACATATTTGTTGAATCAAACATTATATCATCTTTTTGGGTTTTTCGAGAAAATTTTTGGGTTTCTCTCTATTTTTTTATACAGGTGCCAAAAAAAAAGATATTTGCAATCAAAGTTTGTATTAACAATTGTACTTTTTGGGTGCATTCTTTTATCCATTGGATATAAGCATGTACCTTCCAAATGCATTCTTTTACCCTCTGGATATTTCTATTTTGGATGTAGTCTTTTATCCACTGGACACATATTTGTACCCTCTGGTGCATTCTTTTATCCATTGGATATAAGTGTGTACCTTCCATATGCATTCTTTTACCCTATGGATATTTTTGTTTTGGATGCAATATTTTATCCACTAGATGTAGATCTGTAGCTTTTGGGTGAATTATTTTATCTACTAGATATTTATGTGTACCCTCTAAATGCAATGATTTACCTTTGGAAATTTAGGTTTCAAGCGCAAGCTTTAATCCTTTGTCACAAGCTTGTATCATGTGGATGTACTCTTGTACCCTTTGGACATTTGGGTGTCACGTGTACCTTTTAAAAAAATATCAGCATTAAAACATTATTTTAATAGAAAAACCTTATAGAGCTCATAACTTTTGATCTCGTAGCTCGATTAAGGTGGTTTTTTTTTAAACTGTGTATTTTTCGAGATCTACACATTGGTGACATTTTTATACACATATTTAAATGTAAAAGGTATTGTTACTCATTGCAATATTTGCATGCACTCAATTATAAAGTGTCAAATTTGGGAGGGTGTTGTAATCACTTGTGGGCGCAATTTCAATTGAGCATGACGACCTAAACTTTTGGGTGTTGCATTATTTTATCTATGGGTGTATACATGTATATCTCTCTTGTTTGTTGAGATATTTTGAATCTATATTTTCGACACTATTTTTGGCATGTTGACAGTCTCTCTTGTGGGGGAGCTATTCTAGTGAAGCCCAATGTTAGTTTTTCAGGTGTTCGAGTAGTTGATTTTTGTAATCGATATAGATCTGTGGTATCACTCTACTCATTCAATAGTATGGGAGGGTGTAGTGTTGATACTCGCTTCTTCTGGGTTTCGTGTCATTGCCTTGTTACCTTAGTTTTTCTTGGATTGTGACACACCTATTTGTAGCAGTTGATCTTATTTCTTAAAGTTTTGTGTCCTTGCCTTGTTACCTTGGAATTTCTTGGACCGTGGCACTCCTATTTATCCGGATCTCGTGTCCTTACCTTATTGCCTTGGTTGTTCTTAGATTGTGGCACAACTATTTATAGCAGAATGATCAAATTATGTTTGGTGTTTTTTTTTTACATTTTTAACATCACTCCATTGACAATCTCCTTTCTTAGAGCTATTCGGTCAAGCCTAATGTTATTTGTTTTTGAGTTCTATGATCGAGCAATGGATTCAAACCACAGTGCGCACCACACTTCTTTTCATTGTATGCTTTTTTGAGCCAAACTTTTGAGCATATCTTGCAGCAAGATTTTTCTCTCTCTACTTTGTTTTTATTGGGTTTGAGTACTTTACGGTGTCCAATTTTCCCAATTATTGTACGTGGGTACCTCATCAGGCCTTGTTGTCAGGACCCACCTTATTTTTTGTCCATCTAAGCTATGCTTACGTGAGGGTGTTAGCGTAGGTTATTATTTATCCTTCTATTTATTTATTAGGATAAATATTACACTTGTGTTAGCCCTACACTTGTTGGGTTAGGTTGCTTAGGTGTACTAGTTGTGTTGAGTTAGCTTCTCGCTTATGTAGACTTAGTTTACTAGTCTTTTGGAGTTAACTACTAGTCTCGAGTTAGTGGGAGTTCTTCATCACAAATTTAGGTAGTAGTTACACTTCCCTCCTCCTATATGTACATATTTATTATTGAGTAATTCAAGTCATTTTTATTGTAATGTATTGAGCATTATGGATTATGATGGATTTCCATATATGGTATTTTAGCTCTTCTTTTTGCAAATCTAATGTGGTGTGCTATTATCATCTTATATCATGGCTTGAAACAATATTCTTATCATTACATTCAATTTTGAAGCCATGAAACCAAAAAAACATTTTAACACAACCACCATGCTGAAAAATTGTTCTAAGGCATCCATGATTTGCAAAATAGAGATTTCCTCATTGTCATTAACTAGAAAACTAATTGCACCAATGTTTTTCATTGATTTCTCTCCTCCCAAGCACCATGTGATCTATAAAGCTCCAAGACTCCATTAGTGACTGCCATCATAGTAGAAAACATGAAAATAATCCATCCTAAAAAAATCTTTTTGATTTGCAAGAATTCTAGCGAGTAGAATACAACAAAAATTGAAGCACGCGACCCCGATACATAGTCGAATCAAAAATGATGTTTTGTTGCAAACCAACACCATTTTGGCTAGTTTCTAAAATTATAATATGTTATACACATTCACATGCTAAAAATAGTAATTCCCTCAAACTTCAAGCTTTGATCACTCAAAGCATCTTGAAATAGTGAAAATGGAAAATTAGGCAAAATAGGCATATTTCCCCAAAAAGAAAAAAACAACTTATTAAAAATAAAAAAATTCTAAAATGGTAAATCATCATCAATGGAGGTGAATTGAGTCTACCAAGAGATGCAGAATATCAAAATTGACAAACAAAGAAAAAAAATTTCAAAATAGCAGCTCCTGGTCCCACCTGCCAAAAATAGAAAGTTTCATTTTTGTGTAGAAAGTTGCAGTTGGATCTATTTTCACTCATCTCATTAATTTTTTACATATTGATAGGGTTTTAATGTTATTTTTATCTCAAATAAGTAAATGAACCTTTCACAAGGATCCTGAAGCACTATTCTGACCACAATTGTGTCAAGGAACAAGGCGAGATCATACCAAGGTGCAACAGTGAGAGTTATGAACATTGCATAGTTGGAAAGAGGTTAAAGAAGATCAAGAGATTCATTAAAATTCAATTCATAAAAATAATGGTCACCATGAGCATGATGAAAAGTATTATTTGGGAGTAAGGAAAGAGGTCATGCATCCCCCTTAAAGTGTTTCTAAACTCTTAATCTATGCATGATAAGGATCTCACAACTACAAGTTAATAGTGGTGAAGTTTATAGTGTTTCACTTTGGTATGTAGGAAAATAACATGGGATTCACTTCATTCATTCCTCTTATTTGCATCTGATATCATTCTTTCCATCACGAGAGAATGAGCCTATCTTTATGAGGATAAATTGAACAATGTTTGAGCACCATAATCATGCCTCCATTAAAGTGGCATCTCGGTTGAAGAAGTGAGTTGTGAAGTAGGAAATGATGTCACAATCTCCTAAAAATTTGGTTAAAGTGAGCTGATTTAACATTCAATGAACTCCATATCACCACATGCAAATAATCAAGGAATCACCTCAATCCATTCCAATCAATGGTGGCTTCTTAAGAATCTCATTCGAATGCACTATGGGAGTCTGTTGTGGTGGATGAAGGTTGAGAATCAAGAGTTTTGAGCACCATATTCATAAGAATGAGAAATAATATTTATTCCATCCACTTGCTAGTGTTCCTAAACACTTTCCCCAAACCTTGTGATGCGGTCATTTCCATCTCCTCACATCATTCTAGCCGGCAGTCACTTCTCAAAAATTCCATTCAATGGCAATATCTTTCACCTGCATATGGAGTCCTATTACAATAAGTAAAGGACAAACATCAAGAGGTTCAAGAATGATTAATTTGATTTGTGACCACAAGGGCCAATTTTAAAGCCTAGGAGCAATAAAGTTATCCTCACTCTCATTGTGAGATCAAGAATGATCTTTCATGAGTGATGCTTACTGATCATCTCATACTCACACCGGGAGGTCTCAAAAAAATGTTCTTAAGTACTCATTCAACAGTCTAAAATGCTCGTGCATCTTGCGAAGGATAATATTGTGATCACCATGCCTCAAATCAAAAAGTTCTTCATAAAAAAATTCAATCCCTTCCCTTTCTCTCTTCTCTCTCTCTCTCTCCATATTCTAATTTTCAATTAAGAATGTACTTTTTGTTATTTCATCCTATTCACTTAAGTGACCATTAGCTAAACATTATAAGAGTCTTTTTCCAATGATAAGAAAAAGACTCACTTCCTAGGAATATGAATGGTCACAAGTGATGAGGATAGGTGAAGAGTCATGTGGGGGTAGATGAAAGGACAAATTGTAATGCTATAAATTGGAATGACTTCTCCATTCTAAGGGGTTGGAAATTGTTGATTGAATGTATCTTGTTGAGAGTTCCACTTCTACATCAAGCAATAAAATATGCAATTATTTTATTTCTTGTTATGTGTTCCTCTACTCTTTATTTCCAACTTTGCATATATGATAATCTTGTACAACCAAGAAAGGCGCATGTCCCTTTGATGAATGAATCAATGGAAGCATGTGTCTATGGTTTATTTTTTTCATTTTTGTGTTCTTCTAATTGATTGTGGACTTACTTTGGTTATTGTATGTGAACTCTGCTAGTGATTACTCACAACAATAACTCTCTCTCTCTCTTTCTCTAATTTCCTCCCTTGTACTTCATACAAGCACTTTGCACAACTTCGGTGGAGTGTTCCTATGTAATCCCCAGCCTATTGGCCACCCCACAAAATTTAGATAGTTTAAGTAGTTTATATTCAATAATGGGAGCCTCCCCATTCACAAGAAATAGGGGCTTAGCCCCGTAATGTTAGTAAAGACTCAATACTTTCGCAACACAAAAATTATTTTGCCAATAGTTTTTTGTGACTCTACTGGGGAGAGATATTCCCTCATGCACCCATAAAGATATCTGAAAATACAAAAAAATCAAAAAAATAAAATTACCAAAAAAATCTATTGGAATGATCCAAAATGCTCGTTGCAAGCCCGTTGAAAAATATGTTGTTTTCTAGTTTCATTCCTTTCTAGGTGCTTTGAGGAAACACGGAAGAAAGAATGTTGACAAGCCCCTTTAGAGCTAGTGGTGTGACTAATCGACATTTGAAGAGAAATTGCAATGTTATTTCAAACTTTCTATCAATAAAATTTCAAGAAGAATAGGTCAAGAGTATTTTCCTAAATTTAATCCCACCTTACTTCGTGAATACTCCATTGACGGATTAGTAGTTAAACCTTTAAATTACATTCCTATAGAAGAAGAAATTGCAGAAGAATTTGTAGAAAGAGTTGAATAATAAGAAATCAAGGAAAAAGAACCGAGAGATGGCTCAACATAAACCTTTCCTTGGGGACAAAATATTGGTTTCTTGGCTTTGACTCCTCCACATCATGAACTTCCAACATGGTAATGAAAGAACTTTCTTAAATTATTTGGAGATTAAAATTAGTGTCCCGACAATCATATCACATCCTATGGAATCCTTGGAGTGCAACACGAAGATGTTGTAATGTGGTTGTTCATGGAAACATTGCAAGATATTATTCTGATTGGTTTTACTATTTTCCATCACACTTAATTGCTGATTGGGATAACATGAAAAATAATTTAAAAGAAAGATTCAATACTTTCGAAAATGCTCATGTCCTTGTTCAATCAACTCAAATGAAGAAAGAATTGCAAGAGTCCATGAGAGACTTTGTGGCCTAATTCAATAAGCTAATCAATAAGATTCTCGGATGTTTCTCATCCTACCGTGGATAATATGAAAGGTTTATTCATGAATGCTCAATTTCTTGAAGTTAGTTTCATTCTACAAATATTTCGACCAAGAGATTTGGACAGCACTTAAGAAATTTCCGTTAAAGTGGAATATGGCCTCATCTTGTTAGGAAATATCAAGAACCATTCAATGAAGGATAAGGCCCGAGTTCTAAAGATGAGAAAGTTAATCCATTGTTACATAAATTGGTTAATGACTTGATAATTTTGAATAAGGAGGTTTCTCAACGAGCATGTCATCCGAACAAGAATAGAAACAAAAGTGCGGGAGCACCCCGAAGACTAGCCTTGGAAGCTCCAACAGTCAATGAAATATGAAAGGCCGATGAATATGAAGGAGAAGAAATTGTGAATCAGAAATTGAAGATGAAGGAGAAGAAAAATTTTCTTAGATTAGATTTTATGAATGCACATTTGATGAATATCTTGAAGAATCCACATATAGCTGCTCCTATGCAATGTTCACTCAATCACAAAATGAGAAAAAGGCTCTTCTTTTGTTGCCCAAGATAAGCAATTGAATCCTCTAATGGAGACTATACAAAAACAATAATGAAATGAGGTTCCTCACAATACTCTTCCAAATGGTCACCGAGAAGAAGCATGAACTACTTCAACAAGAATCCTTTTTGCTTCTTTGGGTGAGTCTCATTCAACTTCTTCGAATTTTTTTATGTTGATCCTAAGAAAAATCATGTCAAGTATGCCTTAATTATTGATGTGCCTAACATTTCCTCATCCTTTGATATCATTGACCATTGCAAAATATCTTGGCTAGATTTTCTCGCATAGCATAAAACCTAGTAGTCATGAGATAAATCTCCCTCATTTAACCGGTGAGGCTCCCATGTCAGATTTGTCAATTTAAGTATGCTAATATCTAAATGGGGTTTTACTTTAACTACTCAGTTCATGAACCATAACTGAATAATTCTACAGCAAGTAAGCAGTTGTTTAAAGAAAGGAAAAGTTATAGAAGAAGATAATTACATAAACACATAGAAGAAATGGGGAAGATGTGCATCCCAATCAGTAGATGGCAGAGATGATCGCATGCACATAGAAGAATCCAATAGATATAAACACATAATTCTAAAACAAAAGGCAGCTCTAGATCCAGATCTAAAATAACACAAAGTTTATTAAGAGATCTAAGATTAAAATCAAGAAACACAGTACACCGTGACACAAAGTTCTCCGGAAACCTGCTCCTTTGTATTCCTTTGCTCCAAGTGGCTCTCAGGGGTTCAACACAAAGTCTAGAACACAAGATTGTTGCTTATAAATTATGATCCTTAACTCGAAGGTTCTTCCTCTACTTATAGAATGTAGAGGGGAAATTACAAGTTGGAAGCTTTAGTTGAACTGGCACATGTGGAAGTTGGAGGAAAGAAACAACTAGCAATCTCCATCCTGGAATTCCTCTTTGCATGACATGTATGATTTGTAACTGAAAATAGAACCTTCTATTTTGCACGTTCGCCACCTATCTCCAAGTAGTTGACTTCTTCAAGTAATGGCTTTTAAGCCAATCACTTAAGTTTTATAATTTAATTGATCGCTCAATTACTTTGTCGGAGGAAAGAAGAAGGAAGAGGAAAGCTGCAGTCTTGTCCTTTTTCATGTCTGCATGCAGCTGATTCTTTTGCCTTTGATTCTCACCAAACTGGATCTGGAGCGAGTTGGATCTAGAAACAACAAGCTAGATCTGGAAACAACAAGTTGGATCTAGAAACAACTGGATTTTTCCTTCGCCTTGTCTTCTCTTTTATCCTTGAAGCTTTTGCAGTTCTTCTCTAGTACATGCATCAATGCAATGTTTGTCGTAGATAACTCATCATCCTTATTTTTAATTGCATATGAGCAATTAAAAATTCTGGAAAGCACTCGGATGAATGAAAATTCAATGAAGGCTTCAACTGGAAGATGGGAGCATTTACACAAGATCTTGGAAGGAATTTTCCACGCACTGACTTCTTCATGGGTTGCATTTGAAACAAGAGGATGAAGCCTTTGTGCGGAAGCTTTTGCAACTATGAGATCTGGATCTGGATTTGCATATGGATTTGCATTTGCATCTGGATATGGATCTGCACCTGCATAACAAACTCTGACAACTAGGCTGTGGATGGAAAAGTTGCAGCTCGAATAATTCCACTACTTTTAATCTGCACACATGAGTGAAGTTTTTCCTACACGCATGAGTGAAGTCTTTCCTGCTCTGGATCTGTCTATCAATTCAGCAAGAGGTTCTCGAGCCTAGATCCGTGTCTCCAATATCTACAAATTTAGAAGTGATGCATGACTCCGTTGTGCTTTCTTTTTCATCTTTCTTTGCCATAGCTTTGTCTATCTTTGTCTGAACAATTCTTTTTCTTCTTATTTGACTGGAATTCTTCAAAATTGGTGCAGATCTGGATAATCCTTCAGATTCGAAGGAAATATTCAATGTATTGGACATTGATTAAAACTCCTTTTCTTTTGTAAAGCACCTATAATGAATTCTGCAAGTAATTAAGACAAAGATGGCCACCGGAGCATGCACAGTGAATTTTAATCACAAAAATCTGCACTTTTCAAGCCTGCTGCCCCAAAAATTGATGTTTAATTTACACATAAAAAGAGCACGAACTTTTCCAACTTCACCTTAGCACCTGTAACACTTATGCAAACAATTATGCAAACACAAATCAACCTCCTTCAAAGCATGCGCCAAATTTGGAAGCTTTTAGCCTTGTTTTCACCTTTGTCTGAGCAAAATCCTTCTTCAAATGGGGCGCACTTTTCCTCTTGGCTGCAATTCTTTACCTGTGAATTAAATAATTCACCCTTATGGCAGCCCATGCTTATATAACCCTCACAATTCTATAATTAATAATTGCCCTTCCTATTCCTAGCAATTAATTAATTAAAAATCATGTTTCTCTCTTTAAAAATAGCATGTTTAAGGACAGCCATCCAATAAATTAAATTAATTCATTTAATTCATCCACTCTTCACTCAACTGAAGCTTCACAGTGTGCCTTAACCTTAGCCACTGAAAATAGGAATTTATTTAATCATTTAATACTTCAAAAAGCATTAAATCCTTCCTAAAAGGGGCGCACTTTTTCACAAGAGGGGGCTGCCTTTAAATAAATTAATTTATTTAATTTTAGACAATCTATTTCCAATTGATTTATTCCCCTTTGCTTTTGTTGACTTTTCTCCATACCTGGGCGCCAAAATTGGGTGAATAAATATTAACAAATATTTATTTAATGCATTATTTTTCACCCAAGGTGGGTCGCACTTTTTTGCATAATAGAATTCTATTTTTAAGAATTTATGACAATGGGATTCTTTACCCTGCAAGGCAGCCTCAAAATCCCATGATCCACTTAAGTGATTTGACTTTGACAATGGGATTATTTACCTGCAAGGCGAGCAATAAATTCCTGCTGTCTATGGCCTCTAACTTTCACACCGCAGCCTAAGCGAATTTTCTATCATGGGAAAAAGTACCCTACTAGGCAGGAATAAAATTCCCACCTGCCTGTTGCTTCTATTTTTCCCACTGCAGCTTAAGTGAATTTTCTATCATGGGAAAAAGTACCTGCTTTAGGCGGTGTATAAAATTCTCACCTTCCCTGCTGCTTCTATTTTTCCCACTGTAGCTTAAATCCTTTGTTTTCCAAAAATGTGCCCAACCCCGCAGGGGCTTTTCAGGTCTGCACGACTTCATCATTTCCCAGTGATCCGGACCTCCGATGATGACTTCCTCCGGGCATAACATGCATATATATTCTCCAGTGCTCAGGCCAAGAATCGGGCTTACCCGGAAAGGAATTTGTCTAGAGAAATTTCACAGAAAACGAAATAGGACAACACAAAAACATGAAAAATTGCCAAAAGTTACAAATAAAGCCCAAAACTTATTCCTAGTTAAAATCCTTCTGGTACAAGGGAATAATGATATGTTCGATCATAACAGAGTTAAAACGGAGTGCAAATAGCCTCATACGGGCTCAAAATAATTAAATACAAATTTCCTGTAGACAAATCCCGACAACAGAATATAACAATTTTGGGCATCTGGGTATTTGGCGAAAAAGGCTAATATGGCTCTTTGGGAATATCTTGACACAATACAAGAACTTTTAGGCAATAAAAACACAAAACGACCCATTATTTTAAAAGTATGAATTTTTTTCGAATAGGGTAGTCACAGATTTTAGGATGAAATCTGGGTACACCAGTTGGCTCCGTCTATGGACATCTTTTTCTCTATCAGAATGACAAGGGAAAAGATGAGATCCCAGCATCTCTGGTTTCGTATCTTGTCCTTTGGGCACGGGGTCAGGCAAACAAACACAACACAAAAACAAAAACAAAACAAGGAAAAACAAACAAAGTTTTATTTATGTACATACGAGTTTTTAACTCGCTTTTTCGATTCTGAACAGACTTGATTCTCTACCCGTTGAAAGGCAATGGTAACTCAATTCCATCCCAAGAGGTAGGCAAGAAAGAAAGTATCCATTCTGCAACTCTTTTGATCACGAAGGGCCCTTTCCAGAGTGGATCAAATTTGTCGTGTATGCCCTTCGGTTCATATCTCTTGTCCCACCAGAGTACCCAATCTCTGATTTTAAACTTCCTTTCTTTGGCCTTCTTGTCAAATACTCTAGGCAAGTCCTTATCAACTTCATCTGGTGGTGGCGCATCCTTTCTTCTCTCTGTGACGGGTAAGTCTGCATCAACTTGCTCCGTTCCCAGATTTATTTGCTGCATTTTTGAGGAAGAACTATCACCATATTCTTTGTTCTTCTTCAGATATTGATCATGCTTGTTGAAAGTCTCCACTAAGGAAACTAAACCCTTGGGGATTTTGTTACCTTTTGGTTGGACTATTCCACTATTGTCATCATAACCTGGATCAACTTTTTCTGTGATTGTTTGTTGTGGTGGTGATTTACCCTCAACATGCAAACATGTAGATGTTTGTTCAGGGACTCTGGGGTGGTAGACCATCTCCACTTTATAGTTTCCTTGTCTGAATATGGACGGTGGTCTATCTGGATTCAATAGTGCAGCTGTGACTACCAAAGAATCTGCCTTGGAGTTTTGGTTTATTGGAACGAAATCAATAGGGAAGACTGCAAAATCGAATGTGGTGGAAAGCACTTTATCTTTGTAATGCTCCGACTTATCTCTATCAACTTGACTTTGCTCTCGTACTTGCTTTACTAGAAGTCCAAAGCATCTCCTTGTGCTTTGAGGAGTCTTACTCCTTTCTTTTTAGCTTGCTCCATTCCTAGAAGCAATGCTTCATACTCCGCCGTATGATTAGTATTCTCGAACATCAGCTTGTGGGAGTATGGAAATACCTCATGATCTAGAGATATTAGTAGAGCGCTAGCTCCTAATCCAAAAGAACAAGTGCCTTTAAACTCTAGAGTCAAAACTCTTTCTTTTTCTTTTGTTGGCTCTGGTTCTAGTTGAAGTTCTTGCTCTGAAATGCTTTTGTCCATTTCCAATTCTTCTTCTTTTGCTGGCTCTGGTTCTAGTTGAAGTTCTTGCTTTGGAATGCCTTTATCCATTTCCAAGAAGTAGACCCCATAGTCGACCACTCGAAAAGAATCGAGATCTAGGATCTTCAAATTTTGTAGCTGTCTACTCCGAACTTCTTTTCTAGCTCCAACTTATGGTTAATCCCTTGATAGGAATATCGGTGCATGACCAATCCATCTTTACCTCTCCTCTTAGTTCTTTACGAAGTTTTCGCTCAAAGAACATCCCATAGGAGACAGAAAACTTGCAACTAGAATTGTCATCTTTAATCTTTTATCAAGAAAAGCTACCGAACACTTGTGCATCTTTGATTTATCTCGATTAAAGGGACATGTCTCTCCATGGAGTAGCACCTTTTATGGTCTTTGTTAGGGTAAGCCCAAGAGCATCTCGCAACTTTAGGCGGCATGACATTGTTAGAAGCACTTTGAATCTAGAATACAATTGCTTAACTTGAAACCATTAAGTAATAAGGAGCCATAGAAAGGTTCCACCCTTTCGAGAAGATGGTGAGGGTTTAACAACTGCAAAGGTGTTGTTTTGTGGAGGAGTATCTTTGGGCTTATGCAAAAGGCCTTTTGATGTATTGGATTGTCTGGTGTTTGTACATATTTGACTAGCCCATTTAATGCTCAGAAAAGCTCTCGGTATTCGGCTTCGACATTTGAACTTTAGTTTTCTTGGCATGATCAATAATGTCAAAAGAAGAAATAGATTCGATATACAGAGCCGCTTTACGTGGTTGAAATGAAGAACTCGCATGCTTACTTCTAGGAGCTAAGGAAGAAGGAAAAGGGATGCCCCTTCTTTGTTCATCACAGCTAATACCTCGGCTTAGGCGAGTTTGCGATCTTGTAAGTCTTGCATATGTATGACCATGATCATCTTCATGAAGTTTCTCATCGTCATGTTCAAATTTATAGTTCAGGTAATTAATGTTGGAGTCGCCAGCAGGACCTATAAAATTATCATCCTTGAGCTGATCAACGTCAGCTTCCTGGTCTTCTTCATTCATCTCCACGTTGTTTCTGGGAGTAGCTTCAATTGCTAATCTTTGGGAACCAGCAATGCGGTTCTTTGTTGTTGTTGTTGTTGAAATTCCGAGTAGGGGCAGTATTGTTGCCTTGAGCCATTTGAGCCATTTGTTTCTTCATCTGCATCATCTCATTTGCTAACTTTTGCAGTAGTGAATCGGATGTAGTAGCAGAGGATGAACTTTCAGCTCTAGAAGTGTTGCTCTTTATCTTTCTAGCCATGATGAGGTTGTCTTCAATTTCAATTGCCATGTTCTAGAGTCATTAACAAGTCAGTAGGACGTGCTCTTCATAGTCGATAGCTTACTTCAGGAAGTAAAGCATTGATGAAGAACACCTTTTGATTCTCGTCATTCCGAGAAGCAGAAGCTGGAATTTTGTACAGTAATCTTTGGAATTTTGCAATAAAATCCCGCATGTGTTCATGTGGTTTCTTCTTCAGCTGAGTCAGTTAGGTTATCAAGGTGCTGGAATCTTCGGCTACCTTGAATCTTTTCAAGAATGCATCCCGCATAGTAGCCCAGTTGGTTATGGTGCCAGGAGCTAACCGGTAGAACCATTCTCTAACCAAGTCATGCAGAGTCTCTATGAAGAGTCTAACAGATACATCTTCATGTTCGACTGCAAGCACTCCACAGGATATAAAGAAGGCTACCAAATGATCATCCGGGTTTTGCTTTCCATCTCCAAAGAATTTTAGAAAATTCTTTCTTGATCCCTTTAGCGATTGTGCATAGGTGGAGTCAGGTTCAGAGGTCCAAAAGCTACTCCCCATGGGATAGGTACTATCTGGTTCTGATTCTAATTCTACATGATGAATGGGGCACGTCTCCTCCTTGTGTAGACTTGATGGATAATTCCAGCTGCCAGATTATGCTGAAGACGATCCAGATCTGGATGTGTGTGCACTCTCCTTCCTGGTGAGAGACTAGATCTGTGGCTTCTGACTTGAGGAGGATGATTGAAATTGAATTTCTCCTGCAGTTGAAAGAAATGATTAGTCCTTCCTTGCACCTTCACGGATCGGGTGAATGGACGTTCAGCCAGGTTGAGATTTGTATGGAAAACACTCCAATCTTAAAGAGATAAGCTTTGATCTGCAAAGATAGTTGTTCCACAACAGAGTTGCCAAAAACTGGTGGCTAGATTTTCTGCATAGCATAAAACCTAGGCAGTCATGAGATAAATCTCCCTCACTTAACCAATGAGGCTCCCGTGTCGATTTATCAATTTAAGTATGCTAATATCTAAATGGTTTTTTTACTTTAACTACTCACCATGAACCATAACTAAATAATTACTGTAGCAAGTAAGCATTTGTTTAAAGAAAGGAAAAGTTATAGAAGAAGATAATTACATAAACACATAGAAGAAATGGGGAAGATGTGTATCCCAATCGGTAGATGGAAAAGCTGATCGCATGCACATAGAAGAATCCAATAGATATAAACACGAAATTCTAAAACAAAAGGCAGCTCTAGATCCAGATCTAAAATAATATAAAGTTTATTAAGATATCTAAGATTAAAAGCAATAAACACAAGACACCGTGACACAAAGTTCTCCAAAAACCTTCTCCTTTGTATTCCTTTGCTCCAAGTGGCTCTCAGGGGTTCAGCACAAAGTCTAGAACACAAGATTGCTACTTACAAATTCTGATACTTAACCCAAAGGTTCTTCCTCTACTTATAGAATGTAGAGGGGAAATTACAAGTTGAAAGCTTTAGTTGAACTGACACATGTGGAAGTCGGAGGAAAGAAACAACTGGAAATCTCCATCATGGAATTCCTCTTTGCATGACATGTATGCTTTGCAACTGAAAATAGAACCTTCTATTTTGCACATTCGCCACCTATCTCCAAGTAGTTGACTTCTTCAAGTAATGGCTTTTAAGGCAATCACTTAAGTTTTATAATTTAATTGATCGCTCAATTACTTTGTCGGAGGAAAGAGAAAGGAAGAGGAAAGCTGCAGTCTTGTCTTTTTTCATGTCTGCATGCAGCTGATTCTTTTTCCTTTAATTCTCACCAAACCGGATCAAGGAGCGAGATGGATCTAGAAACAACAACTTTGGATCTAGAAACAACAAGTTGGATCTAGAAACAAATGGATTTTTCCTTCCCCTTGTCTTCTCTTTTATCCTTAAAGCTTTTACGCTTCTTCTCCAAGATGCATCAATGTAATGTTTGTCGTAGATAACTCATCATCCTTATTTTTAATTGCATATAAGTAATTAAAAATTTTGAAAGCACTCTGGATGAATGAAAATTCAATGAAGGCTTCAATGGAATATGGGAGCATTCGCACAAGATCTTGGAAGGAATTTTTCACGCACTGACTTCTTCACGGGCTGTATTCGAAACAACAAGAGGATGAAGCCTTTGTGCCGGAAGCTTTTGCAACTATGAGATCTGGATCTGGATCTGCATATGGATTTGCATCGCATCTGCATCTGGATATGGATCTGCACCTGCATAACAAACTTTGGCAACTAGGTTGTGGATGGAAAAGCTACAGCTCGAATAATTCCATTGCTTTTAATCTGCACGCATGAGTGAAGTTTTCCTGCAGGCATGAGTGAAGTCTTTCCTGCTCTGGATCTATCTATCAATTCAACAAGAGGTTCCGAGCCTAGATCCATGTCTCCAATATCTGCAAATTTAGAAGTGATGCATGACTCCGTTGTGCTTTCTTTTTCATCTTTCTTCGCCATAGCTTTGTCTATCTTTGTCTGAACAATTCTTTTTCTTCTTATTTGACTGGAATTCTTCAAAACTGGTGCAGATCTAGATAATCCTTCAGATTTGAAGGAAATATTCAATGTATTGGACATTGATTAAAACTCCTTTTCTTTTGTAAAGCACCGTAATGAATTCCTGCAAGCAATTGAGACAAAGATGACCACTAGAGTATGCACAAGTGAATTTGAATCACAAAAATATGCACTTTTCAAGCTTGCTGCACCAAAAATTGATGTTTAATTTGCACATAAAGAGAGCATGAACTTTTCCAACTTCACCTTAGCACCTGTAACACTTATGCAAACACAAATCAACCTCCTTCAAAGCATGCGCCAAATTTGGAAGCTTTTAGCCTTGTTTTCACCTTTGTCTGAGCAAAATCCTTCTTCAAATGGGGCGCACTTTTCCTCTTGGCTGCAATTCTTTACCTGTGAATTAAATAATTCACCCTTATGGCAACCCATGCTTATATAACCCTCACAATTCTATAATTAATAATTGCCCTTCCTATTCCTGGCAATTAATTAATTAAAAATCATGTTTCTCTCTTTAAAAATAGCATGTTTAAGGACAACCATCCAATAAATTAAATTAATTCATTTAATTCATCCACTCTTCACTCAACTGAAGCTTCACAGTGTGCCTTAACCTTAGCCACTAAAAATAGGAATTTATTTAATCATTTAATACTTCAAAAAGCATTAAATCCTTCCTAAAAGGGGCGCACTTTTTCACAAGAGGGGGCTGCCTTTAAATAAATTAATTTATTTAATTTTAGACAATCTATTTCCAATTGATTTATTCCCCTTTGCTTTTGTTGACTTTTCTCCATACATGGGCACCAAAATTGGGTGAATAAATATTAACAAATATTTATTTAATGCATTATTATTCACCCAAGGTGGGTCGCACATTTTTGCATAATAGAATTCTATTTTTAAGAATTCATGACAATGGGATTCTTTACCTTGCAAGGCAGCCCCGGAAATCCCATGATCCACTTAAGTGATTTGACTTTGATAATGGGATTATTTACCCTGCAAGGCAGTAATAAATTCCCGCCTTTTCTTTTACCATGCGGCCTCTAACTTTCCCTCTAATTTTCCCTTAAGTGAATATTTTATCATAGGAAAAAGTTCCTGCTAGGCACGTAAAAAATTCCCACATTTCCTGTTGTTTCTATTTTTCCCACTGTAGCTTAAATCCTTTGTTTTCCAAAAATGCGCCAACCACCCCGTAGGGGCTTTTCAAAGCACGACTTCGCCATTTCCTAGTGATCCAAACCTCCGATGATGACTTCCTCCGGGCATAACGTGCGTATATGTTCTCCAGTACTCCCAGGCCAAGAATCGGGCTTACCCAACAAATGAATTATTCCAGAGAAATTTCACGAAAAACAAAACAGACAACACAAAAACACAAAAAAATTGTCAAAAGTTACAAATAAAGCCCAAAACTTATTCCTAGTTAAAATCCTTCTAGTACAAGGGAATAATGATATGTTCGATCATAACAGAGTTAAAATGGAGTGCACATAGCCTTATTCGGGGCTCAAAATAATTAAATACAAATTTCCATAAACAAATCCCGATGACGAATATAACAATTTTGGGCATCCGGGTATTTGGCGAAAAAGGCTAATATGGCTCTTTGGGAATATCCTGACACAATACAAGAACTTTCAGGCAATAGAAACACAAAACGACCTATTATTTTAAAAGTACGAAATTTTTTCGAATAGGGTAGTCATAGATTTCAGGATGAAATCTAGGTACACCAATATCCAAAGTTCAAATTTCTAACTATGAGTACTTGAAAACCCATCCCAAGCAATTTGATAGGTTTGTTCAACATATCAAAGGAAGTAGTTCTACTTCATGTTCCAAAAAGGCCACTACCAAATAACTACTTCATGTCTCTCATTCCACTCCAGCTATGAATTGTCTCACTTCCACACCATCCACCTCTATAAATATAGAACCTTTTCCTGTCATGAAATGGGTACAAACTGAATAATTACATCATTGAATTTGGTGCTTCTTCATACGTCATGTCTATGAAATTTTCTCTCTCTCTCTCTCTCTCTCTCTCTCTCTCTCTCTCTCTCTCTCTCTCTCTCTCTCTCTCTCTCTCTCTCTCTCTCTCTCTCTCTCTCTAATCAATAGCTATTGTTGCTCTATGGAAATTAAATATGTGCCTCTGGTTGGCCAAGTTAGGAATGCTCAGGTGGTATTTTTAGTTTTTCCTAACAAGACGATCATGATGAGAATTCTTGTAGTGGATGTACCAACCTCGTATGGTATGTTGTTAAGCCAAATATTTTTTCAAGATGTTGGTGGAGATATATAGATGGATTGGTCGCACACTATCATTCCCTGTCAATGGTAAAATGAAGAAACTTCTTCCCATCAAGAATGAAGTACACTCCCAAAGGCCTCGATGGCCCAAGAGTGGATATCCTATTTCAAGACTCAAGGTCTTTCGACTTTTCATGATTTTGGAGGAAGATGGTGAACTTCCCATGTTGGTAGAAGAGCATCCAAGCGTCTCTCTTTCAAAGAGCATCATGATGAATTGATGAAATCATAATTCAAAAGCATGTATTTTCATTCGTTGTAAATAAGAATTTTATTTCTCCATTGGATGTTGATGATGGTCAGGTGATTCTTGATTTACAACAAAGCAATCTTGAAGAGAAAACCATGAAGATCAAGAAGAAAGGATGATACCCATCAACTTATTGTTAGGTAATTTCAATGCTTCAAACCATGTTCTCAATGTTTGGCATGAATTTCCACTCAATGAATGTGCTCGTGAATATGAAGACTTATCTTTCTTGTTGGAAGAGGATGACAAGAAATACGAGAATGACAAGTTGTTTCAGCCTCTTCAATATGAACATATTTAAGGAGATGATGATTTCATCATGGAAATGGAATCCTTGGTTCTTGGTAGTCGAGATTAGGAAAATGACAATATAAATATTTCAATTCCAATTTTGTGTTTGTTACCCACCCTTTTATGAGGATAAAAACATTGTTGACAAAAAATCAGGAGAGATGGGATTGTTCTCGGTCTCAAGGATGTTTTTATTAAAAGTGAAAACCTTCTTAACACGAGATGTATGAACAAGAATGGGATTCAATATTTTAGTTTTCACTCGATCAAGAAAAGGATGCTCTCACATGAAGATGAACTTGAAGCTCCAAATAGACAAGATAAAGAAAATGATGGTTTCCATGTTACATGTCCAACCTTGAGCTCATTCTATTTCTAACAATATGAAGCAATGCACATGCCACACTATATAGGGAAACATGTTTAGAAAAATTTAGAGTACATAAGGGAAGATGGATTCTACCAATTGAGAAACTTGGAACATCAAGAAGCTAGTGATAATGTTGAATCTTCCAAAAATATGTCGAGAATAAACTTATGAAGAAAATGGTCATAAAGAAGATGAAAATTGAACAACAAACTTCTATCAAATGTCATAGGCCTCATTTTGAAAAAGACAAGCCAAATGTGATCAAGATTCATCTTCAAAACAACATAGGAAAATCAGCAGTTGGAATGAAATTGAGAATCAATGAGAAGATGAAAACAAGGTTCCCAAGAAACAAAGGAAATGAAATGATTAGGTGGGTCATTAATTGTAATAACAGCCATGTGATATTTCTCAAGAAATTGAGAAAATGATCATATTTCAATGAGCTTGTCAATGGATTTGCAGAAGAAATGCATTCGGTAATACCCATATATGGGTAAGCACATGATTTGAATTGGCGCTTCAATGAAAGTGGGTTGTCCCCACATGTACATAGGTGATTTAGGTTGTGTTTTCTTTGTGTGCTTTATTTCCTTTTTCTGTTTGTGTGTTTACCTTCATGTCTTGTTTGTATCTTTTCTTGTTATATAGTGTAGTAAGGAATTGAATTTATTGCCCAATTTGAACAAGGACTGGTCTTCTCACCCAAGAGTGCTGAGGTTCTCTATTTCCCTTTACATTTCAATGTCCTCAGTCAGCCATTGTTGTCATGCATTTTTGCAAGCCCAAAATTCAAAATTTGAAACATGACAACTAAGCCAAATGTGAAAATTTACTCCCAAGTCTTCCCAAACCCCCTCTTGGCCGTTGTTTTTCTACTTGCATGACCATATTGACCTTGCATAAGTACTTTCAATATGATTAAAATCATTTTCAGTGTTTGAAATGGTTTTTCAAGGTCAACTTCATTGAGCGAAGTGTTTCTAAACACTATCTCTCTCTGCATTTTCAGCTCAAAAGGTCATTTTTGGCCATTTCAAGGTAGGTGTGCATCCTATGGGAAGGTTTAAAAATATCATAATCATCTAGAGGTGGTATTGGTGATACATGAAGTTTTGGTGGTTATTTAGGAAGATTTAGGAAATATTTGGAGGTTTAGGGACTGATTGTTCAGCAACAATGGGTTTTCGAGTGTAAGGAGTGTGTATTCAAAATTGGTACTTTCAACTTCACCTAATGATTTCGAGATCTGTAAGGAGTAAGGAGGAAATAAAATAGGAATTTTAAATATAGAGTAATTCTCTAATTTTTTAATCTTCACATGTTTCACAAGACTCAAGTATCTCATGTGAAAGGCATCTCAATCTTGGTAGACACACCCTGTTGTCTAGAGGAAAAAAGAGTCATTTCATGGAGTTTCAAGATTAATTGAAGTTTGATACCCATCCCATTGTTCTTTAAATGGTATTAGGAGTCAAAATAATATAATTTTTCATGTGAAAATACCATCTGGAGCTCCGGGAATCGCTTCATCAAGTTGTCTCTCTTGTAGGTGTGCTTCTCACATTTTGTCATTTTTTCAAGTGACACATGTCACCTTTTGGATGCATGGTATGGTTTTGTGTCCCTCTTATCTCTTTCCCAAGGGGAAAAAGGGGACACAAAAATTTTCTCCACTTCATCCCTCCTCTCTAGTCCCCTCACATGACCACCACTTTCACCTCCCGAGTGTTAAACATGTTAAAACCCTTCCTCGTAGATCGCATATGATGGTGTCACTTGGCATCTTATCCTTGAGGCATAATTTTATGTCCCTCTTATACCCATTCCTAAGAGACTAGAGGGTACACAAAAGTGTGTCCCTATTTATCCCCTCTCATGGTTCTTCATGCGTGCAATTTGTAACCCCAGTGCTTAAGTTGGCCTTCTCCATCTCTCCCTCTCATCACCTCGGCTTGAACCATGTCACCATCTCCTTCAAGAATAATTTTATGTACCTCTTTTCCCCATTCCAAATAGGTCACAAAAATTCACCCCATAATCAAGCTATGAAACCCTAGTTTGTGCCCTAAGTAGCTTTCCCACTCCCATGAATAAAATTGACTATCTGGGCAATTCAAAAACATGAAATAACTTACTTTTAGGCCCGTGTCTTCACAAAGTTTGACCTTGCTGACATTTTTGAAGCCATGAAACCTACAAAAACATCTAAACACAACCACCATGATTCCAAAATTGTTCTAGGGCATCCATGACTGCAAAAACAGAGCTTTCCTTGTTGTCATCCAACCGAAAACCGATTGCACAATGTTTTCATTGATTTCTCTCATTGCAAGCTCCTTGTGATCTCTAAAGCTCGAGCATCCATTAATGGCTTCCATCATAGTGGAAAACTTGAAAACCCTCCATCCCAAAATTTTCCTTATTGATTTGCAAGAATTCTAGCGGGCGAATATGACATAATTTGGAGCACGGGGCCCAGTGCAAAGCCAAATCCAAAAATGATGTTTTTCATAGTGCAAACTAACACCATTTTGGGCATTTGAAAAAAATAGCATATGCTCTACACATTCACATTCTAAAAATAGTAAGTCCCTCAAACTTGCAAGCTTCAACCACTTAAAGCATCCGAAATGCTGCAAAAAATGGCAAATTAGGCAAAATATGCACTTTTCTCAAAAAAGCAAAAAGGCAAAAGAAAAATTACTAAAAATGTAAAATAGATAAAAAAGGTCAAACATCATTAATGGAGGTGAATTGAGTGCTCCAAGAGATTCAAAAGATCAAAATTGTGCAAAAAGGAGAAACTTCCCAAAATAGCAGTTCCTGGGCCTACCTACCAAAAATAGAAAGTTTTAGTTTTTTGTGCAGAAAGTTGCAGTTGGCTTTGTTTTCACTCATCGCACTACTTTTTCACATCCTTACATAGTTGTAAGGAGGTTTCATAGCTCAAACAAGGAAATGAACATTTCACAAGGACCCTGAAGCGCTTTTTTACCACAATTGTGTCGAGGAACAAGGCATATCATACTCGAGGCGCAACAGGTGAGAGATGGGAACATTATACGATTGAAAAGAGGTTGAAGAGGAACAAGAGATTCATTCAAATTCAATTCATCAAAATAATGGTTGGCATGAGCATGATGAGAAGGATTCTTCGGGAGTAAGGAAATAGGTCATGCATCCCCCGTGAAGTGTTTCTGAACACTTAATCCATGTCTAATAAGGAGCTCACATTTGCAAGTTAGTAGTGGTGAAGTTCACAATGTTTCAGTGTGGTATGCAGAAAAGAACATGATATTCACTCTAATTCATTCCTTCGAGTTTCATCTAGGATCAGTCTTTCCATCATAGAGAAGGAACCTATCTTCATGAGGAGCATTGAGAAATGTCTAAGTACCATAATCATGCTTCCACCCAAGTGGCATCTCAGTTGAGGAAGTGAGTTGTGAAGTAGGAAAGGATTTCATCTCTCCTAAAAGAGGGTTAAAGTGGGCTAATTTAACGTTTGAGGCACTCAAGATCACCATGTGCAAAGAATCAAGGAATCACCTCATTCCTTCCAATAAGTGGTTGCTTCTTAAGAATCTCATTTGGATGTAATGTGGGAGTTTTTGTGGTGGATGAAGGTTGAGCATCAAGAGGTTTGAGCACCATAGTCATAAGAATGAGAAATCATCTCTATTCCATCCACTTGGTAGTGTTCCTAAACACTCACCCCAAACCTTGTGATGTGGTCATTGCCATCTCCTCACATCATTCCAACCGGTAGTCACTTCTCAAGAATTCCATTCAAGGGAAATCTCTTTCACCCACATATGGAGGCCTATTGCAGTAAGTGAGGGACAAACATCAAGAGGTTCAAGCATTATGAAGTTGATTTGTGACCACAAGGGCCAATTGTGAAAGCCTAGGAGCAAGAAAGTGATCCTCACTCTCATTGTGAGATCAAGAAGGAGTTATCATGAGTAATGCTTGCGGTCATCTCGAATCACACCGAGAGAGGTCTCACACACAATGTTCTTAAGCACTCATTCAACAATCTAAAATTTCTGTCCATCTTCCGGAAGGAGAAGATTGTGATCACCATGCCTTAAATCAGCAAGTTCTTCATCAACAACAAATCAATCAATCCCTTCCCCCTCTCTCTCTCTCTCTCTCTCTCTCTCCATATTTTAATTTCCAATTGAGAATATACTTTTTGCTATTTCTTCCTATTCACTTAAGTGATCATTAGCTAAACATTGTAAGAGTCCTTTTTCTAATGATAAGAAAAAGACTCACTTCCTAGGAATATGAATGGTCATGAGTGATGAGGATAGGTGAAGAGTTGTGTGGGGGTAAATGAAAAGACAAATTGAAATGCTATAAATTGGAATGGTTTCTCCATTCCAAAGGGTTGACAATTGTTGATTGAATGTATGTTGTTGATATTTCCACTTCTACATCAAACAATAAAAGCTACAATTCTTCTATTTCTTGTTTTATGTTCCTCTACTCTCTCTTTCCAACTTTGCATATATGATAATCTTGTAAAACCAAGAAAGGTGTTTGCGCCTTTGATGAACGGACCGATGGAATTCTATGGTTTTTTTTTATCTTATCATGGTTTTCATTGTTGTGTTCTTCTAATTGAATGTGGACTTACTCTGGTTATTGTATGTGAACTCTGCTAGTGCCTACTCACAACAGTAACCCTCTCTCTATATATATTCCCCCAACTCCTATTTACCTCTCTTTCTGCAATTTCCTCCCCGTACTTCATACAAGCACTTTCTTTGCGAGTTCATTGGAGGTTTTATGTGATCCCGACCTATTGGCCACCCCACAACATTTAGATAGTTTAAGTAGTTTACATTCAATAATGGGAGCCTCCCCATACACAAGAAGGAGGGGCTTAGCCTGTACTGTTGGTGAAGACTCAATAATTCGCAACACGCTAAATAATTTCGCCAATAGTTTTAAGACGTTGGGTTGAGAAATAGAGGTGGTAGAAAAACACAAGCTGGTTGAAAAATAAAACTAATTGACTATTTACCACCTCACATGTTCTTTTAATGTGTTACTCTTATAGGGGTTTAAATATTGGTATGATTTAGAATAAAAAACATTTGCATGAGAAAAACATGGTTAAAAACACATATTATTGGTTAATTAACCTTGTTTGTCAACTAGTTTTGGTTGTAAGATTTATAAGAATTGTATGACAAGTGATTAAAAATGAGTTAGTTGCAACAATAAAAGGAAAGATCCTTATTGCAATCTCTTTGAATTTATAGTTGTGGGAATGAATGCATGACACGGCTTGATTACAATGAAGGAAAATGCATATTAAAAATAATTTATTTATTTTTTCTTCTTGAAACTACATAAGAAAATGGATAACAATATAATATAATGTGTGGATTTCGATATACTACAAAAATGTTTGCTTAGTGAAATTTATGCATTCACATGGCCTTTCCATCATATCACTTTTTTTTATCACATGATGTTCGATCTTTTTAATCGAGTTGCATGATTCATAAGGTTTGCTTCGTATTAAATATTGTTCTTATCATTTTTCATTGTTTTGTGACAGTCAACCCATCTTTTCTCATTCAACCAAAAACCACCGCAAAAGATGAAATTGATATTGGGTTTACAAAATAAGAACAAGAAAATCATTCATTTCTTTTTCCACTTAATGTTCATGTTGAAAAACACGTGTTATTTTTCGTGCAAGTCATTTTTCTATGGCATATATCAATTATTTCAATAAATTGGTAATTAAAGTATATTTTGATACAACAAGGAATGGAAAAGGACTCTAACGAAATTTGTGGCGACTTCCTAAATTTGATTTTGTTCCCGCTTACTATGTCTTTCTCCATCTCCTCTGCTCTCGACCCAACTTGTCCGAGCAAATTTAAAAAAGAAACTTTTGTCTCCTTTGTTATTTTTCATAACTTTGTTTCAATTATTTTTCCATGCATATTTCTGTCATTTTGAAACTCCTATCCATTTCCTTCCGCCTACCATCATCTACATTAATAATGCAATGTTAAAAACAATGTTGAGTAGGACGACTAAGTAGATGCGGTAGATCACCTTTGTGGATGAATCAAACAGATGAAGTTTCCAAGTGAGGGACAATGTAGAGTCAACGAGCCCATTGCCAAAAGTCGAAAAGCAACTTAAAAGAACATTATTTTATGTATTTGTATGTGTATATCATGGGCTATATCATAGTCATCATGGGTTTTTTTATGGAGAATAGAGAACTCGTAATTGATTTCATTTTTACCTTGGATAGGTTCATGGGCCTAGGGTAGGATCGATTGACGAACTTTTCTACATGCTACAAACACGTCCCTTGTACTTATAATTGTCATCTTTTTAAATGCAAAATTTAGCTTGGTTAGCGTAGATGTTTCTTTTGCTTAGTTGAGAATGAAATCATTCAAATTCTAACCTATATAATCACATTCACCTTTACTCATTAGGGGCATCCAAGGATACCATATCAAAGACAGACTCTAAGAAGGACATGAGAAAAGAATTGAAAACACACATTCCTTAGAGCACAACTATAACAGAGCTACTCAAATTCTAAATTCATCTATATTGTTTCTCCATATCACAAATTTTATACACTACAACTAAGTCAAGTTTCAATTGCCACGTGTGAGGGCATAATAAAGGGCTTCAACTTGTTTAAATTCCTAATCACTCTATATCTCATCATGGGATTGAAAGAACTATGTATGACTTGATCCCTCTTCAAAATATCTCATGTGTAATGTAACACTCATCACGTCAATGGGATGTGGTGAGATCAATTTGACACAAGTTGTGACCGATCCTTTTTAGGCCTTCAAATGAGGAGAAGCAATATCCAACCACAACATTGTCATTACATTGATCCAAATATAGAAAACGTGTCTAAAGACACAGGTGAACCAAATCCCATATCCATATTTTAGAGAGATTTGTAGGGGACACATTTGTGGCCCATCATACATGTTTGGCCATAGACTTATTCTTAGATGAAGATGTCCTATGCACACTTCATGTCCTCAAATTGTATATGCAACTTTACACCATTTTTTACAACGTTCGTACTCAATTTCAACACACTATCACATATTATGAGAATGTGCATGGTAATACTAGTCTAACCCTAATTATACTTTCATTTATAAACCTATGGCATATCTTGTAGCAAGATCTCTTTATATGATTTAATTATTTTAGGATTATTGTCTTGTTGTTTTAAATTATAATTAAATAAGTAGCTTCTAATTAGACCTATATTCCTTATTACAATTAGAATCCTCTTAAATTACAAATTATTTGAGGGATTTTACAATCCCAATTATCGTTAGGCTCTCATATTTCTTCCATTGACAAGTGCCATTTGACAAGATACAGTTAAATTGTAAGCACTTGAGGGTGAGCATGCACCAATTCATGACTTGTTTAACTCTAAAATCACACAGGGGTCATTTCAATGTAGACAAATTAAAGAATCAATTAATGCATTTTATAATGTATTTATGTATGAGGAGTTAATATTGGCACACAACAATGTGGATGCATTAAAATGGCATGTAAATAAGGTGGCATGAGGAAAAGCATATAAAAATATGCTATACATTTGGGTAAACTTGTTTGCAAAGTGGAGGCAAGACCATAATTGCATAGGTATATGTGTCACCTACAAACACCATTGTTAAAAAGCACCATAGGGCTCTCTTATAGTGAATAACAATTTCTAAGATGCGAAGAATAATCTTTTCTTGGAACATAAATAACCACTTTCCCTCTCAACCTCCACCAAAGAACATGTATTGCATATGGTTGTATTATACACTCATTTTTACAAGAAGAAACATTTAAACAAGGTTTATATAAACATCTTAAAAGCTCCACTAGACCCGTGGACCTATTACCATCATTATTTCTTAAGCCTCCTCGAGGATATTTAAAATACATGTGTTCGATGAGGCATGTTTGTTTTCTTATTATATTGTTATTTTTTCCATAAAGATTTAATTACAAATATAGCATAACAATATTGATTAGTTGATCTAGGAATTAATTATGATGAGTTAAAAGTTTGGTTCTTCAATTTGAATGTTAATTTGATTTTATAATTCATGAATCAATACATTCTTTGGATATCTTATAATTTTAAAAACAAGTGCCACAAATTATCCTTTACATGAGTGTATGCACACACATCAATCCCCTTCCATTCATATTATAGCTTCTTATTGCTCAAATGGACTAAAATTCACATGAATTGAATAAGTAGCACTATATAGCATTTAGATTATATTGGCACCCACATGAATATAAGCTAAATTTGTCCACTTCAATTCTTAATCTATGGTTTGAGATTAGAGTTTCAAAATCAAGGAACATATGAGAATGCAATTATTCTCTAATATAATTTGTTGTAAATTTAATAGTTTCAATCCTTTCATTCTTTTAATTCACTTACAATAAATTTATTAAAAAGAACCAACAATAATAATACTTTGTTAACTAATGAAACAATTAGATGAAAATTACACAATTGACAGTCAATTAACATATTTATTTTATCCATTTATCATAAAACTACTACAAATCTTTTATTCCTATTTGTAGTCTCTTCTTTCACCTTATAGATTTCTAATCATTTCTTTTTCTACATAAACTAAATAATTTGAATTTCCTATTATAAACATAGTACTAAGAAAAAAATTAAGAATAAAGTTTTTTTTAGTGTTCCTTAAACGAGTCTAAAAGAGAAAAAAAAAAAACATTAAAAACATCCATAATTTAAATCCAAAAAGGATGTGTAAAATTAAAAGATGTTTAGATGAGATCAGGATATTCAAGAGCTTACAACTAGATCTTCCTAGGGAAAGCTATGGCCTTAATAGCCCTTACCTAGATCCATTAGACTAAAACAACAAAGACATGCAGTTTGCTATCCAACTTTCTTCATTTTCTTTTTAAAGAAGTCTGCTTCCATTGTCATCCTCTTAGACCAATGTTACAATCTCTAAACAGCTATACTACCTACTTGTGTTTTAAACAGTTCGAAGTGGAGATTTTATTAACCTTTCCCATTAAGTTTGGCCTTCTAGTTTATCAGCTTTTCCCATAAAGCTTAGCTAACATGCTCAACAAACCCAAAGTATTTACTCATTAAACAGAAATACGTACCTTTCCTTATTTTGTTGCAGAATAACTGGATCTCCTACGACAAGGATGTTCTTGGAAAACAAACAATATTTCTTTGAAATAGAACTAGCTGTTCAAACTAAATAACCAAGTATGAGTCGCCAAATCTAAATATTATCACTTCTTTCAACAATGGTAATAGGACATCCACACGCATAGAAATCAGGGCAAGCATTATCCTTTTTGAAGTTTCATTTACATGTGATTAAACATAACAAAATACTAGTCTTATGCAAAATTTTAGCAATCATGACATATAGAACATACTATCTCACTGATCCTTGCACTATCAAAAAAGAACAACTCTCCAAGCTTTTTGATGCTAACACCTTTTATTATTATTTTGATTGGTGAACCATCGATCATTTTCTTTTGAGGATCTGGTTGAGTGATAAAATTGGCATGTAGAATACTCTATGCAGGATGATGATTGTGTAGTTCACAAAATAATTTCCCCTTGACACTCCGGTTCAGAGACTTGTGAGGAAGAACTGTGCTACTCAGGACTACAACTTCATCTTCAACAATTACACCCTCACCTGAAAAACAATATAGATCACGGTAAATACACAAGAATAAAATTGACCACGGAAATGCAGAGAGAAGCATCAGAAAATGCATATATTCCATCATATAAGAGATATAATCTTGACTTACCTAGAATAGAAATACCATTCTTAGCTCCACTTTTTCCTTGACCCTGTAAAAGAATTTTATAATTAGGCTTGTTCTTTAACATACATTTCATCTACTTGCTGAATAAATTGGCAAGTGCGAATCTCACCTGAACCCTTGCCCATTTGCCGATAGATGACTTCCAACCAATTATCGCATGCATCACAATAGCATTGTCCTACAAAAGTAAAAAGTATGCCTTGGTCAAGTGTGATAAAAGCAAGCATATTTTTGTTTCAGTCTAAGAGAAGTGATACCTGAACTTCAACATCATCAAGAATGATGCACTCTCTCAGCCTGACTCCAGGACCAATTCGAGCATTTGCAGAGATTGATACATTTGGTCCTATCTGTATTGCAAACGCATGCTGCATATTAATTTTGAAAGAAGAAAATATGAATCAACCAACTTTGAGTTTATATAGAGGGCCATGGTTAGGAAAATTGAAAACCTTAGCAGTCGGATGAACCTTTGAGGAAGGATGAACATAAACATCATCAATAATATTTGCAGTTACAGTTGCATCACCATTAGACAAGAGTTTGGGTGTGTTCAAGCGATATTGTTTTAGGTACAAAGAAGAACACCTCAATGACATCCTGAAAAAATAGATGAGATGAATCTCTTGCATATTGCCCTAATAACCCAAAAACTACATCTCGTGAACTTTAAGACACCCTAGTAAAGGCACAAAATCAAATGACATAAAAAAACTGCATCAGAAAGACAGCACCTTGGAGTCTTTATTTGCTCCCAAAAATCTAAGGTCTCATACGTATAAATCTTCTTCTTTCCCACCAATGGGGTGAAAAGATCTTCATCCAATCTGATAAAATCCTTTTGAACTGACCTGAATGGCATGCATCATAAAATCGCACTTATCAGATCAAACTATGGAAACTGGTAATAGAAACAAAGCTGTTTTCTATTCAGCTGTGGAATGATGTTAGAATACACAGAATGTACACTTCTGGGATATGAAATCCAAGTATCCTTATAAGCATCACTTGTACATAATCAAAAAGACCGTCTCAATGATTATTATGGGTGATTAAACCTGTAGACAAATAGTACAACCTTTTTTCCTGGAAGAAATTGAATCCTACAACGTGTATCCTTATCACTAACTAATCTTTCTTACAAATCTCATAAATACTTTTCAAAGGAAATTTCCATGGAACTTATGGGAAAAATAAAACTAATATAAGTGAATAGATAACAAATGATATATTGCACACCCTCACCTCTCAAGATGTTTCAACCATGACAATAAATAGCAACAATTTTTATTTTTATTTTGCCACAAGCAAGATGTCCTGGTTTGGATTAGACTTCAACGTGTCAAATTAAATAGCCACAACATTTCCTTTGGCTGCAAACAAGATGTCATTGATTTTTCTTTGGATTGGATTAAAAATTTCAAAACTGATATTTTCCATAGAAACTTTAATGCAATCAGTTCCATTAGTTTCACAAATAGGTATTTATATTTATGATACTGTGGCTTACCCTTCAGCATCTCATCTTTATAATTAGTTTGTTTGTGTACTTTAGGTTACATTGCCAAGGCATTTTCCATTCAAAATGAGGTAAGATATTGACGATTTGTTTAATTGTAAGGTAATTTATGGAGGCCTCATACGGCTTTGATGATTCATATCATAATGATACTTGTAGGAAATAGAAAATTTATTTCCGAAGCACGATACCAATGGACTTATTTTAATGCATAATTAACTCATTTTCAGAGATTCCATCAAAGTTTGGTAGACCTTCTAAAGGTGGGAATGGAACCGTATTGCATTTTGGACTGAAATGTGTGTTTTATAGAAGGCCAATTTGATTGATTTCTTTTGAGGAATTTGGTAATTGTCTACATATTTATTCCTACAGTTATTATTATCTTGGTGAGAGTTTCTGGATACAACTGCATGTAATATTGAACTTATCAAGCTCTACTTATGGAAAAAATTGTCATTGACCAAATTTGTCCTCATTTCTATATCATTTCAATTTACAGTATTGTTTTTTATCATTCTCCTTTTTCAGAATTTTCTAGGCATTCTTTTAACTCCTGAATAACCTTCACTATCTTTTTAAAACTCAGCCGCTAGATAATTTGAGAACTCATTGCTTTTTCAATTACTAAACATTCTCAAAATGCTTATTCTAGAAAAACATTTCTGATTCCTTCAGGTAATCATTCTAAACATATTCTTATTTTGTCACTATGTTATTTTGAATTAGACATTCTAAATCCTTTGATTATTAACATGGATTTATTGTGTCCCTAAGCACAATGTATTTTGTGATATAATGTAATTAACTATTTTGAAATAAACCTCAAATTTTGTATTTAGAATTTTAGTTTTGAATTTGGTTTCTTCGCAGAGTAACAATGAAAAATATTCTTCTGGACTCATCTCTGACATCAAGTTTTGTCCAACATTTCAGATCTTACTATTGGATCCATCTTCATGGAATGCATTGGCTTCAGTCTTCTTTTCTTGAAGATGGATCTAGTAGTGAGATTGAAATGTCGGATAAAAATTTAATGACACAGAAATCCAGAAGAATATTATTCAACCCTTTAGAATGTTGTAGTTACTAGTAGTTAATGGGTGGAAAACCACTATGGTTTAAGGTACAAGATTTTCTATTTGATGGGATCTATTCCCCTTTTATATAACGAAACCCATTTTTAATATCAATACAATCTTATGTGTCTTATCACATCTTTTGGAGAAGAACTTCTTCCATCTTTTGGGATTAGCAGGTCCAGTCCACCTTTTGGGTGTGGAGGCACCCCATTGTTCTTATTTTTGTGTGGTTTTTCTTGCTAAAGTTGCAAGTACATTACAAGTTATATCAGAACTGGTTTCTAATCAGCAATGAAAAAAAGGGATCATGTATTACAGTGGCATTGAGTTTCTACTGAAGCATCAGATGAAATGAAACTTTTTTGTTGGAAAGCACAATCGGAGCTTTTTCACAAATAGAGAAACATATATTTTTAGTAATATTAAGGGAGATATAGCCATCACAATTTTTTGTTCTTGAAACATCTGAAAAAACTGCAATTTATATTTTGGCAGAACATAATGTTCAACTCAGGCTCCATTTTGTTGTATAAAATTAGATTTCTTGAGCTTTCAAATGAATTGTTTTCTAGAATTATTTAGGAAGTAATAAGAGAGAACTAATATCTTCTAATTAACTGTTATTTTTACCCTCAAATCCTAGCTTAGTAACAGATAGTTGAAGAAAATGAGCAAGTCGCATTCTCACAAAGGTTAGGAATAAAGCACTAAAAAAATGTTGAATGTATTTGATAATGCCTTTGCCAGATTTATTGTTATTTGGATGTGAAATGGGAATATTAAAAGGAAATAGATGCATGGTGAGATTTGGAGGATAATTGCGTAGAATGGTTTGAAGATTTATTTCAGTTGGATGAGGGTAATTTATTTTGGCTTTTCTTTGAAGAATCTTCCATATGATTATTTTTGGTCTATATTTGATGATTCTCCTCCCTTTTACGATGAGTCTCCAAATATGAAGGATATTCAAGAGGCCAACAAGATCTCACAATTTCTATTTGGCGAGTCTCACTTTATAGTGAATCTTCCAAGGAGGGGAATGCATTGGCAGAAAAGGTGAATGAAGAAATTCTTGAGACTAGTCACTACAAGAAACAACAGACCTTGCATCTAAAATTTTCTCCTTTACAAGGTTTTATTTCAGCATATATTGGTGATTTGTTTCATCTTCTCTAACTTAGATTTGTTGCACAACTTGTTGATACAATAATCTCTCCACAACCACATCTTTTATTTTAAATGTATATGAATGACCATTTTATTTAATGTTATATATGGTTTATGATGTCTTGGTTGAGCCATATATAGATCCATATGATACCCTTGAGCATCTCCATCAACGTAAGTTCATGGAAACATATTGTCATCCAAACTTCCACCCATTCAAGTGGTTGCATTTGATGATCTCCAACTGAAGAAGTAAGAAGCGAAAAAAATCAGGATGCATGGGAAAGCTTCCATTTGTTCCCCAAGCTTTAGGGACAAAGCTTCCCAAGGGGAAGAACATGATATGTTTCTGAACACAATACATTTTGTGATATAATGGAATGAGCCATTTTTGACATAAACCTCATATTTTAGTTGCTTGTAGAGAAAGCAACCCCTTAGAAAGTTCTAGTTAATAGTAGTAGGTGGATACCATTTCTTTTGTCAATTCATATGTGGAATACCACGATGGTTTAGGGTACAACATTTTCTATTTATATGGGATATATTCCCCTTTCGGGAATCAAGCCGATTTTTAATATCAATACAATGTTATGTGTCTTATCACATCTTTTGAAGTTTTTATCCATCTTTTCGGATTAGTAGGCCTAGACCATATTTTGGGTGTACATGCACCCCCATTATTCTTATTTTGTGTAGTTGTTCTTACTAAGATTGTACATCCTATTGGTGCTCGAATTAATCTTGCCCCTATTTGGTTAAGATTTGCCATCGTTGTCTGTTATATTTTTCTACTTTCCTTGTAGAGGTGCGAGTTGGCTTTATGGTTCTTCTATGTATGGTTTAGTATTTCCTCTTTTTCGGTCGAGGATCATGTTTGGATATGCATTATTTGGCGGTTTCTTGCGGAAACCTATTGTGTTTTAAGTTTTGAAGTTGGAGGGATCGCTTGTTGTAAATTGCTTCTGGGTCTTGTCTTTTTATTTGTGTTTTCTCTCCCATTGCCCGTTGATACGTGGCAGCTCCCAATTGATTGCAGTATGGCGGGTCAAATTTGCAAACTTGTAATTTTCTAGTCGCATTCACAAAGTGCAAAATCGGCCCCGTTACCCGATAAATATTCTCCGAATATTCGCAATCATAAAGTAACGCAAGCAATTTCTCAATTGGTGTCAAGGAGTGTACATTTGTCACAATTGGAGTGGATGCGGGAAGCGGTGCATATTTGTAGTTTTGCACATTTAAGAGGAAAGGAGTAAAGGTGTAAAAGGTTCCCGAAACCCGCAAGGGACACGTGGCTACTTGTATGCAAAAGGCGGGGATGTGGGTTGCCGGGGCACTCAAGCATTTTTGGTTTGAAATGGAAATGGGATAAAACTGTAGAAAAGGGCCGCAACCCCGCTATCACCCAAGTGCAACCACGTGTCGAGCTCGTGTTGAAAGCCAAAAAGCAGATGGGTGGGTCAAGTTTGCCAAAAGTGTGTAAGTTCTCAAATGCTTTGCAAAATTACAAAAAGTGCCCCCGAGCCTGTGTTAGCGAAAAGTCTTTTTCCACGTGGATGGCTCATTTTCAAAGTTGAGAACGGCGGATTGAACGGTCACGATGCAATGCATTTATTTCTTGCCGCCATTAATGTTGCTACACAAATCAAGGACATTTTAAAGCTTGTGAATGCTTTCGTCTTTATTTACCAATTTGCTTGATTTTTGTTGCTACCTTTGTGATTTTTCGTGGAGAATTATCGCGTTATTAGCTATGAAGCTTGAATTGCGAACCTGAGGACTGAAAAGGCTGTTGATTTGGATTTAAATTGCTCAGGCACTCGCAGATTGACTGGTAAGAGCTTAGAAACTCTTGTGTTTCTCCTTCAGTGGAAAGTTGGTTTAAAGTAAAGTTAGGGTTTTTGAAGATGAAGACCATGCCATCTTCATTCTCGGTTGCATCGGGGTCACGAGTGATTTGGACAAGATTACAGACATGGACTTGATGTGTGTTGATCTAGATGATTTTCTTCAGAGACTTAATAGCCCCCATAAGAGTGAATCCCTAAAGGCAATTCAAGATAGTTGTATTGCTTTAGCAGGTGCTATCCCACCAACGGTTCATTTCCTAGAGTTGGTGTGGCATTGTGCTATGAATTATGATCCCGAAAAGAGGGAAGTATTAGATAGGAGTGGGGATGCAGTTTTAACATTGACACCTACAACCATTAGAATAATGTTAAAATTTCCTGTAATCACCAACCCGATCACCATTGCTATCAAATTAGCCCTACAAGATTATGAAGCAAAGAAAAAGGATTATGCCAAGATGATAAATACAAAATGGCTTATTGTGAAAAAGACAACAGCTAGAATCCCTAAAAAGCTAGTTAGGGCACAGTTTGTTGAAGAGGTTGAAGATATCATTGTGTTATTAAGTCGAATGGCGGGGTTAGAAACTATAAATGAATTTAAGGAATGGATGGTTACTTACATATGGATCATTTTGGAGAGAAAAGGGAGCATTTGTTGGGAAACTTTCATTACAGAAGCACTCCATGGCCACATGGTCACCTTAGCAAATGAAAATTGAGATGGGTGACAATTCAGAGCTAGAATTTTATATGATGACTTACTTAATCTACAATGTTGTCAGGGCATAGACGTTTCCCAGGTTTGTCACCACATGCAAATTTCAAGCAAGTGCCAAATGCATGAGATATTCCCCCAACTGCAATTGATCAAATGGAGTGGGAATGTAAGGTTAGTTAATGATGCTTTCTTTTCCCCAATCATTTGTCTTTTCAAGCTAGAGTGGGGACAATATAGGATGTTTGAACAAGCTAGACAAGTGATTTTGGAGTACAGATGCTACTTCATTCAATATAAAAATTTCACATACATAAGGGTTAGTGGTTTTGAGGGCAAGCCTTGTAAGTTGCCTAGGTATGTAGATGATAAATTGGTTTTATGTGAACTAGCAAGGCAACTAACACCTGTGCATAAATTGATTGACTGGGAGGCATAAGACAAATATCAAATTCCCTATTCGAATTGAAGGTATTCATGCCCTTCCATCATAAAGGTCGGAGTTGATTGAAGATGAAATGCAGAAATTTGACATGGAAAAGTTTGAGGCAAGGGCCAATTATGACATCAGATGGGTATTCAACAACATTGCGAACACTTTTGAGCATGAGCCTCAGTTTGAAGATTATTGGATGAATCAGTAGGGATGAAGAAGAGGTTAGATTAAGGGATTTCTCTAGAATGACCCTTTCACAAATAATTGATTTCAAAATTGCAGTTATTCCATAAGGAATTATGGATGACCCACATACGGTAAGCAAGTATTATGTTGATCAGAAGGTGGAAGCACAACCCATAATTCCCCCTAGTTGGAATGAGATAGAATCTGATGATTCCTATATAAGGATAACTGATGTAATGAGAAGAACTGTGAATTGGTTAACTCAGAAGGGCATTGACTTATCAATTCAGAATACCAAAATCTTAAATAACTTTAGGAGCTTGGGAAACTTGAACGATGATATTCCACCCCTGAAGGAGGGAGCAGATAGAATGGATCCTCTAGGAGGAAAGGCCCCTCAATTGCCCTAAAAAGGCCCACTCCTGAACTCATAGATGAGTGGACCTCACTTTTAGTGAACCGCACTCCTATGTCAATTCTCAGGCAAAAGACTGAAAGCATGCTTTTGAAATCTATGGAAAATGCCCCCATTACTTTTGCAATGCCAATCTAGGAAAAGGGGAAGGGCTTAGCATCCCATGTAGTTTGCTCAAGTGTTTCACCAAAGCCTCATAATACTTGAGAAATTAATGAGTGGAGCCATAACAAGTGGTCTTACTCAATCTAAGCCGCATAAGGAAGGGCAAAGAGCAGCTCTTGATCTAAAAAAGTTTGAAAGGGCACACAAGAAACATAAGGTTGCTCATGTACCAGTCTTGGTGAGAGTAGGTGCCCACACGCCCAAGAAGCACAAGCACAGAGATGTGGTAATTGATCCTCTTGAATTTGAAAGGAGTGATGTTTATCAGGCACAACATGCCCCATCATTGCCACAAGTGGGACAATCAGAGTCTCTATTCCCACCTCTACCTAGTGGAGGAAGCAACAATGAAAGCCACTCAAGATCAAGCAACCCAGAAAATGTTGTAGATAGTTCAGTAAGCAGCCAAATCTTAACTCCAGGTATGAAGACATCTGAGACCCTGCTTACTAAAGATATGAGTATGCCTTTAACTGGAACATTGTATGAATCTGCAAAGGCCCAAGCTGATGTAATTGATGTTGATACTAGTGAGGGATTTTCCATGTTAGATGCACTCAAATTATCTATGAGTGAACCATTGATGACACCGGTAGATGACCTCCAAACAAATAAGGAAATAGAGAGAAATGCTCCTCCATTAATTAGTAAAGAAAAAGATCAAGCAATAGATGTTCCTTCTATAAGATAAGTTGTTACAGAATTAGATAAACCAGAATTGCCTAGTGGAGAAGATGTTAATACGAGGTGTTAACAGAAGAGATTGTTTTTGTTTCTATTGAAGTTACTAAGGCTGATGAACTTTCTCAAAAGGGAAAATCTGTTTTTGAAGAGAAAGTAGAGGTAGCACAAACCACAACTGCTGGTGAGATAAGCATTGCTGATAAGGACATGCAACCTCTAGATGGAAATGTGGAGTTGGCTTCAGATGAACAACCTACCATATCATTACCAGGAGCATCATTAGAGCACGAGGAGGGTAGGATGCCAACTCAGCAGAGTTTGAAGAATGAAGAACTCACAAGCCAATCAATAACTCAAGAAAATGTTGAAGGAAAAGTGGGGTCCAATATGGCATCCATTGAAGAAATAAGGAAGGAATCTCCCCTGACTGTTGATACAAATCAAGAAAATAATGATCAACTTCAGTTTCCAGACCAAGGAGAGGAACATCCGAAAGAATTATTAACATAGGGTGAGAATAACAAGATGGTCATCGAAATAAATAATGAAAAACAGGTAGAATCACTAAGTCAGGATGAGCAAGGGGTTTTAAACAGGTTGATGGTTGTCCCTAAGGAGCCTCAACCTGAATCACAAGAGGCAAAGGCTAGAACAAATTTGGCGAAAGGGTGGATTGGTGAGCTAATTTCAAATGAGGAAAAAGAGGTCCTTCCTATGCAAGCTATTGACCTTACTGCTCTGTCTTTTCCAAAGACAATAAGAGCCTCAAAAAGAGCTAGAACTATCACTAAAACCCACACTGACTCATCAGAGCCAAAACTTTGGAAGTAGCAATCCCCTTTGAAGGAAAGACTAGGGATGACATAACAACCAATGATTATAATGTCCAGATTATTCCCTTGGGAAAGCCTTCAAGGGACCAACTAAAGCAAGGGGTATCTGAAGCTATCAATGACCTTTTACAAAAATTGGAAAAAGTTAGGAATGAGCAAAGCTGGTAAATTAGGGTGATTTGTCAGAAACTATGTGTGACAATTAAGCCAATGAGACATAAAACAGAGTGTGTGGTGCCCAAGGTAGATTCTTGAAAAGTGAATATGGATATATGTCATATCAGAGTCATCTGGAAGTGTTCAAAGATTGTTTGAAATGATTATCTAATCAATATCAGGAAAGAATGATTAAAGTAATTCGCCAGAAATGATGACCTGATATCCCATTGAGCACAAGTGGAGTTGATTGAAAAGACTTGCACTTTGTACATCTGGCAATTTTAAAAGAATTTTTTTAAATGCCATGTTCTAGAACAAGTTTTGAAAAGGGAAATATTCCTTGGAATATTCGTGCTTTTGGGGGAAAAACTTTGAAGGTTAACAAGTGAAGAGGGTGATATAAAAGGAAAAAGGATAATCACACCAAAAGGGGGGTTAATTTTTTTGAGAGTTATTCAAAGAAAAGAGAAGGAGAGAAAGCCGAGAGAAGCCATTTTCCGAGGAACTTATTTGAGAAACCAGTTATTTCCTGTGTATCTTTGAAATTGATCATGTCAAGATGGTTGCAAGTGTCCAACCATTGATAATCTTTGAGATTGTAAAAACTTTCCTTTGTTGATGCAGTGTCACCCAGATTTCATCCCGAAATCTGTGACTACCCTATCCGAAAAAATTTCGTACTTTTAAAATAATGGGCCGTTTTGTATTTTTATTGCCTGAAAGTTCTTGTATTGCGTCCAAGATAATCCCAAAGAGCCATATTAGCCCTTTTCGCCAAATACCCGTGATGCCCAAAATTGTTTTATTCTCATGTGCGGGATTTGTTTATGGAAATTTGTATTTAATTATTTTGAGCCCCGTATGAGGCTATTTGCGCTCTGTTTTAACTCTATTATGAGCGAATATGTTATTATTCCTATGTGCCATAAGGGTTTTAACTTATTTTAAGTTTTGGGCTTTATTTGTAACTTTTGGCAATTTTTTGGGTTTTTGTGGTGTCCCGTTTTGTTTTCTCAGAAATTTCTCTAGAGCAATTCCCTCGCGGTAAGCCCGATTTTGGCCTGAGGCACTGGAAAACATATACGCACATTATGCCCGGAGGAAGTCGCCATCGAAGGTCTAGATCACTGAAAAGCGAAGTCGTGCAGACGGAAAAGCCCCATGGGATGGGCACATTTTTGGAAAACAAAGGATTTAAGTCATGATGGGAAAAATAGAAACCACAGGCATGATGGGAATTTTATACCGCTACAGGTACTTTTTCCCATGTTATAAAATTCACTTAAGGCAAAGTGGGAAAAATAGAAGCGGTAGGCGGTGGGAATTTATTATTGTCCGCCTGCAGGTAAAAATTCCCATGGTGAAATAAAAGAGAAGTGACTTAAGTGAAATCATGGGATTTTATTGCACGCTTGCAGGTAAATAATCCCATTGTCAAAGTCAAATCACTTAAGTGGATCATGGGATTTCCGGGGCTGCCTTGCAGGGTAAAAATCCCATTGTCAGAAATTCTTAAAAATAGAATTCTATTATGCAAAAAAGTGCGACCCACCTTGGGTGAATAATAATGCATTAAAATAAATATTTGTTAATATTTATTCACCCAATTTTGGCACCTAGGCTTGTGGAAAAGTCAACAAAAGCAAAGGGGAATAAATCAATTGGAAATAGAATTCCAAAATTAAATAAATTTAATTTATTTAATGCAGCCCCTTTTGAGAAGGAATTAATACTTTTTAAAGTATTAAAAGATTATATTAAATTCTATTTTCAGTGGCTATGGTCAAAGCACACTGTGAAGCTTAAGTGAAGTGATGTGTGAAGGATTAAATTGGATTAATTTAATTTATTGGATGGCTGTCCTTAAACATGCTATTTTTAAAAGAGAAGAGCATGATTTTTAATTAATTAATTGCCTTTAATTGTTAGGGCAATTATTAATTATAGAATTGTGAAGGTTATATAAGCATGGGCAGCCATATGGGTGAATTATTTAATTCACAGGTAAAGAATTGCAGCCAAGAGGAAAAGTGCGCCCCCATTTGAAGAAGGATTTTGCTCATGCAAGGTGGAAACAAGGCTAAAAGCTTCCAAATTTGGCGCATGCTTTGAAGGAGGTTGATCTTTATCGCATAATTGTTTACACAGTGTTACAGGAGATCGAATTCATTACGTGTGCTTTACAAAGAAAAAGGAGCTTTTATCAATGTCCAATACATTGCATATATCCTCCAAATCAAGAATTGTCCAGATCGCACCAAGTGATTTGAAGAATTCCAGCTTAAATAAGAAGAAAAAAATTATTCGATTTAAAGATAGACAAAGCTATGGTGAAGAAAGATGAAAAAAAGCACAACGAGTCATGCATCACTTCTAAATTTGCGAGATATTGGAGACACGAATCTAGGCTCTAACCTCTTCTTTGAATTGATAGACAGATCCAAAGTGCAGGAGAAACTTCACTCATGCGTGCGGTCATTAAAAGCAAGTGGAATTATTTAAGCCGCAGCTTTTCCATCCATAGCCCGATTGCCAAAGTTTGTTATGCGCAGTGCAGATCCATATCCAGATGCGATGCCGATGCAAATCCATATGCAGATCCGATCCAGATCTTATAGTTGCAAAGCTTCTAAAGACAAAGGCTTCATCCTCTTGTTTCAATGCAGCCCATGAAGAAGACAAAGTGCGTGGGAAATTCCTTCCAAGACCTTGTGCATGTGCTCTCATCTTCCAAATGAAGCCTTCATTCAATTTTCATTCACCCCGAGTGCTTTGAATTTTAATTGCTCATATGCAATTAAAAATAAGGATGATGAGTTATCTACGGCCAACCTTGACCGATGCATGTACAAGTACAACGTAAGAACTGCAAAAGCTTCAAGGATAAAAGAGAAGACAATGCGAAGGCAAAATTCCAACTTGCTTCCAATTCCAACTGCTTGCAATTCCAGCTTGTTTCTAGATCCAGCCGCTTCAAGATCCAACTAATTCCAGCTTGCTTCCAATTCCAATCGCTTGCAATTCCACTTGCTTCCAATTCCAACCGCTTGCAATTCCAACTTGTTTCCGATCCAAATGCGCTTCAAGATCCAACTAATTCCAGCTTGTTTCCAAATCCAGTTTGAATCAGCTGCATGCAGACATGAAAAAGGATAAAGTCAGCTTTCCTCTTCCTTCTTCTTTCCTTCGACAAAGTAATTGAGTGATCAATTAAATTATACAACTTAAGTGATTGGTTTAAAAGCCATTACTTGAAGAAGTCAATTACTTGGAGATAGGTGGCGGCATGCAAAATAGAAGGTTCTATTTTCATTCTGAAATCATACATGTCATGCAAAGAGGAATTCTAGGAGGAAGATTGCCGCTTGTTTCTTTCGACTTCCACATGTGCCGCTTCAACTAAAGCTTCCAACTTGTAATTGCCCCTCCTACATTCTATAAGTAGGTAGAGAAGAACCTCCGGTTAATCATCGATCGAATTTGTAAGAAGCAATCTTGTGTTCTAGACTTTGTCTTTGAACCCCGAGAGCCACTTGTTGCAGAGGAATACAAAGAAGCGTGTTTCCTGAGAACTTTGTGTCACGGCATCTTGTGTTTCTTGCTTTTAAATCTTAGATCTTTAAAGTAAACTTTGTGTTATTTTAGATCTAGATCTGGAGCTACCTTTGCTTTATAATTCTCGTGTTTCAAATCTATTAAGTTTCTTCTATGTGCATGCAATTAGCTCTGCTATCTACTAATCGGATGCACATCTTCCCATTTCTTCTTTGTAATTCCTTTACTTTCTTCTTCTATAACTTTCCTTTCTTAAACAAATGCTTACTTGCTGCGAGAACTTCTTAGTTATGGTTCATGAACTAAGTGGTTAAAGTAAAACCCCGATAGATAAAAACACATTTATATTGACATATCTCGACACTGGGAGCCTCACCGGTTAAATGAGGGAGATTTATCTCATGATCCGCCAGGCTTTGATGCTATGCGAAAATCTAGCCAACAGCTTTTTTTAGCGACTCATTGTGGAACAACTATTTTTGCAGATCAAAGCTTATCTTTTAAGATCAGAGTGTTTTCCATACAAATCTCAACCTGGTTGAACGTCCATTCACCCGATCCGTGAAGGCGCAAGGAAGGACTGATCATTTCTTCAGACTATAGGAGAAATTCAATTTCAATCATCCTCCTCAAGTTAGAAGCCACAGATCTAGTCTTTCACCAGGAAGAAGAGTGCACGCTCATCCAGATCCGGATCATCTTCAGCATAATCCGGCAGCTGGAATTATTCATCAAGTCTACTCTTGGAGAGGACGTGCCCCATTCATCATGCTGAACCAAAACCCACTTGCCCCTGCAGCGCCTGTTCCATGGGGTGCAGCCTTTGGACCTCTGAATCTAACTCCTCCTATGCATGATCTACCTAAAGGGACGAGAAAGAATTTTCCGAAATTCTTTGGTGATGGCAAGCAGAATCCAGATGACCACTTGGCTGCGTTTTTCATATCCTGTGGAGTGCTTGCAGTCGAACATGAAGATGTATCTGTCAGACTCTTCATAGAGACTCTGCATGACTTGGCTGGAGAATGGTTCTACCGGCTAGCTCCTGGCACCATAACCAACTGGGCTACTATGCGGGATGCGTTCCTGAAAAGATTCAAGGCAGCCGAAGATTCCAGCACTTTGATAACCCAACTGACTCAGTTGAAGAAGGAACCACATGAGCACATGCGGGATTTTATTGCAAAATTCCAAAGATTACTATACAAAATTCCAGCTTCTGCTTCTCTGAATGATGAGAATCAAAAGGTGTTCTTCATCAACGCTTTACTTCCTGAAGTAAGCTATCAATTATGAAGAGCACGTCCCCGCGACTTGTTAAAGAGCCCAAAACATGGCGGTTGAAATTGAAGACGACCTCATCATGGCTGGAAAGATAAAGAGCAACACTTCTAGAGCTGAAAGTTCATCCTCTGCTACTACTTCCGATTCACTACTGCAAAAGTTAGCAAATGAGATGATGCAGATGAAGAAACAAATGGCTCAAATGGCTCAAGGCAACAACACTGCCCCTGCTCGGAATTTCAACAACCGGAACCGCATTGCTAGTTCCCAAAGATTAGCAATTGAAGCTGCTCCCAGAAACAACGTGGAGATGAATGAAGAAGACCAGAAGGCGTCGATACCGATCGCCGAGAATGATGATTTTGTAGCTCTGCGCCGCGACTCCAACATTAATTTCCTAAACTACAAATCTGAACATGACGATGAGAAACTTCATGAAGATGATCATGGTCATGCATATGCAGTACTTACAAGATCACAAACTCGCCAAGCTGAGGCATTAGCTGACGAACAAAGAAGGGGCAGCCTTTTACCTTCTTCTTTAGCTCCTAGAGATAAGAATGCAAGTTCTTCATTTCAACCACAGAAAGCGGCTCAGGTATCTGAATCTATTTCTTCTTTTGACATTATTGATCATGCCAAGAAAATTAAAGTTCAAATGTCAGAAGCCGAATACCGAGAGATTTTCCCGAAAGCGCTAAATAGGCTGGTCAAATATGTGCAACCACCAGAACAATCTAATACATCAAAAGGCCTTTTGCCTAAGCCCAAAGATACTCCTCCACAAAACAACACTGCAGTTGTTAAATCCTCACCATCTTCTGAAAGAGTGGAACCATTCTATGTTTCCCTATTGCTTAATGGTTTCAAGTTAAGCAATTGCATTCTAGATTCAGGTGCTTCTGACAATGTCATGCCAGCTAAAGTTGCAGATGCTCTTGGGATTACCTTGACAAAGACCATAAAAAGGTGCTACTCCATGGAAAGACAAGTCCCTTTAATCGGACAAATCAAAGATGCACAAGTTGTTTTGGCAAATTTTCCCGATAATGATTAAAGATGACAATCTTAGTTGCAGAGATATTCCCGTCTCCTATGGGATGTTCTTGAGTAGAAACTTCTGTAAAGAGTTGGGAGGAGAAGTAAAGACGGATTGGTCCTGTGCACACATTCCTATCAAAGGGTTTAACCATAAGCTGGAGCCGAAAAAAAGTCCAGTACACAACAAAAATCCGAGGATTCTAGATCTCGATTCTTTTTCAGGAATCTGACCGTGGGGTCTACTTCTTGGAAATGAATAAAGATGTTCCAGAGCTAGAATTTCAACCAGAACCAGAGCCAACAAAAGAAGAAGAAAAAGTTTGGACTCTGGAGTTTAAAGGCACTTGCTGTTCTTTTGGATCAGGAGCTGGTGCTATGTTAATATCTCCAGATCATGAGATATTCCCATACTCTCACAAGCTGATGTTCGAGAACACCAATCATACGGCAGAGTATGAAGCATTGCTTCTAGGAATGGAGCAAGCTAAGAAGAAAGGAGTAAGAGTCCTCAAAGCCCAAGGAGATGCTGAACTTCTAGTAAAGCAGGTTCGAGGGCAGAGTCAAGTCAAAAGAGATAAGCTGGAGCATTACAGAGATAAAGTGCTTTCCGCCACGTTCGATTTTGCAGCCTTCTCTATTGACTTCATTCCAATAAATCAAAACTCCAAAGCAGATTCTTTGGCAGTCACAGCTATACTATTGAATCCGGATAGACCACCGTCCATATTCAGACAAGGAAACTATAAAGTGGAGATGATCTACCACCCTGAATCCTCGAACAAACATCTGCATGTCTGCATGTTGAAGGAAGTAAATCACCACCATGGCAAATAGTCACAGAAAAAGCTAATCCAAGTTATGATGACAGCAGTGGAATAGTCCAACCAAAAGGTAACAAAATCCCCAAGGATTTAGTTTCCTTAGTGGAGACTTTCAACAAGCATGATCGATGTTGAAGAAGAACAATGAATACAGCTTCTTCCTCAAAAATACAAAATGTAAATCTGGGAATGGAGCAAATTGATGCAAACTTACTTGTCACGGAGAGAAGAAAGGATGAGCCACCACCAGATGAAGTTGATAAGGACTTGCCCAGAGTATTTGACAAGAAGGCCAAAGAAAGGAAGTTCAAGATCGGAGATTGGGTACTCTGGTGGAACAAGAGACATGAACCAAAGGGCATGCATAACAAATCCGATTCACTCTGGAAAGGGCCCTTCGTAATCAAAAGAGTTGCTGGAATGGACACTTTCTTCCTTGCCTACCGGGATGGAATTGAGTTACCACTGCCTTTCAACGGGCAACATCTGAAGCTGTTCATCAACTGAAGAAGCAGGGTAAAACCTGTATGTACATAAATAAAACTTTGTTTGTTTCGTCTTGTTTTGGTGTTGTGTTGTGTTGTGTTTGTTTGCCTAACCCCGTGCCCAAAAGATAAGATACGAAACCAGAGATGCTTTGGGATCTCATCTTTTCCCTTTGTCATTCTAATAGAGAAAAAGATGTCCACAGACGGAGCTAATCAGGTCACCCATTTCATCCCGAAATCTGTGATACCCTATCCGAAAAAATTTCGTACTTTTAAAATAATGGATTGTTTTGTATTTTTATTGCCCGAAAGTTCTTGAATTGCGTCACAAGATAATCCCAAAGAGCCATATTAGCCCTTTTCGCCAAATACCCGGATGCCCAAAATTGTTTTATTTTGTCGTCGGATTTGTTTGCGCGGAAATTTGTATTTAATTATTTTGAGCCCCGTATGAGGCTATTTCATAGCTCTGTTTTAACTCTATTATGAGTGAATATGTTATTATTCCTATGTGCCGTTAAAGGATTTTAACTTATTTTAAGTTTTGGGCTTTATTTGTAACTTTTGGCAATTTTTTGGTTTTTGTGTGTCCTGTTTTGTTTTCTCAGAAATTTCTCTCGAGCAATTCCTCGTCGGTAAGCCCGATTTTGGCCCGAGCACTGGAAAACATATACGCACATTATGCCCGGAGGAAGTCGCCATCGGAGGTCTGGATCACTGGGAAAAAGCGAAGTCGTGCACAGAAAAGCCCCTGCGGGGATGGGCGCATTTTTGGAAAACAAAGGATTTAAGCTGCGATGGGAAAAATAGAAGCCGCAGGCATGATGGGAATTTTATACCTGCCTAACAGGTACTTTTTCCCATGTTATAAAATTCACTTAAGCTGCAGTGGGAAAAATAGAAGCAGCAGGCAGGTGGGAATTTATTGTCTGCCTTGCAGGGTAAAAATTCCCATGGTGAAATAAAAGAAAAGTGACTTAAGTGAAATCATGGGATTTTATTGCCTGCCTTGCAGGGTAAATAATCCCATTGTCAAAGTCAAATCACTTAAGTGGATCATGGGATTTCCGAGGCTGCCTTGCAGGGTAAAAAATCCCATTGTCAGAAATTCTTAAAAATAGAATTCTATTATGCAAAAAAGTGCGACCCACCTTGGGTGAATAATAATGCATTAAATAAATATTTGTTAATATTTATTCACCCAATTTTGGCACCCAGGCTTGTGGAAAAGTCAACAAAAGCAAAGGGGAATAAATCAATTGAAATAGAATTCCAAAATTAAATAAATTTAATTTATTTAATGCAGCCCTTTTGAGAAGGAATTAATACTTTTAAAGTATTAAAAGATTATATTAAATTCTATTTTCAAAGGGCTATGGTCAAAGCACACCGTGAAGCTTAAGTGAAGGGATGTGTGAAGGATTAAATTGGATTAATTTAATTTATTGGATGGCTGTCCTTAAACATGCTATTTTTAAAAAGAGAAGAGCATGATTTTTGATTAATTAATTGCCTTTAATTGTTAGGGCAATTATTAATTATAGAATTGTGAAGGTTATAAAAGCATGGGCAGCCATATGGGTGAATTATTTAATTCACGGTGTAAAGAATTGCAGCCAAGAGGAAAAGTGCGCCCCCATTTGAAGAAGGATTTTGCTCATGCAAGGTGGAAACAAGGCTAAAAGCTTCCAAATTTGGCGCATGCTTTGAAGGAGGTTGATCTTTGTCTCGCATAATTGTTTACACAGTGTTACAGAGATCGTGGAATTCATTACAGGGTGCTTTACAAAGAAAAAGGAGTTTTTATCAATGTCCAATACATTGCATATATCCTCCAAATCAAGAATTGTCCAGATCTCGCACCAAGATTGAAGAATTCCAGCTTAAATAAGAAAAAAAATTATTCAGACGAAGATAAACAAAGCTATGGTGAAGAAAGATGAAAAGAAAGCACAACGAGTCATGCATCACTTTTAAATTTGCAGATATTGGAGACACGGATCTAGGCTCTGACCCTCTTGCTAAATTGATAGATGCAGATCCGGTGCAGAGAAACTTCACTCATGCGTGCGAGATTAAAAGCAAGTGGAATTATTTAAGCTGCAGCTTTTCCATCCATAGCCCAGTTGCCGAAGTTTGTTATGCAGGTGCAGATCCATATCCAAATGCAGATGCTGATGCAAATCCATATGCAGATCCAGATCCAGATCTTATAGTTGCAAAAGCTTCTAGCACAAAGGCTTCATCCTCTTGTTTCGAATGCAGCCCATGAAGAAGACAGTGCGTGGAAAATTCCTTCCAAGACCTTGTGCATGTGCTCTCATCTTCCAGTTGAAGCCTTCATTGAATTTTCATTCACCCTGAGTGCTTTCCAGAATTTTTAATTGCTCATATGCAATTAAAAATAAGGATGATGAGTTATCTACGGCCAACCTTGCACTGATGCATGTACAACAGAAGAACTGCAAAAGCTTCAAGGATAAAAGAGAAGACAATGCGAAGGCAAAATTCCAGCTTGCTTCCAATTCCATCTGCTTTGAATTCCACTTGTTTTTCAGATCCGGCCCGCTTCAAGATCCAACTAATTCCAGCTTGCTTCCAATTCCACCGCTTGCAATTCCAGACTTGCTTCCAATTCCAACTGCTTGCAATTCCAACTTGTTTCCAGATCCAGCCGCTTCAAGATCCAACTAATTCTAGCTTGTTTCCAAATCCAGTTTGAATCAGCTACATGCAGACATGAAAAAGGATAAAGTCAGCTTTCCTCTTCCTTCTTCTTTCCTCCGACAAAGTCAGCTTTCCTCTTCCTTCTTCTTTCCTTCGACAAAGTAATTGAGTGATCAATTAAATTATACAACTTAAGTGATTGGTTTAAAAGCCATTACTTGAAGAAGTCAATTACTTGGAGATAGGTGGCAGGCGTGCAAAATAGAAGGTTCTATTTTCAGTTGCAAATCATACATGTCATGCAAAGAGGAATTCCAGAGGAAGATTGCCATTGTTTCTTTCGACTTCCACATGTGCCAGTTCAACTAAAGCTTCCAACTTGTAATTGCCCCTCCTACATTCTATAAGTAGGAGAAGAACCTCCGGGTTAATCATCGATCAAAATTTGTAAGAAGCAATCTTGTGTTCTAGACTTTGTGCTGAACCCCTGAGAGCCACTTGTTGCAGAGGAATACAAAGAAGCAGGTTTCCGGAGAACTTTGTGTCACGGCGTACTGTGTTTCTTGCTTTTAAATCTTAGATCTTTAAAGTAAACTTTGTGTTATTTTAGATCTAGATCTAGAGCTACCTTTGCTTTATAATTTTGTGTGTTCAAATCTATTAAGTTTCTTCTATGTGCATGCAATTAGCTCTGCTATCTACTAATTGGGATGCACATCTTCCCCATTTCTTCTCTGTAATTCCTTTACTTTCTTCTTCTATAATTTTCCTTTCTTAAACACAGCTTACTTGCTGCAAACTTCTTAGTTATGGTTCATGAACTAAGTGGTTAAAGTAAAACCCCGATAGATAAAAACACATTTATATTGACAAATCGACACGGAGCCTCACCGGTTAAATGAGGGAGATTTATCTCATGACTGCCTAGGTTTGATGCTATGCAGAAAATCTAGCCAACATGATCAATTTGAAGAACCTTGAGTAAATCGTGTTAATCATGAACCTAGTTGTGTCTAGCTTTCATTTTGAGATATCTTCAAATAGTTATCTATGTTCTTGTTGCAATCTTATATTAGGAGTTCCTCTGAATCACACAAGATCTTGTCCTCGTGATAGTATTGTGGCATTTGCAATTACATTATGAAGAGAGTTTTCATTTCATGATGCAATAAACGATTTAAATTCACTTTACTTTCATTTTGATGATACAAATTGTTTGTCAGTCTATGAGTGTATCATAGGCATGATGAATCAAGGACTTCTAATGTTTAATTAAGTCTTTAACATGAGCTTTTGTGTTGAATCCTTGAAGAATGTGTGACTTTGAGCTTTCATAGATGCACATTCTCTAGTTGAAGGTTCATTTTGACTATTTGAAGCCTTTTGTCATTTTGCTTTGTAGATTTTCCAACATTTGTTAAAAGTTCTCAAGAATTTGGTATAATCAACTTTATCCTGCTTAACTTCCCAACCACAAATTACACATTCAGTAATAAATCATACATGAACCATCCCTTCTTGCACTGTATATCCACAAATGTTGAAGAAGTTCATTGAATTTGCCTATCCTTTACCAAAATATGTAGATGCAATCAGTTTTTATCGTTGTCTTTAGTAACTTTGGACCTTGTCTAGAAAACATCTTCATTCTCTAAGGTGACAACTCGTGAGAGTTAGGTTATGTTGTATTGACCATGTTTTCTCAAGGTCTCCTTCAAATATTGCAAAGGGAGAGTCAAATATTGTTAATCCGTTGATATTATCCACTAACACAGTCACAAAATGGGTCCTCTCACCCTGGTTGAAGGCACAACCTAAAGTAGTGAGGGTAGGTCAAACCCTTAACACGGTGTTATCCAATCCTTTCCAAACCAAAGTAATAAAGAGTCATCTAAAATCCATCCCCGGCTACAAAACGACTCCTATTATGATTTGTTTGTCTCTAAGCATCTTGATCAACTTGTGATGTTGCTCGGTTTCAAAGGAAGGATCAATTTGGGTACCAACAGTCCACTACACAATTGTAGTGCACCTTCATACAAGAGAGGCATGCCTAAAGCAAATATAATAAACCTGGGCACCTACACATACAAATAAGTGGATTGCACCCGCAAATCCTAAATAATGGACGAAATACTTCTCAAAAAGATGTGATAAAAGATATAAGATTGTATTGATAAATAGAAAATTAATTGATTATATAGAGATGGGTAGCCCCCTATTTATAACAAAACGGATATATATAGCAACAAAAACTACCTACTAAACTACATTGACTACATTTAATGAACCTTTTAGTATCTTCTCATCCACGCCACTTGCCCCTATCAATTGCCTACCAAACACCATTACATAAATAACAATAAGATGTGCCAAAATATGAGATTCGTAACAAAATAGTTTGTCAACATAATAAGATATGTTGTGATTAGATACACAACGTGCCCTACCCCTTGGGAAGTTTTTCCCCCTAAACTTAAGAACCAAATCAAATCTCTTTCATGGATCTTATTCTCGCTTCTTTATCCTTCTCTTGTATATGATCATGTACAACTTGGATGGGTAGAAGCTTTGATAATAGTTTATTTTGATGAACTTGTTCACTCTACTATGATATAGATGCTCAAGAATATCAACTGGAGATATGTATGGCTCATCCAAGGAATTATAAACCATCTTCAACATGTAAGAAATTATTTAAGACAGCTTGTGGAGTGGATCCAAGTGAGAGAAGAGTATAAACATTAACATTATATGCTGAAACATAATCTTGCATGGAATTTTAAAGATGAAAAGCCTCTTTTGCTTCTTTTTTTTAGATACCCTCAATGACCTCTTCCTCCTTAATATTTTCCATTAATGCCTTCCCCACATTAAAATTTTTATTTTGGAGAGGATGAGATTCGTTGGAAAGAAATTGGAGAATTTTCTTCACCTCTTGTGCATCATTTCCATTAGTAAATTCATCATACAAAGCAGGAGAATCATCAAATATAGACGCAAAATAATTTCCTTCATCAAAGAGAGGATCCACAAAGAGAAGCTTAAGTAAAAAAATTTCATTTAGCAAGAAAAATTTTCATAAGACTGAATGTAAACACCTTCCATATCAATCCATGCATCTATTTCCTTCCCATATTCTTCTTTCACGTAGAAATTATGAATACATCTTTCAACCCCGTTATCAAATGAACAAATAATTTCTTTGAACATGCCATGCTCTTTTTCCCTTCAATATGTTTATTTTTGGCTAGGGTTTTAAAAGTTGAATGTATCTCCCTATATAATGACAAATTGAAGATAAAATCTATGGTAAAATTAGATCTAGAATTCTCCTTGCAACTTCAAAAATATAACACTTTATATGCTTGCATCCATATAATTTTCAAAAACATTTATAGCAGCAAGAGTTTTGATGTAGAAAATAACTATCAAATTGAAGCACCATTTTATCGCTCAAGATTTAATGAAAACTAATGAAATATTACTCATTTTAAATCTTGATGACTCTACTTTCTATAGAAAAATTACACCTCAATAGGACACCCGACCTCGAAGATATTCTTATTTGAAGTCACTAATGAAAACAAATGAAATACCACTCATTTTAAATCCTAATGACTCTACTTTCTATACAAAGAATCGCACCTCAATGGGACACCCGACCTTAAAGATATTCTTGTTTGTTGTCACTATACCAGAATTGACTACCTTTTCAGACATATTTACAACATCAAATGTTGACACCAATATCTTCCTCTCCACTCTAAAATTATCAACTTTCTACTTATTGGAATGCCTTTGAGTCTACTTTCCAACGACAAAAATTGGTCTCAATTCAACACTTGAGTAGAAAGTTATGGCCTTTGTAATAGATGGTCCTTTTTCTTTCCTATTTGAATTTGAAATTAATTACGATACCACATGTGGTGTACATGCATACAAAAAGGCATAACTACAAAAATATAAACTCAATGGGGCACTTATCACACCTAGATTGCACCTTTGAATTCTACAATAATAGAGGGAATACTTCTCCAAAAATGTGATAAAACACATAAAATTGTATTGATATATGGAAAATGATATGATTGCATCGAAAGAGGTAAACCCCAATTTATGAAAAATATGGTCATCTTCTCGATACAAACTACATTGTCTAGAATCTACGAGCCTTCTCTTATCTTCTCACACAAGCCACCTGCCCTAATTAATTACCTACGTGATAGCACTACTTACATTAGTTGCATAAATAACATCGTGTTTCAAAATATAAGCTAACCAAATAGCTCATTAACATTACGTAATGAAATGTGATGTATTTATGTCATGTTTGTTCCCATGCACAACATATTTTAATATGTAAAATGCAATCAAATCTTGAACCATGACTTTAGATGAACATGTCTTTCAAGCCAACTGTCCAATTGAAGTGATTTTTGCATTATAAAGTAGAATTGTCAAGATTTAAAATGATTGATATTTCATTAAATATTAAGAGAAAAAAGCATGTGAAATTTGATGTTTATTTTCAGTGTAAGAAAACCCTAATCTAAGCAAATAAATGAAGAAGAAAACGAGGAAATCACATTCAAACAAGGTTAGAAAAGAAACTAAGAAAAAATTCGTGAAGCGGTAGAAATTGAGACACACCCTAATAATCTTAACCGCGATGATGGTTGGAATTTGAGTAATACTTGGAAACCTCTATTACATAGGTTGGTCTAGTGCCCCTAGTCGTCACCCTCGTCTTCCCACTCTACTACTTGTCTTGTGTTTTTGTTCTAACTACTTAATTACATTATTAATTAATAAACTTATGAAGTAATGTTATAATTAGCTCTCCCTTCATAGGTGCTTAGATCATCCCCGTGTATTTATCTTTATAATTAACTAATTACATAATTAATTTACCAACACACGTAAATAACTATATAATTAATTAATTAGGAAACTAATCAACTAATCATATATAGTTACATAAGTAATTATGTAATTTAGTTTATATCTCTCTTCATTAAGGCTTAGGTCATTACCCATGTCTTTCCATATTTAACCCACACCCACTCATTGTGTTTGCCGACATTTACATAATAGTATTTTTGTATATTTATATTGAATGGTCTTACTTAACTTTTCTCAAGTTAAAGCTTCTTATCCCTAATGATGGGTCCAATATAGGACTTGAAATGTCGTAATTTTAAAACTCTACGTTAGAAAATGTAATGTCCCCAAATGGACATATTTGACCCCCACTTGGATTTTAGGCAAATCCAAATACCCAAATGCAATTTATAGAAATTATCTCAAAATATCTAATGCAGATCTGAATTAAATCCAGAAATGGCGACTAGGGCAGATTTTGAAACTTATAAAAATCAGAAATAAATCATGATATTTTCCACCATAAACAGAGCTAAAACTTATAATATTTCACCCTCAATATATTCATGCAAAGATCTGAATTTTTAGAGCCCATATACAACTGAAATGAATTTATTTTGAAACCCCAGTCTGCAGAAAATTATGGCAACTTCAAAAATTCATAACTCACTAAAAATGCTCCGATCCACACAAATAAACTATGCACAGATTTAGAAAAATAGGAAGAATGCAATGATGTTACCCATTCATGCAAATGACCACCACAAGTGCCCTAAACAGCCAAAACACCAATTCGCCCTTAGGGTTTTGGGCTGGAAAAATTCTGAAAGTTGGCTGATTTAATCACTAAAAATCAAACTTGTAAACAACAATAGAAATCAGCTTCTAGACAGCTCCAAAATCTCACGAACCAGCTCCCTAGATAGGTCGCTCCACCCAGAATACTGCTGGAAATGAAGAAGAGACACAACAACAATTCCCTTCTTCAAACCCTTGTAGAAATCTGCAAAATTACAGCCTTCACACTGCTGGAAAAATGATAGAAAACACAGCTAACTCCTTGATGCCCAATGGAAACCCCTATATGGAGAATCCTCTCAACTCTTGGAGGGTTTTCGTCCTCAAGAGGTATTTCTAAAGGGTTTCGTCCTTAGAAATAATATAGACAAAGCTGAAAGCTTCATACAAAATCAGAAATGGAGAAATATTCAAGTGTCAAAAGATGTCCTCTCCCTTGCATGGAAACTTGCTTTAATAAGTTGTATTGGCCCTTTAGCCACCTAAAACAACCAATCAACTCACTTGCCTCATTTAATATTTTCCCCCGACTTTATTTAATATTTTCCCTTGTTTTCATTTAATATTTTCTCTTATTTTATACCATTTCTATATGGGTCTAATTTCTCCTATAGGTAAAATAAAACATAAAGTAACCTTTCCTTTTTCTATTTTTAAGTTACTAATAAATTATTATAAGTGCATATAATGTTTTTCTTTTATTTTATTTTCACTTTTGCACTTTATAATAAAATATTATAACTTAAGTCACCCTTATTTTCTTCCCTTAGCCATCGGGTAGACAAAATAGGCTAAGGGTCTTCTACTAAGAAGGGGTATTACAAAAATCCAAAAACATTCATAATTTTGAATGCATTTGATAGTTCTTTTGATGAATTGGTTGCTCATTTAAATGTGACATCAAAATATGAAGAGGAAATAGATGCATTGTATTCTATATGTGGATAGTAATTGCATAATATGGTATAAGGATTTATGTTAGTCGGGTGAGAATAATCTATTTGAGTTTCTATTTCATGGACACTCTTTTCATGAAAATTATTTTGTACTTACATTTGATGATTCTCGACCCTAGTAAGATGAAATTACTAATGAAAATGGTGAACAAGAGGTGAATAAGATCCTCTAGTTTATCTCTAATGGATCCTTAATGATGGCGGAAAATATTTAAGAAGAAAAGAAATCTCATAAGGTAGTCACTAACCGGTAGTAAAAATATTTTTATTCCAAAAACATTCTTTACAAATTTTGTTTGAACAAACGATTTCTTGGCTGAGTCACCACATATCTCATTCTACATGTATGGAGCCCACCATATGTGTGTGTGGAGCCAACCATGTAGATGGAATTGGAGTCAAGGCCTATGGATTATAAAGGATTTTATAATGCCCCTGGTTGAGCCATACATAGATCTATATGATATCCTTGAGCATCAACATCAAAGTACAATGAATAATTTCATCGAATTCGTGCAAATAGACCATTGTCAAAGCATCTTCCTATTCAGGTGATTGCGTATATGATCACTCTAAGCAAAGAAAAAGAAGCAAAAGAGAAGATGCATATGTGGTCATCAAGCTTTGGGCACAATGCTTTCCAAAGGGAAGGACATGTCGTGTTCCTAAACACGCATAGTTGTTCTTGCTAAGGTTGCATGCAGTAAATTACATATTCAAATTATAAACTTGCATTTGTAGTTCATTTGTCTTCTCAAAACAATTTATTTTGGTCATAGCTGTCTCTGAAAGATATAAAGTGACGTGTTCATCATAACATAAAAAGTCATTAAATGGAATTTGGATTGACATACTTCCATGTTTGGTATGTGTTTCTATTCCAATAAATACTTGTAGTTTGGTATGGGTTTAACACTCAATAATTATCAATTCATACATCTCATAGGAATTCTCCATGTATAATTATAGACTTTCATATCTCCTTAGCAGAAGGAGTTATTTCGAACAACATTCCAACAAACCCTATGATTAGGTGGGTTGTTATAATACACGTAATAACAAACTCGTAGAATAAGAGAGTTATTATTTTACGAAATAACCACCTCACTTTTACATTTATGTCTAACCCATAATACCAATGCTTATAATGAAGCACTAATATTCCTAACACTCCCCCTAGTTCCGAACATGGGGAAACAAAACACATCACTAGAACTGAAAACATAATCATATGCCAACGCATACTTTTAGGTTTGCATATTGCTACTCGGGTATTTGCTATAAATAATCAGCTAGATATGAAAAATTAACAGTTTTCGCTTTCAACTCCAGTGAATTCTCTTTCACCATCCGACCACACTTCCACCGATTCATCTACATACAAGAACACAACAATTCCCGCTATCACTTCCAGTGAGCTTCCCACCACCAAATCGATGAAGAGGTCTAACAATCTATGATTTGCACATTCCCGAGAATGATTACACACCATATGTCACACACATGAAAAATATGCCACTATATCGAATATGTGGCCCCATCATTAGCAGCAAACAAGACAATGCTTATTGTCCTCAAACCTTTGGCGCCTTCATCCTCCAGTATAGTTGGCTTCTTATTTAATAAATGTGATCTTAAAACACAACAATTTCAACATTGTGCTTATTTTAATATTCCCTTAACATGTGAAATTTTTTATTTTCAGAACGTCGGGATCACCCGATAGTGCGTCCTTACTTCTACAAAAGAATGATTGATCTTTGACAACACAAAACAATGATTTTAAACTCAAAACTCGAGACTTTGAATTTAATATTGACATACATGACATACATAATCGACGCATTTTATTATTACTTTGAAAAGACACTAATAAATCCAATTATTTGAATACAAGCTAAGACTAATTATATCCAATGGTTTATTTTTATTTTTAATAAACTAATGACAATTACTTGATGTCATGTCCCCATTCCTACCTCCGCGGTCTAGCGACGGTTTTCCGTCTTAGCCTTGGTCATAGCCAAGGGGCTAGCAGCGTAGATGGTCATGTTAGGTATGGTTTTCACCTACATTTCACTTATATGTTATGTTTTGGCATTATGCATGTACTTTATGATGACTTAAGTGAAAAAGGTAGGGTAATGTTCTATTTCTTTGTTGGGGTCACTTAAGCGGACCTTTTTTGGCCTAGAGAAATAAAGTCACTTTAAGCGATGATTAAAACATAACATATCTCCAAGGGGGTTGAATTAAGGTTTTATGGGCACTTTTATGATGGAAAAAGTTATAAAAGGTGGTGTTTGGGGAGGAAAAAGGATTTGGGATCATTTTGCCATCTTATGTTGGAGCTTTCAGCTTGCTTTCCTTGCTTGTGGAGGTGAAATTCCGCAGGAACCCTAGCTCCGGTAGTGAAAGATCTACCCCTAGCTAGTAGAGCACTCTTCGTTGATGAAAGATCCAGCCCTAGTTTGCTATTGTGGAGTTTATTCAGATCGGGTTGTCGATTCGAGTTTCGAGGCTTGTTGATCCAGTTTCAAGTCCATAAAGAGAAGACAGCCATTTTCAAGAAGAGAGATCATCTATTTTATCAGTGGAAACTTCTTGTTATTGCATGTTGATGCATGTTGTTGCATGTTAGTTTAATTGCAATAAAAGTGAAGATATTGGTTATTTTATGATTTTATACCTTGCTGCCATAACTGTACTTTGCTGTCATATTTTTCTATATACTGCTGTCATAAAAATCAGATTGTTATTTGTGAAAATTTGGTTGGAAATCTTGAATATAAAATAAATCTAGAAAAGGGATATTTTAGTGGTATCAGAGCGGTCTTTTCTGCAGCCTGTTGGGTAGTGTATGAAGGTTTATTCCAGGAGGAATACACCCAAGAAAGAAGGTCCAGACATGGCGGATAAAGATGGAAAATCAGAGGAACAGCTGAATGAGGAGTTTATGAAGAAAATGTTTATAAATATGGTGAAACAACAAGAGACTACAAACCTCTACTTGAGCCAACTCACAGAGAGATTATCACAGGGTGGCCTTGGGAACCATATGGAAAGAGGTGAAAACAATAATTCCGGGCTGCGGACTCACAGAGATGAAAACGGCAGATCAGGGCAGCACACTCCTTCATCCCAAAACACACGGTTGAGCATGCATGAACCGGTTTTCCTGAAAGATCCGGAAGTGACACTGGTAGGGCAACAAGGGGATATTGTTGATGAGGAGACTTGTTGGGAGAAGTATGAATCCTTGAGTGAAGGGTTCAAAGCTAATATGCCTTTCCCGGAGTATTGCAGGATGAAGATCGGTAGCCGGCCCAAGTGGGATCACTACCCTCATGTTCCCGAGCTACAGAGGCGATTGGGGCAGATTTCAGTTCCACACTTTGACGGATCCAAGAAGTGTACCACGCAATCATGGATTCAGAAGTTAAAAACTTACTTTGACTTGAATCCCATGCGCGAAGAGGATGCAATAAAATTTGCAATCCTACATCTTGAGGGAGATGCACATGATTGGTGGCATCATGGCCTTGTCACACAGAGGACACACACATATTACCACTTATGCGGATTTTGCAAAGAGACTAGTGGGCAGGTTTGACAGCAGGATCCCGATAGATTCTTCAGAGAGTTGACTCATTTGAGATAGACAGATCCTTGGATGGGTACATTGCAGATTTTCAGCGGTTGTCAGTGATGGTTACTAATGTTTTTGAGGTGAGGTTGACTTCACTTTTATAAGCAAAGGTCGGCGATTCACTAAGAGGGTTTGTGAAGGCATTCGAGCCTTCTTCACTACACGATGCCATCAAGAGAGCCCGAGATTTGGAGTTAGCCACTCCGAAGCCGAGGTTTCCACCTCGAGTTCAGCAGAGAGGACCCCCATCTAGACCTGATGGTTCCAGCCGAAGGGGCCACCACAAAGACAGGAGATGGCTAGAAATCCGTTTATTTCACGAGAGCTTAGGGATGAGTTGAGGTGAAAGAAACTTTGTTTCGATTTCCGTTCACCGTGGGCCCCGGACATGATTGCACAGGAAAGGGCAAGGCCCAATTCATTGAGGTCTTTGAGGAGAGAGAGAGAGAGAGAGAGATGGAGATGAGCAGCTAGAGACCCAGGAGATGGATGACGGAGATGAAGATGCTTTGGATGGTACTGATGAGCAGGAGGAGGAGGTTTTCCCTCAGGAGACTATAGCCACTTTGTCTAGTACCCCGAGGTACAAGGCATTCAGAGTTAGGGGAGTTATGCAGGGGCAGCGTGTTGTGGTACTTATTGATAGTGGGGCTACCCACAACTTTATTGATGCATCCTTGGTTGAGAGACGCGGCCTACAGATAGAGGACTTTGAGGGCTTCAACGTTGTTGTAGCCAATGGTGAGTCTATGAGATGCACCCGTAAAGTTCCACAGTTGAGCATCACCATGGGGAACTACACCGCTACTGATGACTTCTATATTGTCGGCATTGGAGAGACCAACGTAGTGTTGGGAGTTCAGTGGCTTCACTCCCTTGGCGAATTTCGTACTAACTTTCAGACGATGGAGCTGAAATTCAAGTCCGAGGGCAGGAATGTGACCTTGAGGGGTCTATCTACAGGAGCACCCAGGGTAGTCACAACTAAGAGGATGGAGAGGATCTTTCGGCACGATGAGGTGGATTGGGCCGTTCATTGCTTGGTTTCGACCAAGAATACAGGGAGTGACCGTCCAGAGTATCATGTGGATGTCCAAGGCCTATTGGACAAGCACAATGCAGTTTTTCAGGACATACCTCCAGGTGTACCACCGACACAGGGGTTTGAGCACATGATTGAGCTTGGGGACAACAAGCCAATGGTTACTACTCCTTACCGTCACCCCAAACAGTTTAAGGATGAGATTGAGAGGACTATACATGAGCTTCTGGACATGGGGCATATTAGACCTAGTTCTAGTCCTTTTGCTTCTTCAATGGTGTTGGTGAAGAAGAAGGATGGAACCATGCGAATGTGCATAGATTACCATGCACTGAATAAGAAGACAATCAAAAATAAGTATCATGTGCCACACATTGATGAACTACTAGATGAGCTACATGGAGCAATCTATTTTTCCAAAATAGACTTGCGATCTGGATATCACCAGATCAAGGTCAGAGAGGAGGATGTGCATAAGACAACTTTCAGGTGCCACTATGGCCACTTCGAGTTTTTGGTGATGCCATTCGGTTGTCTAATGCACCGGCCACATTTCAGTCCTGCATGAACCATGTGTTCAACCGCCATTTGTGGAAGTTTGTATTGGTCTTCTTTGATGACATTTTGGTCTACAGTAGGACGTGGGAGGATCACATTCAACATCTTGATGAGGTGTTGGGAATTTTGGAAGCTAATTCGCTTTATGCGAAAGCTTCTAAGTGCGAGTTTGGTATGACAGAGCTGCTATATTTGGGCTATGTGATCGGAGGAGGCGGAGTCAAGGTGGATAGGGAGAAGATTCAAGTGATTTTGGATTGGCCACCACCTAGGACTTTGACACACTTGAGAGGATTCTTGGGACTATGCACATATTATAGGAGGTTTGTGAAGAACTTCTCTCGCTTGACTGCACCCTTGACAAACTTGACCAAGAAGGGGGCTTTTGCTTGGTCAAATTCAACACAACAGTTTTTTATCACCTTAAGGGGGTGATGAGTTCTTGTCCAATTCTTACATTGTCAGATTTCACTCGACCATTTGTACTCGAGTGCGATGCATCAGAGTGGCTATTGAAGCAAGTGCTCATGTAGGATAGGCATCCCATTGCCTATGAGAGTCGGAAATTGAGTCCAAGAGAGAGGATTCTCAATTTACGACAAGGAGATGTTGGCCATTATGCATGCATTGGTCAAATTCAGACAATATTTAGTGGGCAACAAATTTTTGGTTCATACGGATCACAATAGCTTGAGGTTCTTTTTGGAGCAAAAGGATCTCAATGACCGCCAACAGAGATGGGTAAATAAGATACAGGCTTTTGATTTCGACATAGAATACAAGAAAGGTAAGAATAATGTGGTGGCTGATGCACTGTCTAGGAGACCTTGCTTTGATTCTATGATTTGCTTTATGTCATTGATTGAAGGCTCATATACTTGTTGAATACTCCAAAAATCAGTTTGCATGTGAGATTATGGATGGCATTATTCAGGATGATCGATACAGAGTTGTGGACGACCTCATCTACTACAAGGATAGAATTTTCCTTGTACCAGAGTCCAAAATGAAGGAGAAGATCCTTCGAGCAGTGCATGATACACCCTTGGCTGGACATCCAGATATTTTAAGACATACAAGTACATCAGAGAGAGATTCACATGGAAGGGGTTAAAGGACGATGTCCTTAACCATGTCAGGGAGTGTTTGGTTTGTCAGCAAACCAAGGTAGAGCACTCTTTCCCAACAAGACTTCTACAACCTCTGCCTATTCCAGAATAGAAGTGGGAGAGTATATCCATGGATTTTATCACAGGTCTTCCCTCAGTGTATGGGCACGATTGCATATATGTGGTGGTTGATCGGTTGACTAAATATGCCCATTTCCTTTCTATGCCTTCAGGGCATAAGGCAACGCAGGTGGCTCAGACTTTCTTCACAGGTATTTTTAGGCATCATGGGTTGCCTAAGAGTATTGTCAGTGATAGGGATAAGATTTTCATGAGTACATTCTGGCAGGAGATCTTCAGGCTTGCAGGTACGGAGCTGACACCTAGTACCAGCTATCATCCACAGACTGATGGGCAAACTGAGATAGTGAACAAGTGGATAGAGGGCTACTTGCGTAGCTATGTTGCAGGACATCAGCGTGCATGGGTCAAATGGCTACATATGGGTGAATATTGTTACAATACCACCTACCAGATGAGTATTGGTATGACTCCTTTTCGAGCATTATATGGTTATGAGGCATCCTCATTTGTAGACCTAGTATTATCAGATAGCCGAGCTCCCAAAGCTCGTGATTGGGTACAAGAGAACTAGGACATTCTAAAGGCTCTCAAGGAGAACATACAAAGCACAAAATCAACAAAAGGTATATGCAGACAGGCACAAAGTTGAGAGATCATTCGAGGTTGGAGATTTGGTCTTCTTATGGTTACAACCATACAGACAATCCTCACTCAAGAAGAGCGGTGTAGAGAAGCTAAAACCGCGATTCTATGGGCCATACAGATAGTGCGCAGAATCAAAGCGTAACATATGAGTTGAGCTTCTAGAGCACAATAAGATTCATAATGTCTTCCATGTTTCGTGCCTCAAAAGGGCACTTGGACAACATATTGTGCCTTCCACAGATTTACCACCATTGATGACGAGGGAAGTCTGGTTTAGAACCAGAATCTATTATTGAGGTAAGACAAAGGAAGCTTCGAACAGGGTAATCACAGAATATCTAGTGCGGTGGAAAGACTTACCACTAGAGGATGCCACTTGGGAGGGAGAGCAGATTTTACAGCACCCTAGTTTACGTTCGCTTGAGGACAAGCAAATTTCGGGAAGGGCGGACTGTAATGTCCCCATTCCTACCTCCACGGTCTAGCAACTGGTTTTCCGTCTTAGCCTTGGTCATACCCAAGGGGCTAGTGGCGTAGATGGTTGTTGGGTATGGTTTTCACCTACATTTCACTTATATGTTATGTTTTGGCATTATGCATGTACTTTATGATGACTTAAGTGAAAAAGGTGGGGTAATGTTCTATTTCTTTGTTGGGGTCACTTAAGTGGACTTTTTTTGGCCTAGGAGAAATAAAGTCACTTTAAGTGACGATTAAAACATGACATATCTCCAAGGGGGTCGAATTAGGGTTTTATGGGCACTTTTATGATGGAAAAAGTTATAAAAGGTGGTGTTTGGGGAGGAAAAAGGATCTAGGATCATTTTGTCATCTTATGTTGGAGCTTTCAGCTTGCTTTCCTTGCTTGTGGAGGTGAAATTCCACAGAACCCTAGCTTCGGTAGTGAAAGATCTACCCCTAGCTAGTAGAGCACTCTTTGGTGGTGAAAGATCCAGCCCTAGTTTGCTATTGTGGAGTTTATTCAGATCGGGTTGTCGATTCGAGTTTCCAGGCTTGTTGATCCAGCTTTCAAGTCCGTAAAAGAGAAGACAACCATATTCAGAAAGAGAGATCATCTATTTTATCAATGGAAACTTCTTGTTATTGCATGTCATTGCATGTTGATGCATGTCATTACATGTTGATGCATGTCATTGCATGTTGATGCATGTTACTTGCATGTTGTTGCATGTTAGTTTAATTGCAATAAAAGTGAAGATATTGGTTATTTTCTGATTTTATACCTTGCTGCCATAACTGTATTTTGTTGTCATATTTTTCTATATACTGCTGTTATAAAAATCAGATTTTTATTTGTGAAAATTTGGTTGGAAATCTTGAATATAAAATAAATCAAACATGTTATGTGCTTAAATACCTTAAAAACTTCAATGAACTATGCTTGTAAAAAAATTGAACTTCATGAATGAATGTCAAGTTGTTGAGCGGACTTCAAAATGAGCACGAGACAAACTCCGACGTGTTAGGGTTCCGATGTGATTGAGTTAGAGTCTAGGCAGATCTTTGACCAGTTGTAGATAACAAGACTGCATACGAACAACAACAACATGAATATTGGGCTTTTTACAGGATCCCTTTATCGGGCTTGAACCGATGACTTACGCCTTACCATGGCGTTACTCTACCACTGAGTTAAAAGTGCTTTTGATCATGAAATGATCAATGGCTAAGTCGACTACAATCAACAATGCATGGATCAAACAAAATGAGATGAGATATACAACTTTCATATAGATCGGTTTTTTTATATTGAAAATGTTCAAGTCTCGAGTTCTTTCTTCCTCACAACCACCATTCAATTTTCTTGGACGCCATTGCTCACTATGGGTGTTACCTCCAACAAGGATGCCAATGTTATTTTTATTGTTGATGTTCTTAAATGCTTCTTACTGAGACCATCGTGGCATCCACACTTAGTTTTATCGATTGCTCACACCTTACACACCCACCTTGCCCTTTTAGCTCGCTCTCCCAATGCTCATCAAAAACATGAGACCTAGTAAGTAGAGTTTAAATGATCCAGTTGATCGAAACCTATCATCCACAAGATTAAACTCTTCCTCGGGCCTAATAAAGATTTTGAATTATTGGTCGCAAAAAGAATTAGTCACATTATCAAAAAATCCAATTCCTGCGCTTAATGTGAAGAATCCAACATATTTATTCAACAAGACTTGTCAACACCCACAATTGGCTAGCAATATTGTCGCCAAAGGTATAATTCTTGAACTAGAAGACAAGGTCGTTGTCAAAGGCATGACGATTGCCATGAAGGCTCTATGCGGGGCATTTCATGCTATAGCTACAAGTGGCACGCTATACACGAACTATTGCGTAACATCCACATTGTGGTAGAAGAGAGGAGCACAAGACATGAAATGAAGTTTCCATCCATCAACGAGTCCACTATGTTGGTTTGTGAAATAAACGAATTCACAAGACTCTCACAGAATAACATGCTCGATACCAAATGTAGTTTGGTATGGGTTTAATAGTCGACAATTATCAATTCATACCTCTCATAGGAATTCTCCATGTATACATATAGACTTTCATATCTCCTTAACAAAAGGAGTTAAGTCGAGCAACATTCCAACAAACCATATTGTTAGGTGAGTTGCTATAATTCATGTAATAACAAACTAATAAAATAAGTGAGTTGTTATTAGGTAAACCTCACTTTTACATAACTTATATTTGCAATTTTAAAAGATTGTCCCTTCTAGCTCATTGGTTGGGGAATCCATTCTTCATTTTTCAACATTCATGGTTTAATATTGGGGTGGTTGAATTTGAAAACAAACATTACTCTAATACCAAACTCTTTCAATGGGAAACATAAATACTCATAACAATAAAAACACTACTATAGTACCATATTCTCTCAATGGAAACAAGAATATTCATACGCTAAGTACTTTGTTCAATAATCTATCTATCAAAACAAATATTAAATGGAGAAACTTCATCATTACTAGTTTTTCATGTATAACTAGGAAGTAAAGGAATTCACTTCCAATTCATTACCAATTTCCTATATCAATGGTGTCAAAGTGCAAAAGGTACTACAACTATGAGACAAATCGGTGGTTGAGGTGATCTAGATGAGCTCTCAAAGCAAGACTGCCCATGTCGGATTTCATAGAAGGATTTATAAAAGTCATTTTTAGAAATTATTGATATCTATTTTTAGTAGTTGTAATGATCCAAAAGGGTGTTCGAGAAAGAATGATCCATATCAGGAATCGAAGCATTATTTCTAAAAAGTCTATTTTTAGAAAGTCATTAAATTTAATTTTAGCAGGTTTTGACAACTTTCAATATTTTGCATTTTTAAGGGTCTTCAAAACATTTATGAGATTCAAATAGTATGATGATAGCATAATCTATTTTCGTTCACTCCGTTATTTTTGGAACAGATCATGTGGTTTGCCAATCGGGTCAATGAGCTACGAGATTTGAAACCGAAAAAGAGCACTTGAAAAAATATATATAATATAGTTATTTTCAGATTTTGTCGTCTTTTGCCAATTCAAATTCACCCCAAAGGTGGATGGACATCATCTCCATGATTGATGACCTTTTAGCTTCCATTTGGAACCCTTCATTTACTATTCTAACAACCTTCCATCTTCCACATTGTTTCACTATAAATAAGATGGTTTCGAATGAAGACACAAGTTTGCAAGTTGAAAGTTTTTGTAGACATAAGTTGAAGGGTTTAGGGTTTAGGTCTCAAGTTTTGAGGCATACATCTCTCATATAGAGTTTGTCCATTTGTATACATCTTCATTTGCAGAGAATTGTGAGGCATACATCTCTCCTATAGATTTTGCCCATTCCGCATCCATTCTCAATTACAAAGAGATTTGGCATACATCTCTCCTATAGATTTTTCTCACTTTGTATACATATTTAATAAAGTTATTTTACTTTTACAATTATAGTTTTATGTCTTAAAACAATTCATTGATCCTATAATTTCAGCTATTTTATCCTGAATGTATTTGCCATAACACATTAAATACCACCGCTAGTGTGTTGCCCACTAAATTCTAACAAAAATTCAGATCAGTGGTATCGGAGCGGAAAACGATTTTTTCAAAATTTTGCAAATTTGAAATGATGGGAAAAACTAGTCGAAAAAAGCGAAGAGAGGCATAATTCAATATGTGGGTCCACTTCTAGCACCACGAAATGAGCACGAATCAATCCTCACAGAAACTAACTTTTTGAGGAACTAAAACAAATGGTTGCAGACCAATTTGAGCATGATCATGAAGCAAATGATCAATATGCAGAAAAATATTTCCCATTTTGGAAGCCCCATTGTGGAAGGATTGTAGAGGCAAGGTGCAACAAAGTTATACATAATTTGCAGAATCAGCTTGGAAAAAAGAAGCATTTTGTGAGGAAATTCAACAAGACCTAACCATCCTACAAGAGGAATTCAAAGAGATGAAAGGAAAGAAGAAAAGTGTTGCATAGATGCACAAACAAAAATAGAGGAGAGCATGGTATGTTTTTCTTGTTCTACTCATTCTAATAATTCTCCATATGTGATTGGTAGTTTTGAAAAACACACAAAAGGTATTGGTTTCAAGTTGTTAAATAAAATGGGGTATAATGGACATGACCTTGGAAAATATGGACAAGGAATTTAGGAACCTCTCAAAGCAGAAAAGAGACCCAAGAATTTTGGTCTCGAGTACATTGGGGAATCATCTCAACCCACCATGGGTCCCACATTCATTAAAACAAGCATGCATCCAAAACACTCGCCCAACATTGGTGTGAACCTCCTATTCATGCATATGGAAGGTATTTGATTCATCACCTCATTTGTAGTCATTGTGGTAGAAAAGGTCACGATTTTGCTCATTGTTGGAATCTTCATCCTTGTGATATTTGTGGGAAGTGCAACCATGACAGTTCTACATGTTGGTTCATTGATATCCCTACACATAGGTCTCCCAAAATAGTAAACAGAATTTTGGGTGGGCCACCCCACTCAAGTGGAAGGAAAACACTCAACTTCCTATGTACATCAAGAGGTCAATCCTACAAGCAATGGGGCCCATTGCTTCTCAAGGAAGGGTGAATGATCCGAGATGAGTTCTCGGAGCAAGACTGACCCATGTCAACATTCAAAGAAGGATTTATAAAAGTCTATTTTTAGAAATTATTGAGATCTATTTTTAGTAGTTAATGATCTAGATGAGTATTCAAAGCAAGAATGATCCATATCAAAGAATCGAGAGCATTAATTATAAAAATTCAATTTTAGAAAGTTTTGAAATCTATTTTTAACAAGTTTTTACAACTTTTGGATTTTTTACAATTTTAAGAGTCTTTAAAGCATTTATGGGATTTAGATAATATGATGATAAGCATAGTCTATTTTTGTAGCTTCTATTTTCAAGTTCACTTTGTTATCTTTCCAATGGATCCTACGGTTCACCAATCGGGTCAATGAGCTAGGAGATATGACCCCAACAAGAAGCACTTATATATATAACACTTATCGGGGTAAATATATATATATATATATGTCGTGTATATATATACCCCAATATATAGCACTTACCCCCGATAAGTGTTATATACTTATCGGGGTGTGTGTGTGTGTGTGTGTATATAACAGGGTGTGTGTGTGTGTATACACTCATATATTATATATATAGACATATATATATACCTCAATATATATAATATCGGGTATATATATACCCCAATAAGTGCTATATCGTATATATAGCACTTATCGTGGTGTGTATATATATAAGTGCTCCTTTGTCAGGTAATATATATATATATATATATATATATATTGTCATTTTTGGATTTTGTCCTCTTTTGCCCATTCAAATTCACCCCAAAGGTGGATGGACATCATCTCCATGAAGGATGACCTTGGCTTCCATTTGGAACCCTTCATTTACTATTCCTAGCAACCTTCCATCTTCTACATTGTTTCACTATAAATAAGATGGTTTTGAATGAAGACACAAGTTTGCAAGTTGAAAGTTTTTGTAGACATAAGTTGAAGGTTACAGGTTTGTCGGTTTTAAGGCATACATCTCCCAAGTTTTCCCACATTTATACATCTTCATTTGTAGAGAATCACGAGACATACATCTCTCTACAAAGTTTTCCCATTCCGTATTCATTCTCAATTGATGAAAGAGATTTGGCATACATCTCTCCTATAGAGTTTTCCCACTTTGTATACATATTTAATAAATGTATTTTAATTTTACAATTATAGTTTTGTTGGCTAGATTTTCGCATTTGACTAAAAACCTAGCGGTCATGAGATAAATCTCCCTCGTTTCTTGGTGAGGATTCCGTGTAAGATGTTTATCAATCTGGTAAGTATGAATCCTAATAACTATTTGCAGGGGGTTTTACTTTAATTACAAAGCTCATGAACCATAGCTTAGCAATTTTGCAACAAGTAAGCATTGTTATGAAATATATACGAAGGGGAAATAATGAAATTTGGGAAAGAAGAAAGGAAGATATGTAATTCAACCAATAATTTACAAAGTTGGTTTCATACACATTGACTAAACAAACAAGTAGATTTCACAATACCCGAAGTAAAGGAAAAAAATTCTAATCTAAATCTCAGATAACACAAAGTTTATCTAAAGATCCACACAGAAGTAAGAAGCAAATGCACCATGGACACAAAGTTCTCTGGAAATCTGCCCTTATTCAATTCCCCTTTCTTTCACAAAAAAACATCAAGGGCTACAACACAAAGTCTGGAACTCAAGGATGCTTTGATTAACAAATTGTGATCCTCTAACCCGTAGACTCTTCCTCTATTTATAGTGTATAGAGGGAAGATACAAATAGGAAGCTTTCAATGAATTGGCGCATGTGGAAACTATGAGAAAAGGAAGCAATTGGCGGTATTTTTTCCCTGGACTTTCTCATTTGCATGACATGCATGCTTTATAACTGAAAATAGAACCTTCTATTTTGCATGTCTGCCACCTATTTCCAAGTAATTGACTTCTTCCGAAACTTGAAGTAACGGCTTTTAAAGCCAATTACCTAAGTTTTACAATTTTAATTGATTACTCAATTGCTTTTTCAGAGAAAATAAGAGAAAGAAGAAGAAATTAGAAGAAAGTTGCAACACTCCCAGTCTTGTTCTTCTTCCATACTCTGCATGTTGATCCAACCTGTATTGCACTTCCGCCTCATGAATGATTTGGATGATATTTCTGCCTCGAACCTGAGATGTTTTTTTCTCCTACATGCGGTTGACTCTTTGCCTTTGATTCTCACCAAACTGGATCTGAAGCAACTGACTGTGATTTTGCTTGCGGGTGTTGCCTCTGACTTGTCTTCCCCTTTTATCCCTGAAGCTTTTGCAATTCTTCTCCAGTACATGCACCAATAAAATGCTTTCATAAACAATTCAAACAAAACTCATCACCTTTTATTTTTAATTGCATATGAGCAATTTTGAATTCTGGAAAGCACTCCGGTGAAGGAAAATATAAGTAAATTCAATGAAGGCTTCAACTGGAAGATTGGGAGCACATGCACAAGCTTCTAAAGGGATTTTGCATGCAATGACTTCCTCCCTAACTTTGGCGCCAACCCTTGCTAAAAATAATTAAAAGAAATCAGCTTTTAGGCATGAAGTTATGCCAGAATGGGTCGCACTTTTTGGCTAGGAATTGTGGAAAAAACATGAGGGCAAGGAAGTGGGAATATTCAACCTTCCAAGCAGCCCCAAAATTCCCACTTTTCACTTAAGTGATTTAACTTGCTTTTGTGGAAAAAACATGAGGGCAAGGAAGTGGAAATATTCACCCTTCCAAGCAGTCCCAAAATTTCCACTTTTAACTTTAGTGATTTAACTTGCTTTTGTGGAAAAAACATGAGGGAAAGGAAGTGGAAATATTCATCCTTCCAGGCAGCCCCAAAATTCTCACTTTTCACTTAAGTGATTTAACTTGCTTTTGTGGAAAAAACATGAGGGCATGGAAGTGGAAATATTCACCCTTCTAGGCAGCCCCAAAATTCTCACTTTTCACTTAGAATTAAATTCCCAAAATTGGCGTGGAAAACCATGACTTTTGCTTTTAAAATTGGCATGAAAATTGAGAGGAAGGAGCAACTTGTATTTGCGTGAAAATTCAACCTGCCAGGCAGCTTCAATTTCCACGACTTCCATTTTTGGATTTTCGGTGAAGAAAACACAAGGAATAAAAATTTCCCTTTTTGGAAAGAGTCCAGGAAGATGTAGCGGCAAAAACTTGCAAGTGCCATAACTTTCACTCCGTGACTCCGTTTTAGGTGTTGTTTCTTTGAAAGTGCATATTTTCTCGGAGCTCTACACATTTGTGGTAGTATTTTTCTTACTTTCATACAAATCCATTATCACACCTTTTTGGACCAAGCAACCTCTTGCAATCTCCTGAAGGAATTCTGAGCTCTGGTCACCTTTAGAAATATTAATTAGCAATTAAAAACACTGGATAGTTTTTCAAAACCCTAGGCCCGGGAAAAGGTCTGGCAGGAAGAACGAATAGGCTACAGGGGTTTCCAGACGAAAAACGGAGAAAGACCGAAACACAGACAAAAAGAAATAAAAACAAAACCCGAAAAAGTTGCAGGCAATTGCTCAAAAAATTCTCCACTTAGTTGGTCTACAAAAATTCTTCCCCCCGGGTGAATGTTCTATAGTAATAATGATGGGGTGAAGTGTTTTATATAACCTAAATCCTCCAATTTTAGCTCAATCTATTTTTAAAAGAACTTTATTTATTTAATAAATAAATAAAACGCTTTCAGACAAAGTCTGGTGAAGGAATTGAGTGAGCTTTGGCATGTGGGTATTTGTCGAATTTGGCTTTTATGACTCTCTGGGGATACCTTAGAGCAATGCAAACAACTGCAAGCAAAACAAAACACAAAACATGACCCGTTACTTGAAAAGAACGAAATTTTTTTAAAAGGGGTAGTCCTAGATTTCAAGGTGAAATCTTGGGGACACCAAGTTTTATTTTCGCAATGTAGTTCATTGATTATACAATTTCAGCTATTTTATTATGAATGTATTGCCATAACACATTAAATGCCACCGTTGTTAGTATGTTGTCCACCGAAGTCTAAAAACAATTCAGATCATGAGGTACGAGTTACAATCTATAGTTTTATAAGTACCATTATTTATAATACAATTCCTATCAACATTCTTTATGGTCTCACTATCTAAGAATATCTAAGATCTCGTATCGTAGCCCTTTATGGTCATTTTTAGCCTTCACCTTTCTCTCTCCTTCCTCCCCTAAATTCGATCCTAGAAATATGAATGCAGAGATATTAGTGCAACCGGATGAACACAAACTTATTTCATAAGACACTTCAGATTCACGAGCATATTAACTAAACCAACCTCCAACGTCTAGATGATCCAAATAAAATAGCTATTTATTATTTCAGAAATCTGATGAGGACAGAATTGAGTATCAGGTAATGCTGGAAAACCTTCCTTCCCTCATAGTTAAAAAACATAAAAATGCACAAATGACCCGTCTTGAAGCAAAGATTTGAGCTGCACTTTCCTCTATGAAAAGGCTACAGCCCGCGGGACAGATATTTTCCCAGCCAACCTCTTCTAAGCCTTCTAGGAAATTATGGAGAATGTTATATCAGCACTTGAAGAGCCAAGATGTTTTTCTCGTTTTTAAAGGAAATGGCCACTAAATCTTCATTAATCCCGAAACCCAAATATGCCAAGTGCTTGGATACTTACGGACTGATATCCCTTTGCCATATATTGTACAATATAGCAGCTAAGGTCATGGAAAATAAGCATAAAATTATTCTTTCCAATTGAATTTCTGATGAGCAAGGAGGTTTTTCTGAAGGCTGAAAAATCATGCATGGAATCATCTTGGCACATAAGATCATCCACTCTACTGAAAAAGCAATAGACCAAGGCTGATAGTAAAACTCAACATGGCCAAGGGTTAGGATAGGGTAAATTGGAGTTTCTTGAATCACATCCTCTGCAGCTATGGCTTTTCCAGATTTGGCACATTGTCCAAAATTGTTTATTTTTGTCGATAGCATTCTAGCATGTTTCTTTTCAGCTCAACGAGCTTTAAAGAAGAACAATCCAATCTCCCTCAACCTCTTCATTCTATTGGCATTAGGCAGGTCTAGCAAGAATCTATAGGAAAACGTCAGACTAAAGGGTCTAGCAGTGACCTTCCCTATTTCCTTCTTACCTACAGTTTGTAGATGACCCAATTTTGCTCAGTGCACCCATGGTTTTAAAGTTTGTGTTGAAAAGAATCCCTTGGTACTTTAAGTTAGTTGTTTGTCAATTGGTCAGCCACCAAATTTCAGGTATTTTTCATAAACGCAAAGATGAAAAGACTAGACTCGAATAGCAATCCTCTTCGTTTTTCTAAAGTAGATCTTCCTAGCAAATATCTCAGTATTCACATGCTCAAAACGAGAATTCACATGCTCAAAACGAGAATTCACATGCTCAAAACGAGTATTCCCATGCTTCCCATTGGAACAAAGTAGTAAACTGATTGAAAATAAATAGCTTGAAGGATGGCAAAGCAAATGGATATTAGCAGCTGAAAATGTGCAACTTCTTCAATCAGTTCTCCTAGCCCTCTCGATCCACTACATTTTTGTTCTAAGGGTCCCAGCTAAGGTTGGAAAAACTCTCATCACAATCCAAAGGAAATTGGAGTGGCAAGGAGCAAATGAGAAAAATGGGATCTCTCTCGATCTCCACAAATAGAGGTTGCATTCTGATACTAAAATGGGGTCAGGCATTCATAGTATCGAATGTTTGAATAAAACCATCAACCAATATTAAATGTCATGTGATTGTCTTGAAAGTTTTGCAACCTCCACAGAAGTTACGCAACTGCTTCTCTTCAAGAAGCAATGATTTCGCAACTTGCCAAGAAATACTCCTCTAGAGCCTTGCTGCTGCCTGAAATAGGATTTGTTATTTTTGGATGAAAAACTGAACTAGATTTCCTAATCCTTATGGATCAAACCTCCCTTCTCGGAAGGCTTTTGGTCCCGCAAAAGCTTAGTGGGGGAGCAGATGTGGGAATAACTCGCCCACTTTCTCCCACGGACTGGAGGTACCATCTTCTTTGCCTTACGGGCCTTGAACCTGATTCCAACATGCCAAGATTCATCCTCTCTATCCAACATGGATGACTATATAAGTGCAAGTTTTTGCAATTCACTATTGAGTGCATCCTCATTAAGTATGGAAGATTAAGCTTGAGAGCATTTGTTCCAACCCGCTCCGGATGGTGAATGACCCATACCTCATAGGTTTGAGCTTCCTAGCTTGACCTTGAAGTCTTTCCTTGCTCAAGTAAGGCCATACCTTATCTCCCACTTTACGTGTATGCTTCTTGTGGTCCTGGTCATGCCTACCCTTGTACTTGGCTTGAGACTTCTCCAATTGTTCTTTCACTTTGAAATGGATTTTCCTTATCCTCTAAATGCAATTTTCTGCTCTAGTCACTTCTTAATCTTATTTTGCCACTACTTCTTGCTGTCCCATTGCAACATCAAGTGGAATAGTGGGTAAATAACCCAAGCATGCTCAAAAAGTGACTTATTTGTAGGTGTGTGTACTGCCTTGTATGAATTAGATAACTATTCCAAAGACTCATCCCAAGTCCTTGGATATTTGTTGTTGTAACCTCTTATCAGTTGTACCAAAGTCTTATTTACAACTTTTGTTTGTCCATCGGTTTGAGAATGGAACGGTGTACTTCGAAGTTTTGTATCTATCTTGTACCACAAGGTGGTCCAAAATTCCCCAAAAATATAGAATCTCTATCTGAAACAATGGACTTAGGCAACCCAAAATGCACCCAAACATTAGAAAAGAAAAGTTCGTCTACTTCATGTTCTTTTATTGTCTTCTTACTCACAATCAAAGCCCACATTTTGTTGAATCTATCTACAAAAACATAAAGCTATCCATGGCCATACTTAGACATTGGTTTTTCTCCTACAAAATCCATAGAGATGCTCTCCCATGGTCTAGCAGGTATTGGTAGAGGCCTGTTAAATCCTTCCCTCCTAGCCTTAGGCTTACTTAAACAACAAATTTTGCATCTGCTAATGAATCTAGATACTTCTTTCATATTGGACGAATGCGCATACCTTTGTAAGTGGGCCACAGTTTTACCAACACTAAATGACCCGATACTTTGGAAGTATCCACTTTCACCACCAATAACAAGTCTCTCTCTCGGAAAACACATAGTTTATCCCACTTGTAGAGTAGGCCATCCTTGAGGTAGCATCCATTGTTGTCTTCATTCTCAACTTTCTTGACATGTGATTGGTGGAATGTCGCCCCAAAATCTCCATCTTGTGCATAAGCTAACTCCATAAGCCTCTTTTGTGAAAGGATCAAGTTGTGAAATTATTGCCAAAGCTGAGACTTGCTTTGTTATTCATGGCCTCGATGGCATATCTACCACAACATTTGCATTTCCTTTCTTGTACAACAAAAACAAATGAATGGCGAAGAAAACCCATCTATTTGTGGTGTCTTTCTTGCTGCAATTACTTTGTACTTGCAAATGTTGAAGAGGTTTGTGGTTAGTATGTACAATAGTTTATTTACCTAATAAATTATTTTTTCGTTTCTCTATTGCTCGAGTTCTAGTGCATACATTTCTTTATCATAAAGAAGATGCTATCATTTCTGAAGTAAATACCTTTGAATGATAAGAAACTAGCTTATCTCCTTGCACCAAAACTACCCTCATAGCATACTCAATTGCATTTGTTTCAACTTTGAATAGTTTCTGCAAATTAGCAAGAGAAAGCATTAGTGCATTGCTGGATTTTTTTTATTTCAACGAATCAAAAGCACTGTCACGTTTCTTACCCCAATGAAAACTCTTATCATTTACTGCAACTGTGTATGTAGAGGTGCGGTGATGCTGGAGAAAGTTAGAATAAACTTCCTCGTGTACTTATTGCTCCAACAAAACTCTTGGTCTTGGTGGCACTCCTAGGCATGGGTCAATTAGTGATAGTCTCAACCTTTATCGGATCCACTGTCAATTCTCCTCCAACCACATGCCCCAAGTTGAAATATCCCCTTTCTCAAAATTAACAAATTGAAGACCCTTAGCCCAATCTTGTTTCCCGATGGCTAAGGGATGAATAAAAGGGAAACTTAGTCATAATGAATTAATTATAAAGTGCATCATAAAATTTTATTATAAGCATTTTTATTAATTTATTAATGACAAAGTTAAAAAAGAAAAAGAAAAAGTGACTTTATAATTTTTATTTTCCCCTAAGGAAAAATGCGACCCATGTAGAGAAGGGAAAAAGGAAAAAGAAAATATTAAATGCGGGAAAAGAGATATGATTGGTTGTGTTGGGTGGCAAAAAGGCCAAAATAAACTATAAAGGCAAGTCGCCATGGAAGGGAAGGGCATATTTTTGCATCTAATAATTTTTAAAATTTGGTACAAGCTTGCATGCTTACCAATTCAACTCCAAAGGACGAAAACCCTCTTTAAGCTTAGAAAGAAGAATGAAAACTCTTCTTTCTTTTGAGAGGGAGCTCTATCTAGAAGATTCCACTAATTTTCAAGGGTCTACTTCATATTTCTAGCAATTATTGAAGGTTAGAGTTGCAGATTTGTGTTGATTCTAGCAAGGGTTTGAAGGTAGAAGATTGTTGCTGAGTTCTACCCTTCATTTACAGCTTTCCTATAGTGGAGCGACCTACCTTGGGACCATTTCAGAGTGATCTAGGGCACATTTGGATCTGATTTGAGTTGTTGTTCCAAAATCAGAATTTTAGAGGCCAAGATCAGCTGATTTGCACCTGTTTTGGGCTAAGGAAATTCTATTTCCAGCTAAGTTTGTACCTGTCTGTCTGCAGATTTTTATAATAACTTCCAGCCCTCTTATTGGTCAGAAAATTGGTGTTTTCTCATTGTTTTTGCATATATAAAATTTCTGATCTATCTTATATAAGATTCCAACAATTTTGCTTCAGTTGTGAGTGTTTTCCATCTCCTAGGCAAGTCGCACTTTCTAGAATAAATTCAGATCTGCAGCATTTTATAATTTTTATGTTCTATACTTCGTTGTTTAAGAGCTGTTTTGGATAGGATTTACTGTTGTTCCGTTTGGGGGCATAATTTGTCCATTTGGGGACATTACAGTGGTATCAGAGCGGTGATTTTCCCAGCCTGTGAAGAAGAAATCAGTTTTGCATGGACGTAGGTGAAGAGGGTTTTAGATATCACTACTCAAGAAGAACTCCAGGAAAAGAAGGAATGGATGATAGAGAAAGACCCCCACCATCAAATGAGTTGAGCTATGTGAATGAAATATTCACTAGAGGTAACAAAGAATTACAAAACTATTTGATGGAAGCTCATAGGGATCTAAGAGACTCCTTTGTAGGAGCTATAGCTGATTTGAGCAGATCTATACAGGGGATGAGCACTACCAGACCAAACTCTCAAGGAAATCAAGGCAACCATGGTGAAGGAAGTTCTTCTACCAATCATGGAGAAAGGGTCTCAAGCAAGACCCCCTCTAAATTCTTCCGTGCCAATTTCCAACAAGGAACAGAGCCATAAGTGGAGATAGAGTAGCCACAATGTAATATCCCTTATGGGATACTACTTAAAAATGCACAAATTATATGAAGATTGCAGCAAAGTAAAATTTCTGATTTTTACAGAAAATGACCAGCTAGGACAGCGAATGGTATTTAATTGATAACTCACAAAATATTTGCCCAAAGTGCATGAAATTTTGAGGGAAGCTTGCAATAATAATAATAAACACTAGAAAAACATTTTTGGAATTTTTGGAATAATATATTGCTGCCAGAAAATTACAGCGTGCCCTAGACAACTGGAACTCTTCTTAAAATTCGTAACTCTCCAAATACAAGAGCAAAAATTAAGGGTCTTTGGAAATAACATTAACAGGTATAGGAAATGACATTTCAACCTTTAGATCCGAAAGGGACCAACTGGAAAACCCTCCAAATAAAGGTTGCAAGTCACCTAGCTGGGAAAAGGGTTAGAAATTGATGAAGATGCCTTCAACGAGCTGCCACGCCCTGCCCAAATGGCTGCCATGAATCTGATCCGAAAGCCCTCTGTTATCTTCCCCAAATGCCCCCAAAAATCCTCAAACCCTTCCTCTGAACCCTCTGTTATTATCTCTGTGACACAGCCCTGAAAGCGGCTCCAAAAATGACAGACTAGGGTAGATCTCTCACTATCAAGAATGCCCTGCTAGCTAGGGACGGGTCTCTCACCACCGAAGCTAGGGTCCCTGTGGGATTTCACTCCACAAGCTGTAGATGCGCAAACAACAGCTGCACGTGAAGGAGGATAAAATGTATGCGACAAAAAGTTCCTCTCCTTTCTCTCCCAGCTCCTTATATACATTCCAAGGCAAAAGAGCCCCAATAGACCTAGATGTGTTTCATTCCACGGAGGGGTCAATAAAATAAAAGTAACTAAAGTTACTTTTTCTTGTTTAAGTCGCCAAGGTCCAAAGTGACCCCCAAATGCCAAACTTGAATATTAGCACCATGTGGCCCCTTCCCAAAAGCTCCCAACGTCCACAACCCCATGGGTATGACCACGGCTTGGACTCGACTTGACCCTTAGGCCTTTGGCGTAAGAAAGGGGACATTACACACAAACACTTTAAGTTGTTGAAGAAATGGATCTATATGGGGAAGAATATGCATCTTTGAATCACAACACGAGAGTTGCTTTCTTTCAGGGACTTTTGCCAACTGAGGAGAAGTGAAGGACCAAGGAAGAATAAGGTGAGTCATCAACAAGAGCCAAGAAAAGATATCCAACATAGATTGGGTAAGATTACTCTTCCTACATATGATGGTACGGATAAATGTTCTGCTAGGGCTTGGTTGCAAAAATTGGATACTTATTTGTCACTAAACCCCATGTATGAAGAAGAGGCCCTCAAATTTGTTACTTTGCATTTAGAGGGTGTGGCTCACGAATGGTGGTATCATGGTATAGTTACACAAGGACATGGTTCTATTACCACTCTTGATGAGTTCAGTCAAAGGCTAACAAAAAGGTTTGATAGGAAGGATTCGAAGTGCATTTCAGAGAGTTGGCACAACTCAAACAAGAGGCATCGTAGAAAGGTATGTTGTTGATTTTCAAAAACTTGCAGTCATGGTTTCAGATGTAAGTGAAAGAAGATTAGTTGTTTTGTTCATGGAAGGCTTGACCGAACCTCTTAGGGGCTTGGTGAAGGCTTTTGAGCCTCCTTCTCTTCGGATGCCATCAAGAGATTGTTGAATTTGGAATCTACAGCTGTTAAGAGTAGAAATCTGCAGTTTGGGCAGCAGCGAACAACATCTTTTGGGCAGCAAAAGGACTCACTTGGACAGCCAATGACAACTTCAAATAGTGAGCAAGGGACAACAACTTTTGGGCAGCAAGGTAAGGCAAAAAACAGCCAAGAAATAGAGGCAAGGAATGAGTTAAGAAGAAAAAAATTATGCTTCAATTGTAGGGACCCATGGACACCCAACCATCATTGCCATGGTAAAGGGTCAATCCACTACATTGAGGTAGTTTCAGATGATGAAGATGATGGAGATAATGTTGATCCGAAGAAAATTGAAGAACAAGCTAAGGAAGATGAAGTGGTTATCACAGGTGCCACACTTGCTACATTATCTGTACCACCTAGTTTCTATGCATTCCGAGTTAGAGGAGATCTTCATGGACAAAAGATCACCGTGTTGATAGATAGTGGAGCTACACATAACTTCATTGATGAAGGCTTGGTTACAAAGATGGGATTGCAGGTGGAAGATTTCCAAGGGTTCAACGTGATAGTGGTGGATGGACATTCAATCTCATGCAAAAAGAAGATTCCACAACTTGAGTTCACCATAGGAGATCATAAGGTAAGAGATGATTTTTATGTTATTGGCATTGGTGAAATGGATATAGTACTTGGAGTACAATGGCTACAATCTTTGGGTGAATTCATCCAAAATTATCAGACTATGGAGTTGAAGTTCAAAGTGCAAGACAAGGAAGTTGTTTTGCAAGGTATGAGGAATGGTACTCCTCAAGTTGTGACAGCCAAGAGCATGGAAGGTTCCTTCAAAAGAGAGTAGATTGCACGAGATGCAAATTATGTGGTAAGAGGTACATCTTTTTATTGCAACAATGTTATCATGATGATATTCAGCCCATTTTGAACAAGGATGCTAGGAATTGGTACAAAAAATCAAGTTATCATGAAGACAAGGAGTGATGACGAACTTGATGACACTCCAAGGTATGGAAGGAATGGTATAATATCATATTTATTGTTGCATATTCTGATTTAATTTCCTTATGAGAATAATGATAAGTTAGATGATCAAATTAGCAATATAGTGCATGTCGCACCCTTGATCCAAATTCATGTGTATGAGCATTATGAGAGCTACATACTTTGGTAAAAGCTCTCTCATTTGATAGGTACGGATCTCAACTCTTGGAGCACTATAGCACGTTTTATCTTTTGCACATGGTAATCGGGGCGGATGAGTTACAATTGCTTGAGGGAAAGCAATTTTGGGAAGGGGGATTGAAATATCCCCTTTCTCAAAATTAATAGGTCAAAGACCCTTAGCTCGCTCATTGTTTCCCAACGGCTAAGGGATGAATAACAAGGAAACTTAATCATAGTGAATTAATTATAAAGTGTATCATAAAATTTTATTAGAAGCACTTTTATTAATTCATTAATGACAAAGTTAAAAAGGAAAAAGAAAAAGTGAATTTATAATTTTTATTTTCCCTAAGGAAAAATGCGCCCCGTAGAGAAGGGAAAAAGGAAAAGAAAATATTAAATGCGGGAAAGGAGATATGATTGGTTGTGTGAGGTAGCAAAAAGGCCAAAATAAACTATAAAGGCAAGTCGTCATGGAAGGGAAGGGCATCTTTTTGCATCCAATAATTTATAAAATTTGGTACAAGCTTGCATGCTTACCACTTCAACTCCAAAGGACAAAAACCCTCTTTCAGCTTAGAAAGAAGAACGAAAAATCTTCTTTCTTTTGAGAGGGAGCTCTATCTAGGAGTTTCCATTGATTTTCAAGGGTCTACTTCAGATTTCCAGCAGTTATTGAAGGTTAGAGTTGCAGATTTGTGTTGATTCTAGCGAGGGTTTGAAGGTAGAAGATTGTTGTTGAGTTCTACTCTTCATTTTCAGCTTTCCTATAGTGGAGTAACCTACCTTGGGACCATTTCAGAGTGATATAGGGCACGTTTGGATCTGATTTGAGTTGATGTTCCAAAATCGGAATTTTAGAGGCCAAGATCAGCGGATTTGTATCTGTTTTGGGATGAGGAAATTCTATTTCCAGCTAAGTCTATACATGTTTGTCTGCAGATTTTTATAATAAATTCCAGCCCTCTTATTGGTCAGAAAAAGGGTGTTTTCTCATTGTTTTTGCATATATAAAATTTCTGATCTGTCTTATATAAGATTCCAGCGATTTTGCTTCAGTTGTGAGTGTTTTCCATCTCCTAGGCAAGTTGCACTTTCTAGAATAAATTTAGATCTACAATATTTTATAAATTTTATGTTCTATACTCCATTGTTTAAGAGTTGTTTTGGATAGGATTTACTGTTGTTCCATTTGGGGACATAATTTGTCCATTTGGAAACATTACACAAGTATACTAATGATTGTTTTGCAAACTCACATTTCTTCACATTGCATAACAATTGTTTTCCTTTCAACATTTGCAAAACTCGTCTCAAATGAGTTAGATGTTATTCCTCCAAGGAGGTCATCATCAAAGCAATCAAAGAGGATATCTACATGTTATCCATCCAAGTCATATGGACTTCCCCTCCTTAGCCGCTCAGCCCCAAGCTTGCCTTTTACACTAAATATTTCTTACCGGTGGTGGATGGTGTCATTTTTCACCTTAACTATCTCCAACATCATCGGTCTAGAAGCTTGATTTTCCCTTCAACTAGGTTAGGGTGTGTTGACACCTGCTATGAGTTGAGCCTAATCATCATATTCCACATGGGGACCGGATGTGTCATTTTTTCTCCCTCTAGGAGGTGGAGACCGAGTACTTGATTTTCAAATGCCATATTTATTATGAGATCCAAGGAGATATCATTGTCTCTATAGAGACTCGAGCAACTCTCTATCCACTTTATTTCACTACCTAGGCCAATGATGCCTGGCCCTTATTCTTTGGGAGTATTTTTCACCTTTTATCGCAAGTCTTTGTAGGGAGCCCCAAGAGCCTCCGGGTTCATCACCTCTTTCTTTCAATCCTTCAAGAAAGTTGGCAGCATTAAGCTCCCTTTTGATATCGTTGCTTCACACACCGAGGGGGTAGGTCAATTAGGTGGCGCTCATCTTGGCACAATACTATTGCAAAGGTACCTTAGCACACTAACTCTCTCATCACTAATACTCGATGGCATGGATCTACTCTTGGGTCTACTCCTTTGTGACTACATTCTTCACAAAGAAGACAATCACGTCATAATATACATACTCGCAATTACCCGCTTTTTTTTTTCACTAGGCGAAAAACTTGTCAAAATATGCAGCCAAGTTTTTGGTGAATACTCACAATTTTGGAGAGATTTTTTTTTTAAATGGCGATTTTTTGGAAATTGTAATTTGTCACTTGCATAGATATGCAATTTATGATGATAATTTTCAATAACAATCATCATAAATTCATAAGACTTAATCAATTGGTTGTTGTATGTGCATGATGATGTGATTTAGTACTTTATTTCTATTCAAATCTAATAGAAAATAATTCACTAACATTTTACAAACTCATTTGATACATTTTGTAATTGTATTTTGCATAAGATATATCTTTTTAAATAAATTTAGTTTTTTTAAGTAGTCGAGTATTTGCCAAGTCAATTTTTTATAGGTCCTGTCGAGTACAAGTATGCAAACTATGAAGCACATGTTACAATTTTCTTCGCTACCTCGGAGTTTTGTTCAGCCTTGGGTGTTAGGATAGATTTTAGAGGGAGTGCGTTGCTTCCTCTTAAGATTACCGAACTTGGCCCCCTTAGCCCTAGACACTCCCCTATGAGCATTCTTGGATCCTACATTGGTCTTTTCACAAAGTGGTAGATGATGACATAGTTGATTTATCCCGAGATATGGTTAGATATGTTTGATGAGGTTACTCGCCAATCTCTCTTAATTTCATCGGCTCACGCTCTTTGGGGGCTTCTTGTTCTCTTCCGCCACACGGCTAGTTATATTGGTTCCCTATCCCCATGGATTGAGGCTTTTGTTTACTTTCGCTTCTTTTGTTCTTCTTTTATTTAGTTAGTTGATGTTCCTAGGGTTCTTTCAACCTAACACTATCTAATGTAGTTGGATGTATTCTCGAGTCCCATTAATTTTTGCCATTTATGGACATTAATATTATTTCTTTCTTTCTTTCTTCACATGTAGCACCGAAAACAAAAATATCATCTAGATATACTATGACGTGTATCTATGAAAGGCCTCGATACAATATTCATTGATCTCATAAATGTAGCAAGTGCATTTCATAGAAACCATGTTTTGTCTAGAAGGTTGTCTTCCATACATCATACAAACTTGATGGTACCCAAATTTGAGAGTCAATTTTGAGAAGTACTTATCATGTTGAAGTTGGTCTAACAAGTCATCAATTCACAAAAGTGTATATCAGTTCTTTATGGCGATCTTGTTCAAGGCTCTATTGTTTGTGCACACTCTCCAAGATCCGTCTTTCTTTTGTACCATCACAACAGATAACCCACATGGCAAAATACTTGGGAGTATAACCCCTTGTTTTAACACCTATTAAATTTGTTTATTTACTTCATTACTCTCTAAAAGTGATTGCCTATACAAACCACTATTAGGTAAAGGGGATTCGGGAAGCAATCGAATCTCATGTTCTACTTCCATTTTTGGAGGCAAACCTTTTCAATGTGGGACACATCTTGAAAAGATTGCTACAAACCATCCAAGTCCTTCACTCCTTTCTTATCACAATCAATCATAAAAATTTATGACCCATCCTCTTTCTTATCCTTCAAAAGAAGTAAATAAAATTGCTTATTTGCTTGAATGAGTCTTTTTGCTTGGTTGGCACTTACCAGGGCAAGCTTGGGCTTGCTTTGATGTGCCTTGATGATGTAGTTGATCCCATCCTTGACCCATTTATATTTGTTATCCCTCATGAAAATAGCATCCCTAAGATACAAGTAAGGACTTCCAAAACTCACGTCAAATGCATCAAACAGAATTACATCTCCTCCTACTTCATAAACACAATGTGGTTTGATACCAAATTTAAATATGCATTTCTTAGTTACTTGAATTTCCACACCCTTCTTCACCCAACCCAAAGGATATGGATGGGGATGATCATATGTTTGCAAACCAAGCTTCTTAACTACAAACACCATAGCACAAATATTGCTAAAAAAATAATGGTTGATGTAGGATAGCTGGTCGGATCAAGGATGTTCCTACATCACTCTAGTTTAACAAGACAATTTCTTTCTTATGACATCCCACTTTTAATTTGTATCTTACTTTAATTTAAATCTGATTTGGCTCTCATGGGAGACATCCCATCAATTATTTCAACATGCTTAGGGGTAGTTGATCTTTAACAGGTGCCCCATACCATGGTGGGCGGGGAGGGTGGGGTTGGGGGAGGTTTAATTACAATGAAAGTAAAAATAAATTATATTTTCTGCTCTGTGAACAAATCAACTTGTTTTTGTGTGCCCGCTTTTGTGAAAGTAAGATACCCCTAGTTCTTTATAGGAAATCATCATTGAAGTTAAAATTAAACAAGTATTCTTTGAGGCAGATTGAAGGGTACACCCCAGTAGGCAAATCTATGGATTCTATTTACAACCATTTGAGTTTACATTCACGAGCCACTTGATTGATTACCCTCTTCTAGATATTCTTAGAGGAAATGACGAAAAACAATTTTCAGGGGCATTGAGAACATGATCATTAGTGTTGAGGCCACCTGACTAACCAAACAGATGTCGTAATAAGTGTGTTGCCAACATAATCACTGATAAGAATTGTGTATTTCACCTACAATGAAATGGAGCTCCTCACTCACACCTGGAAAACACCCTTGCTAGCCTCTAGTACAAGCTTGATGTTCAAATGGACATTATATTTGGGGAGAATCATGGCCGAGTTGAGCATCTCTATTATGATGTTGTCACTGCCCTCCAAGGCATCCTATGCATTCACATACAAATCCATCGTTTGGAATGAAGAAGCTCCGAGCTCAAAATTTTCACTTTTGTTGGTCTTGTTGGGGACCTTGGCCTCTGTATTTTGATGTGGCATTGCTTAGTCTGTGATGCTTTTTGTTTTATGTATGGGAAATTTCCCAAGTACAAACGGGTTGTACAGATGTGTTTTGGTCACACCCCATTGTCCAAGGCTAGAGCTCTTACATTAATATATAGAAGACCAAGTAATGTGATAAATGGTTGGTAAAGCCAAAACTTTTTAACTTTTTGTTTTATACATATATATACGTGATAAAAAATAACATTTATCTTTGTATGTATATGTTGGATACCAATTGTTTATATTTAATATTTGTGTATATGTATATGTATACATGCAAGTCATCAGCTTGTACTGAAATACCGAAGTTTTAGGGATCTATGCAAGGTAAATTGTACCAAAGCACCCTCACACCCATACAACCTCAACATAAACTTTAAGAATGGTGACACAACAAGCCTCAAATGCCATCATGTGTCTAGTCTCCAAAACATTTTCCTTGAAAGAATTCTTGATTTCTTAGGGAAGCAATTCAGACCATACAATGTCTTGCTCATAGCAAACAAAGGGAACAAACTACCAGTTGAAGACAACAATGGGAGAAATAGAATTAATTTCAAAAGGTTGAGACAAATAAAATCGTAGAAAACAGTGCACACAACTAATCAGTAAACTCATATATAAATGTGTAGTCCTCAGCCCTTGTAAAACAGAAAAATTGTATGTTGGATAGAAATTATACAACGAGAGCTCAACTTTGTAATGTCCCCTTGTCTAGGATAGTTTGTTTGAAGACGTTGGGCCCATTCCGCTTCTCGTGGGCTTGAAGGGAATGAGCAAGTGAAGTATTCAGCGTCATGATTTTCAGTTGCTTTTGTAGCTTTGCATTATTTTAAAGTAATTTTCTAATTATAGTTTAGAAAAGTCAGGTCGGCTGGGAAAAAGGTGAAAAGCCATTTGAAAAATAAAAGAAAAAGGAACTCTTATGTCTCCAAGGAGGTCGTTCTTTTTGGGAGGATTCTATTTGGTTTTTGGCACCACCTCTAACTATTTAAAGGGGTCGCTTGAATGGAAAAAGAATATGCTTGCTTTGGAATTCATGTTTCTTGGAGTTGGAACACGAAATTGTTCTCTCTTTTGCAATTGAGGACGGAAACCCTCTTTGCACTTGGTGTTAAAATATAACACATTATATAGAATGTAAAAACAGTTATGTAGTTGTTCGGTTGGTAATTGTTCAACCACCTCTCTCTCAATAAATAAACCTCTCGCCTGCTGTGTCATTTGGGACAAGTATTTTTGCCTTCTGTATTCTTTCTTCTCTTTGCATATTCTAACATTGGTATCAGAGCCCCAAAGGTTGCAGTTCGAGGAAGCCTTCAAGAGGCATGAACAGCAAACTCGAGGAAGCCCTAACAAGGCACGAGTTTGGCAAAACGGTTTGAGGGCATCGTGGTTCGAAGGTGTAGCCACCAGCAAAGTCGTGGCAGTCGCAAAACCTCAGAGGAAAACGAAAACGTGAAGGGAAAAACATGAAGGGCATTCACGTGACAAAACAAAAGCCAAACGTGAAGCAAAATGTGGGTCTCGTAAGCTCATGTGGGAGAAAGAAACAACTCCTGCAAAAACGTGGGTCGCAAAATCGTGGTCGCTGGAATCGCTGGGAGTTGCAAAAAACGTGGGCATCGTTGGTCGCAAATCATGGTCGCTGGAATCGCTGGGCCAGAAAAATAATCAAAGCACCTGCAAAATAAAATAAAAATCGTGGTTCGTGGCAGAGGTAGCAAGGCAAAAGTTTTTATAAGGCAAAAGATTTTTTCATTCTTATAAAACTATTTGATTTTGGTGTTTCATATTACTCACTGCCACGTATTTTTCTGCTGCCACGTATATGCATAAAACACCCTTTTGAATAAAGTAATTTTTGGTTTATTCGGTGGACAAAATACTTTATTCCATTTTTATTATTTTCATAATAAAATGGCGAATATTTCAAGTCTTATTCTGCCAGACTCGCAAAAATTAACGGGTACTAATTTCAATGTATGGAGTCATAAGATTTTAACACACGCAATTTCGTGATTGTGATAAAATAATCAAGGGTGATGAAAGTCGACCAGCGATGAACTTCGAGGATTATGACAAACGTCATAAGGAAGCGTTATTGCTTCTCAAGTTATCGGTGTCGGATGATTTGATACCGGAAGTGCGGAATGCCACTGTGGCAAGCACGTTGTGGACCAGTCTGAGGGATAAATATCAGACGTCAGAGAAGAGTCGGGTTTTATACCTGAAAAATATGCTCTTTTCCGTAAAGTTACAAGAAGGTGGATCACTGTCTGAGCACCTACTTCGGATGAAAGACCTCCGAGACCAGTTATCTTCCATCAACAAAAAGGTGGACAACGATGATATGGTGGCTCTGGTTTTGAACAACTTACCTTCTTCGTATGAGTCATTTGTGGAGGCACTCCATTTAATGGTGAAAGTCAAACACTCACGTTTGACAAGGTGAGTTCCTACCTGTTGCAAAAGGAGCGGAGACAACTTCAGGCATAATCTAATTGTGACCATTCAGAGAGTGCTCTTGTCACTCAGTCAAAGGGAAAGTGGAAACGTCTAACTGTGAGTCTTCCACTCGGTACGTCACATGTTATTACTGTCACAAGGTTGGGCACCTCAAGAAGGATTGTCGGAAGCGGATGTATGATCTTTCGAAGCAGAACAAAAAGCCATGTAATGAGGAACATGTGGCAGCAGTTGCAGAAGAACGAGATTCGGATGACGGGCATGCTCTTTATTGTCTTACGACATCATGCTCGAATGACAGTAGTACCAGTTGTTGGATCATTGACTCTAGTGCGTCTGCACACTTTTCATGTCGTAGGGACTGGTATGTTTCATTTACTGCAAATATATGTTTTGAATCAGTAGTACTAGCTGATGGAGAATCATTTGCAGTAGAAGGGATAAGAGATATATGCATTGTATTGAATAATGCTCATAAATTGTTGGTACGGAATGTTAGATATATACCTTCTTTACAAAAGAATCTTCTATCTATTCATCAATTGACTGAAAATCCCAATATTTCTGTGGATTTCTGTGGAAAGAAGTGTGTTGTCTCTGATGTGAAACAGAGACGGATAATTGCCCTTGGTATTGGGGTAGGTGGTCAGTCAAGACGGCTTGTTGATCCGGCTGCGATCAACATGAATGCACGAGTGGAGGACAGCTCCACCATTCGTGATGTGCGGGAGGGTCACGCAATGCCTTGGGAGGAAGCCATTCTCACAAATCATTGACTTGGATATAGTCAACCTACATGCACCTATTGTGGATGGAATATCCACTATACTAGGTGTACGGGAGGCGGACATGCCTTGGGAGGATGGATTTCCTCATTCGAAGAGCAATTTGTTGTGGACCCAGAGACTCCACTATTCCAAATGCATTGACGGTGCATCGTGAGATGGCATGCCCAACCACTCACTCGCAGGTTCTTGCTCGAAGGACAGAGAGCATGAACAGCTTCTCATTGTGTTGTGAACGATCTTTCCCAACAGAGGGGGATAGATGAGCAAATAGATAAGACGGAGATGGTTATTTCTCCTGTTGAGACGGAGACCACTGCTGAGACGGAGATGGTTATTTCTCCTACTATTGAGGAGTTGGTTCTAACTCCTACACAGATGGTCACATTCCTCTTCTTGAAAAAGTTGGATGAGCACTACATGGTGGTGCAAGGACGTGATCGAGGTGACTTCGATTACAAGATAATTGAGTCTTTGTACAGACTCCAGCAGGCTACACAAGCCTGGAATAGATTTTTTAATCCACATCTTCGAGGTTCTGATTTCAGCACTCTGGAGATGGGGCTGACACTCTCAACCATTGGTGATTCATCATTGGTCAATGAATCACGAAACAGAACCAATGGACCACTTGCCATATCTTTTGTTCATGGGACCAGATTTTTGTTTTGCGGTTCGTCTTCATTCGACAACCGCAACACAATCCAGGACTGCTGATTTTAAAGTACAACTTATGGCACAATCTGTAGATGTAATGACTAAACATATGGGCTAAATTTGTAAAATTTCGGGACAAACTTTGTCTTGTTTCCGGTTTAGTCATTAAGAGGGGGTGTTAAAATATGACACATTACATAGAATGTAAAAACAGTTATGTAGTTGTTCGGTTGGTAACTGTTCAACCACCTCTCTCTCAATAAATAAACCTCTACCTGTATCATTTGGACAATGCAGTTTTTGCCTTCTGTATTCTTTCTTCTCTTTGCATATTCTAACACTTGGTTTGAGGACGAAATCCTTCATTGGTGATCTCACACGGAGGTCACACTTGGTGATTACATTCAAATTTTCCTTGGAACACGCCATTTCCAGCTCATTGTAAACCCTCTCCTAGGGTAGCGACTTGCATGGTGGAGGGTTTTGGTGGCATCTAGGGCACAACACTCCTTTCTTTGTTGATATTTGGATTGTTCCTAATTTATAAGGTTGATTACACTTTACGGATTGAACTTTGGGCCTAGGAATCATTATTTCCAGCCATTTTTGTAAGTGGGTTATTGCTGTCACAAAATTAATTATTATACTTCAGCCAGGGTTCTAAAATTCATTTCTTGGTTTGTACTTGCTCTAAATAATTATTATTGTTCCCTACATGCTTTGGATGGTATAATTTTCAGTTTGTTATGAATTGTATTGGTGCCATTTCTCTTTTTCTTCTAGTTCAGCCCAGAAAGGGGCATTACAAACTCAAAAGCTTAGCATCCTGCCTACCATTTTCTTCAACACTGGAAATTCTCTTATGCTGTATGTTTTGATAGCTAGGCAGTCTCAGACTCTTGATCTCAGCAAGTTAATTCGTTGCCATAGAAACTCAAAAAGAACTTATGTCCAGGAACAAAAGTCAAGGAATGGAAAATCAATACAATATTCATTCTTTGAGGACTAAAATGACAGGCTATGTGGGAAAATTTGAATATTAGAAGGTATGCTGGGATGAATTCCTAGAATGTACAATAAAGTTGTAATAATTGAAATTGTTATATTAGTCTAGGATTATCTAAAGAGCTATATTAGTCTATCAATTTGTTTGGTGACCTTCAGTCTTTTATGAGTCGAAACACAAACCCATAAACTCCTTTCTTCTAGTTTTAGCATTGAAGTTCTGATACTTAGACGTAATGCATACTATAAATATCTTCGTAGGATAAGCTCACAACTACACTCAACAATTTGTAGCAACCTCGTCTTCCATTGATATAAAAATGGAACAAAAAATACTATCAAATAAAATTAACTAAATGTATTACTCTACTGGATAAAAATGAAAGAATTAAAAAGCAACTTACGGTGATGAAAACTCCAGGGATTCAAGCTAGATAGGCGCCGGAAATATCCTGAGAATTACAACAGATATGATTAAATGAAAACCTAAAATTTTTATATCATGTATTATGAGAATACAACTTTATTTTTTATAGCAAGAATTGAATGTAGGAGGTTAAATTAGTCATGATAGTTGCACCAGCAAGAAGATAGATCAAATAACAGAAACATAACGCAGCTGCCCATCATTCATTCAAACACCTGTACATTTTGTGACTCTAAACAGTGCTTATGAGTTTTCAAGTACCAATTATGCAAGAGAGGATTCCTTAGTTTCCTTGAGGCACACAAAACCCTCGGATCAAAATCAAGATCCCATTTCTAAGCCCTCAGATTGTGAGTGTTTTTCAGAAAGACTTTGACCTTAGCCTGAGATAGTGGGTGCCTTTTTATCTAGTTTTCCTTCGGTCAGCTACTGAAGGGATCCATTTTTTGAGAGAGACTTTTCAAGAAACATTCTCCAAGGCATATTTGGGTTTATTTTTCTTTACAACATCTCATTTTTCTGAGACTTCTGGAACTCTACACAGGTGAATCTCTCCTCCACTTTCCTGTCTTTGAAAAGCAATTCTATACCGTGCATTCAAAGTAGACAATCCTTGTTGATATTGTCTTCACATTGCATTCATTCAGGAAATCATGCAGGACGAGGACCCTGACTACACCCTTCAAGGCCCTTCCAACATGGATTCTAATGACTTGAATTCATTTGAGGATAAGACCCTCATTGACAACAATGAAACTGAGGAAGGAGGGTTTAATGGGTTGTCAGTAAGAGACCTTGCATTTTTCTCAAAGCCCTCTGCCCAGCTCAAATATGAAAGAAGCAATTGTAAAAATATTTCAGGCTATTGGCATTCAAGGTGGGTCCTCTGAAGAAGAGCCTAAATGGGATGGCCCTTAGTTAGTTGCGACAACAAGAGATAGCCTGACAAAAGAAGCTCTAATATTTTTAAGTGCTGGCTATTGAGCGTAAAGACAAACCTGGTAACCCCATCCTCCCCACTTTCCTCCCCCAGAAAAGTATCATACCTGAGGAAGTTAAGAAGGATGGTCTTACCTATATCGGCAAGCCGATCTGCAGGATATATCAATGTTCCTGCCCATCAAAGTGCCAATGTGAAGCAGAAATTGTCATTGACCAACTAGTGGAATCATTGTTGTTGTGCACAAAATCTCAATTGCACTTGGGTGAATCTGATATTGACTTTAAATTTTAACAATGATGAGGGCAGATTTTATGCTGAACAGCTTAATAAGAAATACAACAATCTTAACTTTTAGAAGAATGCCTTGAGAAAAGACCTCGACAAGTGGTATGTTAATAATTGGGGTATGGAGGCTGGAAGGTGGAATTGTCTTGCTCTTAAATAAAGCTTATATTTATGTGGTTCTAGACAAGAAGTGTGGATGATCGTTGGTACTTTGGCATATGTACAGACTTAGTATGAGAACTTCATCTCATAAGTAGCTTCTCAGCGTAAATAGTCTTCTGGATGGAGTTCCCACATGTTTCTAAGCACTTCCGAGTTTGAGTCAAGAAGATAGTGCAGAATTTTGGATGTATTCTTGTTCGAGACAAGGGAGGTTCCCATTCTTTGTCGCACGCTGGGAGAGTTTGTGTGGAGATGGGATCTCACAGTAGCATTGTTCAGATCATTTTCTTTTTGACCATATCCATGTAAATCCATAAGGTCTTGTATATTAACCTCCCTAACTATTGCTCTTCTCTTTTTCTTCTTTCTATTTGATTATGAATTGTCCTTTACAAAACACAAAACAGCTAAAGGTTGTCCCTCCTCATTATCAACCTCATGAAAATATTAAAACCTTAAACAATCACAAGCACAGCAAAAACCATCAAGGGTGGCAAGTGAAAACTAACCAAAAATACATAAAAGCAAGTTTGAAAGTAACTTCTACGCCTTCAATGGGAAATGTTAGAAGATGTGAACAAAGAAGGAATGAAGAGAAATCAGAATGCACACGTTATAAGTTGTGTCTGACATTTTATCATGCATGGGATGGTTACAAAATAGTTGAAGTGGTTACAACCATTCATTAGTTGATACATAACTAATAATGACTTAATAATAAACTATTAAGCCTTATATTCTAATACCCCCTCTTAAGGCTTACACTACAAAAAGCAAAAAAACAAACATATTGACAAAAGATTAAAAATAATAGAGATGAACAAAGTCATGCATTCTTTAGAAGCTTTCTCTTTGAAAACAGTTCTTTGACCATGTAGAACTCCATCAAACTGCCCCGTAATCCTAGCAAAGGTATAGTTCCCAAATTGAATTTCCCAGTTCTTGGCTTCCACCTCCCCAAACTCCCGAATTACGAACCTCCCGAATTATTGGACAACCATCCATATTGAGCTACATCCACAATGCTCCATCAAGTTTTCTCATGACCATCATAAGGGTATAATTCCCAAGATCCACAAACTCCTAAACTAACTGGGCAGCCATCCATGTTGAGCTTCATCTACACTAGATCCCTTCTCATCTTCAAAGTGTGGGCTTCTTTAAAATACGTATTCTTCATCATCAAAATTTTCACCCATTTGGTTTGTCTTTGAGCTTTCCCTTGCTATATTTAGAAGGCAGACTATTTAACAAAATAGCTTTGACATCTTCGTCATCTACCATAGCATTGACTTCTACTAGTTGTTTGATGAGAGACCTTAGATTGTTTATGTGGCTAGATATTGTGACTTTGTCATCCATTTTACACACCAATTTTAATTTCAAACCGCAATTAATGCAGCAAAATGAAAGTGATAGTCTATATTCTGACGGAAATAAATTCAATAGAGAAATAAAATTTTGTATTTTGATTTTGTATCAAAAATTAATGCAAGGAATATTTAATGTCTGAACTTGTACAGTAAAGGAATGTCACAGTCATCTACAAGAAAATATTTTGCAAGATAAAATACCAGAAACATGTGTTCCCTTTTCTGGTGACTGGCATGTGCAGAATATACTGCCCAAATCAAAGTATTTTTGTGATACAATCTTCTCGTGCCCTAATCACAACATTTTTTTGGTGTATATTGTGATGTTTGTCTTTGTGGCAAAATATGTGCTAGCCATGCAGAAATAATGAATGATTTGACTGTAATTGGTGATGACTATGTTTTGGACTATTTTTTGCACAAATTTTGCCCTAAATCATGACTATGTTTTTGCATGATTTTTTCCCTAAATCACAACTATATTTTTGCACGATTTTTGCCCTTTGCATGCCCTAAATGGCTGTATTCTTTTTAATCTCAAAATGGGCTCTTTTTAATCTCAAAATAACCAGATACTCTCGATTTTTTCCCTCACGTGACTGTCACAACTTTCCTAGCATAAATGGCGACTTGCAATGTCTTTTTGTGATTCACTTACTTGAAATGATGTTTTCTACGAGTTATAGTTTTTGTTCACGATTTGCAATCTTCTATTTGAATTAAAAACCCTATCGAGCACCAATGGCTTTGATACCAATGTTAGAAGATGTGAATAGAGAAGGAATGAAGAGAAACCGAAATGCACACATTGTAAGTTGTGTGTCCGTCATTTTATCATGCAAGAGATAGTTACAAAATGGTTAAAGTGGTTACAACCGTTCATTAGTTAATACATAACTAATAATGACTTAATAATAAACTATAAGATTATATTCTTAAAAAAACAGGTGTGATGACATCTATTTTGGAACACGTCCAAAATAATGTCAAACTACAAAAAAATATTCCATGATGATCAATAGATAAAGCGTGAAGCATAATTTATATAAAGTTTGTATTAACTTTATCAACTTTATTTAAATAACTTATGATTTGTTAGGGCATCATAGAGGTCCAAACTCAAACCATTTTTCTCAAGCATTTAACTAAATAGTGAGTGAGTTAAGACTTGTCCACCTTTTATTATTCTCATTGAATAACTTGTAAAGGTAGGATCATAGGGTCTAGTGATGTAGGAGTCATTCTACAAGAAGCACTTTTGATGGAATGAAGTGGTTCCTCAATTTTTTGAAGTGAAGCTATAATTTTCTGATTATATTAGTTCATTAATATGAGCCCACAATTATTATAGGAGGAATTATGTCATACTTATTTTAGGCCCCACTACCTTTTGATTAGTAAAGTATTAAGTGGAAACCATGTTATTAAGAGTCCTCAAATTTAAATATATGGGCGATTTTAAGTCCTCGTGTGCTAAGTAGCCATAAGGTTAGTTCAAGTAGTTTGGTTGGTTCTAGTGTAGTTACTTTATTGGAAACTACCAACTACTTGGAAGTTGGTATATTGTAAAACAGCATCCCCAAATTAGTCAAAAGGGGATTTGGAGGAGTAGGCCATCACTATTCCTTACCAAAAACGTTCCAAAATCATTTTATTTACATTCAATTTCTTCATCATCCATTCTCACACATGCTTTTCACTCTAGTCTTCAATGTGATAAAACTGTAATATCCCATTCCCAATCAAAGACCCCGGAGCAATAAGAAAATAGAAAAAGCAAACGTTCATGGGTCAAAAGTTATCCTCCCAAGGAAAATGCGACTTGTACTAGGAAGGGAAGTGGGTGGAAAAAAATATTAAATGAAGGGACAAATCTACTTGGGTGTTTATTATCAAATTTCATATTTGTATGTTAAGCATTTGGCTTCCATTTTTACTCTCGAGGACGAAAACCCTCTAAGAGCCCTAGAGAAGGACGAAAACCCTTCCTCTAGTTTGTGAGGATTCTCTACACAAGGGTTTCCATTGGGCATCATTGAATTAGCCGTAATTTTCAGTATCTTTTCAGCAGTTGAAAGAATAAAAGTGCAGATTTGGTCCGAGGGTTTGAAGAGGAAAGTAGTGGTTGAGTTTCTGCTGTAATTTCCAGCCCAAAACCCTAAAGGCGAATTGGTATTTTGGTTGTTTAGGGAACTTGTGGTGGTCATTTGCATGAATGGGTAACATCATTGCATTCTCCCTATTTTTTTGAATCCGTGCATAGTTTATTTGTGTGGATTGGAGCATTTTTGAGTGAGTTATGAATTTTTGAAGTTGTCATAATTTTCAGCAGACTGGGGTTTCAAAATAAATTAATTTCATCCTTATTTGCATCTGAAATCTGTATGTTTCTTCATATTTTGGTCTTATAAATAAGTAGGATCAGATTTGGATGAAAACATTCTATTATAAATGTTGATTTGATTGGGTTTCCCACTTTACCCTAGTCGCACTTTTCAGATTAAAATTCAGATCTGCATAGTAAAAATCTGATATTAATTTTATAAGTTTGCATTTGGTTGTGGGATTGGCCTAAAATCCATTTGGGGTCAAAAATGTTCATTTGAGGATACTACAAAAACACCATATATAGTATGCATTGTCTTATAGAGAGGCACACTCACATGAATTTTATCATGGGGATGTGGATATGGTATGTAGGGTTTCTGCAAAGGTGGCATTAATCCAAAGATATGAACTTATTACCATCATCCATCTCCCTTTCACATTACTTCACACGCACACGTATGGTCTTTGTATGTATGTGTTACAAAGGTGTATAACAATTCTGGTTTTGTGATGAGAATTGGAAAGTGGGTGAGGATGATCAACGCTTATGCCATGACAAGTTTTTGTGTAAACAAGGTGCCTAGCAAAAATGGTCAACACAATGAGTCAAAGAAGGGTACAAAAGATATTCAACATAATGCAGGGGATAACATAGGAGACCGATACGGAGAATTAGTCAATTTTCCAGCAGAGTGTGCAGATCAATATCAAGTTGAAGGATAGCAATGTCCTTCCAAACTAATCAACACCTAGTCATGCTTCATCAAACATCTCTTCAAGATGTTAATCTTATAAGTTTTTTTGTAGCCCTAGAGCAAGGACTTGATGAGAGTTGTCCATGAAGTTGAAGATAGAAGAGGAGTATATATAGATGGAGGTGGGTCGTTGTCGATTAGTCATGGCCAATCTACATTCAAATATGCTCTTCCTTCAAGAGGTTAAATTTAGTGGATTCAAGTTGTGTTTTTAATGCACAACAAGAAAGGGAGTTATCTTTCCACTTCTCACGAGGAAGGAAAAAGTGTGGGAAAAGAGGGTGGATTGTGTGGTTGATTTTTGGCTTACACCTCATATTCTTGATAAGGAGAAAATCATGTTGGCCTACAAAATATGTGTTTTGTTTGGTGTAAGCCGCAAATGATTCTCTTTGTAGAATTTAGTTTTGCAATACGTGACCTAAAAACTATTGAATGTTGAGTGGGATGGCAAGCATGTTGGAGTGTATGATTCGACCGTTTGGGTTGAAGAATGGAAAGCTTGGAAAGATCCTTGGTGCAGCAACAATGTGTGTGGCCAAAAGCATCTTGCTACAATGGGGTGAAACACCTAGCCCAATAGATAAGGGGGAAGGAAGAAGATTTAGGTCAGGCTAGATAGATTTTGTGCAAAATCACACGCAACCACTTTCTCCTCCAATGGAAAGAGATTTGTGCATGTGGACTTGCCCATTATTGGATCATATCATTATCCTGTTTCCAATTATATGATAGGTGGTTTAGAAAGAAAGAAAAAGTCAATAAATGAAATTGAAACTTGGTGACTCCTCTAGTAGTGGAGAGGATTTGGATTCTCTAATGAAAGATTGTCATACGATTTACAACAAAGTTTCTTAGAGGATGGGGCAAGACGATTGCTAGAGCGAGAACACGAGTATAAAATAAGAATTGATTCCAACCTTAGCAAGTTGGACTATTGTGAAAATAGACCCTTTCAATGAGATGAACCAAAAGCCAGCAAGGAGTTGGAATTGCAACTTAAGATTTTTGATGCTAAGAACCAAATATCCAACGTGCAGAAATATTGATGAAATATAAACAAAATGCCAATGTGTCATAATCTTCAATACACTTGAATATAAAATATACTTCAGCTAGGGTTGCACCATATTCCTTAAGGAAGGAATCACTCCACGATATCTCCCGCTATGAGATCAAAGCCTGATATGCTACTACATATCTACTACTCACTACAACTGATCCATAATCCTTGCTACATTACAATGATAGATGCCTATATATATGGACTCTCATTCAATAACCCTAGAGTTAAGTAAAACCCGTAATCCACTCTATACACATTGTGCCAACTAATTACCAACTATAAATTATTCCAGAAATTACCCATTTGATCCAATTCACAAGTTACCAATTGAGACCGTCATATCTAAACATGGAGTGTGTGCACCACAAGTCCATTCTCCATTACCTTATATACATCATAATACAATACCTCTAGGTGTAACATTCCACTACCCTTGTATCCTAGTGTTTGAGTACATCGTGTATACACCTTATTTTCCATTTGCTAACAATTTGTTTTTGTAGACTGTTGGTGCATTAATCCCCTAGAGTGTGTGCCTTAAGGCCACACCGTGAGCGGTGTTTGGGCCATTTCATAGCACCTCGCGAGATATTTTCGTGGCACTTGCCCTAGTGTGCCTTACCCTCCGTACTATCCCTAAATATCCTCGACTACCACCTTCACAAAGCCTTCCTCATAGTTCAAAACTCATACTTGGGAGTCCAAATTTTTCACTCATACTGGACTCAACAATTACTCGGCATTAGTCAGCAACTTTATCACTATTTTAAAAATATAAATTCATAAAATAAGATTAAATAATATATTAAAATCTTAAAGATCGGAGCGATCTTATTGTTGGGAAATTAGAGTTCCCATGGTAATTAGTAATTTACCATGAGGTAAATAAATTGTTAGTTTGTTAATGGTATTTTATAAGATAATAATATATCTCACGTAGAGATATTAGCATTTGGTTGGAGTGTGAGCAAGTTTGTTAAGAGAGATATTAAGAATGATTTTTGTGAGGCTGAAGATTATTAGATTTGATCCCATATATTGTGGGAAAAATATTTGTATAAATATCTCTTTTAATAAAGGTGTCATTTGACCGACCATAATCTCACTGAGAGAAATCTCTGCCAGTTTCTAACACTGGTATCAGAGCAGGTCATCCAGGCCTCTGCAATTCGGTCTTGTTTGTAATAAGACCCTTGGAGTGAAGACAACATTCAATGCTCTATCATTAGATAGACCTTCGATCTGTTTGTCAAAGGAGATGTAGTGCAGACCACTGCAAATTAGAATTGACAGTTTTGTTGTTCGAGCTATATTTTAATACATTTAGTTTTGGATCTACACCGACCTGGATGCATTTGTTATCCACGCACAGCCGGTTTACATCATACGAGCTGCCCACAAAGTTTGAGGAAAATTTCAGCATATTGACGCCTTCCTTTGCATCTGTTTGCACGAATATAGTTTTCATTAAAACATCTCCCATCTGATTTCATCCTTGTTACGCTAGTCCAACGTCGACTTCTGTAATCGTCTGGGTATTTTCTACACGTCCCTCATCTCTGACTGCGACAACACTGGCATTGTTCTACAAGTGTAGATTCTTTTCTAGGCAGCAAGCGTCTTCCGTACTCTGTAGACACAGATTTACATGCAGCAGCCTCTTCCCAACGCATTTCTCAATCTTCTCTCCTTAGGCGGCCACCATTAAATTGGTTACGGGTTGTTTTGGGTTATTAAAGGTTTATAGTTTATAATAAAAAGTATATTTTTATTACTTTTTCTTTTCTATCATCATCTTGTTTCTTTTCTGGAATTATTGTAAAGGCATGTCACTGTAATGAGTCTATTATTATTTGTCTCTTTGTAAGCCATTCTCATCAAATTTATTGAGTCAAGTTTTGTAAGGATGCATTTTTAGTTGAAACCAACGTCCACTAAGTCAAACTTGCACGAGGGATAAAATGGACAAAATGAACCCGATAGAGAAGTTTGATGGAAAGGATTTCCATACATGGAAAATCCAAATTCAATTGGTACTGATTGAAAAAGATCTTTGGGACATTGTTGATGGAGTCTCGGTTGCGCCAACAGACGTCGATGTACTTCAGAAATGGAAAGTCAAAGATAAAAAGCTTTGGCCATTATTGGCCTCAGATTATCAAAGCCATATCTACATCATGTGGATTTCAAAAAATCATCCAAAGAAACATGGGAAGCATTGAATCAACTATTTGGATCACAAGCCGACAATGCAAAGATAACTATGAAGCAAAGACTATGTGGGTTGAAAATGGAAGGAGGAGATATTGTATCTCATATCAGCAAGTTCCGCTCTCTAATGGCCCAATTGGATGGTATTAATGAAAAGGTAAAACCCAATGATGCAAAGGCCATATTACTAAACAACATGCCCAAAAGTATGTCAAATATGGTGTTTACTCGAGTAAATTAAATCCAAGTTTGGAAAACATAATAGCAACGTTACTTGATACAGGAAGCAAGGTTGAAGAAGAAGAAGTAGCATTAGTTGGGCAATCAAGCTCTTCTTACAAGAAATCAAAACATATCAAAAATTATACATGTTTTTATTGTAAGAAACCAGGACATGTTATTCTCAACTGTAAACAAAGAGCACAAGATCTACTTGATGGAAAGCTATCTGACAAGGCCATGGTGACTGAAGAAGATGATATGGAAGATCAAACTTCACATGCCAATGCCGAAGACATTTCAAGTGACGAAGATTTTCTATACTAAATATTTGTGGGTGTGGTGTGTATTTTCCCATGTGACCTCTAAGGGAGGGAATGTTGAGAAATTAGAGTTCCCATGGTAATTAGTAATTTACCATGAGGTAAATAAATTGTTAGTTTATTAGAATAATGGTATTTTATAAGATTTTAATATATCTCACGTAGAGATATTAGCATTTGGTTGGAGTGTGAACAGTTTGTTAAGAGAGATATTAGGAGTGATTAGATTTGATCCCATATATTGTGGGACAATTATTTGTATAAATATCTCTCTGTTTAATAAAGGTGTGTTATTTGACCGACCATAATCTCACCGAGAGAAATCTCTGCCAGTTTCTAACACTTATGATGATAAATAAGGCAAATGTAGTAGGGCAATCTAGTAGGGTTTTCAGCTATAATTCAAATTTCACGTAGGATTTTTTATTCCATTTATTAATTCGAGGGTTTTTAGATGTTGTATAGCTTTTAAAGAACCATTCCAAGGTTGTGATGGCCTATAGCAATGGTGGATCTTTGCAACCGTAATGTCCCCTTTTCTAAATTAAAAATAATTAATAATATTTTAAGTTGGGCCCAGCCAATTCTTATTTTGGGACAACTTCATATTATTATTATAAAATAAAAAGTATTTTTAAATACTCTTATGAGGTCGGTCTTCTTAAGGGAAGATTAAAAAGTGCATTGGGCTTCTAATTCATCCTTGGCGCCAAAAAGGAGGATATAAAGGTGGAGCCTAAGAAAGGTTATGCATGTTTATTTCAAAGATTGATATCTTGGGTTTGTGCACGACGTGCCCTACTCTCCACTGAAGATGAAGACCTTTGGTGTGGCTCAACTTTGAGGACGAAAACCTCAATAGTCACAACACTTGGGGACGGAAACTGTCATGTCCCTTTTTTCAAGCCAATTCCGATTCAAGACCTTGGCCCATTTTCCTTCCTCATGGGTCCAAGCGAACAAGCTAGAGGAAGCCAGCAATGTTATAATGTACTTCATTTCATGTTTATTTCTTTGATTGGCATTGTAATTGTTGGTGAGCCTAGCGCCCAACAATACACATCCTTTAGAACAGCCACCACACATGTTTGAAGCACTAAAATGAGTTTCAAGAGTCTAGCTTCCTCCGGTTCCTGTGCATGTAAAGGTCCTAGAGCCATGTCTTGGTAAGATAAAGTCACGCCAAGCATTGTCAAAAGTATTCATGGGACAAAGGGGGCCATTCTTACCATTTGAAGAACACCACATCACACTACTACCGCATTGGGTACATTTTCTACTCTATAGTTGGCTTGTTATTTTTGTTTCAAGAGATGTGAGGCCAAACATAGGGGTTTGGCTTAGATTGCATACACTACTTACACCTACACTAGGAAAGCTACATGAGGCTTACTCATGCTCAAGGAGATGTAGTGTAGCACTTGGATTGGTTCAGCAAGACTTGACCATCAGGGGTAGTCCAACCTCTCACACACACACTAATTTCTCCTTTTGTTATCTAATGGTTTTATGAAGTTTGTTGCAAGTGTGTAGGGTTTCTATTTGTTATAGGTCATTATAAGTGGTGGCGAAGTTGTGCAAGCCCTAGCAAGAATGAGACAATGGAACTCATTTCCATGCCAATGAAGGTCAAACAAGGTTGCAGAGCCCCACTATCACAAAACCAAAACCGTATAGAGCAATCCAAGACAGTATTATGCCCCAAACCAATATGTGTACAATATTGCACAGGGATCTTTTGCTAGTTCTAGATCCGAGAGGCGAAGTATTTCCGAATTCAAAATAGACTTTTCACCTAGTCTCGCACACCAAAATCACTTTTGTATCACTCTATGCAGCGAAGTACTTATCCTTTCTTGTATTTTAAGACATTGTTAAATTGTTTTATCATAGTGCAAAGCTAGACTGCATTGATATGTCCAAGTACCTTACAGGGTAAGCCATTTCATCATACCGTATCCAGAGCGTGCCTAGGGCATGTGGGTATATACCCACAACATACCCACACACAGCTTTTTAAGTGCAAAAAAAATAATAAAACTTAAGGGCTTTAACTGGAATTGAACCTTGGAAAGTTCATGTGAGATTCAATATTGCCAATAGGCTCCCAAGGGTCAAGAGAGATGAAAAGGACTTCATTTGGTTGACTTACTATTTGGGGGCTTTCTTGCTTCTCCTCAAGGGTCCTCTATGCTTCAATCAATTTGGAAGGCATTGGAACAAGGGAAGCACTTGGTGGTTGGGCAGCCTATCTTCTCTTCCTTGGACACTAGGTGCCAAGCCTACAAATCAATTTGGTGGAATCTGAAATATAATGACAAGATCCTTGCCTTGACAAGAGGTTACTCTACCCTCCTTTGGTTTGAGAAAGGAATTAAAATATTTCATTTGTACAAATTTGGGAAGTGGATGGAATGGACAGACCTTAAAGATTTCTATAAGCTTCTGTAATCTCAGTTCATAATGTATAGAATGCTTAGAAATTCTTTCACAGCTCCCTCTATTGGACTAATTATGGAGGATGAGAATGAATTTTGGGATACTATGAGGTGGCTCAAAGGGCCCCCTCTCCAAGAGGCTACCTCCAAACAACTCTATGAAAATATTGCCTTCTCATGAAACCTTTCCTTGGGCCTTAACATAAAGTGGAATGTATGTGAGCCCATTAGTAGATGGACTCATAGATTTAATGTTTTGTGGTCTTCTTGTATTTAATCAACGAAATCTTGCTTTAGATGGCTTCTAATTCATAATAAGCTTGTTGTTGGCTTCTAATATTTTATAGGTTGTTGAGACTATAAGCTTGTTGTTTTATATTTTTTTATTTTTAAAGTGTATTGTACGAATGTACCAGTAGTGTATTGTACCCAAGTGGGTTTAAAAATTGTTGTTTAAGCGTACACGAACCCATACCTGTACTTGTATCATGACAGCCTTGGTGCAAAGTATTAAAAGCTTTAATATGGATTCTATTATTAATGTTTATTAATTTATTCAGAATATACAACTTGTAACATACCTTACATCCTCACATAATAAATCTCATACATAGATTTTTAGGGTGTAAACATTTGGTGAACTTGACCTAAGTTTGATTCTATCATTAAAACCCTAGCTACATTGGGATTTGTCATTTTCTTGGTGTATGATCCTCTTGTTAGATCCAGGTTGTATTCTCCTTTGAGTGTCATTGTCATGGCTTCACATCCCGCCATTAATCATGGCCTCCCTTTTATATTCAAGTGTTGGTATCCAAGTGGGTAGTCAAATGTGTGCTTCTTGATAATAACTCACCTTTCAATTTTTGCACTATTTCTTTCCTTAGCAAGATGGGAATATTTGTTAATAATCTTACCCCATCTAATGTGCATGTTCGTAATTCTAACAACATGTCCCATCGGTGTTTGGACTAGTTATAATTTACATCGTTGTGGGTTCGTACACTCTTGCCACTATTTATCATGTTATGCCTAATGATCCTATTTGATCGTCTTTTAGGACAGCCTTGGATACATGCCATGGACGCCACTCCCTATAGGCTTGTTTCACATTTTGTCATCAAGATTCTTTATATATTTGTGCTAGCGACCCTTAGCCTTTTCACCGTCATGATGTACGATAAACGGTTGTTCCTAGACCTTATGCATACTCTCTACCATCTCCAACTAAGCCATCTCTCCCCCATGAGCAATTCACATGTTTTCTCTACTTGTCCCAATTGGTTCTTAAACAATTACTTGAACGCAACCTTATGTCTCTCTCTCTCCAATTTTAGCGATTAATGCAAGCAAGTCCCATGGTAAACATTTTAATGCTACATTTTTTATTGTGATTATCATAGATGTATTGGCCATCCTACTAATCAATGTCTCTAGCTCCGCCATGTTATACAAGACCTTATCAATACTAATAATATCGCATGGAACCCAACCCCTATGCGGTCTTAGGCTATTAATGGCAATCCTCTGCTTCACAGGCACCACATTGCTACATCTAATGAAGAAGAGTATCAAACTCTACCCACTTATTCTTCCCATGATTCACTAGATTTTGTGATTAGTGCCACTCTTCCTTTTATAATCCTCGTGTGCCATCTTTTCCTATCTCTAGCATTATGCCTCTTGTGGCACCGCTTATTATTCTTCTACCACTACTCATCTCTTTGTGAGTAACCCATATCCCCTTCAAAATGTTACAATTCCTATGGCCTTTAAATTTGTTACTTGGCATAAGTCTTGGTATACTTCTAATGACCCCGATTATGTTACTACTCCTTTTGATAATCTCACTAATACTTGTTTACGCACTCGATTGGTGCAATAACTCGTGCACATAAATCTATAAATATATTGTAGGAGGATAGTCACATAATCCATGATGTACATTTGGTGTCCCAGTTTCACTCTGAAATCTGAGACTACCCCATGTTAAAAAAATCGTACTTTTAAAATAATGGGTCGTTTTGTGTTTTTATTGTCAGAAAGTGTCTGTATTGTGTCAAGATATTCCCAGTCATATTAGCCAATTTCGCCAAATACCCAGATGCCCAAAATTGTTATATTCTGTCGTTGGGGTTTCCACAGGGAAATTTTTATTTAATTATTCTGAGCCCCATTTGAGGCAAATTGTGCTCCGGTTTAACCCTGTTGTGGTCTTACATGTCAATATTCCCATATACCAGTAGGGTTTTAACCAGGAATGAATCCTGGGCTTTATCTGTGACTTCTGGCAACGTTTTGCGTTTTTGGTGTTTTCCCGTTTTGTTTTCTGTGAAATTTCTCTAGGTCAATTCCTTTGCGGTTTAGTCTGATTTCTTGCCTGGAGTATCTGGAGATCATCTATGGACGTTATGCCAGAAGGAATTTGCCACAGGAGGTCTGGTTCTCTCTGAAAAGACGAAGTCATGCACGAAAAAGCTTCTTTTGAGCAGGTCGCATTTTTGGGAAAATAAGGTTTTACGCTCTGATGGAATTTTTGGTAGCGAGCAAGCAAGTGGGAATTTTGTACTGCTTTGTCCAAGTACTTTTTCCCATGGAAGCAAAACCACTTAAGTCATAATGGGAAAATTAGAGGCAACAGCGGTGAGAATTTCTTACCTGCCTTACAGGGGTGAAAATTCTCATTGTAAAATAAAAGAAAATCACTTAAGGCATTGATGGGAATTTCTTACCTACCTTGCAAGGTAAAAAAGCTCATTATGAAAGTCAAACAACGTAAGTGGATCATGGGATTTTTGGAGCTGCGGTGCAGGGTGAATAATCCCATTAGAAATTGACTTTTAAAAATAGAATTCACCCTTGCCAAAAAGTGCGACCCACCTTGGGTGAATAATAATGCATTTAATAATATTTATTCACCCAATTTTGGTGCCCAAGCATGAGGAAAAGTCAACGCATGATGAAAGGATAAAGAAGATTGGAAATAGAATTCTAAAATTAAATAAATTTAATTTATTTAATGCAGCCCCCTCTCATGCAAAAAAGTGCGACCCATATTGAGGAGAAATAATACTTTTTAAAGTATTAATTAATGGAATTAATTCCTATTTTTGGTGCATAAGGTCAAAGCACACTGTGAAGTCAATGTGGACTGGAAGTAGAAAGCTAAAATTAAATAAATTTAATTTATTTAATGGCAGCCATGAGCATGCACAAAATAGGCGCCCAAATTGAAGAGAAAAACATGTTAATTAATTAATTAATTGTCAGGAATAGGAGAGGCAATTATTAATTATAGAATGGTGAAGGTTATATAAGAATGGGCTGCCATAATGATGAATTAATTAATTCTTCAACAAGGAAGTGCAGCCCAGGCAATTTTGGCGCCCAATTAAGGAGGAATTTTGCACAGAAGAAGGTGTTTTCACTGTCGGAAAGCTTCAAAGTTTGGCGCCTAGGTTTGAAGGAGCTTGAATTAAGTCTAATTAATTGTCTGCATAGTGGTACAGGTGCTCAGGTGAAGTTGACAAAATTCATGTTTGCTTTGCATGCAAACAAAACATCAAATTTTGGGGCAGCAGGCTTGATATATGCAGATTTTTATAATTAAAATCAAGTGTTCATGTTCCGATTGCCATCTTTATCTCAATTAATTGCGAAATTCATTACAAGTGTTTTTATAAGAGAAAGGGAGCTTGAATCAATGCCCAATACATTGAACATATCCTCCGAATCAAAGAAATCTCCATATACATCAATTGTAAAGAATTTCACTGAATAAAAAGAAAAAGAATTGCTCAGACAAAGATCGCTCTAGCCATGGCAAAGCGGGATGAATGAGAAAGATCAACAGAATCATGCATAGATCTAGATCCAGATTCAGATCCAGATCTAGATTCATAATTGCAAAGGCTTCATCCTCTTGTTTCGAATGCAGCCCGTGAAGAAGTCAGTGCATGGAGAATTCCTTCCAGGACCTTGTGCATGTTCTCCCAATCTTCCAGTTGAAGCCTTCATTGAATTTGCATTCACCCGGAGTGCTTTCTAGAATTTTTAATTGCTCATATGCAATTAAAAATAAAAATGATGAGTTATTTACGGCAAACATTGCATTGATGCATGTACTGGAGAAGAACTGCAAAAGCTTCAAGGATAAGAGGAAGACATGTCAAAGGCAATACCCGCAAGCAAATCACAGTCACTTGCTTCCAGATCCAGCCACTTCCAGATCCAACTGCTTCTAGATCCAGTTTGGTGAGAATCAAAGGCAAAAGAATCAGTTGCATGCAGAATATGAAAAAGGACAAGACTGCAGACTTTCCTCTTTCTTCTTCTTTCTCTTATTTCCTCCGATAAAGTGTAATGTCCCCCTTTTTTAGAGACATTACTACCTAATCGATTCACTCTTTTTATTAAGCATTGTAACCCCTTGGTGTGTCTAGCGCAACAAGTGGGAAGTTCTAGGTAGTTTAGAATGTGCACATAGGATAGGAATTTCTTAATATTAAATTAAGAAATTAAATAAAGTGCACATGTAGTGGTTTATTAAATATTTTATATTTAAAGGGAAAACATTACATGTTTAAAACATTGGCATTTGCACCTCTTATTCTATAAGGGGTCGCATTTCCTTAGATGGGCATGTTGATTTGATCATTTATGTCTCTCCATTCTTGGAGAAATGGGATGTATGCCCTAGATTTTCATTGTGTTCTCTCTCATTCGATTTGGAATTGAAGTAGATCTGATTTTGAAGACTTTGTCATTGAAGATCTGAAGACTTGATATTTATTTTTGCCATTTTGGAAAGTGGCAACTTTGCTGAAAATTTCTGTTGCATTTCGGAAAAATCGGTCTGTTGGAATTTGATGAATTTATGTTCATTGGAAAGCTCCTTGTCCAAGCTTTCCAACAAGGGTAATTTCGTGTCAAAATTCTAGGTATTGCTCAAGATATGAATTTATGAAGATTTTTGTTATTTACCTAATTTCCCAAAATTAGTGCAACGACTTGTTTTGGAGTTTCAGGTGACTTTTTAGCATGGCATTTGTGGATGCAAAATTCTAAAATTGATCTCATAATTTTCCTTATAATTTATGCTTCGTTTTGAGCTATGGTTCATAAATTTCAGATAAGTATTTTGCAAGTTATGAGGGTTTGATGCTGCAGCTGTATTTCGGGATTTAAAAATCAGGTTTTCCGTATTTTCGTGGTTTTCTTGTACGGAAATTTGCTCCTAATTAATATCTATCATTTCCCTTTTGTTTCATGCAATTCGGAGTTGTAAATCAAAAGTTATGGAATTTTGAATATTTCAGCCTAGGGTTTTGACGACTTACTAAAAATAGTAAGTTTCAAATTTCAGTGCTTTTGTTGAGGATTTATGGCTGAAATGTAAGATTCAGATTTTTATTTTCAGATTTGGCTAATTTTCCAGTTTGTTCCAAAAGGGGATATTACACAAAATAATTGAGCGATCAATTAAATTATAAAACCTAAGTGATTGGTTTAAAAGTCATTACTTGAAGAAGTCAACTACTTAGAAATAGGTGGCAGACATGCAAAATAGAAGGTTCTATCTTCAGTTGCAAATCATGCATGTCATGCAAAGAAGAATTCCAGGAAGGAGATTACCAGTTGTTTCCTTTCCGACTTCCACATGTGTCAGTTCGACTAAAAGCTTCTTATTTGTAATTTCCCCTCTACATGTTATAAGTAGAGGAAGAACCTACGGGTAAAGCATCAGAATTTTTAAGCAACATTCTTGTATTCCAAACTTTGTGCTGAAATCCCTGATAGCTATTTGAAGCAAAGGAATAGAAAGGAGCAGATTTCCGGAGAACTTTGTGTCACGGTGCATTTTGTTTCTAACTTTTTATCTCAGATCTACTTATAAACTTTGGGTTATTTTAGATCTAGATCTGAAGTTGCCTTTGCTTATAATTTTGTGTGTTAATATCTATTGGTCATGTCTATGTGCATGCAATCAACTCTGTTATCTATTGATTGGGTTGCACATCTTCCCTATTTCTTCCATGTGTTTTATTATTTCCTTCTTCTTTAGATATTTCCTTTCTTTAACAACTTACTTGCTGCAAAACTATACAACTATGGTTCATGAGTTGCATGGTTAAAGTAAAACCCCTAAATAGATACTAACATATTTTATTGACAAATCTTACACGGGAGCCTCACCGGTAAATGAGGGAGATTTATCTCATGACTGCCTAGGTTTTCAACTATGCAGAAAATCTAGCCAACATACCCCTAATGAATATTTCTTCTATGGCTGCACCTACTATTGCTACATATATTGCACCCATCTCTTTGGGGGCAACCAATTGCCCCACTTGTATGTTACTATGGCTTCTATTATGCCTACATATGATACTTTGTGCAACCCTATGCCTCTTTCTAATAATCCCAATAGTTCTATTTCAACACTTTCGCTAGTGGAGGGGCTTGATATCTCCCTCTTCCTCGAGGTTGATACAAGCATTTTACATGTTCTTCTCGTACATGTTTCAATAGTTTGCCTCTGGATCCTATTTTACGTGATATGATATTACGACCTATGTCTCCAACACTTACATGATTTCCTCCTTATCACAATATTCAATAGCTCTTGTGTTATATCCTTGCCTAACAGAGCTAATTGCAAAAATACAATAACATTCAAATAATCACATAATCCAAAACATTCAAATATTCACAAAAACACAAAATCGTGACTTACATATGACTTGATTTGCTAGCCCTTTACTTTACATATATTGTTTGTCATATTGGTTTTATAGATAACATATACTCTTTGCACACGTGTTCATGAGGTATATTGAACTTGTCAAGACCCACACAAATTGCTACATCATGACAAGACAGGATGTCGTCTAGTCCCTTCCTAGTGACTATGATCATTCAGGGGCATATTCCACACTACACAAATGCTTCGTTTCATTTCAATTACTTTTACTTCCTCAGTATGCCCAATTACTTATATTATGTATATGTTATCTTTTGGACTAACAAGGCTAACATGTGTCTTGTGCGGCGCTAACCTAGCTTGTTCTATATGTTTTTTTACTAATGTTTGTTGTATCTTTCACTTGATTGCTAGATTACTTTGTTGCTCAATTTCCTAACTACTTGATTGCTTATTGTACATGGCCTCGAGCGTCTTGATTGTCATGCAACACCGTGGGTGTCCCATGTTTGTAGCTCTATGCCTCTCTTGTATATGTGCATTTCATTATTTGTATGTGGTTTGTATGCCTTCATCACAATTGTTTTGCAACATTGTGGGTGTCCCATGTTTGCGGCTCTAAGCCTTGATGTGACTCTAATAGATACTATTGCTTATGTTAGCTTGCTTGATTATAGCTTTGCCTTTGCACTTGCTTTATTCCAACACATGATTGTTATTGCTATTATTGTTTGTTGCATATTCCTTTCTTTGTGTGTCATGGTCTCCACAATGCAAATCATCTTGATGGAGCAAGATCCCCATATTAGCCACCACTACAACCTTCCATGTGATCCAATGCAAATTATCAAATTTATTTGACATTAGTACACATCATTTCTTTTGATCTGCGTGCTCAAATGTTATATCACATGTACCTCAAAAGAGGGGGCATTCATCGCAGATATTATACATCTACAACCGTACAGTAGATTGCAAAGACACGAGATACTAATTTATACAAGGTACCAATCCAAAAAAACAAGAACAAATACATAACATGGAAAAAATTCACACTAGTACAAACCTTCAACTAAAGTATAAAACCGTAGAATGCTGGCCCTAACTAGACATTTCCGTCCTAGGAAAATTCATTGAAATTTTCAATATTCTCAAATTCTTACGAGGCATTTACAAACTTTGGAGTACAGTTTAAGATATAAATGATACAATTCAAAAGCACAATACAAGGGGCATGAGCACTTCATTCCTTCTCCATTGCATTACTCAAATACAGTTGCAAATACAAGGTTTGGGAACATGGACCTTCTTCCCCTTTGCATCATTTAGCATTTGCATGATCAGAATCATCACTTATTACAGCACATGGTGGGGACATGGGACATCTATTCCCTTTCGACCTTGTGTTTTTTTATAGAACTAGGCCTAACTCCGTCTATAATAGTGTGATCGTGGGGTTAGAAGATATCGAGGTGGCTAAAAACTTTGTAGGCTATATTCTTACTTCCTCTATCTCTTTGTGTGGGAAAATATCGGGGGTGGCTAGATACTCTAAACACTTCTATTCCCTCTTAACAAGGTTCTTTGGTACCTCTCCTCTTCGGTGTTGGGTCATGCATACTCAACTCCTCTCCTACTTTGGCTTCTCCTTCAACAAAAATTGGGGATTGATCACCCCAATCCTTTACCAACTCGACCAAAATCAAAATCTCCAAGCACAACAAGAATGGGAGCTTCTCCCTCTGCAAAAGAAACAAGTGTATTCCTTCCATGTTTTGCATCTCTTTACTTTTCTATGTATAAATTTCAATTTATAAAGTTACAAGCATTATTTCACATTTGAGTTACAGTTCAATTTTCTTCTATAGACGTTGACTACACTCTTTGTATTATAGGTTTCACCATGGGACATGCCAACACTAATGCAAAGGACAACTATCGGGCAAAGACAGTGTGTGTACAAACCAACTCAAGTATGTTTTATCTTTGAGTAAGAGATTTTCAATTCCACACTTAAAGGGGGCCAAATGTATACACTCAAATTTGGTAACTTATCCTTTGGCAATGACAAGTTTGACTTTGTTCCTATCTAAGACAAATGCTCACATTCTAAACTGCATTGGCATAGCTTTCTCTCTCACATGACTTATTGATCTCTATACATTGCTTTGTCGTTCATCCATGCAATATTAATTATCCAAAAAAATAATCTCTCCAGTCATCTTTCCCGACTTCAGACCTATCATCATTAATTGTCAGGACCATATAGAATAGGGCATGCCGTACTTACGGTATGTCCAACCTATACGGTCCCATACCTCTTCATGTAACGAATTTTTTCTAATTTAAAAATTTTATGTGTCGATTCATCTTCCCTAGGTCGGTCATAATGCGAATATCTAACCTATGGAAGTTTGTATAAGTAAGTCAATTGCACTTTATAACTCACTGTCATTGTCATAAGCATGCATTGTAAATATCAACAATAAAGCACTCAAGGCTCTCCTAAATCTTCCAAAAGCAATTGCACATCCTTTGGAGCAACCACCACATAGATTTGAAGCACTCAAACCAGGTTCAAGAGTCTATCTTTTCCATTTCCAAGCATGCAAAGGTCCTAGAGCCATGTCTTAGCAAGAGCAAGTCATGTCAAGCATTGTCAAAGGTCTTGAGGGGACGGAGGGGGTCGGTCTTAGCATCTCAAGAACACCACATCACACTACTACCGCTTTGCATACATTTTCTACTCTATAGTTAGCCCACTATCTTTGTGTCAAGAAACACGAGGCCACACATAGGGGGTTGACTTAGATTGCATACACTACTTGCACCTACACTAAGAGAACTACATGAAACTTGCTCCCACTCGAGGGGATGTCGTATAACACCCAGTTGGTTCAGCGAGGGTAGCCCAACCTCACCCACACAAAGATTTCTCGTTTTGTTATCTAATGGTTTTATGAAGTTTGTTGTAGGTCTCTATGGTTTCTATTTGTTGCAGGTCATTATAGGTGGTGCCAAAGTTGTGTGAGCTCTAGAAATGGACAATGACAATCATTTCCATGGCAACGAAGGGAAAGCAAAGTTGTAGAGCCCCATTGTTCACAAGTCCGAAACTATATGGAGAAATCCAAGACCGTACTACACCTCGGACCGATCTGTATGGTTCTTCACAATGGCATTTTGCAAATCCAAATCTAGAGACGAAGCATTTCTAGATTCAGAATAGCCTTTTCACCCATATCACTTTTGTATCACTAGGCATAGCTAAGTGTTCATCCTTTCTTTTGTTTCAAGCAATTTTATATCGTTTTATCACGGTGAAAAGCATTAAAATCTTTATTCTAGATTGTTTGATTAATGTTTTGTAATGTCCCTTTCTAGAGCTGAAACTAAAAAATAAGGGTTTTGGCTCAAACCCCTTGGTTTTTATTACAACTATTGGTCAATCACTTTAACCTTAAAGGAACAAATTGAAAATGGCATTAGCAACAAAGAGAAATCTGAATATTTATGACAGCAAAGGAATTCATATGGCATCCAACAATATCACCACTTGGCCCTAACGATGAACTTGATTTTCTATTTCCTAGGGCAGCAAACTGTATGGTCTTTCAAGACAACATTCTCATGTAATATAGACTAAAAATCAATATAGAAATATCTCAAACACTTCATAAGTCCAACAAAATGAAATCTGGAGCAAATATATATTTTATAATTTTAATTCAAGTGTAAACACAGTTAAAACTTCATAAATTCATAAATCCATCAATACTTGGAGTTTCAACACAAACAAATGCTCAAAATGATCTCTGAGAGACCAGCCATCAAATAAAAGTCAAATCACAATTTTCCAACCATGGAAACCCCTCCAAAAGTGATCCCAAACTTCCCAAGTGGGTAGTGTTGTCACCAAAATGTAGCACCACAGGGATTTGGTCGGGAAAACCCATACTTTTGGGTAATATGGGATTGTCTCCAAGTGTGGGAACTTACCAATTGACTCCAGAGAATGATGGTTCCTCTACCTATTCCTAATGCTAACACTAAACTACCTCTAAGATAAGCCTATCCTAACACATCCAAGTAAGCACGAGAGAAAGAGATGCATGGAAATGAAATCCTAAGCTAAAAAGAGGTGATAGCACCAAGAAAAAGGGAGATAGACACTCTCCATGAGAAAAAAATGGGGAAAAATGGAGAAGGAGAGGGCATACATATGTGCCACAGACCCAAACAGCATTGAACCTTCCATTTTACACACAAAACACAACAAAAATGGGACTTGTAAGTGAGAAATACATGCACAACACACCACAACAGTAATAAAGAGGCAAGAATGCAATGAAAAACAAGTTAGGGTAGAGAAATAACCACAAAACCAGATTTTATTGCCATGAAAGTATGCACAATCCATTAAATTTGAAGTAGAAGGCACAAGAACACATCACAGTGCCAAATATGAGGTTTGCAACTCCATGGAAACTTGGGCAACATTTTGGCATGATGCCCTTGCATTACGAGGTGTTCAACTTTTACAAATGATACATTTTTGCAATACATAGAAATGGGAGAGAGAGAGAGGGGGAAAAGAGAGGGAAATTCACCATTTTCATTCAACCACCAACAACATGCAATAAATGACCTACAAGACCACATGGACCTCTAAAATGGCCATTCTCTCACGTCATCTTACTGCCGCACGAAGAGTATGGGCATCATTCACCATTAATGTTGGGTAATTGAACCACCGAACTATGCATTTTTCACCTCGAACCGTGTTTGCTCTTTTCACCCCAAAAGTCCATTTTCTTTGTTTCTTAATGCCAAAAATTAGCTCTCGGCGAGACGATTCCAACACCACCAATTTTGTGCAATTTGGAGCTTTGGATCAAAAGTTATTCCCAAAAAACCACTCCAAGTCAGCACAAGCGGGTTTCCGGGGAACAAGAGGAACAAGGGAAATTTCCACTTGGGCCTTCAAAAGCCGCTTTAACCAATTTTTCTCTTGGGCAGAGAAATCAGGTGGGCAAAGAACTAGTGGAAGGGAAGGACAGTTCTATTTGTGTCGTGTGAGGCCGCTTTTGCCAACTGTGTTTTGTTTTCATGTTTTTGTCAGATGGATCAAGTTATCGAGGTAGGATTGGAACTTCGGCACCACAAACTTGAAATCATACAGATGTAGTGATTGGTAAAATTGGATTTGTTGGCCTTTCTAGTCAGGTAAAATGAAAAACAGGAGTCCATAATCAGAACAAAAGCTAACAGCATGCACAGCTTCAAAAATTCATTAAATTTTGAATAACAGGGTTGGACAGCAAAGAGCCTCATGACTAGCAGAGACCAGGTCAAAAAGTCAAGTCCGAAAGCCAACCTCGTTCTTTAGGAGTAGATGTCAGAGTCTGCATTGTAAGAAATATATCTGGAGTAAAAATGTAAACCCCGCAGTTGATGTAATCACTGACCTGTAAGAATAAACAAATCAAATTTTCAATAACCAGTTAACTTTTCTCACATATTAACTTCTCACACCCTATCATTTTATATCATAAAACTTTAATATGTTCTAGAACAATGTGACTGTAAAATGATAATGGGACTCATTTGTGCTTGGATCAGAGCAAGAGGAATTGAGTCACAATATTCAAGCTTTATGCAATGCAGACATCGAAAGCACCTAAAAAGTAAGCTAATAATTCAAAAACTAGGAGACACGTGAACATGCAAACATGTTCTAAAACCTGTAGGGATGAGCGTAATCTATGCATATATTTTTATGTTGTCTTTTGTGTCATTATGCAAGACAAGACAAGAGACACAAATATAAGTAATTAGTTGAGAAACTTATAATACTGATTAGCTACCCCACTGTTCAATTACAATTCCACCAGAATAGTTAATATTCGACAATTGGCATTACATGAGTTTCTGGCTTTTCTGCAAAATGTAGCAACTCCTTGGTCTCTGTGTCTGCAACTAATTCACCAAACTCGCCTGTAGCTTCAGTTGAAACCTGAGATTAAAATGTTTTGAAACTATTCAAGAGCAGAAAATAAGAGTTACATTACACAATACAAAATGTGTAGACAGATGAAATTACTTTAAATCAAGACAGTTATTGTGGGGAGTAGCATTGTTTGATCCAATAGAAATAGCAACTTATTTATGCAGATAAGTTAAGACTCTGGGTGTAATGTGTGCTGGTTGTTATAAGAATTTCAGCAGAAACCCATCCAAACATATGCAGAGAAGTTTCAGTTTCCTAAGCATAGCACCTAGTAAAATGGTAGTCATTATGAATATCAGACGGGGAACAAGAGGGAAAAATGAGTAACCTTTTTGACAAGAATCGTCCCAATCCCTCCATAAGTTCGATGTGCCACTGTCATGAAAAAATATGTTTCTTATATCAAATTTATGTAAACCAAATATACAGGTCATCAATACAGTTTCTTGTTATATTGCAAATAGAACTAACATAAAATAGCATTAGACAGTATACTCCATTATGTGTTAGAAATCAGATTACAGTTTGTTGATATATTGGTCACTTGTATAATTGAAAATAAGCAGGGGCTTTAGAAAGTTCAAGAAAAAAATTGGCATTGGTTAGAAAGCAAAGTAACTTTGGAGCAGTAGCAATTCACGAAAAGCACATAAAACTCGTACTCGTAATGTAAAGAAGTTGAGGGCTTACTTTGCATTTCTCCCAGCGGAAAACTGCAGCAAATATCACAATGCATGACAAAAATATCTTTCTGGAAACAAATGCAACCAATAGTTCTTAGTGGACAATAACTCGTCATCAAAAGCAGAGTTAACAAAATCAATGAAAAGCAGTAAATAAAAGTTAAGTAGATATTTTCCACAGGTGTCACTATGGAACAACTTTGACACTGGTGCATAGAGAGAACTTGGGAAGAAATCATCAATTTCTCCTCTTAATAGAAAGGAAACGACCCTTATAATCATAAAAATAAGGACCTTTCTGGATTAGGACAGAATATTTAGCTCAAAAGAACTAAAGCTTATCAAACATTTTTTTAATCAAACTTTAATACAAGGAAAACATATTAATGCAAATAAATGAAATGCCCTTTTTACTCGAAGAATAAAACAAAAAAAAAGCTTACTGGACCGTCCTCCATTAAAAGATCACGGAATTTGAGCAATGCGCCTGCTGAACCATGGGGTTTATCCTCGCAAAGGTATCTAAAAATAATTGAAAAAATCCTGTAAGAAAGGTATAACCATTTTTTCTATCTCATAATTGAAGGAATTGTAACTAAGAAAAATACCAAAAATGACAAAAGAATCCCAGTAAAGGATAAATTTCAAGGTATAAATATGTCCAAATATAAAATAAGCCTTTCATTTGCATTAGAAATCAATAATGATGTCAGGATCTGATTTATAACTGTAGAAGAGCATTTCACTTTGCCAAACTCTGTAAATGCTAATATAATGTCCTTCCAAAACAAAGGCTGAAGCAAAGCTTCCTTGGTGATGCCAGAACAGTGGCCAGCCTGTAGAGTTGTAAATAGAGTTGCAACTGCCAGTACCACCCTCAGAGCATCAAAAGCTGGAGGACTTACTCATTATGCCTGCTATTACAGAGCTTATTGACAAGTGCATATCTGTAGAGTGGAAAATTCAACCTTAGATGGGGGCTAGATGTATGCAACATGTTTATGTTTGCACGGTTATACTCCATTGTTGTTGTTGGTCCCACTTATAATCTCAATGATTATTTATACAGCAGGAGTCAATTTTGGGTTATAGATGTCACATGTGCATTAGGAAAAATAGTTCAACCTTTCAACTAAGAAACCACTACTATACTACACCCTCCTCTATTTGGGCATTGCCTTCAATTGTCATACATAGGGAGATATATGTCGAGAATTCACCTCTACATTCATTTGTTAAGAGGGAATGACCTTCTGTGCATATCATTTTGCATATTGCAATTCCACGCTCTATATTAAAGTCCCTTTTTTGTGCAATTTAGTTTCTAGTGTGTGATTTAAAGAAGTTGTAGACTAGTTTATGTTAGTCAATTTGTTTTTAGTTCCATTGTGTCTGGACTTGGGAATCGGTAAGGATTTTTAACAGATCGAATGCTATGATTTGTGGAATTGAACATTTGTGAGCATCCAACCAACCCCAACACTAGCTTTGTTATTTATTTCTTACAACTCTACTGTAAGTTTGATTTGTGTCCCACGATTCTAACTTGGTGGATTAGAAACCAAGAATCCATGGTTCATTACACTAGAGAATTTGTGACTTGCTTCTAGGAATAGAATTGTGATCTTGCCTTGTGGGTTTTTGATAGCCAAACCTAAGTTGGTGTTACATGCTCATTCAAGATTAAATGCTCTCATCTCTCTCTCCAATTTGCTCAATGTTATAATGGTACAATATAATTCAATCAGCTCTTAAATTTATTAGTTCTTTATTTCTTTCTAATTCCTGTCCTTCAAGTTTCCTATTTTCTTGGTGTGTCTCTAGCGTGTAGTTCGGCGCTTTGGCAATTAAGTAAGAGGCTCAAAGCTTGAGCAGACTTACAATGAAATTTAGAGGAAAATATTTTTAGACTTGTCAACATTCTTGTAATGTCCCCTTTTTGAAATTAAAGCAGAACGAAGACCCTTAGCCTATTTTATTGTTTCCCACAGGCTAATGGGATGAAGGAAAGGGGAACATGGTAAGATTAAAACTAAGTGAGCCAAAAAGTAACTTTATGTCGGCCACTTATGTTTTAATTTTAAAATAAGAGTACTTTTCTAATTTAAGTGGGCCAACACTTAATTAGAAATTAAAAGAAAGGAAGGATATAAAAGAAGATGGAGGGGTCCATTGTGAGACATCTATCATCTATCTATCATCTTGATTTTATGAAGTCGAGCACTTGTGCTTCTACTTTCAGCTATTGAGGATGGAAACCCTCTTAGCATCCATCACTTGAGGACGAAAACCCTCATTGTGATCAGATTTGAGGATGAAAACCCTCAATATCTTCTTGGTGGCTTCACTCAGGAGTCACATTTGAGCGTAATTTCGGATCATCACAGCTAGGGCCTGATTTGCAACCATTTCTAGGGCTATCTAAACTCTTTGGGGTTTTTGACTTGCGTTTCGAGCATCATCCGTGGGCAGATTTCTTCAATCCCAGGTTGCATACACGTCATTTGGCCTCTTCATGTCATTTGGGGTGTCATTTATCAGAAAATTTGTTGTAATCATACACGGGTATTTTTTGTGTTTTGTGGTCTGAAATATAATAGAAATAAATTCAGTTCTTGATTGTAAAAATTATTTTCTTCCATAGTCATGTGCCAAGTGGATTTCTAAAGGCTTTGCCCCTTGTGGGTATCTCTAATTGTTGGTTTTCTCAAGTAAAAGCAAGAAATCAAACTGTTATACTTTTTTATTGATAAGGGTTTGAATAAAATTTGTTTATTGCATATTTGGTATAAGGATTTGTTGGAAAACCCAAACTGTCTTTATTTTTCTAGGAAAGGGACATTACAGTGGTATTAGAGCACTTGATCTTACCAACCTATGATTCAGAAGGAGAAAATAAAATGGCAAACACATTTTTTTGATGATGCTAGGTTTGAGAGGTTTGCCCAAGGGCAATAGAGATTGGCTAATATGATGGCATAGCTGATCCATACCATGCAACATCTGAATGGTGAAAGAAGCTCTTTAAGGGCAAACAATAAAATCCAGCCACCAAGAACCGTGAGTGATTCTTCATCTAGGTCATTCCGGCCTACTTTCCTTCCAAAAGAAGAAACCATTCCAGTGAGGGAAACTCAACCCTCCATAGTGGATGACATTGCTGCCAGCTACACTGAATATAGAGCCCTTCCAGTTGAGATCCGAAAAGAACTACCACTTGCCAACTTCATGGGATTGAAGAAAGATCGAGTTGGAATTGGACCAAGACCTAAACCATGAGCTACACAAGGAGACTTGCAGCATGTCTTGAGGAAGGAAGAGGAAAAGAATTTCCAAATGGTAATGGTGGAGAAAAAGAGAAATTAGAGTTGCTGGAGATTAAGAAGGAACAACTCATAGAGGAGTCCTCCAAAGGAAAAGAAATGGTTTCGAATGAACAAAATGTGGGTGTTAAAAAGAAAAGAAAATGCCGCTGTTATAAAAGAGTTTCCAGCCACTACAATGTTGTTTGTGAGCGAGAAAATGCAATGCTACAGCTACAGCCATGTGTGGGACAGCAAGAATGGACCGTTGGAAGTCCATCACATGAAAGGAAATTATGAAGAAGATGCAAGCATTGGAAGAGAGTTGAACATGTCTATGAGGCATGATGGAGCAGTTGTCGGGATGTTGGTGGAAGCTCTTGATTTCATTAATATGTTTGTTCTATGTGTAGGTCCAAAAATGGAGATGATAGAAAAGAAGAGACATAAGTGTGGTTCAGTCCAACATGCTCATATGTATGAGAAGCAAAGGGAAGAAGTGAGCCTAATGATTGGCATGCATATGAGGAGAACAAGGGATGATGATATCCTCCAACCCAAAAGCAGAAGGAACACAATTGGGACAGCCATGCATCAAATTCCCAATTTCAATGTTGTTGTCATAAGCATTATCAGCTCCTACGGTACTTCTATCTCATTGATGCACTTACTCCCAATAGCATTTTCAGCTCCTACATGGTTCACACCCTTGATTGGGGCAAAAGGAGATCAAATTTTCTGCTATGATGACATTTTCAAAGTATTGAAACTACTGTTATCAGCTAAGGACAGTTGTAAGCTTGCACTTTGTTAAGCACAAGATAATACTGAGAGGGGGGGTGAATCAATATTATGATATTCTTTTAAAATTTAACACTTAATCTCAGATTTGTAATCACAATTAATCAGTTTCACAGTGAATATATCAAAGCAATCAATGAATGCAAAGCAAACCAACACACTGCAAATAGACAAATTTACGTGGAAACCCTTTCGGGAGAAAACCACGGAGAAAATCTTCTTTATTATATTTCTTAAATCTTTGTAGGCACCAACCTACGAGAGACACCAATCCCCAAGTTACAATTTTGTAGGAACCAACCTATGGGAGACACCAATCCCCAAGTTACAATTTTGTAGGAGCACCAACCCCTTTTTGCTAAGCACCAACTCAACAAGAGACACCGATCTCTTCAAATATGAAGGCACCAACCTTCCTTACGAAAAACAAACTCTTTCCTATCTTTTATGTTGCTCTTTGCTTCAACAGATGATAGAACAAAACTGCTGCTAAGAATATTCTTCTTATTTATTTCAGTCCCTTCACATATATAAATCGTTGCAACTCTTCATTAAAAATAAATCTGCCCTTCACTCCTTTTTATATTTCATATTCTGCTCTTCTTCTTCTCTCCCTTAAACTTGAATGAAGAAGCACTCAAATTGCTTGCCTAAATCAAATGATTCCATCTCCTTATATATCCTTCTCACATCCTTTCAAAAAGACACATCGTTCCAACCAACACAACCTTTCTATTATTTAATTAACACAACTTAATTAAGTGCATTAGTCGGCTAAAACCAAAAATAATTAATGCAGCCCATAATTATTAAATGCACATTAAACAATGCAATTAACCACTTGATAGGAGTGCTGCCCCTCCTTAGACAAATCGTTGTTATCATTAAATCACTTTGCCAGCCATCATTAAATCTTCTTTTTCACCATAAAACATGGCATATGAACACCTTAAAATGCTGATATCTCTCTCTTATGTACAGCTGTGTATATCTCGCTTATACCATGATAATCCTTATGCAAAAACACTTCTTTTCATGTATTTAAACTTTCGTTTTCTGCCCTTCTATACTACTGGTTATTTCCGTTACTTTCTACCATTTCCGTCAAAATCCGTTAGCTTCCGTTACACGATTCCATTAACCAAATACATCAATGATTAAGCCTTTGACATCAATGACAATATTTCCAACATGCACAAAATGAGGAAAAATCTTTGATGAAAGAAGTTGGAAGAAGGGTTCAGCTGAAGGAGATCTTCATGGCAGCCACATGGGTACCTAGTTGGATGAAAATACAAGTGATTGGTGGTTGTTGCAACTCATTTCCAGCCCATCTACAGTCTGATTTTTATCAAATATTGGGAGGAACAGCTCGCCAAGTCATGAAAGGAACCATTGGAGCCCAAGGGTTTGATATCTCAAAACCTTCTTTGCATAAAAGAAGCCAAGTGGGACAGTAGCAGCCCAATGATGTGAGCATATGGCATCTTTCAGCTTTGCAGGATTTTGTGGATGTTTTTGGGCATTTACAAATTTTGGGGGATCATCTTGAGGTTGTTTATCACACCATGCTCTTTGTGAAGTTATCCCATTTGACAGGTACGGGATTCAGGATCTAAAGGCACTAGAGCATCTAGGCTTGCAATTTCTTGAGGGCGAGCAATTTCGAGAGGGGAGCATTGTAATGTCCCCTTTTTGAAATTAAAGCAAAACGAATAACCCTTAGCCTATTTTATTGTTTCCCACAAGCTAATGGAATGAAGGAAAGAGGAACATGATAAAATTAAAACTAAGTGAGCCAAAAAGTAACTTTATGTTTTAATTTTAAAATAAGAGTACTTTTCTAATTTAAAAGGGTCGACACTTAATTAGAAATTAAAAGAAAGGGAAGGATATAAAAAATGGAGGGGTTCATTTGTGGACATCTATCATCTTGATTTTATGAAGTCGAGCCCATGTGCTTCTACTTTCAACAATTGAAGACGGAAACCCTCTTAGAATCCATCACTTAAGGACGAAAACCCTCATTATGATCAAATTTGAGGATGAACACACTCAATATCTTCTTTGTGGCTTCACTCAGGGCTCACATTTGAGCGTAATTTCGGATCATCACAGCTAGGGCATGATTTGCAGCTATTTCTAGGGCCATCTACACTCTTTGGGGTTTCAGACCTGCATTTAGGGCATCATCCATGAGCAGATTTCTTCAATCCCATGTTGCATACATGTCATTTGGCCTCTTCATATCATTTGGGGCATCCTTTATCAGAAAATTTGCTATAATCATGCACAGGTATTTTTCATATTTTTGGTCTAAAATATAATAGAAATAAATTCAGTTCTTGATTGAAAAAATTATTTTCTTCCTTAGTCATGTGCCAAGTGAATTTCTTACGGCTTTGCCCCTTGTGGGTTTCTCTAATTGTTGGTTTTTCTTAAGTAAAAGCAAGAAATCAAACTACTGTACTTTTGTATTGATAAGGATTTGAATAAAAATCTGTTTGTTGCATATTGGGTATAAAGGTCTATTGGAAAACCCAAACTGTCTTTATTTGTCCAGGAAAGGGACATTAGAATTCCTTCCATATTTTGATCTTTGGGGGCTTGAAAAAGCATTATAAGTTTATAACTGGATAAGGAGAATCAACTTCAACGGACTCTGAAGCTTCAATGTACATTACTGTGGCCACAAAACAAGAGGAAAACATGCTCAAAAGCCACATGCTAAGGGGAACCAAATTCTCTATAGCCACAAGATACAGGGTAAAAATGTTCAGAAACCAACCTGACGGAATGTTTAGTTCGCTTGAAACATTGGACAGGTAGAGAGCAAACAGTCGCTCATCATAAAATCCGATAAGGTAAATGTGAGCCAAATTTGGTATCTAGCACAAAAATAGTAAGTACAAATTCCTTTCAGTATGCCTCAACATTCCAAAGAATCCTCAAATGATCGTCTGCGATAGTTATGTAAAATAAAAGTACCTTCTTGCAGGCAAGAATAGGATGATGGACCATTGGAAATCCAGCCAAAGGAAATAGAGGCTTTGCTACATTAAGCGACAGAGGCCTAAAACGCGCGTTCCTGTAAATATCGAAACCCAGATTTAACACAGATGAAAATCACACAATTTTATCCTCTGGAAGTTATCAAAGTTATAACTGTTTTTAGTCATAGGTCACCTTTAGTTGGTCCTCCCACCATGATTACAGCAACTGCTTTTCCTTCATCTGCCATCCTCACCTTGTCCTGAAAATTCAATAATTTAAGAAACTAATGCCATGAGAGGGTAAGATATCATTCGTTGCCTTTATGAGTAAAAAATTGCCAAATAGATGACGGAACAATCAAACGAAAATCGTTAATGAATAAGCAAGACTAGCTTCCAGATCTATATTTGGTTATTCTGTTCATTTCTTGTAGAGAAGGTAGCTACTAGCCACTAGCCCGGACAACTGCATTACCACATACTTTAATACATGCATTCTACAGAGACTCCATAAACAATTTGACTCGTGTCTGTTTGCAGTATAGTTTTCCTTCCTTATGGGAAAAGTCAAATCCCTACAAATATCATAAAGTTAAATAGAGCTCCAACATGATATGATAATATTTTCCTCGCAGGTGCCTGAAAGAACACATGCATGGCCATAAGATGAACACCATATCAATCTCAACCCGGCAATGTTATGCCTAAAAATAGGGTATTATCATATCCATGGAAAGAGGGTACAGAGTATCACCCACTCATCCAGAGTATAAAGTATTGTCTATGGAAGGAGAGCATACAGATCCTTACCATCTTGAACATTATCAAGAGTTGAGATATTAAAGAGAAGTAATCTGTTACATCATATAATACTACCATCTAGTATGTTACTTGAAAAGGATTCCCACAAAAAGATAGTTCAAACACGAAATGCAATGAGATGAATTCTAATAGCCTATGAAATAAATAAGAACATTTATTCTATTTCTTTTAAATGGATGTGACGGCAGCTGATACAATAAAATTAAGCGGAGTAATATCAAAGTGTTTTGAAATTGGCTCAATGTCAAATGTTATGTTTGCAGCTATCTATGCACCATAGCATAAAGGGTGCTAAGTAAATGAAAGTTTCATGAACCAGAGATTGATGTGACAGTTACTAATATTACAGGTACCTACTGATCTTTCTTGGCCTTCTCCCGGCCAGGATGTGCATACAAACATGTAGTTATCGTAACACCTTAATGGCTCAACAGTTAAGCTAGAGAAAAACCTTAGACATACAATTTACGAACAATGGCATGGGGGATTATAAAATGTCTTGAATTTTCATATTCTGCTAAGAATACAAATTCAGAAATCTTGAGTTACCGATAGCTGCACTGGACATTGCAATGATAGTTGGCATTTTCTGCCATCAATTGCATTTCCATGAGAGCAATATGAAAGTATATTTGCTCCATGAACTGGCCAGGGTGACCTGTGTACATTGTCTGCCGCAGAATTCTCTACAGCAAGCCTTGTCATGGCATCCGAATAAGAATGGGTTAACGTTTGAACCTCCTCAACAGGTCAAACAAAAACAAAAAAATAAAAAGAACTGAAATGTAAAGCACCCCCGGCACCTTAAGAAAGGGCTAAAAACAAGACCCGGCCAAATTTGAACAAACCTAGCTGACTTTTACACAAAAGACGATGGAACAAAACATTAATCGCTATTGCTAAGATGATCTTAATTTCTCGGCTACATGAACAGATTGCCACATGTCATACCAGCTATTGCTATTCATTGAAAAGCTAAATTTGAAACTTTAACCTTCATATTTTCCGAAATTTGCCATAAACATGAAAATTCAACACCATTGTCAATGAAAACTGCCTTGCAATGCACAAATAATAAGCTGTCCTAAGGAATTACCCTCACACAAAAGTATTCAAAAATATCGTTCTTAAATCTCAGACAAACAATTGAAAGAATATCACAAAACTTACCGGCACTAAACTTATGCCGAGCTCCTAATTTCTTCAAAGATACTGCAATTCTTAAAATCTTTGCTGATAAAAACCTTAAGGTGCAAATAGTTAGCAAAATAAATAGGAGAAATGTAGAAATAATTGCGATCTGGTGTAATATTAATTTGAAATAAGGTGTATTGGTTGGGATGGCAGGATCGGGTGAAAGAGAGCCAACAGCTTCCATGACTGATGATAGGCCAATTTTTGCTCAAATTGTGTCACAATCCACCTCAACAGTGTAGGCACCCGAAAAGATGCAGACAATGCAACGGTAATTGAATCATGGAGATTTACAACTTTCAAAAACTTGATTGTGATCTGAATGTAGACATGGAAAAGTGATTTTACATTAACAACGATGCACTAAAACTATTGCATTTCATATACAAATCGGTAAAATTACTCCTAATTACATGATAGAATGTTCAGGGAGTAATACATATTTCATTAGGGGATTTCGAATCGCTTATCGAGAAGTATTCATTCTAGTTTATGTGGAATGTAGAAATATACTCTCTTAAATATATGATTTATTATGATTCAAGGTAATCTTGGAAAATAGATAATGAAGTGTAAGTAAAGACAATAAGGTGAAGAAGGCAGAATCAGCGGGACAAAGTCGGGAGGGCATTCGAGGAAGCAAACCCTAGGCGCATTTTTAGTAGTCGCAAATATAGTCATTCGAGGGCAAGAAAACAAAAAGATTGTTCGTTGTCGCTGCCTCTCTATTCACTGGCAAGGCTTATCCATTTGTGCATTTGCTAGTGCAAAAAACACACAGCCGGACACGCAGGGGACGAGATAGCGGCGAGTTTGGAAAACCAGGAAGGAGGCACAGTGAAGTTTTTCGAGCCACCATTTGGGTTATTCGAGCGGAGCACGCACCAGATAACCAGGAAGGACTCAGCGTCGTTCAGGAGGATCAAGATTGCAGGGCAGGAGGCAGCGGATCCAGGAAACTCTCAAAGGCACATTGCTTCTAGGGCAAGATTTATTAAAGTGGTGGAGTGTTCTAGGGCACAAGCCGACAAACACAGACAAATCATGGTTAAGCATGAGGGTTTCAAAGACAATCCAAACTTGGAGTTACAGAGGTACATTGCTTAAGGGCAAGATTTATTAAAGTGGTGGAGTGTTCTAGGGCACAAGCCGACAAACACAGACAAATCATGGTTAAGCATGAGGGTTTCAAAGACAATCCGAACTTGGAGTTACATAGGTACATTGCTTCAGAGGCACATTTACCAATGGTAAACGGAAATACAGGAAACTCTCAAACTCTGCACTGGGAACAGGGAAAAAACTAGTTTTTGTGAATGCAAAGTAGTATAAGGGGATCTTACGACGTAGGCATGCCAAAAAGCTAAGGCAGACTCAAAAGAAAAATCTCACTTTGATTCTACCAAAAGCAACGACCAACAAAGGGAATTTTGTTTTCAAAGATTATCAAATACAAGGAAAACAATCAATACGTAAGGAGGATAGAGAGGATCCAAAACTGAGCAAAACAAAAAAATTGCAACAAACAAGGATGAAAGAGAGGAAGTAGTGCAAGATCCTAAACAACTATATAGCCCTACATCTACCCCCTTGATGTGGTCTTCAAAATTGTATGTAAATGAGCTCATGAACATGAAAGAGAGACTTGAAACTTTAGAAAATCGGAAGGTGCAAGAAGACAACGAGAGAAAGAATGTGCAAAGCACATAGACACAAGTTGGAAAGGGAAATAAAGTTCTTAAAGAGCAGTGATAAATCTTCAAAACCTCATGGAAAGAGGGCGTGAAGAGCTAGTCGTTCTAAAACACGACTTAGGACATTTGAAAGCGATAAGAGAGGAAAACATCAAACGATAAAAGGAAATGAAACATTTCAAATAAATGAAATCCAATCAGCAATTAAAAAACATGGAAATTAAAGAAAACCAACTACGAGATCGGATAGAATAGGCCAAAACTTGGTCACAGTGGTAAGCGAATCATCAAATCAAATGAACAAAGACAAGTCATGAGAAGCACATCAAAACTCAAATAAAAGAAGAAAAAGACCAGCAGGACAAAGCGGTAAATTTTATTATCAAAGGCTTAAGATATTTTGGTGAAAAAGAGAATCGACATATTGCAGGGACTTCCTTAGAGACAAGTTGAAATGGACAAGGTATATACAACAAGCTAATAGGATTGGCGGGAGAATAGAGGGATGAAAGGATCGCATGTGCGAGTTGTCATGAGAACCGTAGAAGACAAGCAGCTATGCTAAAAATCAAGGGACTTCTTCTGACACACACACACACACACACACACACACACACACACACACACACACACACACACACACACACACACACACACACACACACACACATCTAGACGAGGATTTAACATTTTCTCAACAAGAAGAAGGCGTAATATCCCACTTCTGAAATCAAATGGAAATTAGGAAAACAACCAACTCTTGATATGCATCAATCAACTAAAAATAACAAACTATATATGTAGAGATTTGAGCTGAACATTCATCCAAAGATCACTGTAAATAACATCACCCAGATTGTTGTTATTAAGTATTAAACCAACACAACTCAGCTGCAATAAAACACTTGGAGTTACTCCCAAATGCCTTCACACATATCACTGCCAGGTATATGCATTTAGATCAATGTTATAATTTGCAAAAGTCGTGATTCCTAATCACCACAATGAAAGATGAGCTCGCTGTTTGTAAACACTCAACAATATGCATTAAACATATGGATCTGTGCCCTTCTAACACAGTTTGCTGTCACAGGTCTCAACCACTGCTTGATCAAGTATAAAATGTATGGCAACAATACTCAGAATTCTACCAAACATCCATCAACAAATCACTGTCAAAGAAGAGACTTAATTACATCCTAAGTACATGCCTATGCCAGTCTATTCACTCAGAGATATTTCATATTAAAATCTGTACCCATAACTTCTTATATCTTCTCAATCTTATGCAAATCAAGTTCACAATAGTTAGGGTATATTAATCAAAGAGCAAGATAGGATTCGCTGGACACTTTGGGCCTTCAACAAGCATTCCTAACACTACAAACCCAGTCGTTGATGTCTGAAAAGGAACAACAAATTTGAATGGATGAAAATCAAATAATAATTATGTGGAGATATTGCCAAACCTGTTCTACATCAGTCACTGCCAATAGGGGTTGTACAAACATCACACAAACATGCAACTCCTAGTTCGAACCACTTAAACTAATCCACCTGAATAAGGGAGAAGTCGCTGCAAAATAAAGACTATGAATCATGCCAAATCAAGCATATATGTCAAGTCGTACCCTTCTCACACATTCCCGGAAATCAATTTACAAGGATAGAATAAATATTCAATCGGTTTGAATTCAATCATGCACACGAATATTTAAATCAGGTTCCCAGAAGTCGCAGCGAGTTTAGGAGATAAGATCCTACATCTAACTAGCTGGAGTTTGCATCCAAATGAATCCCCAAAACACATCATAAGCAAGTCGCTACAAATGATTCGCTATAATAGAAAAGGTAGATTTTCACTTGCAAATTTAATCAAATGCTTGCCAAAGCCAAAAACATGGGTCTCACCAATAATTACTTCAATTGAATCTCAGAACCAGCTCAATACCACCTCCCACGCAAGAGAGAGAGGGAGAGAGAACATCAATGGGCATGCATCCCAACTCCAAGCATGGAGCATAAAATAAATATCATCATAACATAATAACAATAATGATCCTAGCACTCCTTTTATAAGCAAGGAGGCACAAAATTCAAAATCCCTAGGAGAGGGAAATTATTAAATAAAATCAGGTTTGTTTTCCCTAGGTGTGGCGTCCCTTTTGAGGGTGATTTTATCAATAAAAGCCACCCAAACATTTATTTAATTAATTCCCCATTTAATTTTTATATTTGGGAATTAAATTAAATAATCTTCATAATTAAATAATTATTGTTCCAGGCAATAATATTTAATTATTTAATAAAAATGTTCCCCTTTGAACATCCTCGAAGCCCATGGAGAAATATAGGTTAAGGGTCTTCAGAAATGGGGACATTACAAAGACCGAAAGAAGGAATGGGAGAAAGTGAAAAAAAAGAAAGAGAGGCAGGAAAACAAAACAGGCACAATTAAGGAATGGAAAGGCCCAAATTAGTGATCATTAGTCAAACAAGAAATAGGAATTTGGGGCCCCACGGGATCCCATGCACATAGTAAGTTGGAATTGTAGGGGGTATCCAGTGGAGAAGAGGACCGGTCGGGGCCCATAACAGAGGGAAAAGATATTATTATTCTTACACAAACTCATGAGCATGATGGTTGCAAAGTCCTAGATTTCGAGGGGTACAAGAAAATTTTAGTTTGGAACGAAGGAAGTGAAACAGGGAAAGGTCACGGGGGGAATTACAAAGGTGCTAATCAAAGAAGTATGGTTAGGGATCATAAAAGTGGAAAAGGAAGATTCAAATAAGCAATACATTTGGCTGAAAATATCGATATACAAGGCGATAATTAGATTAGATGCTTGCTACTTTGCAAAGAAAGGTTCAAAGACATATAAGAAAATAAATTTTGATATGGAAGACCCATATGATTCGTTAAAAAAAAGACATCTCTATGTTTAGTGCATCCGGGAAATTATTTTGATGGGGGACTTTAATGCAAGGATCGTAAATAATCAATCTATTCAATTGGGCAGCGAAAAGGTGGAGATGACAATACGCTTTGGCTTAACGAAGCAAAGGACAAGTTTTGGGAAAGACTATCTCAATAAGGTAATGGAGGGGTGAATCATTTTGGGGTTGAACTTCTAGGTCTATGTAGCTTATACGACATGGTTATTTGTAATGGCATGAAGTCTTGTCCCAGATCTAGCAATATCACTTGCAAAACTTACAATGGACAAAGTGTAGTGGACTATGTAATATGCACTCAGAGTGCTATTTGTAGGTTGCTCGAGTTTGAAATTGGAGATTTTCCTATTGAGCTCAAATCTGATCATAATCCTCTCTTGGTCAAACTTGGTACCATTTCAAATCAGCAACAGGAAAAAAGTTCATCGTAGGCAAGAGATGGGATACCCGAGGGGGTACAATAATGATCCTACCATTTCCAATCTAAACATTCAACCATTGATCATTGCATCACTCTTAGGCACTTGATTAAAAGGTATGGGATACCCAAGAGGGATGAAGCTTTTGTTGTTTTGTTGATTTTAAGAAATCCTTCGATAGAGTTCCTAGAGACAAACTTTGGAACGAGGATGGAGGAACTTAAGATTCCAGGATGAGTTCGAGCAACAAAGTGCATAGACTTTATGAAAGTCGAGCTAAAATCGAAACAAGAGAAGGTATGTCCAATCATTTGGTAGTGACATTGGGTTCAAACAAGGTTGTCCTCTTTCTCCCACTTTGTTTGTTTTATAAATTGATAAGCTTGAAGAATGGTTACGTAAAGCCAAAGGAGGAGGTGTTTAGTTGGCGAGTACATGGTGAAGTTACTCTTATATGCCGATGATTTTATCTTATTTTCAACAACAAATTCAAGGTTTGAGGGAGCATCTAAAAGATTTAGAATTCTTTTTCCGAGAAAGTCGGGATGCAAGTGAACACCAAAGAAAACAAAAATCATGATTTTTCTTTGAAAATAAAAGAGAGACAATTTAACTTTCTTTGAGGGAGTACTTTGGAAATTGTTACAGAATATAAATATCTTGGGATTGATTTCCACAACAAGATGAGCTAGGAGACTTACAGAGAAAAAATTATACATGGAGGTTGGAAAGCATCTTACCTACTTGAAATAGATGTAGGAAAGGCCGAGCTCTGGGACCGGAAAACTAAGAAAAGCCTCTTTGGTTTGTTGCTTACTTTGGTTGCTCTTTACAAATCTGCAAGGTTGGGGAAGTAGCATGTCAAAGCATGGATGGTGGAAATTAGAAAGAATCTAGAAACATCTAATCACAAGCACTCTTAAATTCAAATCAACAGTTCCTTATGAGATCTTGTTAGGCTGAAGCGGGTATCTTCTCGATGGAAGCATCGATAATAGCTCAGCTGATAAGCTATTTGAAAAAATTTGAAAGCATGGACGATCTTTGCTGGCCCAAAATGGTTACAAAGGATAATCTAGAGCGTAGAAAGAAAACTTGGATGAAACAGAACAACAAATGGATGAACAAATGGGGCATCAATTTTCAGGAGTGTCCTAACAACAACAGGGAAATAAAAAATTATGTGATGGATAATTTTAGGATTGCCACGTGGATAGAAGATGGGTCGTAAGAAAGCTCAATATATCAAAGATTTCAACCCCACTTGGGAGCATGATGAAAAAGCTTACCTAGGAGCAGTTATCAAAGGTAAGCAAGGATTTTAGTGGCCCAGTTGAGGACCGGATCACATCATCTTCATTGTGAAACTAGTAGATGGACTATTCCCAAAGAGGATTGGGAAAGGAGAATTTTTCTTTTTGTAACAAAGGGGTTGTTGAAACGGAATGGCATTTCATTATGGAGTGTTCAACATATGATGATATCCATATCTAATATGAAAGCGAATTAAAAGTGGACAACTTAAATGAGTTATTTGCAAAAACAAAACTTCAAAAGATCATTAGTTTAGTGCTCAAGATTCACAGTAGGAGAGTTGATATGGCAAAGAGTCTAAAAATTGCTTAATGTATTGGTTTCATTTGGTCCCATAGACTCTTCAGTCTCGTGGATGTCATTAAAATCTTTCATTTCATTTCAATGGAGAATTTTGACCAATTCATAGTGTAGGTTTGTGGCAACTTACAAATTTTATTTGATCACTATGTCTCTATGTTTCTAAGTATCAATAATCTTGCTCCCGAGGGGCTTGTGTGAAACCTTCATTATTATTTTCCCCTATGGAAATAATTTTTGAAAACAATATAAAAGTATAATACAAATTAGCAAGAACCAATGTAATACAAGTACCCAACCTTTATCATATTCATCGTACCTAATCAATGCAATAATTTTGATGAAAAGAGATCTTATATTATATTAATTCAATAAGATACAAGATAGCTTTCAACAAAAAAGTAGGCGGTATGAAAGCATGCCCCAAAACCACAAACAAACTAGGCCAAACCTAGGAAAACAACAAACTAGGAAACACCTAGGAAACCATCAAAACACAAAACTAAGCAACAACAAAAAACATCCCCGAGGTAGGAGGATCATGGTCATCAGGCTAGCCCAAACTAGGTAGGTCCTTTCCAGTATCTGGAATGTCCCAACCAGTGGGGTTCTCCTCTTCATTGACTTTGCCACCACCCGAGTAGGAGAGATGGCGAGAGGGAGGCGGGGGAACTTGCCTAAAGGTGGTGAGGGTGATGATAGAAAGTTCCAACCATCCAAGTTGTGCGGCGTGGGGGTGATAGGTGATCCCCACCCGAGTTAATGGTCCTGGGGGACCCCAAACTTGCTAGCAAGCAAGTGGTGTAGTGTTCCTTCAAGTGCTTAGTGCGGGGCGAGTGGCAAGCTCACCGAAAGAATGCCATTGAGAATGGTTGTGGCGACCACTTTGTGGCCGAAGGTGAGGAGCACTTGAGATTTCGATGGTTTCTCATGGGCGACATTGCTCGGGAATTCCCCCGAATGTCACAACAGATTTTGTCGTGGTCCACTTCGAAGGAAACTTTGTTAGCCTGGACTTGAATCTGCAGAAGCACATTGGGATAACCATAGATTTTTATAGACTGAAAATTGTTGATCAACTTCAGAATTAGCAAAGAAACAAGCATTTCATTCTTTCCATATCCAAAAAAGTTCCCCTCGAAAACATGCCAAAATTGGGCAAACGATTCTGAGAATCTTGGGGTTTATCTCCTAAAAGCATATGTTGCCAAGTAAAACATTGAGGTCTGAAAGGAAAGAATAATGAATGGATCCAATTCCAACTCAGTCGTTGCAAAATCACAAAGCACCCACGGATGTAAATCAAGGTTACGAATTGATGTTTTAGGCATCCAGGTGTGATTGCACAACATGGAAACCTCTCTCCAAGCATGGGACTTGTGAAATGAGAGGGGAATCTCCAGATTAGAGGTCTGGTTCCTCAAACTCCTCTCGATTTAGATCTATATTTTTGCACAACTACGAGGTTCGAGATCCTAATCCTACTCTAAATCGCAAGGAGATAGGGGTAGAAATGCAAAAATTGAAACTAACTAAAGATGGTGATGCACCAAAAGGAGTGGTGAATATTTTTGTCATGCGAAATAGACACAAACCAAAGATCGCAACATAAAATCATACACAAAGCCGATAAGATATAATTTAGGATCTCGAAATGAAGCAAATAATACAAACAAAGGACTAAAACCCATTCACAAAGTTTGCATTATCATTTCCAATGTCAAAACCACGCATTACAACCTCGTAGAGGTAGAAAACTCTGTTACAATCTTTCAAGAGGTCCGATTCTTGCAACAATCACTTGTTGGAGGTGAAAGAAGAAGTTTTTGCTATGCCAAAAGTGTTCCCTCAAGAAATGAGCCAAATCGCTTTTACATCGCATGGGTCGAGCCTGCAGAGAGAGAAAACATACAAAACGTGGAAGCCCATTCCTCATTGACTCAAATGCATTAAATCAGCATGGGGGACCTTACAAACCCATACCCTGTTCTTTTTTGACCAAATGGGAAGAGAGTGCGACCCATTCTGTATTAAATTTGGTCACTGAAATATCACTTCTGGCCATGGACACGTACCAGAAACGTTTTTGAATTTTATCTCTCCAAACTAAACCAAAATTTGAGATTGACCATGGAATCCTGTAGATAATTTCATAAAATTTCCAATGATATAAAGAACATGCAAATCTGAGCTCGATCAAAAGATATGAAGGTCAAAGTTTTAGGGCAAAACGCCTAAAAACGGATGTCGAAAAAAAAAAATTTAATTTTGACCTTTTTTACATTTTGGAATTTTTTTTGAAAAATTCCCGCGCTCCACCGGTCAGATGCCACGTGTCAGGTGCTGGTTCGTTGACAGGGGTGCGGGGGCATCTTTTACCTTTTAGTTTTTTGGCCAAAACTTTTGCCAAATTCTCTTAAGTCCTCCTCGAGCTCCGCACTCCCCTTCTCCTTAGGACACGTGTCCTGTGTCTATTGGCTCGAGCCAACCCTTCAAACCTTGCCCTTTGAAATTTTTTTGCCAAAAACACTTAGCCAATTTACATTATGCTTCCCCTCGTGACACGTGTCACAACCCGATTCGGCTGGCGGCTCTTTCGGCTTTTCACGTATTTTTGGCCGGATGTCTCGACGAAAGTCCTCTGCTTTCGCCGAACCAACCGGTTCGCGCCTCAACGTACTCTTGTCCCAACTGTTCCATGACTTCACGGGACAAATTTCTCCCCGCCCGCCCGAAATGGATCGCCTTGCGCCAAACCGCCGATCGATCCGCATCCCGCGCACTTTTGTCCCAACTCCCCTAACAAAGACTTAGGCAAATTTTCTTTTTCTTTCGACCGATTCGGCTTTTCACGTCCCCGCGTACCTACGGCCCAAATGTCCCAATTGCTGCGTGGATCGCCCGGCGGCTTTTTACCGGTTTGCACCCCAACGTCCCAACCGTCCCAACTCGCCTGCCTTAGACTTAGGACTTAGCTGATTTTCATGATTTTTCCTAGCCCCCAAGATTCGATGCATGTTATCAAAATTTACCCCGAGGGGTGAATTTTGATAACAATTTGGCGACCTAAATGGGTCATCTCTGCCTACTAGATGAAAAGCCCGGTAGAGGCTCAAGCAATCCATTAGGCATGGAGTCACTGATTCTCTCGTTTAATACCCCAACCGACTAGAACATTGCAAGGAGGAAGATGGAATATCACCTGATGGGAGCGAGGACTGCAAAACATCTCCATGGATAGCAAGTCTGTGCCAAAGCACTTAGGGAAAACGAAACTAACCTACAAAAAACAATGTGCACAAGCACTTGGAGGAATGAAAATCTAATCTAATATTTACAAGGTGGTAAATTTCCTCTAGAAGCAACGCTTGAGATAGATTCCATTGACTGAATCTACAGCTTCTTCACCATCCAATGAGGCCAATTGGAAAGCATTGTTGTTCTTGCACTTCGTGACCATGTATGGGCCACTCCAAATGGCATCAAATTTTGAATGCCTTCCCGGTTTGCTCTATCCACATCCCATTTCAACACTAGATCTCCAACTCAAAAGATCTATCCTTGGCCTTCCTATCAAAGGTCTTTTTCATCAAAGCTTGATCCTTTTCCATTGCTTGGGATGCCTGATTTCGACCTCCCGCAACTCCATCAACTCGCATATCTCACCTCCATGGGCTCAAACTCTAAAGCAACTCCAAATCGCTTCATGAGTTCCAATGCTTGCAACTCAAGTGACATGGGCAAGATTGCTTCTCTTCCATGACAAGCCCGAATGGAGAGTTACCCGTGGATCTCTTGGGAGTTATCCTATCACCCATTAAGGCTGATTTCGCTTGGTATGCCAAGACCTCTCGATTCTCGTCAAGAGTCCTCCTAATGATCCTCAACAAGTTCTTGTTCGTAGACTCGGCCTCGCCATTACCTCGAGGGTAATAGTTTGATGAAGTGCTTAGGTAGATCCCGCTTCTTAACAGCCCACTCACACCTTAGATCCAATGAATGCCAATGCATTATCGAGATTATTGTAAAGCAGGTATACCAAATTTGTTGTTATCCCCTCATAAAAGTCTAAGATGTTAGACTCATTTGCCTCTTTAAGTGCTACGTCTTCATCCATTTGGTGAAGTAGTCCGTGGTCATCAAAATCCATTTGTGCCCTTAGGCTTGAATTGGGATTAATGACTCCAATGAAGTCCAAACCCCATTGCATGAATGGCTGGTCAACTGAGATTGGATGTAATGGAAGGGCAGCAAGTCTCTCTTTCCGTGAAGAATGCACAATTCTTACACCTCTTGATCCATGCATAGCAATCACTAAAGATTTTAGGCCAATAATAACCAGCCTTCATGATTTTTAGAGCTGTCACTCTTGGTGCAAAATGACCACCAGCTGGTCCATCATGGAACTCTTCCAACACCCTTTGAATCTGATTTGTGCTAATGCATCTCAAGAAAGACTCCATTCACATCTTTCTTGAACAAAACTCCATCAACAATGGCATACGGGACATCCTGCAATCTGAAGTGTCTCCTTTGGGTCTTGTTCATCTCCGAGGGCATAGGCCTGTGCCTAGGAAGTGTATAATACCTTGGGTCCATCAAGGAGTGGGGGCAGCATTGTCTTCTTCTTGATTGCCACTTGGCTCATGGCTGTCCTGACTGTCAAAACAGCCTCTTCTTCATTGCATACTTCTTTTTGCTTCCCCAAACCAGCTGCTCACACAATCCTTTCCTCTTACCAGCTTGGTGATCTTGATCTCAATGTCATACTCCATGACACGGGTGATCCAACCTGCCCTCTTCTCGCTCAAATCTTTGTTGAGGAGGAAGTCCTTAACCCCAGCGTGTGAGACCAGCAATCGGACCTTGTTGTTTGAGACTAAATGCTTGAATTTCTTCAAGCTTCGACACGCAAGTACATGCTTCTCAATAAAAGAGTATCTCACCTCATAGTCATCTAGGCTCGGGTGAAGAAGGCAATTGGCTGCTCATCATTATCCTTGTTCTGTTGTACCAAAATGGCATAAATAGTGTCATTACCTCCAAATGCATAGAGGATGAAATCCTTGGAGAAGTCCGGGTTGATGAGAGTTGGTGCTTGAGAGATGGCTTCTTTGATTGCTTCAAAACTCTCCTTTCCTTCTAGCTGTCCACTTGAAAGCCATGCTCTTCTTTAACATTTTGGTGATGGGCTTGACAAGGGCTGCAAAATCTGGGACAAACCTCCGAACAAAGTTTATCCTTCCCAAGAAACTCTGAAGGGCTTTCTTGTGGCTTGGCAATGGTAGTGCTCTTATGGCTTCAACCCTCTCTGGATCAATTGCTAATCCCTCTTTGGAGACAATATGGCCAAGGAGCTTTCCTTCATGTGCGAAAGATACACTTCTTAGGATTCAAAGACACTCCAAATCTCCTACACCTCGTGAAAACTTGCCTCAAATGAGAGAGGTGGTCTGCTGCATTCTTGGAAAAAATAGTGATATCATCAAGGTAAATCAGCACCACGCTGTTAATCAAACCTTTGAATGCCATGTCCATTGCCCTTTGAAGGTAAAGACTAAGCCATGATAGCCCAAATGGCATTTTCCCGTATGCAAAAGTTCCCCATTTGGTTGTGAAGGCCGTCTTGAACTCGGTCTTCTTCCTTCACCATAATCTGATTGTAGCCCGAGTAGCCATCAAGTAGTGAAAACCTCTCGAGCCAGCCACAACTTGCAAGGTTTCCTCCATGGAAGGGAGTGGGTAATGGTCCTCGAGAGAGGCTCTATTCAAGTCTCCAAGTCAACACACAATCTGATCTCTCCACTCTTCTTTCTCGACGAACTAAGTTGGCAACCCAACTAGAATGCTTGATTGGGAATATGATCCTTGACTCAATCAGCTTGTCCAATTCTTTCCTCATGAGAGGCTCCATGTGTGGATTGACTGGTCTTTGTTTCTACCTCGACAGTGCTTAGTATTTGATCCAATTCAATGGTATGCTTGAGCTAAGTTGGGATCAAACCTTTCAAGTCTTCATAGCTCCAAGCAAACACATCAGGGAACTCTTGACACAGCTGTATGAACTCATACCTTTCTTGTTCAGTTGTCATCTTTCCAATTTGCAATGGTTTGTTCTCTTCTACCAAGATGGATACTGAATCCTCTCTCTTGACCTGAATGTTTGCTTTCTCCTTTCTAAACTGATCATTGGGGTTAAAAATGGACTCCAAAGTGATAAGTCCCTTGGGCAGCTTGTTAGTTCTCAGCTGTACCACTTGGTCACCATACTACTGTTCCAACTTTTCTTGATTCTTAGCTGAGAACTCAACTTCTTCTTGTAAGAAATGGATGATTTGATGGTCATTTTCAAACACTTGCCAACTGACATTGTTATCCGGCACCAAGGCCTCACAATCACGTGGATGTTTGGTTGTACCTTGTCTTGTTAAATGCTTTCCACAATGTCAAAGGCTGCCCCTACTCGCTGCAAGCCTGCACAAGAGCTTGATTCTCTTCCTAGAATAGATTTGATGCCAAAACCCTCAAAATCTTCCATGAGGTCCCACACCCTCGTTCTCAGTAGCACTTGAGTAGATCATTCTTGGTAAAGATGTTGTCCCCCGACTCCGATTTACAATCAATTCACTATCACCAAAGACTTACAAGTTCTTTATTTTCTTCTTGATTGCCCAATGCATCCTCGCACCAAGGCTTCATATTCAGCAGTTGTTATTGAGCATGTAAACTGAAATCTAAAAGTTGAATAGTACTTTACTCCTTGAGGTGAAACAAGCACGGCTCCACCTCCCGCACCTTGCCTACTCCTTGATCCATCAAAAATAGCTGCCATACCTCATTGTCATCCTTGTGGTTTGGCTTGGTGATGCTAGGAATAGGCTGATTTTCTTCGTGTATGCAATAAACCCTAGCTCGAGATTCTTCCACTTCTTGATAAGGATCAAATGCATGTATCTTGTTTGCCCATTCATCAAGAGTTAGATCCGGATGCTTCCAACCTTGGTGTCACCATCATCGGTTGCTTGGGTGGTCTTCTTGATCAAATGCTTTGAAAATTTGGCGTTGATCCGACTTGGAGTGTAAGGCTCAATGTGGAAGTTTGCAATAGGTTCGACTGATTGTAGCCTTAGTTCCATACCTCGCTCGAATAAAGCATGTGTGACCAATCAGCAGACAAAATATCCCCAATCTTGGTGTGAAGTCCTCGACAAGCATAGGGCAAAGAGTGGTGGAAGGTCTATGACTCGATACATCTTGTAAAACAACAACATTTGGACATGCATGCAAGGTAAGACTCAAATTTCTAATCACCCCAAATGTTGTACGGTTGTCCCATCCAAATGCACTACCCCTTTGGATATGGTTTCATACTGAGCCCTAGCCGATCACCTATTTCTTTAGGCATTACCGAGCTACTTGCCCCAGAGTCTATCATGCAATTGTGCACTAGCTGATTTCCAATGATTAATGAAACATAAAAAGGAGGGGGCTTCAACATTTTACCTTGCTGTCCTCCATGATTTCCCTCAGGCTGGGCAAGCATTTGTAAGCACTTATTTTGCATCTGAACTTGCTGATTCGAAGTTGGCCAGTCCTTCATGGCAGCTTGCAGCAGATCTCTTTGGCCTGGGATAGATAGGGATTCCCACATTGATATATTGACGTTTGTCTTCTTCATCTGATCAATGATACTGAATGGTGATGAAGGATCTCTTTGTTGTCCCTTGGTTTGCACATTCACTCCTTGCATGTGGGCAGCAACAACTGGTATTTGAGTTGGCCTAGGGGCTGTTCTTGGCTGCCCTTGTGCATTTACAACCGGATTTTGCTTGCCAACCATTTGTGGAGCCATAGAAGGTCGTGGATTGGTTGGGGCTAATGGCTGTTCTTCACCCAAATTCCTCCTTTTTGACCTTGTGTTGGTTGCAACACCTTGAGAAACTGCCTGGTTCATGCCACAAAAATCCTCTACTTGCCAATTTACCAACGTGGTGTCATTTGGGGCTGATTGCTGTTGGAATGCTTCTTGTTGTTGGTTGTTTCCTCTCGACCGCCTCACCCTCCACACCAAGTAGTTGTCACCATTAATGCTTGATTCAAAGCACCATTGAAGCACATGGATTGGTTATGAGGCTCATTGCATGGAAAATACCAATCATACTCTTGGGCAATGTTGTTTTGTGTTGGCACCAATGCCTTAGAGGCAGATATGGCATTTGGATTATAGGGCTAAAATGGTCTATTGGCAGGAGGCCTTGTTTGATTCATATTTGCAGCTGGATTAGGTGGCCTTTGTGGTTGGTATGGCTGCCTATTAGGCTGAGCTTGGGGTTGATAAGAAGGTCTAAAACCTTGGGCTTGCTGCCTTTTGAGAGTAACCAGCTCATTGCCTAGGTTTTGCAATTGTTTCATGACTTCTTGAAGCTCATTTGGGGCACTTGGAGATGAAGTGGAAGCTTCATTTGAACTCTGATTTCTAGGAGTGGGAGAAGGAGCCAAATTAGGTGCTTGATTGGTGTTTGGATTCTCTAAACTTGGAAACAATGGCATGGGAGGTCTAGGGGCAAGTTTGCCAGCTTGGATCAAACAATTTTCAGCCCTAATGGCAATGCTATAAGCCATAGGGATAGTTATGCCTCCCATGGACTGAATCAACATAGAAATATCAGAATTTAGAGCTTTGAGATAGTAGAGAAAAGCACCTTCACTTTGTTGGGCTCGACCGCCACCGGAATTCTCTCCCAAGTCTTTTGAAATTTGAAGTTGAAATCGGCCAATTGCTCATCGGGAGCTCTCTTGATGGTTGTCACCGCTCTAAAAGAGACAAGTTGTCTCCCTTTTCTCCAAATTGCTCATGAAGTGCTATACATAAATGATTCCAATTTGTGATAGAACCACTCCAAGGCTCCTAAACCATTGAATGCTTTACCCTTGAATGAAGATGCCAAGAACTCGATGACAACCACTTGCATCTCATTGATTTCATGAATCGCACAAAGGTTAGCAATATCTTTAACATGATCCCCTGAGTAGTCTAATTTTCTCCAAGAAGTACGGAATGTTCTTCAAGGCTGCAATAGGAATTGGATGTTGTGCATTGAGGGCAAGTGGGCTCTTTCCGTGAAGTTGACATAGGGGTTGTTTTGTGCCATTCTAATTGGTCTTAAAACCCTCAGATACTTTTGAATGAAAGGCCTACTGTGGAGGAGTTGAGAGAGTTCTGTTTGGTGGAGATGGAGACCTTTGAATCCTTCTTCCTCTTTGCCTTCTTCTTAGAGATAATTGCAGTATTCAAACAACACTTCTTCTTCTCCAACTCTTGACCTTGTGGTGACTCTTCTCATGAGTTTTCAGCCTACACCACTGAAACCAGCTTGATTCTTCCCTCGAGTCGCCAGATATGCAAATAATAGCTCTTTTCAAAGCAAGAAAATTGCAGCAGATGCACATCAACTTTGCTTAATAAAAATGAGACCTCTAAGTGTCCCACCGGCGTGCCAAAAAAACTCATTGTTGCAAAATCACAAAGACTTCGGATGCAAATCAGGTTCTAATTGATGTTTTAGGCATCCAAAGTGATTGCACAACATGGAAACCTCTCTCCAAGCATGGGACTTGTGAAAATGAGAGGGAATCTCCAGATTAGAGGTGGTTCCTCAAACTCCTCCTCGATTTAGATCTATATTTTTGCACAACTACAGAGGTTCGATCCTAATCCTACTCTAAATCGCAAGGAGACAGGGGTAGAAATGCAAAAATTGAAACTAACTAAAGATGGTGATGCACCAAAAGGAGTGGTGAATATTTTTGTCATGAAAATAGACACAAACCAAAGATCGCAACATAAAATCATACACAAAGCCGATAAGATATAATTTAGGATCTGAAATGAAGCAAATAATACAAACAAAGGACTCAAACCCATTCACAAAGTTTGCATTATCATTTCCAATGTCAAAACCACTACATTACAACCTCGTAGAGGTAGAAAACCTGTTACAGTCTTTCAAGAGGTCCGATTCTTGCAACAATCACTTGCTGGAGGTGAAAGAAGAAGTTTTTTATGCCAAAAGTGTTCCCTCAAAGAAATGAGCCAAATCGCTTTTACATCATGGGTCGAGCCTGTGAGAGAGAAAACGTACAAAACATGGGAAGCCCATTCCTCATATACTAAAAATGGATTAAATCGGCATGGGGGACCTTACAAACCCATACCATGTTCTTTTTTTGACAAAATGGGAAGAGAGTGCGACCCATTCTATATTAAATTTGGTCACCGAAATATCACTTCGCCATGGACACGTACTTAAACGTTTTTGAATTTTCTCTCTCCAAAACTAAACCAAAATTAGAGATTGACCATGGAATCCTGTAGAGAATTTCATAAGCTTTCCAATGATATAAATAACGTGCAAATCCGAGCTCTGGATCAAAAGATATGAAGGTCTGAAGTTTTAGGGCAAAACGGCCCAAAAAACGGATGTCGGGCAAAAAAATTTTAAATTTTGACCTTTTTACATTTTGGAATTTTTTTGAAAAATTCCCATGCTCCACCGGTCGGATGCCACGTGTTAGGTGTTGGTTCATTGACAGGGGTGTGGGGGCATCTTTTACCTTTTAGTTTTTTGGCCAAAACTTTTGCCAAATTCTCTAAGTCCTCCCCGAGCTCCACACTCCCCTTCTCCTTAAGACACGTGTCCTCGTGTCTATTGACTCGGACCGACCCTTCAAACCTTGCCCTTTGAAAATTTTTGGCCAAAAACGATTAGCCAATTTACATTGCACTTCCCCTTGTGACACGTGTCACAACCCGATTCGTTAGCGCTCTTTGGCTTTTCACGTCTTCCACGTACTTTTGGCCCAGATGTCCCGGACGAAAATTCCTCTGTCGGCCGAACCGGCGGCGCGCCCAACGTACTCTTGTCCCAACTGTCCTGGACTGCTTGGGACAAATTTCTCCGACCCGCCCGAAATGGACTGCCTTGCGCCAAACCGATCGATCCGCGTCCCGCGCGTACTTTTGTCCCAATTGTCCCGGAACAAAGACTTAGGCAAATTTTCTTTCTTTCAGCTAATTCGGGATTTTCGCGTCCCGCGCATACCTACGGCCCGGATGTCCCAATTCTGCATGCGGATCGCTAGCGGCTTTTCGGCCGGTTCGCGCCCCAACGTCCCAACTGTCCAAACTGCCTGGACTTAGGACTTAGCTAATTTTCATGATTTTCCCGGCCCCCAAGATCTGATGCATGTTATCAAAATTTACCCTGAGGGGGTGAATTTTGGATAACACAACCAGTAAGCTTTGGGACAAAACCAAAAGAGGTGCATCAAAGTTTCCTAGTGGCTACAGATTGGGCACTTGGGAGTAAGAACCCCATTTGAACAAGTTGAGAACCAACTGGAACACTCTAGTGTAGATTACACCACATAAAATGAGCAATTTTAGGTTCCACACAGACTGACCAAACAGTGTCCAATCACCTTCTCCAACATGACAAAGAAGAATGAATTACCCATCTAACGTTGAGTTTATCAACTATGGGTAGATGAGGCGAGAGCCAATGGTAGCCTTTGTTGGAAAAACAATTGTGAAATGGGGTATCAATGTACCATTTCCAGTCCGTCCACAAAGGGTGAGAGGAATGCACAGAAAATTTGTGCAACATCTAGTCAAGGATTGAATTGAGAATTTTGGTAATAGTGGCATGATTCTATGCGGTCAACCAGAACCAAGTTTTAAGCTTGGGCCAAGTGTACGGGGATTGAGAGTGTTTGTAGAATAAATCTTAGATGGTGCAAATTTTGCGTTTAAAAACTTAAGCTTGGGAATCTTGATTTACGCAAAACACTTATTCTAAGCATGAAAGATCGACGATCACCATAGAGAATGTTGGTTAATGGAGATGCCATTGCGGAAATTGTTGCCTATCCATAAGATCCATGGTTTGATGCACTCCCATGCCTTCCATATGATTTTAAGCACAAAAGTGCTAACAAATTTAACAAAATAGGAGCAATAAGGAGATTGATAAACCCCAAACCTTTCTAGGTGGGGCGGTCGTAGGGTGACTCTTCTTCAATGCCATGGTGCAGAAGCACTTTCCACGGTTCTTGTCCTTCAATGCATCGAATGATCTATTTCACATAGAGTGTCTTCCCTTGGCGTTAAATGTCTATAAGGCCCAACCCCCCGGAAATGTGGGGAAGGTAGCATATCTCCCATGTAACATGATGGAATCCTTTTCCAGTTGAAGCATCAGCCCAGAGATATGCTTTGAGGAGTTTCTCCAACTTCTGAATAGATGTTTTAGAAGGCACCTATCATTAAGAGTATTAAATATGAGTGGCCGTAAGGATTTTAGAATAAATTTGGAATTTTCCTACCAAGGATAGGGATCCGGTAATCCAGTACTCAATTTTTGGCCACCTGTTGAATAACATATTGCCAAAGCTCAGCCACTGAAGCTTGAAAGGAAAAATGAATGCCAAGAAATTTAAACATTTCATCATGGGCAAAACTTTTCCAATCAAATGATTCCAACCAACTAGGCGTAGAGAGGAAGGATTTCCTGTAGCATTGGGTTTTTTTCCATTAAATGGACAAACCAGGATGCTAAATAGAAGATATCGAGAACCGCATCTCATAGAGAATATTGGATTCATCCTCAATGAGGGTGAGAAAGGAACCATCCACAAAGTGCCCATTAAGGAATTGAGAATTGGTTGTAGACGGTAGAAAATTTCCCCACAAGCCCTTGTGATTTGGCATGGGCCAAAACATACCCAAAGCCCTCGATGTGCAGCAAGCACATAGAGTCAAGCGCTAATGGGCACCCTTGGTGGATGGAACGAAACAATCGAAGGACTTGGAGCTAAGACCATTCATAGTGATCTACGCAGAGGCATTGGAAAATATCATATTGACGGATTGAATGAAGATGGGGGTCGGCGAGGGATTGAAGAATTACAAAATGATTGGCCATTCGATTCGATCATAAGCTTTCTCAAATTCAATTTTAATGAACATAGTAGATTGATTGGATCTGCGAGCCCATTCCATTCCTTCCCAAATAACAATGATGTTATCCAAAATATATTGCCTGAATGAACCTTGTTTGTTCAGGTTGGATGATAGGTAGAATATTACGCAAACGCATAGCCGAGCTTTGGCAATAATTTTGTAGGAGACATTCAACAAAGTGATGGGCCTCCAACTAGTAATTTTCTCTGGATCCCTGGGTTTCGGGATGAATTTGATATTCCCTTTGTTGATACTCTGTGCAACGAGCATGGTTCTCAAATCTTTGAGATAGACTTGAAGAAGATATGGGCCGGATGATTCTCGAGAGTTTTGTAAAATTCACAAGGAATCCATCACATCTAGAGGTCTTATCATTAGCCATTTACACGACTTCTTTGCGGAGGCTATCAATGGTGAGCACTTGGTCATATACCACCTTCGAGCAGTAGAAAGCTTACACGAGAATCACAAATTAGACATTTCTCGAGAGTTGTTTTCCATTCAAGCAGAGGGTTGTTGGGCCTAAAAACTAGCTTATAAAGTCACATAAACAAGCTGTAGCATGACACGGGATCAATGAACCAAACTCATCCATCGAGAGATGGCACAAATTTCTTTGGGAAGGTTTTTGGCTCTAAGAGAAAGAAAAAATTCTTTCGAGACTCGGTCACCAATTTTAAGCCAATGCATGCATACACAAATTTGAGCTCCTCGAGCGTTGTAGTTGTCTGCAATTTGAATTTGCTGGTGAAGCATAGAACTTGAAGTTAAAGAGTTTTAGAGAATGGATTGCCTTGAAGTGCCACCACCGCTCGGCTAAGAGTGGAGGTGTTAGCGGAGTATGAGCGACGTCTAATTTTGGCCAGCTGTCTACCATAGATTTTGAGGAATACATTAGTCTCGAGTCATAGCTCCTCCCACCATTGAATCCGGTTGGCATACATAGATGTTGAAAGCATTGAGAATGATTTGGACAAGGGGCTAAGTCCCACACTCACTTGATATGATTGAGATTGGGCCCATATTGCATTAAGGTAGTAGTAAGAAAGAATTATCCTTTATGACTAAATGTGTGCCTATCATGCCAAGTGATACTGAAATCGAATGAGAGAATGGTATGAAAGAACAAAATCGGGCATGCCCTCCACTCGTGAGGAATAAATGTTGTCAAATTCAAAGAAATCTTGATCTGCTGCAACATAGCTCGATTGAGCCATTTAAGAACACGATCGATCCTCCTTGAAGATTGGACCAAGTGAACCAAGCTTTAGAAGTGGGAGTGTGAGAGGCATTAGGGTCATAAAACCCAAACTTATTGCACATGAAAAACCACACCTCCCTTTCGCAAGTTGTCCACCTCATCGGTAGGTGTCCGCACTTATTAGTGGGTAACTCAACCATATTAAAATCACCACTTATGACCCAATAAGCATCGGGAATGGTGCATGTTATCCACCGCCAAAGATCGGCCCTTTCAGTTGCATCGTTAGAGGCGTAAATATTAATGAGGCCAAAAGGGTGGCCATCAACATTAAAGAGGACCCAAATGGCATGGTTGGTGGGGTCGATGCCATGGTCTATCAAAAAGGGTCATCATTTGGGAGAAAAAATTGAAATTAATCCCCACACCCCCTTCATGATTACTACAAAGGTTTGGTTTTCGAGGCCGGATGGATTTACAAACCATCTGTAACTAAAAACCTGTAACTTTCACCTCCTACAAAAAAAAACATCCAAGTTGGAAACTATTTTATTAACTTCAGAACAATATAATTGTGGTGGATTTTATTAGACCCCAACATTCCAAGAAAGACAATTCATGGAAAACATTGGTGAGAGCCATGCCATTTGCATCCAAGCCTTGAGGGCGTTGAATTGTTTTACAGAATTGAGCATTGTTATGCTTGAAGTATTATAGTTCAATTTTCATGTACCTGCATATTCGATGTTGTACTCCTCTTATTGAATCCACACTTTACGCATTGGGCTATGATCTCGAGAGATGCAAGAAGCACTTGAGACCCTTTTGGATGGGCCCCGTGAGCCTTAGGGTTAAAACATCGGCGGATGTTACATTATGGAAATGGTGTTAATAGAATTGAACTGGTCCATGAGAACCGAGGCCACCTTGGGCATGCTAGAGAATTTGGGTAACTAGAGTGACGAGTTGACAACAACAATTGGTTCCTTAACAATAGCAATTAGCTCCTTAGCTTGCGGGCTATGGGGTTGCTCTTTAATAAATGCCGGCTCCCTCGATCCATTTGAACCAGAAGCCTTGGGTTGTTGATTTTTATTCCTATTTTTCCAGCCACCAGTTGTTTTCCACCCTTCTCCCGAGGGGTTTTGTAATTTCTGGAGCCACTTTGGCTGGTCGATCATGGGACATAAAGAGGGCAATCCTTGATCTTATGGTCGAGGGCGACATCGAAGCAATTATTAAGTAGATTGATATACAAAACATGTTGGGAGTAACTTTTATCTCCCATTTGGATCTCCATAAATTCTTTTAGGTCCTGAGAAAGGTCTACCTCAACACATACACGATTTTGTGGACAAATGTTATAAAAATGTTGTGGCTCGAGGCAGACCACTAGCCCGATGGAATAGGCAATCTGGTACATGAAATGAGCATAAGGCAAGGGTAGGCCAAGAAATTCCACCCAGACTGGCACTTTAAGTGCAACATACTCAGAAACCACAAAGTCTTTGGTCCATGGAGATAGGACCAACAAGGAGTTACGAACATACCATGTGGTTTGTTAGGTCAAAATGTTTGGGGCATTGGCTGGGTCAGAGAAGTGAAAAGGAAGAATCCTTTGGTCATATTATGTACGCTCTCGAGCCAGAAACCATGAGGAGTCCAAGTTGAGTTAACTCAATATTTGAGCATGCTTTCAGAGGGGATGCAACCCACGAAGTACCTAATGAGACATAATTGTTACAACCATTGACAAGCAATATTAAATTCGGGAATAGGAAAAACAATATCAGGAGGATAATCATTACCTCATGAAAACAATTTAGGATGAACTTCGGGGTCGTTTTGGTGGTGATGACATTGTTCAAAGCTCCACTATCTCCATCCATAGTTATAACAACCGGGATTGAAGTGGGATGAATCATTATAAAGAGGCATCCAAAGGGCGAGAAACCTTAGAAAAAATGATGGTATAATTATCCCGTAGTGCCCTAAGAGGCCTCGGAATGACAAATACGCTTGGAGAAAATTCTAGCGAGAGATGACTCCCATTTTACTCCCTTCTAATCAATGCAATAATAAATGTTAAATGCTCTTCAAAAATAAAAAAATGTTTGAATAATATGGTGATCCATCAATTTTTGCTCAAAACGTGTCACAATCCACCTCAAAAGTGTAGGCCCTTGAAAAGATATAGATCACACAATAAGAACTAAATAAGGGGGATCTATTTGAAAATATTTAACATTTCAACTTTTAATTTTATAAAAATAGATTATGAATGAAATGTGAATGTGGAAAAGCAATTTTACATTAACACTCTCTTAAAACTATTCCATTTCATATCTAAATCAATACAATTGTACCTAAATGCATAAAAGAATATTCTTGGAGTATATATATTTCACAAAAAAATGGTTTCAAAATATATGTGATTCAAAATGAATGCTTTTTATATCTTTGGGATGATTTTATTTAGAATTATTTGTTCTAATTTACATTGATTGTGGAAATACTATCTCACTTGAGAATGTGATTTGTCGAATTTGGAGACAATCATCGAACCAAACAATGAAGTGTAGGTCTAAACAAAGAAGATAAAGAAGGCCCAAACAAATCAACATGAATGGAGAAATGTGACTCAAACCATAGAGTATGTTTTTGGAAACTTGCAATTATGTAAAATTTGGACTATTTCTCTATTTATGTGTGTCATCCTTGTGTAAGGGGCATATTAATATTCTTTATAACATTCCAATTTTATCATATGTCTCACATATCAAATTTGATTTGATGACTACATTTATCTACTCAAAGTCTCTGAAAACCTCGTTTTCTTTTCTATAGAATTATCCCAAATCTTTGGAAAAGTGATATCCCTTCTTAGAAACTTGAAGTGGCAGCAACACCTTGCAAAAATGTAATTGAAAATGGGGATATTTGGAGGTTCCAATGTTAAGCTTCCATTAATATCGACATCTTGATGCTTGAAAAATGCTTTGAAAACAACACATTGTAAGTATAATGCAAATCAACAAGTAGTACAAAGTAATATGAGTAATTGAACCTTATCGGTTTCATCTACCTAATCAATGCAATAATAATTGTTGCACGCTCTTCAAATTTCTTTAAATGTTTCATTTTGATCTAAATTATTGTAATTGCTTTTGGTATATGGTTGCTTCTCTATCACTAAAATTGATAATGTGTTCCTTTCACAACTTTTCAAAAGTGCATTAATGTGTTTTATATCTATAGACTTCTTGAAATGAAATTATGACCCTATCAGCATACATGTGACACATAACGGGCATGAAAAGATGACATATAAGGGTCAAAACCTCAAAGGATCCAAAATAAGGGTCTTAAGGCACACACAAAAAGGATGCCATAATTATATGGTTTGTCTTTGCCGTATAACTAAACTATACAAAATATTTCTACTAAAATTTTGAGAAAGTCCAAAAAAGGTAGATGAGAGAGATTAGGAGAAAGAAAATAGGCAAGAGATGAGAGAATATAGTAAGAAAAGGGAAGAATAGAGGGAACACATCAAAAGAACAAAAACTAGGACCACACACTAATAAGAGCTTAACCACGACCAATAATCAATAAACACACAAATACACCATAACAATGCAAAATCATAACAAATAATTAGTCTTGTACTAAAATTAGATGTCTACATAATGCCCCTCTTTGATGTGTGTGTGTACATATCAAAGTAAAACACACAAGTGAATACAAAGAATCCTCCATCTAGAAACCTATTGAGAGGTATTGATATCAATGCCGAAATAATAATGAATTAAAAGTCAAAAGAAGAGAAAGATAACCTAATTTCCACAATAGAGGGTTTTTCAAATGAATTACCTAATTTTGGAACTAACATCCATGTGCACCTATAATATGGAAAACATGTTCAAATGAATCATTTTATACATAATCACTAATTAATAGACTATTTGAATTTAGAAGGGAGTACTTGGAATGAAGATACCTAGTTTTGCTAAAAAGTGTGAAGAATACCCTATGAAATTCAAATATTGGAACATATATTGATTCGTGTATGCATTTTTGAGTATAATGTTTGTACACCAAAATAAAAGCTAAACAAATATGAGGTAATATAAAGAGAGTAGGATTATAAAATGACATGCATATATACCATGATGTGAACAAGTGTCGTGTGTTGGGTACATCTTGGAGTAAACATTGTGTGATTTCATATGTCTACATAGTGAAATAATAGGGTGCCTAGTGACTTAGTCTTGATATATAAATGACTATAATATATCCCCCACTTTTGACGTGTGAGATGAAACTATGAATCACACACCAAAAGCAACGGGTTACGTGCATCATGTGTAAGATATGAAATAAAATCGGTGATGTGTAATTATTGTATAGTAATATATTATTAAGAGCATTTATATAATAACAAAGTTACCTCATGTGGGCCTATTATGTAAACTATATAAACATTAGTATAGTATGTCCTTGTGGGAAATATATAAGTAATGTATACATAAAGTGTCTCCGCCCCATACATGCAGGTGCAAGAAATGAGAGTCGGAGTTGGTACACCCCAAGTGGGGCAATTGTAATCGTTATAACCATAGTACAAGGTATCCCCTTATGAGCCATATATAATTAGTGTAAGCATCAAAGTTAATATTCTCCATATGGGAAAATAAATCGATCTAATCATAGGAACAAGTTTCCTCCTCTTGGAAAAATGTATCATCAATGGAAGGACAAGAGTATCGTCCCCTTATGGGCCAAATGCAAGAAATGTAGGGATATGAATAAGTTTCCCCATGTGTGTAATATGAAAGAAATGTAGAAGAAAAATTCCCTATTCGGAAATATACAAACAATGTAAGGCAAAAATATAGGTCTTTGTACCCAATAGATGCATGATATGAATCATGCAAATGTGAGAAATTGGTAACACAAATATGCATAATATGAATCATGGCATCACAAGACATAACAAACACGTGATAAAATTAAGTATAGTAAAAGCATGCCATGTATATATAAGTATGAAGTAAACATATAAGAAACACTAATATGGAGTAGAACATTGTAAAATAGTACATGTTAATCATATAAAGCACATATAAGAGTGAATACACATCAATCCAAAATTAGTCATGTCACCTATGTAACCAAACATAGAGAAATCATGTTGAAGAAACAATTTCAAAAATAGATTAAACACACCAAAAACATAGTATATGTGTGAGCACACACGTCCACATGTACAAAAACACGCATACACACAATGTGTATGTTAACATAATTAGGGTAATTCCAAACAAGTAGTGTGTAGCTCATAATTGAAAAGATAAAGGTAGATAAGTTTTAGAAAACATAAAATAATCAATGGAATTGGGTAACTAAATAAAAGAATGTAAAACCCAACTTCAAGGTAAAATAAATGGGGGTCCATAATTTCCTACTAAATCTATAATAAATATGTAGACATAGAGGCATCGTGCCCCCATAATGTTTTTGTCATTGTGAAAAATATAACGTAAGATTTTTGGATGGGACAAATAAAACTAAATTAGGTGCGAAGGATTAGGAAAAATAGCCCGGAAAATAACAAACAAGAAACCTAAGAAAGTAATCAAGGAATGAAAATAAAAAGACAAAGTTCAAACAAATACTAAACAAATAGAAAGGTTGAGGCTAGAGCAACACAATATTTGTACAAGTAGCTATTGATCATTTATGCAAGAACAATTTTTAAGAAGTTCAAAGACTAAAAAATATGAGAGGATGAAAGACCCCAAGTTTTTGGGTCAAATGATAAAATTAAAGTAGAGAAATATCATAGAATCACCAAAATCATATGATTAACAAAGGAAACAAACATGAAAATTAATCAAAAGAGACGGTGAAACTAAAGGAAACTATGTATAGAAAAAGGAGAAAATGGAAAGGACATGCATGAAGAGGTGGTATATACAATAAATAGGAATATTCATTTGCATACACAAGTGGCTAGCTAAATAATCTAGCTAATATAACCATACTCAAGGAATCATCATCATATCCTATATATTAAGAAGCACGATGTCATTTGAAGTAAAATTAGAATGCCTAGGTTCTCGTGAGTCTAGAAAAGATAATGCATTACCATAAAAGTATCCAAGGCCATTTGTTGTGTGAATCTCTCACAACATTTGAATCACGAAATTAAATTTCCCTCTAGTTCCATGGAACACATTCTTCTTTAAATAGACAACTCTTTTTCCAACTAAATTCTAGATCTTATCTCAAAATTGCAATGTCATTTTCTCTGTTATAAATTTGACACCATATAAAAACTACTACATTCTTGAATATATGAATTATATTCAAAATATTTCTAACCAACAATTTCTCCCAATATGGATGACTATAGACTATATATAGTTTTCATTTATACTTGATCCAAAAATAAAGGTCAAAATTTCTACGACCACGGACCCCTATAGGAAATTACTTCTTTCCAAAATTAACCCGTTTAAAATCAAATTTTTATATCCACTTCAATGACTACAACTTTAGTACAAAATTACAATTGAAGCTATGATAAATATGAATACAAGAGGGAAAAAAACCTTGATCACGACCACACGAGAAGCTATCCCGACTTATAAAGCATTCGATCCCCATATTCTCATCCACGTGACTACGTACTTTGGCTCCACAATGAGTCTTCCATGACTCCCTCATCGGTCTTCCAAACACTCGCACTATGAAGGTGTGGCTCAATGGGTATATTTGTGAGTTTATAAATACTCCCAATTTTTACAAATATTTGCGTATTTAAAATAATAGGACTTAATGACTATAATATTGCCAAGGCCTTACGATGCTCACAATTCTCCTTTCTTCCGTCGAAGAGCTTGGAAGATTGTTGTCTTCATTGTGTGGAATGAGGGTATGCAAAGGGACTTTTAAAGCCTATCTTGGGCCCCATATTGGGCTCCTATATCTTATCAGCTAACTTTTATCTTAATCAACTCGTTGGCTGAATTGGTTGAGCCGATGTGAGTGTAGGGCGGGCGGTCACGGGATGAACTCTGTCGCATCTCTTTTTAGGTTGGTCATTAATTGAACCTCGACTATTATGACCTCAACCACCACGTGCCTACTCCGCACCCCATCTACGTCGGTTCTTCCACCGTGCTTTGATCGTGTCTCTCTGTGACCCCCGTATTTGGTGTCCATGTATCGATCCTCCTTGCCACGTAATCCCCTACCTCATTGTTGGTTTGTTATACCACGTCCATGTGGCTTATGCGCTGGTGCCACGTCCTCGAGCCTTCTTTGCCGAGACTACCAATTATTTTGGTGTGGGGAGTTAATCCCACATTCTGCGGGGAGGAGATAAGGCAAGCCTTTTTAACGCTTTTAACCTCCCATCATTTACGTAGATTGGACCACGTTTTGAACACTTTTCCAGCCAATATAACATGAGCAGCTCGCCCATAGCATGTAACTCTATGTTCAACTCACCGCTTGGCTCGATCGAGTTAGCTAATATGAAAATGTGGTGGCAGGTCACATGGGGTCCCCGAGGACCCCACCATGTGGCAAATTGTTTTCTCAATTGCATGTCGAAGATGATTTTAATTGAGTGTCAAAGACTAGAGGCTTAAATAATCAACATGAACCTATCACCTTCACTCGATCTTGCATTTTTACCACTCGTGACTTCCCAGTTGTCTCAATCTTGTCCTATAGTTGACCCAACTTTGACTAGCCACCATTTTCACATACGAGATCCATTTTCCGTGTTCATATAGTCAACGGAAATCTCTTTGAGTAATCTTCCATACTTTGTAGCACTCCTAGGATATTTAGGGAACTTTTGTCCTATGGATCAATACTATCATTTAAATCTTTTGAATAATATCGATAACCATATCCAATATCTCTATTGATATTGAATAATATGAGTATTTGATGTTTTGTATGCTTATGTGAAGACTCGATCCCTATCCTCGGGTACATGAAATTCAAAGGTTTTCTAGTATAAACTTTTCCATCAAGATTAATTTCCCACCAACTTATCACCCTACCATATCTGGAGTTGATTTCAGGGAATCTTATAAGTGTTGGAGGTAATTTAGTAAGATTTAAGAAAGGTTTTCTCATTCATGGACAATCTGCTCAATAACGGGCTCTTTAGGTGTAGGGAACAAATAATCTAATGGTGAAAATTTACTTCTCCGATGATTCCGGGAACTCCGTAAGGAATCGGGAGAAAAAATAGGCATTGGAAAGATCTTTGAATCCTATATATGTTTGAAACATCCATTTTTCTCTCGAGGCTTTGTTGGAGAAATAATTTTTTGTAAGGGAAAATTATGGGATTTCACCAACGCTCTGGGACTAGGTCCTCTACTTGAATTGAGCGATCTATTTATTAAAATCAAGGAAACAAATATAAACTAAACTAATTTCTGGTGTGATCCATCGATCGGGATCACACAGGAATACTTCCTTAAACTCGTGGAAACTACTTGTATGGAATACAAGGGAGGAAAATTTCTTAGAGAGAGATATATAGGAAAGGGAAATAAGAGGAAGATTTTAACTAAAAATAACGTATCCGAGTTCATTGCATTAAAATTAGAGTATTTCACTTGCATCAATAAGAAGAAACCATTAACATATAAAGAGGAACAATAAATAAGAAACACTAAGTTTTATTGCATCATGTTGCATAATTTACAATGCTCTTGGAGTATTACTTGAGATGAAGACAAAATTCAATAGAAAAGAGAATACAGAAATGAAGAAACTTGTTCCTAGAAATACAATGTGAGCTAGTAAACAAGAATTAACCATCCCTTTACAACGCAGAGGTCATATTCTTTTATAGCTTTATAATTCAACTCTTCCTCTACCCCCACATGAATTTTCATGTTCCTATTCAACTTGTGACTTTTTATTATCCTTAAGAGAGGAGAAATTAAGTACCCCTCTTGTAATTTAAGGGAATAATTTTACATATTAAAAATATTTAATTATCACTTAGTGTAGACACAAAATCATGCACTTGGGTACATTTCTAGGTCCTAATCACATACTACTATTCATATGATTCCTAAGTGAGAAAACTAGTAATTGACATCTATCTTTGGCCTCTTTTCTATCTTTCTTGTTTCCTCTTTGGTCTTGCATATCCCACAACCCAGTCTGATATTAATTGCCTTATCTTTATTAAATCTGGACACCAGTGCCCAACCAGGATGTCAGCACTCAAGGACCCTCATCCCCTCTGAGTGCCCTCGACCTCTTTGTATCTTACTCACCTCTTTTGGGCATATTTTATCTTTTTTGAAATTTGTTTTTCTTTTGAGTTTCCCTTTTAGTTGTTAATTCCAAAATTCAAACAAGGGAATCATATAAATACAAAGCTATGTGACCATAATAAAGGACCAAGCACTAAGCATATATTATCGTCACCTAAGGTTGTATCCAAAGACATTCATCTAGCACTCGCTCGAGGACAAGGGACTACATTTTATGCATACACACATAGGAGGGGAAGTTTATTTTGCCATCCATGCATCTATTTACATTGGAACATATAGCTATCATTTTTTATCAAGTACATCTTGCCACAAGAGCTTCCTAGGGCACAACTCTATCACACACTCACAAGAACTACATGGAGTTTAAGATGTAGTGTAGCACTCGGTCGGTAAGTTCACTCTGTCGAATGACCATTAGGGTTATTCGATTCCGTATTTGCATCTTTCTTTTTAGGATTTGATGTAGTTTGGGGTCTTGTAAGATATCATTTGTTTTACATGTTATATGTGAACTCAACAATCATTTAGCGGCAGATGTGTGTCCAAAAGCGAAGGTTAATGACGCTTGTGTGACATAGCGAAAACTAGTTTTTGAGCTTATGCATGGTCATAAGCCATTAACGAGGTCACTAGTGCCTAAGTACCTAGTCCTGTTTCTAGGCACCATAGTCTAGGATCATTCGATGGTTCCTATATTTTTTATGTGTGATTGCGATAATTTTATCCTTCTATTCATCAGCTTCTAGTCAGTACTTCAGGATCAAGTGCGAAATCAATTGTCTATATTTCCCTCTCTTGCAATTAAGGTTTCATATTTCTTTAGCTTATTGCTTGTGTCATTCTTATTCCAGTAGATTTTTATTATTTATTTATCATACATGACTCTATAATTAGGGTTTTATAAATTCTATATTTTTAAAATCATTTATTGAACATGTCTTATCCGAACACGCTTGGGTCTTCATTTCATCACTTCTTACATTTTCTTAAGATTCTCTCGGCATGGATATCTCCATTCATGATTTCTTACTAGCCAATCCATATTGTAAAGCTAAAATAATCTCTTTTGGCTAATACTCGTATTCCTTCTACTACTCATCCGAACATAGTATATCGGACATTTTTCAATGCATTTTCTTAACAACTTACTTTTCCATATTGGTAGGAAATCAATCTATTAGTGCTTCATTATTTGTGTGTAATAATTAAATAAGTTAGTATATTGTTTCATGTGAGTGAGGTTGTTTGTAACAACTCACGTAGGTTAGGATTTTGTTATAGCTACCTCCTAAATTATAAGAGAGCTATATTCTTGTTTATATGGTTCTTGTAATATGAATTTTAATGTGTTGAATAGAATATCCTTGTTGTGTTCAATCTAGTGATCTGCTTACATTTGGTATCAGAGCGAGCCAAATCTTTGGCATATTATGTGTCTTGCTTGGAAGCTTCGATGGCATGTTGAATTCGGGCATCATCAAGTTCTTTGCTGAAGTGACTGATTTGTTTTGCATCCTTATGAGTAAATTATTGCTTGTGGGATTCATTTTTTTGCATTGACAATTTTTTTAAAATTTCCTTCTGCATTATCTATTTGGAGTTCTTTAAAACATGCCATATAGTTCATATATATTCTGTAGATTTGGTTGGACATCGAAATAGAGGATGGGCATATTTTACATGCATATTAATAGGATATTTGCGTGTTAACGCACTCAAATAGTGTAAAAGGAAGAGTTTAAGTTAAACGTACATTAATGGTTTTGATAGATTTGTGCAATACTCATCATTTCAGGCGTTCAAAGCTTGATCTACGTCTGCATTACATGTCCATTATTCACCTGATATGCTCATCATTTGATCTTGTGGGTTGTCAGATATACTACTGTTGTGGAAGGAGCCATAAAGTTAGGAAGTATAATTGATCTTGGACCAATATACTCTTGTGTTGGTGCTTACGCACTAGAAATGTCTATTGGCTCTCTACATGGCATAATTTGCTATGTAATCCCTCAGATAAACCATTGCTTTGGGAAGGTGTTATCACCATTTTCAAATCCCATATTACACCATATGTATCTTTGAAAGAAGCATTAAAACCAAGGAGATTTGGCTCAAACTTCACACTCCACGTGGAGGCCTCACCATCACGAAGTAAAATAAAAGCCATATCATCATAACAACAAACTGTTTTTGTGAAGAGTGGTCATTTAATACTAGAAACATCAGTCAAAATAGGTGTGAGTAGTTATATTATCAATGTTAGATAATATGATTTGTGTGTTCATTATAGTCAGTCATAGTTCAATATTTGTCATCTGTAGTGTGTAGATTTAAATTGTTTAAATATAGTGTGTCATCACTTTAAAAATCAAGAGTCGATATGAAATAGAGTCATTGTGTATTATTGTTTGAGTATTGTCATAAGTCTTGCCATCAAAAGTCAACATGTCCATATAGTATTGAGTCTTTGTCTCCAATTTGTTTTTAGAGAGTCATTATTATGTGTCAATTATGGGTCAAGTTATCACATTAAGATTGTATATTTAAAAATAATTTGTTGTATTGAAAGTTCATTGTCTATCATATAGGTGATTTTAGGATATTCTTGTCACAGTCAAAATTTTGTATATTGTCATTGTCAAAACTCAAAAAAAAAAATTTGCCTCACGGACCCATTTTTGGTGTTACCCGACATCCAAAAATTAAATTGTTTCACATTGCGGAGGGATACTATACCAATAAATCCAATGTGGAAACTCCTGAGTGACATGATCATATTTGCTGACTAAGAAACATCATTCACTGGAGGCATCGGAGGTTGGAGGACAATCAACATCCTCTCGTTAGTCACCAATGACGGGGCCACTTCTGCTATGGTGACATGTGTGAGTGTGTGTTTATTTCATTGTGATTTTTTCATAATAATGTGTTATCAACTTCACATTGTGGGGAAATAACACAATGTTTCTGTTTATATTGATTGATATGTATGGATTCCAAAGTAATCTCTGAAGGTGAAGACATGATGATAGTTGAAGTAGTATTCACTGCACATCATGATATGGTTTGGGGTAAACCATTTGAAAACCTCTTTTGTCTCGATTTTTGGTCAACTGATAGAAAACCATATCTCTGTCTTGGTTTGTGATAATCCAATAGAAAATCACACAACTCTTAGTTTCTGGTTATCTGATAGAAAACCATCTTTGTCTTGGTTTGTGATCAACCAATGGAAAATCACACCATCATGAAATTAGGTGCAGTGCAAAATGGATGTTTTCCCCATGTTCACACTGGGGAATGTTAGGAAATCAATATATTAGTGCTCCATTATTTGTGTGTAATCATTAAATAAGTTAGTATATTGTTTCGGGTGAGTGAGGTTGTTTGTAACAACTCACGTAGGTTAGATTTTTGTTATAGCTACCTCCTAAATTATAGGAGAGCTATATTCCTATTTATATGGGTTCTTGTAATATGAATTTTAATGTGCTGAATAGAATATCCTTGTTGTGTTCAATCTGGTGTTTTTCTTACACATCTAATATAATCAATATTTCTATTTATAACAATGATCCTCCCTATATATACCTGGCTCACATCTATCGTATGGGTATTAAGCATACTATAATCGATAATGTATATGAGCTCAATCTTTGTACTTTATCACTCTTTTAGAATATTGGCCTTTCCTCAGCTAATGTTATCCCATCCTCCATTTCTCTTCATGTGTATGATTCTTCTACGCATCCATGCATAAGAACTATTACTTTACCTATCACCGTTGGGCCAAAAACTGTTCTTATGGTATTCTTTGTTATCAATATCCTAGTTCAATAAAATTGCTTACTTGGTAGGCCATGGCTTCACACCATGTAGGTAATGCCTTCTACAGTTCACCGGTGCATTAAATTCTTACATGATGGCTTTGAATATACAATCGCATTGATCATGACCCATTCAAATATTTCTACCTAGATCCAACCACTGCATTACCTAATCCAACTTCTACTATCATTGTGGGTCCCATCAAGATCAACAAACCATGGATTATTCTTTCAACTTCCTCCACTCGAAGGGAGTGTTTATGCATTGGAACGTCCCATCCGCTTCTTCCTCACCCCCTCCTTATACTAATGCTATGGTACTTTTGCGGGGGTATATCCATACATTGGACGTCATTTCACCCACCTTCCTCTTCTCACAACTAATCTGCATTGGCATTACCTCCTTTCACATGCACTCTTTTTGTAAATAACTCTTATTGGCATCACATTCCATTTGACCCCTCGACTTCGATAGTGTTTGTACACATGATGGCTTGACTTGACTTGGATTCACACTCGTTGATCTCCTCCCTCCACCTCATTCTCCTCATCTCTATCATGGATATGTTTGCATTACTACTTCTTATGGCCTTCGTGCATCTTCCATCTATTAGTATTTGTTGCACACACTTCTCGCACTTCTCCACTTACACTTGGACAATCTTGGCTTGACTATATTGGTGGAACTTTGGATCCTAATCATATTGATATCACATTTTTGTTCCTTTCTTGACGTGTTTCTATTTACAATGATTCGGTTCTCCAATCTTTCTCTCGTTCAAAATTTTCAGTTCCTAACGGGAATAACAAAAGTACACTCCAATTAGAGAGCCCTTTTCTTGATCTTGGAAAATATTCTTACAGTATGAGCCATTGCACTTCGCCCCATAAAAACTCATACTAGTTTCGATCCCGCTCATCTTATGCTTGCATGGTATAAGGAACATGACTATTGTAATTATCATCGCGTCAAAGGCCATAGCGATGGTAATTACATAACTTTCAAGAACATTATGGATAGGAAATATTAGATAATGGAGATCTCGTCTGACAACCCGAATGCACTTTGAAAATCAAAAATTTCATATCTGTAAGAGGCCATTTCCTAATCATACACAATCATCTAATCATAATGGTGAACCTTCAACCAATGACAACAATTTCCATGAAGTACACACTATTTTCAATATCGTACATGCAGCAGCCCTCAATTTCCACCTATTTTGTCTATCGAGGAAATTCTAGCACAAGCTCCTCTACCCACGGTGGAGCCTACCTCATCTACTCCTTCACCCACAGAGGAGTCCCCTTTGTCTCCCTCTTCACTCACGGAGGAGTCCACAATTTCGTTAATGTCGTTTCACTATCTACCTCGTAACCTATCGAACAATCAATGGTATTAACCTAGACTTAATTCCTATTAACAAACCTAAGAGGACTCTTACTCATTCTTTTGTGGTCTATCCCTCAAGAATCGGAAAAGATTGAAAACCATGCCAAAAATAAGAACAATCGACTATTTTTAATGAGCCTAGATATTCCCATCTTAACCGACACCGATTATACCTCAACCGATGTCGGTCCCCTAACCGTCATCGGTTAGGTTAAATACATTTCTAAGAGAATTTGTTGAGGTTGGTCATTCGATTCAGGATCTCATACGAACAGAGACTTGGAGAAATCATATTTTCTGAAGCACTTAGGTAAAGGAAAACACACGGGAACACTACCAACAACCATCGGCATCCATCACCTCCTTCATGATCAAGGATTCACACAGAGAAGCATAGAGATTCAAACTGCCGTGAAACATACACAACGTCCCTTCTCTCTGAAACTCTGCCATCATTGTTTTCATCACCTGGACTCTCTGAATCCATTCTTCAGTAAGTACCTAATATCTCTTCATTTATCTTTGTTTGCTTTTAGTAAGATTTATTATTCATCTCAGTAATTTATTCTTTTGTACATCTATACACCTCCCTTCCTCTCACCAACTTATCACCCTACCATACCTGGACCTTCCACCTATCTTCCCCTATCCTAATCATCTATGAACATTTTAGACCATTCCACAACATCACCCACACCATTTCCAGCCTCTGTGTAATCACAGAAGGCTTGAATACCATTTTTAAGAGCTTTTTATTAACTACCCATACTGACGTCAGTCATCCTGAAAAAAGCGGCATTGGTCACACAACCGACGCAGATTACTGTCTAGAACATACCTAGGGCAAAGTGAGTTCATACCCATTCCCTAACAACCCAGAATCACTCCTAATATTTACTAGAGCTATAACCTAATACCATCCCATCACTGACCTATTTTGACCTCAATCACCTTTTATCTAACCTTTCTTATTTGTTTTGTATGAGATACCTAAATTGTTTCAATTCCAATAAGATTGTTATTTCATGTTTATTTTGGATAACATTAATATTATTATTTAAAAAGTGGATTGACAACCTATTCAGGAAGCATCACGCTTCCTGATCTAGCTTCTGCTAGGCAGTCCACTTGTTTTATTTAACTCTATCTGGTGGTATTGTTTTACATTTTACAGTAGTTCCTCCTAGCCAAAAGGGAGTATTTGCAATCAACATTGGATCAGGAAATTAGAATGCGCACACAACCTTCAACCGACATCACAAATAGGTATTCCTCCTTGGCCTATCACCCTTTATCTGTTTCATCAACTTATCAAGAATATGGTGAAACTTTTGACACACCAGTGGGACCCATTCGGGGTTCCTTACATTTATTCATTCTTAGGGAAATATTTTGTATGTTTTTTTCTTTTTGAAAAGAAGTCAACATTAAATCTTCTCCTTGGGAATCTTCTCTTTCTTCTATTTGTCTAAGTGACATTCATATTTTGGAACTAAAAAGAATCATTATTTTTCTTCTTGCATTCACATTAGTGAAAGTCATTCTCTCTCCTATTCACTCTCTATTTACATTGAATATCACATTTCGATTTGGGTTCTAAAATACTTGCATTTCATACTTCTATGCTTGCATTTTTAGCTCACATTAAAAATGAGGGCAACCTATATGTTGGAAGTCATGCCTAGCTGATGGTTGACATAATTGAATCATAGAGCACTTTCTCTTCTCTCTCTCTTTGCCAAAATGCACAAATAAAAATTCACACATCTTCTTAAACAACACCTTACCTAGAAGAAGTTGTCAATGATCACACGATCAGAGGATTGACAATGGGCACCTAGCTGGTTTCTCTGTCCATTCATTATCAAAGAAAGGACTGCCCCTACCAAAACATAACCTAAAACCACCCTTAGAATTTTCCTCTTCATAGGACACCTTCCCAACCAAAAACTCTGTTCTGATTCACAAAGTCAGTCTAAAATAGAATAAGCTAAAACATAAAAATTCACTTATAGGATTGCGTGTTTTTCTTAGCTTTTTCTTGAGTTGTGTTTTGAGTTGTGAGGTTATGTTCTTCATTTTCTTCTTCCTTTGACACTCCACCATCATAGTTGGTGTATTCTGACTATTTCGAAAGTGCGTCTAAGATCCATTATTATCATACTCGGTCATCGGTCACTTTGTAAGTCAGTCATCGGTTAACTTAATCTGCTGATGATTCCTTTGATATAGATTTTTATTAGAACACCGACCCGTTTCACCTCCCGGAATCTAGCCTTTTCCATTTCTATTATTTTTTGTGTCATTTACAGAGTAAAATTTACTAGGTCTATGCTAATTCACATGGTTTTGACTCACAACCAAGCCAATGCCCTTGTGTTTCATGCTAGCCTTCAACCACTTCCACCTATCCCATCACTACCTTCTATCTTGTCACCTATGGATCCAACTCAACCCATCACCATTAGTATTGGTGATGAGGATTTCACAAGACTCCTTGACCAAACTCCAATTGTCTTACAATACTATCTCACCCACTCATCCAACTGAGACTACTCGGACAATTGGTATACGACATGCCCATGTCTATCCCTCCTGCCCTCACCCCCACTTCCGTGTCAGCTACCACTAGCTCAACATTACCTTCATCCACCTTACCACCTATGGTATTTTAACTGGACCTTACATCTGCTATATAACTCTCGCACTACGGTGTCTATCGCACCTATGGTGTCGACCATCCCTTCACCACCACTTGTTGGCATAGCCTCATCTGTAATTTGTCACCTCATATATACTCACAGATCGTAACCACCCATGGTGTCGAAAACCCACACCCCATTCTGAAACCTCATCATTTCCATCCCACAGTCTCTACCCTAAACTACCACAAGAGTTGTTACGACTACCCCTCTTTCTTACATGCATCACACACAACCCCCAATCTTGTCTATCACTTATTTGGGATATCTTCCACCCACATCTATTCCCCCTTCATAGTTCTCATACTTGGAACCCCCACATACTAGGATTCTGTACACATCATACATCCATCATTAACCTCCTTTTATTATAGGGGCACCCATTCCTCATAACCCACCAATGACCTCATTAAGATGATGATGGAAAAGATGCAAACATTAGAAGCATCAATTTCTAGCTCTCACAACTCCTTAACTTATGACGAAATATGTAATGAGCTTATTCATCCATCTATCCCCATTCACCCATACCCTGTACATTGGGAAATGCCCAAGTTCAACCATTTCAATAGTAAAGAAGACCCACAACAACACTTACGGTCGTTCAAACATGGGTGTTATCTAATTGCCCATGATGATTCTTTACTTCTACGGACATTCTCCATGTCCTTGACAGACCCGCCTTAGACCGGGTATAGTGGTTTACCCAAACATTCCATTTACTCATTTAACCAAGTGGCTCAAGCATTCTTGGACCATTTCTCAATCAATGTTGTCAAAAAGTCACCATGACTGACCTATACTCGACATGACAATACGATGACGAATCTATCGCAGATTTTGTTGCTCATTGGCGAAGCCTTATCAACTAATTAACATTCTAGTTACCTCATGCTGAGATTCTAGAGTTGTTTACTAGAGCTTGTGCTAGGAACATCTCACCAACTCTGTAGGTATAAACCTTCCACACCTTCGACAAATCATTTACCATGGTGCAAAAACTGGAAATTCGTGTCATTGAAGAGAAGAAAATTCAATTGCAAAACAAAAATGCCGCGTTCAAATCAAATGATGCTTCTTCATCTTTAAAGCCCCAAAAAAATTATTCAAAATCCAAAGGATCTGTCAATGCAGTAGTTCTCAAGTTTGGCCCATCTCATCCATCTAACCAAGCCAAACCTTCCTCCAATCTTTCTCCTGTTCAAACTTTTCAGTTCCAGACGAGAACAATGAAAGTACACTCCGATTGGAGAGCCCTATTCTTCAGTCTTGGAAAATATTCTTAAGGCCTGGAGCCATTGCACTTCCCCCATAAAACCTCATATTGGTTTCGATCCTGCTCGTCCTATGCCTACATGGTATAAGGAACATGACTATTGTAATTATCATCACGTCAAAGGCCATAACGATGGTAATTACATAACTTTCAAGAACATTGTCCAAGAAATGTTAGATAATGGAGATCTCATCTTGGACAACCTAAACGCACTAGAAAATCAAAACTTTCATATCTTTAAGAATCCATTTCCTAATCATACATCATCATCTAATCAGAATGGTGAACCTTCAACCAATGACAACAATGTCTCGTGAAGTCCACGCTATTTTCAATATCATACCAACAGTTCCTCAATTTCCACCTATTCTATCTATCAAGGAAATTCTAGCACGAGCTCCTCTACCCACAGAGGAGCCTACCTCATCTACTCCTTCACCAACAGAGGAGTCCCCTTCATCTCCTCTTCACCCATGGAGGAGTCCACAATTTCTGCTAATTTCATTTCACCCTCTACCTCGCAACCTCTTCGAACAATCAATGGTATTAACCTAGACTTAACTCCTATTAACAAACCTAAGAGGACTCTTACTCATTCTTCCATGATCTATCACTTGATACTCGGACAAAGATTTAAGACCATGCCAAAAATAGCAACAATCACGCTATTTTTAACCAACCTAGATATTCTCGCCTTAACCGACGTAGTTTATACCTTAACCGATGTTGGTTATACCTTAACCGACGTCAGTCCCCTAACTGTCATCGGTTAGGTTAAATACATTTCCAAAAGCCTTTGTTGAGGTTGGTCATTCGATTCAAGATTTCATATGAACAGAGACTTGGAGCACTCAGATTTTCTGAAGCACTCAGGCAAAGGAAAACACATAGAACACTACCAACAACCATTGACATCCATCACCTCCTTCATGAACACGGATTCACACAAAAGAAGCACGGAGACTCAAAATGTCGTGACACGTGCATGACATCCCTTCTCTTCGGATCTCCTGTCATCATTGTTTTAATCACCTGCACTCTCCAGATCCATTCTTTAGTAAGTACGTAATATCTCTTCATTTATCTTTGTTTGCTTTTAGTAAGATTTATTATTCATCTTAGTAATTTATTCTTCTATACATCCATACACCTCCCTTCCTCCCACAAACTTATCACCCTACCATACCTGGACCTTCCACCTATCTTCTCCCTATCCTAATCATCTCTGAACCTTTTAGACCATTCCACAACCTCACCCCCACCATTTCTAGCCTCTGAGCAATCATAGAAGGTCTGAAGACCATTTCTAATATTTTTTTATTAACTACCCCTACTAACGCCAATTAGCCAATTGGCGTTGGTCATCTTTAAAAATCAGCATCGATCACACAACCAATGTCGGTTATTGTGTCTGACAACATACCTCAAACCAATGAGCTCATACCCATTCCCTAATAACCCAAGAATCACTCCTAATATTTACTGACCTTACCCAAAGCTGTACTGCACTGTAACCCAATACCATCCCATCACCTGACCCGTTTTGACCTCAATCACCTTTTATCTGACCTTTCTTATTTGTTTTGTACGAGATACCTAAATCGTTTCAATTCCAATAAGATTGTTATTTCATGTTTATTTTGGATAGCATTAATATTTTTATTTAAAAAGTGGATTGATAGCCTATTCAGAAGCATCATGCTTCCCGGATCTAGCTTCTGCTAGGCAGTCCACTTGTTGTTTTATTTAACTCTATCTGGTGGTATTGTTTTTTATTTTATAGGTAGTTCCTCCTAGCCAAAAGGGAGTATTCACAATCAACATTGGATCGGAAATTAGAACACACACGCAACCTTCAACCGAAATCACAAATAGGTATTCCTCCTTGTCCTATCACCCTCTATCGGTTTCATTAATTTAGCAAGAATTCAAGAAACACAACATGTTCATAAAATGCTTAAGTCTAGCAACCAACATTTTGGTAATGATTTTATAGGAGGTGTTGTGAAGATTAATCAACCTAAAGTTGGAGACATCTTTTGAGCCAAGATATTTTCAGGCCAAAGTAATGGAGGTAGTATTCCATTCTTTCAAAAGTGATTCATTCCTCTAGAATTCATTGACTGCCTCAAAGAGATCTTCTTTAATAATTTCCCAATAAATTTGAAAGAAAGTACTTTGAAACCATCAAGACCAGGGGATTTATCTCCTTTCATAGTGAAAATGGATTTATGAATTTCCTCCATGGAGAAAGGTTGCGTCATCTTATCATTAATTTTATCCAAGATCAGCCTAGGTATGTGTTAAAGATCTCATCCATCTCATTCTCGCCCTGTGGAGACTTCTTGAAGAAGATTAGAATAAAAATTTATCAACTCCCTCAAAATATCTTCTTCAGCATTCAACATTTTACCTTCTAAGGAAAGTTGTTCCTTTATTTTATCTCTACTTTTGTGTTTGGAAGTTGTAGCATGAAAAAACTTTGTATTTTGATCTCCCTGCTGAAGCCAGAGTGCCCTAGATCTTTGTCTCCAATAAGCCTCCTCTTTAGCTAGAGTGTTATGATAATCACTCAGCAGGAGGCTTCTTGCTGATGTAGAGGAGAAGTTCTACCAAATTTCTTAATATCAATAGTAGTTTTTAAGATCTTCTAAGAGAGTTGTTGCTTTCTAGTATGAATATCCCCAAAGATCTTGACTTTCCAGGACTTTAAGCTTCTTTTCACTACGTTGAGCTTCTTATGAAATCAGACATCATCATACCATTTATATTCAGCTTCCACCAGCTCTCAATAAGTTTATCTAGATTGTGATTCTGAAGCCAAGCCAGCTCGAACCTGAAGGGATGATTTTTGCTCTTATGAAGAGTGTCAGCACTTAATAATAAAGGGTTGTGATTAGAAGCAACTCTTAGGAGAGTACTCGATAGAAAACAGAGAAGTGTAAAATCCAATCCATAGATCCAAGAGCCCTATCAAGCCTACTTTGAATGTGATTTTTCCCAAGCCTATGGTTCGACCAGGTGTAAGAAGCACCATGAAGATCGATATAAAAAACTCACCTTGCTTGATGAAATATGTTAATGCTTACATGTTGCTAAAGTTGATAGGGGCATCGCCATGTTTTTCATTAGGATAGAGGGTTGTGATAATCTCCCACAATGAGCCAAAGTAATTGTTTACAACTATTTATAAATTTTAGAATGTCTCTTTGAATGTTTTCCCTTTGGGCTTCAATATTAGGCGGGTAGAGGTTGATAACAATCCGGCCTATATCAACTCTAATCTCTTGAAAGAACATACCCATAAAGTGAGTATTTTTGATAATGCAGTCTCCATAAAGGATTTGTTAGTTCCAAAGAATGCAAAGATGCTCAAGATTTCAAGAGGATTCCTGAGAGGAAAAGGAGGCAGAAGGCCACAACCTAGGAATGTTACAGTCATCCTTTAGTTTAGTTTCTTGCAACATGATGATGTCCAGAGAGTGCTTCAATCTAATATCCTTTAAGAATATTTTATTATGGAGAGAATTGAGTCCCATAATATTCCAAGAGATGATCTTCATTTTTTAGATCTAGGTTTTCTCCCACCATCCATAGTGAGAATACCTTGTGTTCCTTGTGTAATATTTTGTGTTGATTCCTGCTGAATATTTTCTTGATTAGTGGGCCTACCTTTTTGTTTATTGGCTCCCACATCAATATTTCTCTTACATTTTCTTCTAGTGATTCGAGGTTGGTTAATTTCCCCAAGGCCCCCAGAAGATGGTGAGGGAAAGGAAAGAAGCTCCTCCAAGTAGAACATAGGGGTTGTGAAGAAGAGGGGGATAGAGGAAAAAGCTTCAAAAGAGGGAATGGTGGGATAGAGAACGAGAATAGGATCTGGCGGGGAAACAAAGGGAGGAGGTGAGGAAAAAGGGGGAATGAGGGGTTGTTAGTGGGGATTTCACTCTCTTTCAAGATGACAAAAGGGTTGGAGGTGCTAACTTTAGGGACAATTTTTGGGATAAATTTACCTTTCTTCTTAGGAGAGATTTCTGAGCTCTTTTGTTTGGGGGTGGTTTATATAGATAGGAAAAGGCCGTATCTCCAATAATATTATAGATCGAGCAAGCTTGGGGAATATATTCATATTCAATAGGTTGTGACCATACGCCAAAATATGATAAGAGGTCTATGGATTTAGGTAGAGGGCCACTAACATCAACATTAACACAAAAACGTGCATGAATAAATCTAGTTTTAGCCTTAGTAGCTTGATCAATGGTGATGAGAGTACCCATAGAAAGAGTGATACCTTCAATAATAGCAAGATCCCATAATTCCGGGGTATCCTGGAAGGCAAACCCAAATCGAAGCTTAGGTCATGGATTTAGTGTGCGGATTAAAGCTTGGACTCCATTTTCATTTATAGAAGCCTCTTCTTCCGAAAACCCACGAACCTCCAAGGAGTGCATGAGAAAACTATCCTTTAGACTTACGGTAAACAAGATGAAGCCATTTGGTATGGCTGCAATCTTAAGGGAACCACAAGGATCCCACTTTAATATCACCCGCTTTTTATGTCCTCCGGGGGTTTGGGACCTATGAGCTTTCCTATCAAGGAAAAATGTCTCTAGGCCAAATTTGCGAAGTGATTTGAGAGGGAATATTGAAATAAAAGGTCCCATCAAGGAAAAAAGGATGCATCTTGATAGAATGGGGTGCTTGAATTGGACCCAACTACCACTTTTTTCCATGCCTCAGTCAAGACAAGGGGATAGGAAACCTAAAGGGTAAGGTGGAATCTCAAATACCGAGCAAAGGGGTCTCGCATGGACCTAGGAGGCTAGCAAAATTCAAAATTAATCAAGCGGGAAATAAGAAGAACCTTTGAAAGTAATTTTTGATAGATACTACGCCGAGAACATTAGTGGTAAAGTTCATAACACATGACTTTGACTACTTTTTCTCTCTTCTTTTACAGGTTTATCCTTAATACGCAACAAGAAGAAGCCCCACATCAACAAAGCACAACAACGACAATAGGTAAAAACATGACACAACACATACGCTTCACCCTTAGGGTCACTTTCTCTTCCTTAGCTTCCACGCTTCATTTTTATCACTTCAAATTTTTCTTGTCTTTTCGGCATGCTTTCACCATCAATCTACATGGTTATTAGGTATGTATCTCTTATCTACTTTATATTATCGAGTATTCACTCAACAACATAAAGTGGGGGAAAATGTAGACACAAAATCACGCACTTGGGTACATTTCTAGGTCCTAATCACATACTACTATTCATATGATTCCCAAGAGATAAAACTAGTATTTAACATCTCTCTTTAGCCTCTTTTATGTCTTTCTTGTTTCCTCTTTGGTATTACACACCCCACAACCTAGTATAATCTTCATTGTTTTATCTTTATTAATTTGGACACCGTGCCTAGCCAAGATGTCAGCACCCAAGCATCCTCCTCCCCTCACGGGTACCCCCCCTCTTTGTATCTTACTTGCCTCTTTTGGACCTCTTTTATCTTTTGGGCATCTTGTTTTCTTCTAGGTCAGCCTTTTAGTCATCAATTATGAAATTCAAACAAGGGAATCATATAAATACAAAGCTATGTGACCATAATAAAGGACCAAGCACTAAGCATCTATTATCATCACCTAAGGTTACATCCAAAGATATTCTAAGAGCATCAAAGGAATTATTCTAACACTCACTCTAGGGACAAGGGACTAGCTTTTATGCATACACACATAGGAGGGGAAGTTGATTTTTCCATCCAAACATCTATTTACATTAGTACATATAGCGACCATTTGCTATCAAGTGCATCTTACAAAAGAGATTCCTAGGGCATGAATCTATCACACACACACACACACAAACTACATGGAGTCTAATATTTAGTGGAGCACTTAGTCATAAGTTCACTTTGTCGGGTGACCATTGGGGTCAATTTGACTCGAATTTGATGTAGTTTGGGGTTTGTAGGATATCTTTTATTTTATAGGTTAAAGGTGAATTCGGTGACCATCTAGTGATACATAGGTGACAAAAAGTGAAGGTTAGCGACACTTGTGTGACATAGTGAAAAACTAGTTTATGAGCTTCTATGCGGCCACATGATTGCCTAACCGAGGTCCCTAATGCCTAGGCACCCTAGTCTAGGCTCATACGGAGGTCCCGTGGATTTTCTATGTGTGATTGCAAAATTTTTCTCCTCCTATTCATTAGTCTTCCAAGATCAGAGTACTTCGGGATCAAGTGGAAAATCACCTAAGTCTTTATTTTCCTCTCTCTCACTTAGGGTTTCATATTTCTTTAGCTTATTACTTGTGTCATTCATATTGAAGCAATTGTTTATTATTTATTTGTAATACGTGACTATGAAATTAGGGTTTTACAAATTCTATATTTGTTAAATCACTTGGATGAATTGGATAAAACATCATGATCATGTATAATGAGGAATTTATGAGGAAAGAAGAGGAGAAAGAATGAGGAGAGAAAAAAAGAAATGCTCCAAAGCATGGATGGATATTCCTCCACCCTCAATGTAGGTCAGCTCCGAGGGTGTTGAAGATGAAATTTTTATCCACTCCATTTTGATTCATCGGTAGAAAACCTTTCTTCTTCCTTGCTCATATATTTAGCCTCCCATACCCCCTTGATTCACACCATACTTATATTATACGTGATATTTCGCATCATCATTTTTCATCCCCTATATCGATTTCTTTCACCTAACCCATGAGGATTCAAGTAAAAAAAAAGTCCCCTACAATTTTTGGTTTGTATAATACCACAACAGAGAGGAAGAGGAAGTGAAAATTACCACATTTCTCTTCTTTGTTCTATGCATGCTTTGCCAAAAGACATTCATTCATAGAAGTAATTCCAGGACATCGACCTTGTTAATGAATGTATAACATCTAAAAATAGGATGTTCATAATCCCCTCATGATCCAATGCCATTATATTCCCCCTTAGCCCTAGGTATGATGTTTTCTAGTGATTTTAAAAGGAAGATAGGTAAACTAACAATCTTTTTATTCCTAAGGTGAGAAAGTAACTTAAAGTGACAAGAATAGAGGAGAGAATACAATCCTTGACAAGTGATGTATTTTTGAATAATAATCACAACCTTAGGCCAATGTTTAGGTAATAAAATGTAAAGAACACCCTTCCTTACATCTTACACTTATTCCTTAGATAGAAGGAATTCGTTTTTGTAGTTCACACCCCATTGTTTAACCAAAACCCACTTTTCTCCATCACAACAAAGGATAATAACACACCTTAACCCTTATTATGAAACCTTAATGCATATCCCTATGACAACCACCACCCTATTACTTTAGGATGCCAAAAATCCATAGATATGGCTTCTTTAGCACCCTAAAAATGTTTGATAATTTGAAGCCAACCAAATTCTTTAAATACTCCCATACAAACTAGATCATTATCTAGACCGAATGATTAACATGTTCCAAGTGGATGATAGTACTTGCTAGGTAAAACATAGTTTACCAAGGTTAATTTATCATAGGTAATTTAATTATTATATTGTGGTTATAAACCATATTTTGTTTGTATTTGGGAATAGTATTCCCGTATCATGATTTGGTTATTATTTGGGTTGTTTTACTTCTTGTATGTAATTTGTTGCACCTGTGCAACATCCTGGTTGTCTGCATATGGTTGTACAATAGCTATAAGTATTACAACACTTCTATTATAATTTGATTTGATTACATATAAATAATATTTTTGAGGCTTCCGTCCCTCTTCTAGATATGGTATCAGAGCAGGTTGGAGCCTCTGTGAATAGAGGTGTGTAGAGAGAGTGCATAAGAGATATATGAGCTTGGAGAGGCATTTGCAACATTTGGAGATCCTGTGCAACATTTTAGAATTTTGAAATTGAAAGGGAATATTGAATTTAGCGGGTTATTTAGTAGAACCGCCATATATAATGGTTAGAAACCCAGGCTAAACCCACTAATTAAAGCTAAACCCACTACTAAAATTAGCAGAGAAACCCCTATTTTTAGGGGGAAAAATTCTCCTATTTTTCTTCAAAACTCATACTTGAGCAACATTTTCCAAAGGGGGTACCTAAAAGTGCAATCTGCAATTTTTTTTGTTGTTTTTTCAGTTTAAGAGCCATAGTGAGCTCCAGAGGCCACCAGTTCCTCAAAAAACAAAAACATTTTTCCTGTCATTCCATTTTTTCTACATATTAGATGTAATCATATATTTTCAATGTATATTTTAGTGGATTGTACTAATTTGTAGGTTGCCATATTCAACCACAAACATTGTAACTAATAAAAATGGCATATTTTTTAAAACAAAATAGTAAAATTTGGTTCTGTAACACTCACAAGATCTTTGGATCTCTTTCGCAACATTCGGTATATACAATGCCTCTATGATGTGATTACGGGTAAAGTCGCGCGACTACTACTGCACTTAATGCCTAATATAGCTGCAAAAACGTTGTCTAAGCATCATCCCTATAAATCGATGAGGAGAAATAATGACACAATGCACACACTTTGATCCCTCCCATTCATCTTTGAATAATTTCATGACATAAATCAAGACACTGAAATTATCCAAGTATATAGCGAAGTTGCATGCACTTATGAGTATATTTCTTTAAACCGGTGTCAATAATTGCACATACCCCCCTTTTAGTATTGTCTTGGTACCATGAATCAAATTCTTTCACGTATGTTAATGCCTCTTTCATGTACTGTTAGGTATATTGAAAGGGAAAGATTCTTCCATGTACCGATGGGTATATCAGAAGGGCGCGTATATAGAAAGGTTCAATATATCGAATCGACGGTAAATATTGGGAGACCTTATACCGGAGTGATAATATCCTTACCCTTTGTCACGATTCATAAAATGGGCACCAATGCCCCAAGGTTCCCTCTTCCGCACTCATAACTCCTAAGAGGAGATAATTATGTTGCATGGAAGACTAAGATCAAAACACAACTTGAGTTTGAAGAAATTTGGCCTGTTGTGAATGGTTCTGCAACTAGATCACTAGATGATGCAACACAACAGAGATAGTTTGACAAGGCCAATCAGAAGGCCAAATTCATAATCTTGTTCACAGTGTATGATGAAGTTCAACCCCACATTCAAGATGCCAAAATAACCAAAGAAGCGTGGGATAAGTTAAGCACCATGTACGAGGCCAAAAACAAGAACACAATATTGAATTTACATAGTCAATTACATACACTGAAATTCAAGTTGAATGAGAAAGTGGAAGCTTTCTTATGGAGAGTTACAAAATTGAGGGCTTCACTTCTAGCCCTGGGAGAGGAGGTTACTGATACAACTCTCGTTCCCATTTTTTTGAGAGCACTTCCTCCTTTTTACCACATTTTTATGATGACACTAAACTTGTCAAATTAGACAGTTACTTTTGAAAAGTTAGTGAATCTATTGTAACAAGAAGAATTAATGTACAAAAATATGATGAAGAGGAGAATGCACTATCTTCTCATCAGAAAGGAAAAGGCAAAGAAAATTCTTCTCAAAAGTCCAAAAACAACATCAACAAGGGGACAAACAAAAGAAGAAATGTCCTATCTGCAAAAGAGGACATGAGTTGAAAGATTGTTGGTTCAATACATACAAGAAAGTTTAATTGAGAAATTCAAGACCTCGAATCGAGTAATCTCATCAAGGACAATCATACTACAAGTAAGGCTAGAAGAAGGGGAACTGGTGAAGAAAACCCCATCAACAAGGTAATGTAGCTGAGCACAAAGACTTCTTGTACACTACTCATTCTAATGAACCATCCATGTCATCTAGTGTTGTTTGGTATGTTGATTCGAGAGCCACTTGACACATGACCGGCACAGAGACTAGTTTACTACCATGAGGGACACACCTTTGAAAAACCATGTTTCATTAGGTGATGATTCTTCTTACACAATACAAGGTGTTGGGAACGTTTCTCTACCTCTTAATTAAGGACATTATAGATTATCATATGTATTATATGTCCCTGGCTTAACCAAGAATCTACTATCAGTGAGTCAGATTCTAAATCATAATTTGAAGATTGACTTTGATAGTCATTCCAGTAAGAAAGTTTGTTTGATTCAAGAAAAATCAAGAGGCTTGATTTTTTTTGCAAAAGCCTCAAATGTGGGACGTATGTTCCAACTTGACTTTTTCCATACACTGGTGGCTAAGAATTATTTCTCTGCACAGTTATGGCATCAGAGACTTTGTCACATCAGTTTCAAATATATCAAAAAAATTCATCGGTATAACATGGTGAGATGCTTTCCATCTCTCCAGAAGGATACAAATAAGTGTCCTAATTTCGTAGTAGGTAAACAACACGATCCTCATTCCGAAAAGTGAATATCGATCTCAAGGTAAGCTTGGTTTGGTTCATATCAATCTTTTTGGTTCAATGCAACCTAGTCATTCTGGATTTCAGTATTTTGTGCTATGTGTTGATGATTATTCAAAAAAATGTGGATATTTTGTCTTCATAAGAAAAGTGATGATTTTGAGAACTTCAAAAGTTCAAAGTGGATGTAGAGAACGATATTAGTCATCATATCAGATCTCTCCTCTCATATCAAGGGGTGAAATCACCAGTAATGAGTTCAAATCATTCCTTCAAGCTCACGAGATTTGTCAACAGATGCCTCCTCCAAACACACCACATCAGAATGGTGTTGTTTAGAGAAGAAACCATACTATCGTGGAGATGGTGTGTTACATGATCGATGATTCTAGACTAGCGAGGAAATTTTGGGCAGAAGCAACAAAGACAACAATATATTTGTTGAATAGAGTGCCCACAATTGCTCTTGATGGAGTAACACCACATGAAGCATGGTTGAAACGGAAGCCATCTGTTGCACACCTCAGAGTATTTAGGTGCAAAGCTAGCATGAAAATACCCAAGCAAAACAAAAATAAGTTGGATATGAAATCTCATAAAATCATCTTCGTTGGCACTGAATGAATAGGCTCTTGGGTAGAAATTGATGGATCCAAAGACAAAAGAAGTCTACACCAACAAAGATATTGAGTTCTCTCGACGAGAAGGAAGCCGAGAATCCCTCTCTAGACTAACCTGATGTAGATATTTCACCTATTGTGAAAACAAAATCTGATGTTCCCATTGATGATGACAATGATGATGGGGATGATGGTGATGATCAGACAAGACCATGACCCATAGGAACAATACAACATATGCCTAAGTTGTATAAAAATATTATTTGAGATGCAAAATTAGATGTTCCACCGAATACATCCACCAATGGACCAAGGATTCACAGTAAAGAATGAGAAGAGGTAAACTTTGGTTTGATGAGTAGAGTTGTTGAATCTATTGATCCCTCTACCGACATAGAATCCCTACGGTTGAAAGCTTAGAAAGATGCCATGGATGTTGGGTATCAGTCAGTGATGAAAAAACACACAGTAGCTTATCGATCTTACACCAGGGAAGAAACCCATTGGTTGCAAATGGATATTCAAAACAAAGTACAAAGTAGATGGGACCATAGACAAGTACAAAGAAATACTGGTAGCAAATGGGTATGTAAAAAGGAAGGCATAGACTATGAGGAGACATTTTCTCCCACAACTAAGATCAAAATGATCAGGATGATATTTTCTCTAGCTACTCAGTTTGGTTGGAAATTCCATCAGATGGATGTGAAAAGTGCCTTTCTAAATGGATATCTATAGGAAGAAGTCTACATGACTCAACTTGAGGGATTTATCATACCTGGTGAAGAAAAAAAGGTATGCAGACTTAGGAAATATATGTATGGCCTTAAACAGACACCCCAGGATTGGTACATCAAAATTTATGAGCATCTTGTTTAGCATGGATTCGTCAGAAATCCATATGATCCCAATATCTACCTCAAAAGGAAAGGAGGAGAGATTGTGATAGTTTTTTATGTTGACAATCTAGTCATCACTGGTAGCACAGTGAATATGATCGATGTAACGAAGAAAGATCTTAATCGATCATTCAACATGACATATCTTGGGCTCATGCACTACTATCTTAGATTGTAAGTATGACAGAAAGAGAATCAAATATTTGTTTCTTAGTTGAAGTATACCAAGACAATGCTCAAGAAATTTAGGATGATGGATTACACACCTATTGCTACACCCATGGAGACGAGACTTCAATTATCTCATTTAGATCCATCTCCTCTGGTAAATACAACTCTCTATCAACAGTTGATTGGGAGTCTCATTTACCTGAGCTATACTAGACTAGATATCATCTTTGCAGTGAGCTATCTTTCCAGGTTCATGCAGGAACCCATAGTTTGTCATTGGAAGGTAGAAAGGTAAATCTTGAGATATCTCAAGGGTACAATGGATCTTGGTCTAGAGTAAAAGAAGAACAATAACTTCTTCTTGATTGGATATTCATATTCAAATCATGCAGGTAACATTGATGATAGGAAATCCACTTTTGGATTTGATTTCTTTTTAGGATATGGACTGATATTATGGGGAAGATATTTTCTTGCTCTTCTACAAAAGACAAATATCGTGTTGCAGGTGGAGTTGTCTAGGAAGCAATATGAATACGTCGCATACTAAAAGGAATTGGGTTACCACAGGAAAAAACTACCACCATGTATATAGAAAATGAAGGTGTTCTCAAAATTTTTTCACAATCCATTTTTTTATGAAATAACAAAGAACATCAAGGTACATGTTGTTGGGAATATTATTATAGTGTAAACATTATATTATGAGTTGTTGAGAAACAACAAATAATTACTGAATTATATGTGAAGTTGTTGTAAACAACTTCACATATTTAGCTTATTGTTTATGACCACTCCTAAATTATAGGAGGTTGTTTTTCTATTTGTTTGGCTATTTATTAGCCATGTATTGTGTATGTTAATAGAATAAGATCAATATATTATTTATTATGTTATTCTGATTCGAACCTGTCATATGGTAGCAGAGCGAGTTTGATGATCTGAGAATAATTTTGAAGGGGCAGTCGATGATCTCTTGCCCCATGTGATGGCAGTACATGTTTGAGAGAGTACGCAGGCTATGCAGTTTGGAGGTGTCGTGTCCTTGGAGAACGCTGGCTGTGCAGTGTGAAGTGCCGTGTCCACACAGTGTGGAGGATGTAAAAATTAAATGCAGGTATCTAAAGTTTTATTTGCTACACAATTTGCCACGCAGCCACAAGTTTTGAGTCTTATTTGTCACGCGGGGGGGGGGAGAAACACCAAAGGTTTTAGTTGCCACACAACCTCATCACTTTCTGAGATTTACTTGCCACACACACACAGGGGTTGCGGGTTTTTTTAAAAACAAAATTGATAGATAGTTTGATATATAGTTGACATATAATAAACTATATACATGTGTTTATGTAGTTTTTCGATTACGTAAAAAAAAGCGTTTAGAGTATTTAAAAGTAATTTCCTTTTATTACTTTTTAAATAGTGATTTATCAATATTATTACCATCAATTACATAATATAATAGTTGTGAAAATGGAGAAATTGAGTCTTGTTGAGAAGTACGAAGGACGTGATTTTCATACATGGAGAATCTAGATGCAGCTGAATTTGATTGAGAAAGATTTGTGGGATGTGGTTAAACCAAATATGAAAACACCAACAAATCCAACAGATCTCGTGAAGTGGAATATCAAGGATCAAAAGGCGTTGGGAACTATTGGTCTTGGTTTGTCAAAAGCGTACTGCACCATGTAGACTTCACAAAGTCTCGTAAAGGAAATCTGGGAGACATTAAATAAGCTATTCGGATCGAAGAAAAAGTGCAAAGATAACACTCAAGCAAAAAAATATACGAGTTAAAGATGGATGAAAGTATAAAAATGGCGTAACACATCAAGAGTTCCGTTCTCTTCTCAATCAGCTTGCAGGTATTAATGAGAAGGTAAAAGATGATGATGCCAAAGCAATTCTTTTGAATAGTTTGCCTAAAAAAATGTCTCATATGGTTTTTACTTTGAGCAAGATTAAAATTGGTTTAGAAGGAGTAGTTTCTACTCTTCTTGATCAGAATGAACCTTCGTAACCCAAGAAGAGGTCTTATATGTATACACAATAAAGCTAGTACATCATCAAAAAGGGTAAGTACAATTCAAGGCACATTCCTACAAAGGAAAAATCAAATGTTACTATTGTAAAGAAGTGGGGCATGTCATTTTAAATTGTAAAAAGCGGGCACAAGATCTACTGGATGATAGGATTGATCAAAAGGCTTATATTGTTGAAGAAGAAACTGATCGTGAAGATTATGCAATCGATGAAGAACTTTCTTGCCCTAGAATGAAGCTCATCTCTTCTAAAAATAACGAAACTAGAGGTAGGAGGAAATGGAGGATGGAGGCTACTCAGCACCTCTCGTCAGTCGCCAATGACGAGGTCATATTTTGTGGTGGTGACATATTTATTTCTAGTTGTGTGTTTATTTTATCTGGTGTGCAGAATAAAGAGCAACAGTTTGTGTATGTTTACTTGGTACATGCGAGTATTCCTATATGTTCTCTTGAAGTGTTGTGATGTGGCGTAGAAGGTTTGATTAGTGAAACAGATTGTATAGGAGAGGGCATTTGGTGTCTAGAGGAGAGGAGCAAGATGCGAGACCTAAAAATATGCGTAGGCATATGATTATGGTTTCAACTACACTTCACCCCATGTTCACACTAAGGGGGTGTATGTTGGGAATATTATTATAGTGTAAACATTATATTATGAGTTGTTGAGAAACAACAAATAATTACTTGGAATTATATGTGAAGTTGTTGTAAACAACTTCACGTATTTAGCTTATTGTTTGCAACCACTCCTAAATTATAGGAGGTTGTTTTTACTATTTGTTTGGCTATTTATCAGCCATGTATTGTGTATGTTAATAGAATAAGATCAATATATTATTTATTATGTTATTCTAATTCGAACCTGTCATATGGTAGCAGAGCGAGTTTGATGATCTGAGAATAATTTTGAAGGGGCAGTCGATGATCTCTTGCCCCATGTGATGACAGTACATGTTTGAGAGAGTACGCAGGCTGTGTAGTTTAGAGGTGTCGTGTCCTTGGAGAACGCAGGTTGTGTAGTGTGAAGTGTCGTGTCCACGCAGTGTGGAGGATGTAAAAATTAAACGCAGGTATCTAAATTTTTATTTGCTACACAATTTGCCACGCAGCCACAAGTTTTGAGTCTTATTTGCCACGCGGGGGGGAGAAAACACCGCAGGTTTTAGTTGCCACACATGACCTCATCACTTTCTAAGATTTACTTGCCACGCAATCACACGGGGTTGCAGGTTTTTTTAAAAACAAAATTGATATATAGTTGACATATAATAAACTATATATGTGTGTTTATGTAGTTTTTCGATTACGTAAAAAAAAACGTTTAGAGTATTTAAAAAGTAATTTCCTTTTATTACTTTTTAAATAGTGATTTATCAATATTATTACCGTCAATTGTAATATAATAGTTGTGAAAATGGAGAAATTGAGTCTTGTTGAGAAGTACGAAGGACGTGATTTTCATACATGGAGAATCTAGATGCAATCCTAATTTGATTGAGAAAGATTTGTGGGATGTGGTTAAACCAAATATGACAACACCAACAAATCCAACAGATCTTGCGAAGTGGAATATCAAGGATCAAAAGACCTTGGGAACTATTGGTCTCGGTTTGTCAAAAGCGTACTGCACCATGTAGACTTCACAAAGTCTGCAAAGGAAATCTGGGAGACATTAAATAAGCTATTCGGATCTGAAGTAGAAAGTGCAAAGACAACAATGAAGAAAAAAATATACGAGTTAAAGATGGATGAAAGTATAAAAATGGCATAACACATCAGCAAGTTCCGCTCTCTTCTCAATCAGCTTGCAGGTATTAATGAGAAGGTAAAAGATGATGATGCCAAAGCAATTCTTTTGAATAGTTTTCCTAAAAAAATGTCTCATATGGTTTTTACTTTGAGCAAGATTAAAATTGGTTTAGAAGGAGTAGTTTCTACTCTTCTTGATCAGAATGAACCTTCAGAACCAGAAGAAGAGGTCTTATATGTACACAATAAAGCTAGTACATCATCAAAGAAGGGTAAGTACAATTCAAAGCACATTCCTACAAAGGGAAAAATCAAATGTTACTATTGTAAAGAAGTGGGGCATGTCATTTTAAATTGTAAAAAGCGGGCACAAGATCTACTGGATGATAAGATTGATCAAAAGGCTTATATTGTTGAAGAAGAAACTGACTGGGAAGATTATGCAACTGATGAAGAACTTTCTTGCCCTAGCGATGAAGATTATCTCTTCTAAAAATAACCAAACTAGAGGTAGGAGGAAATGGAGGATGGAGGCTACTCAGCACCTCTCGTCAGTCGCCAATGACGAGGTCATATTTTGTGGTGGTGACATATTTATTTCTAGTTGTGTGTTTATTTTATCTGGTGTGCAGAATAAAGAGCAACAGTTTGTGTATGTTTGCTTGGTACATGCGAGTATTCCTATATGTTCTCTTGAAGTGTTGTGATGTGGCGTAGAAGGTGTCAGTCAGTGAAACAGTTGTATAGGAGGGCAGCTGGTGTCCAGAGGAGAGGAGCAGTATGCAGACCTAAAAATATGCGTAGGCATATGATTCTGGTTTCAACTACACTTCACCCCATGTTCACACTAAGGGGGTGTATGTTGGGAATATTATTATAGTGTAAACATTATATTATGAGTTGTTGAGAAACAACAAATAATTACCTGGAATTATATGTGAAGTTGTTGTAAACAACTTCACGTATTTAGCTTATTGTTTGCAACCACTCCTAAATTATAGGAGGTTGTTTTTACTATTTGTTTGGCTATTTATTAGCCATGTATTGTGTATGTTAATTTAATAATATTAATATATTATTTATTATGTTATTCTGATTCGAACATGTCACATGTTCACTTCATACACGAGCATGTGTTGAAACACAATATACGACTTCAATTTTTCCCAACAAATTGAACAACGAGCATATATCTTCAAAAAGTATCTTGCACATGACAAGTTCAAGTTTTTCAAAAAGTTCCTATCCTCATTCCTTTAGGCTATGCAAAATTAAGGGGGATGTTAGGTAAAGCACAATTTACCTAGGTTAATTTAGCATAGATAGTTTAATTATTATGTTGTGGCAAGTTGTTATGGTGTGGTTATAAACCATATTTTGTTTGTATTTGGGAATAGTATTTTTGTATCATGATTTTGTTATTATTTGATTTATTTTACTTCCTTATGTAATTTGTTGCACCTTGTTCAACATCATGGTTGTCTGCGTATGGTTGTACAATACTTATAAGTATTACGACACTTCTATTGCAATTTTATCTAATTGCATATCAATAATAATTATGAGTCTTTCGTCCCTCTTCTAGAGTACCATTATCTCTTTTTTTTAAACAATCACACCAATGAAAAATTCCGCCTAAGGACAAAACTCAACATAAATAAGCCTACCCAAGAAACCACCTTACCATGTGTGGAAATAACCCTCAATGTAAGTTAATTATAAATACATTTTTTTATCATAACTAATAACACCTCATCCTCGTAATGACCACACATCAGTCATTGAGCCATAAAATGAACCAAGATAAAATCTAAAACTTCAATAAAAATTCATGACCTAATAAACCTCCCCAAGTAATGAGGATAGGAAGGAACATATAAATGAATTAATCACTAGAAGGAACTAAATATGGCCCACCTCCTTTATTGCCAAAACCAGACACATCCCCATTTTTTGGATTTCGTATGAGCCAATCCCTTTCAAGAATTCTAAAATATATCACATCGATGGGGATTATATTCATTGTAATATAAACTAGCTCTTCGATAATTTTCATGTCCCTAAGTAATGTCGTCTTCCCAACGGAGACCTAACCACCTTTTATTTTTTCCCCAATCTTCAAACCACCCATATTCAATCTAATTAGGGAAATTTTTTCACCAAATCCTTTTCTATGGAGAAATTATTCACATCCACCACATGACCATTCTCAATCCTTTAAAAAGTGTTAATATGGAGTTTTTTCATAGAATGAACCTCTTATGAGGACATTTTCAAACTATATGAGTCATAGCATTATAATTGAAGCAATTACTAACCAAAGGAAATTCATACACAATATTATGAGACTACTCCTCACAATATAATCTTAACAAAATTATAGGGACCAAAATTATATTATAGTGCTCTTTGATTTTCATCCTTACAAAAATACAAAACCTTGATCCCATAACCTTTAATACAAGTAGGATAAGGTATCCAAAGAATTCCCCATCTGCTTTAGGGAATATATGTTCCAAAATTACTAGAGTAAATTATAGATTCCCATCCACACATACTTGAAGCATATTGTGAGAATCCCATCTAAAGTTCTCCACCCAGACCTAACCTTAATTTTGTACTTGTAAAGATACCAAGTGTTTTTCTTAAAAGCATAGTCCTTTTCCTATTTAAATACTAAGTAAACAAAAAAATTACATTATGAAAATAATATAATATTTGAATGTCCACCTCTTTCCAATAATTCCTAATCCGATTGTAAAATATGATACCTCTTCTTAATATAAATGTGAAATTTCCAATTACTAAAAACTTCAAATATTGGTCTTTCACAAAACCCTTGTTCATCACAATGAAGGAATTTGAAGAGGATTTAAATTCCCTAATTTCCAAATACATAGTTTTACCTTCCTCAATAGTAAAAATTTCCATTTAATTTCCACAAATTTCATCATTAGATATGGAAAAATTTCATCTATTCACTTTGTTTCCCATGTGAGACACATCAATAAAAGAAATGGAATCCACTTTTTCCTTCATATCATGATGCTCTATAGTTCCTTCCTTTGAAACAAGATCCTTTTCCAAAATACCTAATTCAGCATCCATACTAAGATGGGCCATAAATGGGTCAAAAATTAACCCCTCCTCACTAAGCTCATCTTCTCGAGGTAGACGTTGAGCACCCAACCAATCTTACTTCCACCTTCTATTTAGTTATTAAATTCAAAGTAGCTTGGTCATTTTCTTCCTTTAAATAATATAACAAAAATTTCTTAGATGTGGGACCATCCTCCAACTTTTGTAGCCATTCCCATCCATTTATTAAAAGGTCTTCCTCATTCAATAAAGAGTGTGAATCTAGGATTTTACCATCAAACAACATAGAGGAAAATAATGATATCACCTCATCTTCCTCATAGACATCATTCATTGAAATAACTATAAATAAAGTAGAGGAATCCCGATTCCAAATGGACGTAACATCTATTGGAGGTGACAAGGACTGAGAAGGGGGTGAATCATTCCTAATAAAACTTTCTCACTTATACTTCAAACCCTAAACACACAATCTCATGAAACACACACATCAAAGCATATATTCTTCACAATGAAATAAAATCAAAGGATCACAAGATAAAATAAAAACCACATATATTGATGCTCAAATCAGATCAACACACTTTTATTGATATTCAAATCAGATTACAATGAATAATGTCTTCAACAATGATCAACAAGATACAATCATGAGCTCTCAAGACAATCACCCTTGTCTCATGAATACATATGAATATATACTACTTTGAAAATTATTGCAACTCAATATTAGATCTGAATATTCTTGAGAAACCTAAAAATAACATCAATATGATATGAAGGTAACACACAAACACCAAACTCCAAATCTGCCCTCCTTCTTCAACTCGCTATCAAAGAAACATCACCATATTTACTTTGCTGAAATCCTTCTCATAAAGACAAAACCAACTAAATTCCTATAATGAAATTCCAGGGGTTTTTCTTTATAGCAAAGGGTTATTCAAAACAACATAAAAGGGGTTCCAAAAGACTAACACCATTGTACCCAAAACATCATCTTTATAGCCTCCCCTTGATTCAAATTTAAAAGAGGCTAGTTTCCCTGAACTTTCATGACCACACAAGCTTAAAAAATCCCATAAGAATCACTAGAATATTCACAAATGACCCATTTAGTCCGGCCTAACAAAAACAATTCATTCATGCACCAATAATCACCAAAACACATGCGTTGAGATGCCAAAATTCTCCTCATTCCAAAACCATGCTTAGTAATGACCCATAAATCACCACACATGTTTAAATTAACATTTAAACATCATAAATGGTCGTAATTTATCTCAAACAATCAAATTATTTCATTTAATGGGCCCAATACTCTTTGTTCATCTCAAAATTGTTGTTTCCTACACCCTTCAAGACCCTGAAAACTTCATTATGCCACCAAATGACTTAAAATCAACAAAACCATGTCATGTAAACACTTTAGGGAAATTACAGAGCTCTGTAGAACACTTATAAGAAAGTTATAAGCCTTGAAAAAATCACCTGCTCAAACCACAACCACTTTTGTCTTCACCAAATCAACCTGCCCAAAAAGTTGTTTTTAAAGATTAGATCATAAAAACATTTCTATGAACAATCAAGACCTATAAATGGATTAATTTGATGAAAAATGAATCCCTCTTCACATTACAGGTGATATAAAGCATCACCTAATCCATCTCATACTTCAAACAACTCAAAACTTTCAAAGAAAGCATATCTTTTCATGCACTTACAAACACCTTTGAGTCTAAAAATGACCTGAAAACCATAGAAAAACACATCATCATGAAAAAACTTATATAAATGGAAATATCTATGAATCCTCTTTCAAAAAAAAATTAATCATCTCAAAATTCTACCCGTAGCTCTGTTATGCTCACTTTATTGAACACTTCTTTTATGGCCTTAAAACTGCCCTTTGACTAGTCAACCTGAATGGAGCTCATTTGACCATGTACATGCATGACCATGTCCTGAAACCTCTTTTGAAATCAAGATAAATTAACATTCCATAACATCAATTTAGAATGTAACTTTTTGGAAAACCTTGTCCCAAAACACTCTTATTCAGAAATTGACTGTTTGAGTGGGGCCCACTCATCACCATGACCTATACCATACATTTATTGAAATTTAGGATATTCCTCAACATCATAAAATCATAAATTTTGATGAATAAATCAAAACAGGATCACTATACCTCTTCTTTTGCATGTTTCTCCAAGCTAGGGTTTTAAACCACTTTGTCTTCTTACCCTTCGTTCATAAAAACATGATGATGAAATGACCTAATTATTTTTGTGAAACCTTCTAGAATCACTATAGAACCATCCTTGAAATCCACAAGGTCCCATGAAAATACCATAATTCATGGTGAGCATCGAAGTTCAAACTCGAGCTGGAAATTACCTTGTTTTTTACCCTGTTTTACCAAAAACCTCATAACATGCAAAATAATCATCATGGAAACGTTAAATTATTCCCACAACACAAGGACACACCATAATAACATCTCCAATCATCATAAATTCATAACCATACCTCAAATTCTCTAGCCATTAAGACTTACATACTTACCCTCTATGGTTTCACACTTGTAGAAGATAGAGTCAACTGAAATAATGTTATAACTCATCATGAAATCACTAGAAATGACCCAAAATACTTGATATACCATGACACACCTGAAAACATGAATCCATGATCTCATGTAGCTCCAAATCTCAATCTCATACCCCATAACATTCATACCTGCTTGAATAGCACTGTAACATAGTGAATCACATGTATCTGCATTATGAAGCTAATGTGAGTTCCAAAGCACTCTCCAAACCTGATATCCATGATTCCAACATGATTCTTAAGCATCCAATAAGCTCATATCATCATGCAACATTACCTAGGCACACGAATCAGATTGCGAGAGGAAGCAATCCTCACCGACTCTCACTTTATCATCATGAACACATGTGAACCAACATGAAAACATCATCAAAAACATCATCTAACCCTACTCCATAATCCACTTTGTCATTAATGTGGTTTTGCATCAAAGAAAACAGATAATAGGACCACATGCCAACAATCTCCCCTATGTTATTGATGAAAAAGTACTTGAACTTCTCCCCCTTTTTACATTAATGAAAAATGCATGCAATACCTACATAATCTTCATATCCCATAGCTTCATAGCATCATGCTTTGGTTAGAAACATTAACCAAGGATCTCAAACAAGCTCAAGACCTTGAATTTTACACAAAAACTATTTTTGTGTTCATTTCAAGCATACAATCACCATGCTCCCCCTGGGCCAAGCATATACATCATCTGAACATATCAAGAAAGAATGAAAAAATCAACATCATACCTTTTTTAGAGCCAAGACATCATATTCCAAACATCTAGGCATGTAAAAATGAGCATTTTCTCCCTATCCATTGTTTTGCCGTCATGTAACCATTGTAACAGAATTAACTATAACGTGATCCATTCACACCGTGATCATGCCAACAATGCCATAAGAGATCATATCAAGCCATCACACCATATTTATTAACCATACACCATCTTGTCTAGACTTATAATTAGCTTGACCATGCACATTCTTGCTCTTCATATCATACTCAAGACTAAGAGCCCTAAACAAACTTCGCAATGCATTTAGGACCAATTTTGACAAGTACTAAAACCTCATACACACCTTGACAATGTAATCCACAACTCCCTCTAGCCTTAAGACAACTATCTCAAGTAAAAATCTCAATTTCAAGCATCTTACCTTGGATTCATGGCTAGAAGACCCCTTAAACACTTTTGTAAGGTTCTAAGCAATTTTTTTAGTCTGCAACAATCATAGTTGATTGACAACATGCATAAAAAGAACACGATTTGACAAAGGTATATTGTAGGCATCCAACACATACCTTTATTTCCTTGAGAACTCTATGACACCATCTAGAATCAAACTCTCAAGCTCCCCTTATCATGAAGATCTTATACACACATGCAGAGCAACATTTTGACTCAGTAGCAACACTTTTTCTTGTCTCTTTTCACCGACAATATCTCAAAAACATATATTCACCATCAAGCATCAATTTGTCAAGAATATGTCTTTAAAACACAATAGATTACTTGTAGCATCATTTTTGGAACAAGCATATGCACTCCCCTTTTCCTAATAGGCACAAAGCCTTCACTCACTGTAGATGCAATTCTTATTGCTATTGTAGCAATATTAGCCAACCTACTAATACCTTCATTTGTTTAATCCATGATTCAAAGGATCAATTCAACAACATTTCTTCACTTTTACTACCATACCTTACTAAATGGAGTTGAAAGATCATTGTATCCCTTCTCATATATTGTCATTATACCTCTTAGAACACTTACATGCCCGTAGGGTTCACTTTATGGAGCAACAATGATCATACCCAGACTTAGCAAAAAACATAAGACACTAAAATGCATCAAAAACATCTTGGAAAATTTATATAGATCTATGCATTACTCTTCATATCATGAATGACTTAAACACCTCTTACCTCTTAAGAACATCACGTTCTTCCTCTTTTGAGAGTCCTGAAACTCGTAGCATTTTACCTTCTAACCCGTAGCCTATCCTTTTTCCTAAGAGACCCTCAAGAATTCATAAGAAGCTCATAACCCTTGAGATCATCTACTTCATGCCAATTTAAGGACCAAAGTGTCTCTAATTATGCTTAAACCAATATTCTATGATGCTCGGACCAATGAACAATGAAGAAGATTACCAAATATACACGAAGATGCATAATTCGACCACGAAAATACTAGTGCATTTTCTTTCACATACCTAAGATGATTATTTAATAATCCACCAAGGCCAAAAACATATTTAACACTTCAAAATCATAGTCCAAAGGATCATAATACCTCAAAAATTATGCACAAAAACTCTCAACCGAATGGTTAGCTTACTCTGCCTCCTACACCAATCAACTTTCTCAAGAGTAAAATGAAGCATTAAGTAAGTTTAGTCCAACATTCATCCTTTATGACTAATCATTGATCATTCATACTCCTAGACCTTGATAAATATTGTTAACCACTTTATGAATGAGCATTTCATTCCACTTAATCCTATAGACGCATGTATTTTTCCTCTTTCTATATGTCTTACGCTTGTAGTACACCATCTTGTACAGGGTTTAACAAATGCATCATACTAGACTCATAAACCCCGAGTTTACTCTTCTTACAAAAATCCAGGACTCATATCACTTCTCACATGCATCAACCATCATTTTGGAGATTATACACATCAAAATGTTGTCACCCAAACTACCTTCCCGTAGATGCACACAATCTAGATCTTAGAGCATATAATGTACAAGATCCACATTTTTCATCTTTTGAGATTACCATCTTTGGATGAAATAATACATAAAATATAATAAAACTTCACTCAAAGCACACATTCAAGTCCATAGGACTTATACACACATGATGGAGAACCTCAAAAGTATCAACTCAAGGCACTTAGTCCTAAGGCATAGACAAAACATTATACAAGAAACTTCAAGAAAGGAACTTTTGCAACTTTCTTCACTTACCTTCAAGGATCCATGCACCCCTTTTTCATAGATTTAATCATACATTTGAAATAATTGTAGACATATCAAGATAACTATATACCCCATATCCATCTTTTAAAAAATTATATACTTAAGTTATCATTCCTACTAGCCATGAAATGATGGGAATCACATCAGTTATCGGTACATATACTTTCACAGGATTACCTCACCTGATTTGAATACCCTTTTAACTAAACTAACACCTCTAAGAGTCTTTGAAGACTATCATCAAGGGAATCATGCCCAATTACAAGTTCTTCATTTCTCAATTAGGTAATTTCCTTCTTCACCGACAAAACACAATACTAACAAGGATTCTAGTGAATAATGACTTCACCTAGCTGTGGAAACACTTGAATCATGAGGCCCATATAGTCAAGATGATTTGTACAAAATTTCATTCCTAAAATCCATCATTTGTTCCTTCAAATAACACTTTCTCTTTAAATCGCTCACTAGACAATCAATACACTCTCGGGCGAGAGAAGGCCCAAGAAGACATAAAATTTTCTCTTTTGACCAAAAACTTCAACATCAGCTCTCATCATATCATTCCTCAAACTATTAAACACTCATATACTTGATATGGAACCCCGTATGGCATTTACACACCTAAAGCCACCTAGAATTTCTCTGGAGCACATTAAATTTTGACCATATCTTGTCCATACTCCACTTTTGGTATTAATGTACTAATCAAGTTATCAATTGATCACATTGGTCATCCTTAAACACATTCAGGTGTCTATTTATAACCTTGCAAGTTCATGATACGTGACCCAATTACACACACACTTAACTTATGCTCATACCACTTACAATACCACATAGGAAGAATGAGTATATTTGGAATCCGGATGACTATTTTTGAAACTTCAGAGACACCATTATAGATTCATACACATTATTGACTCACAAAGACACTTGACACATGACATCACAACTCATGGTTGACTTTAAGACATCATTTAGACAAATAATTTTGTGTCCAAGCTTCTCACTGACCACATCACTGCTTCAACACTACTAAGCATAGACACGAAACTACTATATGACACATACTTCATGAATTAAAAACACTTACATACTCCTTATGACACAACCATGAGACCAATAAACTATTTGAGACACCTTTGACATACTATTTGACTCGGAGGGGACTTTATTTTAGACATCATAGATCATAGACACTAGATAACTATGCTATACACACACTTAACCTAATTAAAAGAATCTTTTCATGATTTTTATGACACTAAAAACTCCAAATGAGACACAAATATGAATCTTGAAAAATTGAGTCATCTCAAACTGAGAATACACCTGGGTAATGTAAATATTGATTTGTAAATATAGTCATGCACCCATGAAGACACCAAGACTTAGAAACATGACTCATACAACAAGATCAATTACTTAGATCCACAAAAACTTGCAAAATGACTTAGGAACTCATACCTTGAAAACATGGAGGAGACACACACACTTTGACTTAGACATATCCCCCTCACTCCAAAGCTTCATTAGAACCAATACACCTCTAATAATCCTAGTAGAGGCATATCCCATCATGTAGGGGTTAGATGAGAGACCTACGAAGGTCTCAAACCCTCTTCTTGCACCTTGACCAATTCCTCCTTTTCTTATACTAAATTTCTCACATTATACTCCTCCTTTTGATCAACCACACTCTTGGAATCCTCTTGAGCAATTTGACTATCCTCTTCATTCTTCTTGTACTTCTGAACTTGTTACCTCTTCAATTGTCCTACATCACAAAACCTTGTAATGTTCCCTACTTTGTGACACCTAAAGCATTCAAATTGTCTTCTCTTGCACTCAAAATCCCCATGTCCATAATCATTTCAAGAAAATCAATACACAGTTAGACAACTTAACAAAGTATTCAATGAAGAGAAAGAAACACTTAGAACACCTTTGTGAAATCTTCATTTGCTATCGTAAGTATGAGATTTCTTTAAATCCTAAGAAAGCATTTTTTGGCATAATGAAAGGGAAACTAGTGGGTCATATTATTTCTAAAGATGGTATTTCAATAGATCTTGAAAGAGTGTAAGCCATTAAATAATTAACCCACCTAAAAATGAGTTAGGCCTTAAATCATTCTTTGGGAAAATACATTTTTACGGAAATTCATTTCCAATTTTTCCGATAAAGCTGCTCCTTTCTGATTGTATTGAAGAAAAACATGGTTTTACATGGGATTCAAATACTGATTCTTATTTTGATGATGTTAAAAATGTTGTTGCTATAACTCCCATTTTAGCAAAATTTAATTTAAATAAACCATTCATCTTGTATCTTAATGTAATTGATAAGGCCATGGGCGCTATGATCACTCAATACACTTTTTCTCGGAGAAGAGAAACCAATTGTATACTTCATTCAAACGTTAAGAGATGTTGAAACCGGGTATCTTTTAAGTCAAAAGTTTATTTTCACGCTAGTATATGTTTTGGGTAAGTACAAACACTTGTTGATGGGTAATCGAGTGACCATTCGATCTAACGTTACTGCTTTATCTTACCTACTTAAACATGTCATCACCAATGGGAGATTGGCCAAGTGGATATTTAAAATTCAACAGTTTGACCTTGAGTTCGAGACATGTAAGATTATTAAAGGAAATGAACTCGCAAAAAAACTTAGCTGAAAAATGTAAATCCGTAGTAAACATTTTAATTTTAAATGTCAACGGAAATTTGAATGTTGTTCCACATTTACGACTTTGAAAATCATGGATTTTTCTACACAATTTAATATTGGTGAACAATGCAGGATTGAGACTTTTTCTATCCCAAGATGATTGGTACCATGATTTGATATATTATTTCTAAAATCAATCGTGTCCTGAGCATTTAGATAAAAGACAACGTAGAGCATTACACTTTCAAGCTCTTAAATTTATGTTGTTGGAAAATTTCTTATTTTACAAAAATCGAGATGGTGTTTTACTTAGGTGCCTAACTCATAACCAGCCCGAGAGGGTTCTTAGGAGTTGTCATGAAGGATTTTACGGTGGTCACTATTCTACAAAATCAACACATTAAATTTAACGTTCTAGTTACTTTTGGCTTACTATTTTTAAATATGTTTATCATCTTGTCAAATCCTGTATTCCTTGTCAATTCTTTGTAGGTCATGAATGTTTGCCTACTATGCCTTTAAATCTGGTTATTCCAGATAGGCCTTTTTCAAAATGGGGAATTGAATTTATTTCAGCTATATGCCCCCTTCATTTGTTGGGCATAGGTATATTTTGACTATTATAGATAAGTAAGCTAGTGTGGGCGTGTAGAGTAGCGATGGATAGAGTTTATTTACAAACAAGTACATGAGTTAATTAGGTAGCTTATTCGTCTATGGTGGCGCAATCATTGTATGTGTTATTCAAAGGTCAAGTTGGAGGCATATTTTCTAGCACATCATCAACATAGAATGTGGGTGCACAAAATGTTGAAATCATGTCGGAAGTAGCATAACTTTGTCTATTATGGGAGTCTAGTTTAGCACAACTATTAGATCATAAAGTGGTGCATCCTCTGGTTTGTTACCTACTTCAAGAGGAGGATCGAGTGGCCTAGGATCTAGTTGGCCTTATGGTTTTGGGGCCGGAGGAAATATAGGTTTTGGATATGGTGGGCACGGTCTGCACTAGCCCCATAATATTTATATGGAGATGTCTCTTTATCTTCTAGAATACATAGGGATAGAAGATGTAGCTGAGCACGTGTATATGTGTGAGATTCTATGTCGCCCAAAGGGGATTACAGCCCCAAAGTGCAAGGCAAGCGGTTTATAACTACATTGCAGGGCACGTGCATAGTTGGTATAGGAAATTTGATTTGGACTAGAATTGTGTGGATTATATCGCATTGGGATGCTTTATTGAAAGAGTTTAATATACCTTAATTTGAGCGAAGAGCATCAGACACCAAGGACATCAAACAAGGTATGACTAAGAGTGTTTGGGAGTATGATGCACGTTTCAAAACCATTTTATCTAATTATACAGATCCACGCAAGGAACTTGAAGCTGCTATGTGCACTGATGTATTTTGGAGTGTAGATATAGGAGTGAGCCCAATTTTGGAAGCTCATATTGCAGCGATGATGAAACACTTAGAGAAAGTGTCATTAACTCAGCGCATGAGATGCACAATGGAATTTGGTGTAAAAATTGTGAAGTAGAAGGGCATACTAAGGATAGTTGTCCTTGTAAATTAGTGCATGCCATGTTACTGAATGTGAGATTTATCACTTGGATCATGATTCAAGTAGGTTCCCCTTGCTTCAATGCATGATAAGAAAGAACATGTCTTGTTACTGCAAGATTTTTAGTTCTACCACTCATGATACTAAGAATTGCAGGTGATTGATTAGATTCATGATGCCATTGATACTGGTGTATGCCAGACCAGTGTTGTAAATAACTTAAAGGAAAAAGGTGAGCATCATGATAATGATCACAATGAAGGGCACTCTAATGGAGGTCGTGGTAGAGGTTGATGATACCATGGAGGATTCAAAGGTTGAGGTCATGGTGATGGAAGAAGTGAGTTTCCTCATTAAACATGTTATACATGCAGATCCCTTGATCATTATAGGTGTGAATTCCCTCAGAATATTTTTTGTTCTATTTGCGGAAAGAACCATAACTATGAGGAATTCCCAGACTTGTATGAACACTTGAGTAAGAAGCAAAATCATGACAAGAGCACGGGGATGGTTAGAGTACGGTGTGTTGTGGAAGACCAAAGGGATGTCGAAGTTAGTGTTAGATCCTGAATTGGTACCTGTAAAGATCACTACACACGCTAAGGCTACACGTGCGGGGAAGTTCCAAAGTCAAGCCTGCCATGACAAAAGAGGAGGTACTACATGCCAAGTATCCAGATCCTATTCATCATAAGGATGTCTATCAAGAGACCATTGAATTTATTAGGAAGTTTTAGGGTGAGATACAATGTTTGAAGGAAAAGTCACAGACGTTAGAAAAAAATAAATCCTTCTGAGCTCTAGCAAACAATTTTTGATGATTTAAAGGAATTTTTCAAGATGCTGCGACACAAGAACATCACTCCTTTATTGGGGGAGTGGTTAAAGTAAAATACCCGCGTGCTTTGAAATAGAGTGCGAACGATAAGTTTTGCATGCTAACCTTCCTCCTCATAGTCCGGGATTATGGTAAGATGATCACTCTAAATGCTATTGTTGATGGTTGGATTTTACGTAACATTCTAATTGACATAGGTGCGAAGTGAATGTAATCACTTTGGATGTGTGGATTCAAATGGGAATACCACCATTATAGCCATCTTCAAATGTATTGTTTATGGAAAACAAGACTAAAGCCATGCCCATTGGAGTTTTGAAGGATGCTAGTATTACTATTCAAGGGGCCAAGTTTATTGGGGACTTTGAAGTCTTGGCACCGACAGTAGTGGATAGTTTTCTAGCATTGCTTAGCGCCCCGGTGTTATGTGAACAACGTTGATATGCACTTCAACAAGGGATATATAAGTTTTTAGAAAAGGGAAGAGCGCGCAATTATCCCTTTGGCATATGGAAATGTTATACCCTATATAGATCCCTTAAGTGAAGAGGATTTGAACAAAATCTATGTGCACACCATTAGAGACCCGAAAGTGCTTGAGCCATCAAAGGAAGGAGTTCTCTAGTGGGATGATACACAATCCATGAGCGATAATACAAGTGTTACATGTGAAAAATGGGCACATGGCACTTATGAAATGGTTGGGTGCAAAGTGAGGAGTGCAGTTACACACATAAGCAAGACATGTTGTGTTAGGCATTTGGGAAACAACTAGGTACCAAGGTACACTGGCAAAGGAAATCTTGAAGTATTCTTGTGCGTTATGGAATTTTAATGGATAGATAAGGTGGAAAGAAGGAATATACTAGTTTATACTCTATGTGGGACAATAACACGCTGGTGGATGGTTCATAGGGACAATATTTTGGAATGGCGAGAAGTGAGAATCACCTTCTCTGCTAGATTTCTCAAGAAGCAATGCACCTACTCAGATCTATGAATTTCATGGTAAGGATCATGTTCAACACCACGTTCAGTAGTGTGAGAGACTTTGGACAGAGGGGTAGGAAGCTTTACCACCTTCATTATGGGTGTAAAAGCTCTACTTCACCTTACAAGGTTACACGCACATGGTATGTCTATGTAGAGTTGAATAAAGAGACCAAAAATTGGTAAGAGCTGACTGTAGGTATGATTAATACCTTTGACTATTTTTCCACTAAACCTCCAGTGAATGAAGCATTATAGGTTATGAAGCACTTGACTATGGGAGATATTGCAAAGGCTGAGGAACTTATTTAGGAGTTACTAGGTGAGTCAGACTGGAGGTACGCTTTGAAGAGGAAGAAATAGATGCAGATTAACTTGGGTATGCCTACCTAGAAAAAGAGAATGGTAAGATGGTCTATGTCATTAATGATGAAGAAGTGGAGAATCTAGATGTTGAGCGTACATATGGTACATTCAAGGTCTCAGATAGTGCATATGAGAAGGTGTGCACCTACCACGAGCCAATGAAAAATAAAAAAGGTAAACATTGGGACGGATGCTGAACCAAAGGAGGCCATCATTGGAGATTATTGGTTTGACTATGAGGTTGCTAAAATAATTGAGCTATTTCTCGACTTCTAGGACATGTTCCCTAGGGTCTATCATGAATTGAAAGGAGCACATGAATTGTTAGGCGAGATGAGAATAAAGCTAAAGGAAGGTGCACACCCGATTAGGAAGAGGCCTTACAGGATGAATCCTAACCTGTGTGTCAAGGTAAAAGAAGAAATTGATAAGATGCTGAATTTTGGAATCATTGAGCCCATTGAGGAGTCATAGTGGGTTATCCCTATGATGATCAGTATCAAGAAAGATGGAAGAATCATGATTTGTGTGGATTACAAGGAATTAAATGCTGCATGTGTAATTGATCCTTTTCCCACACCATTTACTAAAGAAATATTAGAAGGCATTGCAGGGTGTGAAATCTACTCCTTCATTGATGGATTTTCTAGATACCATCAAGTGAGGATAGCTAAAGAAGATCAAGAGAAGAAAACTTTCACCACTAAATGGGGAATTTTTTCATACATGGTTATGCCCTTTGGATTAAAAATTTTTCCTACGAGTATTTTCACGCATTGTTGTGCGGGCGTTCCGAAATTTATTTATAAGTTCTTACAGTTTATCTGGATGATTGGATAATTTATGGGCTCATGAAAGATCACTGTGATAAGTTGAGGATTATGTTTGAGAGATGCCGACAGTTGAGCATTTCTTTAAACGTGAAGAAGTACATTTTTTCTACACCTTTTGGGACTTTTCTAAGGCATATCATCTGTAAGGAAGGCTTATTAGTGGATCCTGCTAAGGTTGTTATTATTTTGGGTTTAGAGGAGCCTACTAACCAAAGCGAGGTGCGCAGATTCTTGGGGCACATAGGATATTACAGGAAGTTCATCAAAGGTTATGCCAAGATCGTTACACCCTTGGAGGAATTATTAAAAAGTAAAGGCAAGTTCCATTGGGATGAGGCACAATAACGTGTGTTTGAGACATTAAAGGAAAGGCTTACTACAACGCCTATTTTGTGCTTTCCTTCATGGACTAAGCCTTTTCATGTGCATGTGGATGCCTCGGCATGGCCATTGGCATGGTATTAGCCCAACCTAGAGAAGGGATTGTTGATCATCCTATTTTCTTTGCAAGTAGGAAGTTAACTCCAGCAGAACAAAATTACACTACTACGAGCACAAGGCCTTATACATGATCTACGCGCTGCATAACTTTTGACAGTACTTGTTGGCAACACCTTTAATTTTCTATATAGATCATAATGGAAATTAAGTACTTAGTGAACAAGCTCGTTTTGTAGGGGCTTATAAGCCGTTGGATACTGTTGTTTTAGGAATTTGACTTTACAATTGTGGTTAAGCCAGACAAGATTAATTCTGGACTAGATCATTTATCAAGGATTAATACAGGTGAGGACACATAGAGAACTGAGGACACAATGCCAGATGTAAAACTATTTAGATTGAATCATGTTCCCTCTAACTTAGAGGATATTGTTGTCTTTTTAGAATTGGTGTGGTGCCTAAAGTGATCAAGGCTTTGGAGAAGAAACAACTTGCCATTTGCGCCGCACCTTACATGTTGATCAGTGGAGACTTATACAAACTAGGTCGGGATGAATTTTTTCACCATTGTGTACTTGAGCATGAGCGTGAAGCCATTATGGAAGAAGCTCATGGGGGAATCGCAGTAGACACTATGCGTGCAGATGCCACCATGTGTAATATTTTATTAGCAAGCCTTTGGTGGGAAACATTATATAAGGATTGTAAAGAATATTGAACGCATGTGACCATTTTCAATGCCTTATGGCCTAGGCATAGAGATGAAATGCCTTTAAGGTTGATTACTAGTGCAAAACCTTTTGAGAAGTGGGAAATTAACTTTGTGGGTCCTATTTACCCACCCATGCGTAGGGCTCGCTTGCACTATATTTTAAATTCTACTGATTATCTTACAAGGTGGGAAGAAGCGGTACTACAAGAGGATTGCACGGCCTACAACAACAAGGTTTATGTGGGAAAATATTATTAGTAGGTATGGGTGCCCACTAAGTTTGACAAGTGATATGGGAACTCATGTTCTTAATGAGACCATCAGGATATTATTGGTAGAATTTATAGTTGAACATCATAAAACAACACCCTATCACCCTAAGGAAAATGGAACTCATTGAGACTTTCAAAAGATATTGAGCCCCAAATTGACTAAAATTTACAACGTTGGAAGGAAAGACTGGGATGATAAAGTATTTTTTACACTTTGGGCATTTAAGAAAACCTATAAGAGGTTGAATAAGGCCACACCCTTTCAGTTGGTGTTTTGCATAGAGATTGTTCTACTAGTGGAATTCATGTTACCTTCCCTGCGTATTACACGCACAAGAGGTTTGGCTGATGAGCAAGCACTTAAAGAGCACATTGACAAATTGATGCAGTTAGATGAAAGGTGCGTTATAGTGTGATGGAGTCAAAAGACAGAAAATTCTAGATAGAAGGCATGGCATGATAGACATATTAAGGATAAGAATCTTGAAGTTGGACAGATGGTTCTTCTTTATGACTCCAATTTCTTGCACTACCCTAGAAAGCTTGAAGTGAATTGGTTAGGACTGTATGTTATAAATTATATACTTGATTTAGGTGCTCACTAGTTAGAGGCGCTGGATGGAACATGGTTACCTAGTTACTTCAACAGGGAGTAGGCTAAAGCCCTACTATAAATAAGTCTTCTTGGTGTTTTTAATAAGGTAGTATTACCATTTATATTAGGTTTCCTTAATGCATTTCCTTTATATGTGTTTCCATTCCTTGTTGATATGATTTTTCAATTTAGAAGCGCTTGCGCTTAAGCTAATTATCATCTAAGTGTTTTCATGCGTAGAGGACCACACATACCATTAGTGTGGGGTGGAGTACAAGCAAAAGTAAGTGTATGATTTGATGTTGTAGACACCTAAAATATGCTTACACTTAGCATTTCATCCAATTCAACTAATTGATGACACTTCGTTAATTCCCCTTCTTCGCTCCATTCTCGGATGCCCATTCATGACCCTCTTTCAGTCATATTCCTCATATAATCAGCTTATTTGGCTAATATCTCTCTTATTAGCTAAACATTCCTCCTTTCGACCATTCAGAACCTCCCTAGTTCTCTCTAGACCACTTCTATTGGCTTCGTAGGCTATCTATCAGTCATAATTGGTTATCCAGACCCCTCCTAACTCTCAATGAGTCTCTAATCACTTTTTAATCAAAGTTTAACTAGCCTAAACCCTAGTTAACTAGCCTAAACCAAGCTTAACTAAGCCTAAAGCATGTTTATCCTAATCTAATCCTAAAGTGCTTTTTGAGCTTTAGTCCCACATGCACCCAAAGTTCAAACTCTTCCATTTGGAAAACTATAAATAGAAGGGTCACCCCTCCCTCTCAACCTTACACCTTGTTTTCATAACAAATATCTCTCACATTTGGAGATATTGGCATTAGACCTCATTTGCATTAGCTAAGCTAATAGGCATTTGATCTTGGCTATCCTCCATTGTTGAAGCTCCTCCATCTTGCATCCATAACTTCATAGTAGGTTAGTAGGAGGGTATCTAACTTGGTCTTGTAGCCATTTTAGAGAGACCTCTTCACCTCCATTGAAGAAACAACACATCTAATTTGATTGCTTAGAATCTAACTAGGTTCATTTTTATTAAGCTTTCATGGAGTAGAGAGTAGTATATATGCTAGGATTTGAATGTTAGTTTCAAATTTATATATGCATAGATAGTTTCTTGTTTAGCTCTTATCTCATGGTGCATGGATGAGTAAAGCAAAGCTTTGAGGTTCTTTAGCCTCATTCCATAGCTTGTGCAACTTTCCATTGCATACATTTGGCATGCCCGGTGGGACACTTATGTCCATCCTCCATTAATGGAGGTCTTTTAGGTTTTTCAAAGTTCATTTTCAAGTTTTTGGGTCAAATCACTTGTTATTTCCTCATTTTTGTTTCTAACCCTAGCTAAATGACCTTCATTTACACACATTTTGTGGGTTTGATATAGAAATAGGACACTTTGACTAACAACTAACCTGTTTTCTCTTGAAAATTTGAAAATCAGTTTTTACGGGTTTTTCACGAGAATGCGCGTAGGTGTTTACAAGGGCATGTACACATTGAAACCCTAGTGTATCCATCGGAACATGCGCGTACTGTCTCGATGACAGTCCTCATCATTTACAAATTTTGCCTCTATAGGGACGCGCATGCATCTCTCACATCCGGGACACGTATCTCGCCTCTCTCGCGCGTATGCGTCGGGCACTATACTTGTAAAAATTTGTAAATTTTGGCTCTACAAGGATGCATATGCATCTCTGTCATCTAGGATGCTTATCCTCCTCTCTCTGACCACGTATGCGTAAAAGGTTTGACTATGTAAAAATTTGAAATTTTCTATTTTTACTTGGGCGCCTATCCGTTGGTCAGGGGCGCTTATGCATCATTTTGGGTGCGCAGGTGTCCTGTTTCACTCTGTTGACTTTGCATTTTTACCTTTCCCATGTACCGCTACTTGGGCACATATCCGTTGGTCAAAAGTGCGTATGTGTCATTCTGGGCACGTAGGTGTCTCTGTGTAGTCCGGATTTATCCATTTTATTTTTAGTGCTCCTTGTTTTGACCATATCTTTTGACTCGTACACCATCTTCTATCACAAAACTCCCAAAGTGCTCCGAGACCTCCAAAAATGCAAATTACTAAAAATTGTTTAAAAAGTGCAAAAATTGGATTTCTAGAATTTTTTGATTTTCTTGGTTTTCTAACTCTTACAGGGTTCTAACAGTGGTTTACAGGTTTCCTTTGCATTAAGTTATTTTATACAAACTTGTTTTAAAACGTTTACATCTTCATTTATGAGAGTTTGAAATGTGTATGCTCTTCTCTCGCGCCTTTCTAGGTGATCTTGGGAATTAGAAATGTTTCACTACTTTCTTCATACTTACAAAATGGTTTATTTAGCTGTCAAAGTTAGTTAAAAGGAAATCCTTTTCACATCATACTTAGGATTTTTCCATTTATTGCAAATTTGAGTGAGATGACTTGTTGTGTATGCTCTTTCCTTGCATCTTAGGATAATCTGGGAAATCAAAAACAACATCTTATCTCCTTTATATGACATTTTGGAAAATTACTAACCTTGGTATGTAGGACCAAAATCGCATGTCAAAGAAAGACGTCAAAACAAAAAAAAACACAAAAATTCTAATACGTGTTTTCATACAGGTTACCAAACGGTGTGCTACTTAAAACCACATTAAGCTAAGCAAGATAAAAAACACACCATATTCAAAACATTGTATTACAGGTTTCAGAAAAGGGTACGTCCCTATCTGCTCAACTAGAACATAACCCCTTTGGCATAATGCCTTAAGATACAACAATGGGGGTGGTTCCAGGAACCCTAAAGTAATCCACCACTGAGTAACCTCATGGATGAAACAGAAGCACCTCGCTTACCCACTTGACTAGTTTTCCTTGTGAGTTAGCGTTACAAAGTTGTTTGTATCACAACCCTGGCAAGAGTACACGATGGATGCATTTAGTGCCCACTGTACTTGAAGGGGGCAAAGCCGAGATACTCCCAAATTAATCAGTGTGACTTTTTGGGTAAATCATGCCCGCTCTTAGATGACTTTGTAACACCTAGTTGAGAGAGATTTTTAAGGAGGCCATTTTGTCTTGAGGCCCACTTTACTAGTCCTTTGTTGTGTCTTGGCCATCACGAAGTGATAACTTGTTTGGATTCAGAACCTTTTTTTTCGAACAAGGAAAATAATCCACTTAAGTTGGATCTAAGTGCCTTTCATCACAGAAATTGGACGACGTTTCACTTAGCTTAGCTTCTTTCTCACCTTTGGACGAGGTGAAGCTATACCCAAGTGACGCTTAGTTGATTTCCATCTTTTGATCTACACCTTTGTGTTATTGTTTCCCATTTGGGGCAATAGAAGGCATCTTTCGAGAGTTCACCACTTTTTTGTCCGTTTACACTCATCCATGTTTAAGGATGAGTTGTTAAACATCTAAAGTGTGTGGATGCTTGATCTTGAGTTCAGGATCATCATCATAGTTCAGATTCATTCATCATTTGATATCCCTTTGACGTGTTACCTTGTTCGCATTGTCTCGACACAATTAAGATACTTATGTCATGTTTTTCGTAAACGTGATCTAAGTATCCACATTGTGGCATTACGTTGCACACATTTTAGCACATCCTTAGTATACTTTGACTTAGTTTTTATTCAAACATTGTCCAAAATATTGAAGAGTGTCACTTACTTTTTTGTGTCATTTCGATACCACTTTGGCACTAATATCTCACTTCTTCATGAAGCTTGATTAACGTGTCTAATTGGTGTGGTTACGTGGCTTACATTTTTAATCCTCGACCTTTAACATTTAGACCTTGTTGGTTGTTGAACTTATCATGGTATCCTTTGATTTGGATTCACATCTACCCTTTGTTAATATTTACGCCTTGTTCATTTCAAGCTTGATGTAAATATTGACATTGTGTTGATCACATTTTGCATTGAACTCACTTTGCACACACATTTGCATAGGGTGTATTTCCTTGTTGATTGGCTTTGTGTTTCACACTTGCATGATTGTTCCTTGTGATTATTCATCTGGAAAAATTGTTTTCTAGGACAATCATTTTCAATCTCATCGAGATTGCATCATCATAATGTCTATTTTCCTTAGACCTTCTTTGGAAAATCACGCACGCATCTCCATACTTACCCAATGTCTAGTTGGTTTCCCTTATGCTACCCAAATCGACATGTCACTTCCTTCCCTTTGAAGGAGTTCCATCACACTATCTAGGTCTAGGAATTCACACCTAAACGACACCAACAATGATTGACTATCGCGCGGTTTCTCACATTTACAACAATATGGAACCTAGGTTTAGCAATTCAAATCAAAAGATTCCCATTACAACTAAACCTCATTTGGTTCTTCGTGCTAGAGGACCCATTCGGGTACCCTGTTCCCCACCTTCATCTCATAGTCGGTGGTATGGTTTGGATGCTTCTGATCCAAATTATTATTCGGGTTCCCCCCACTCTTCTTCTTTTGATTCAGATCCAAAATACCATTCGAACTCCCACTCTTCTTCTGAAGACTCGGATCCTAACTATTGTTTGGATACCCCTAGATCAAATTCAAATCACAGTCCTCCCTTCCTTTACAAGACATTTATTCCAAATCACCTCAACAACGTCTTCCTCCTTTGAAGACTCATGTGACTCCAAGTTCCATCGACCAAACATCTAATTTGGTTCTTGAGTCACGGTCCTCCCTTCTTTGCAAGACCTCCTTCATAAGTCGTCTCAACGGCCTCTTCCTCCATCAAAGAGTTCCACGACGCGGATTCCCTCTAGTCAATCATCTAATTTTACTCCTACTTCACAACTTAATGAATGGCTATACGATCCTATTTTCTCTTCCACATTAAGTCGTCTTTTAGAAAAATGATCTAAGACCAGATCTAAATCATCCATTCATGAGACGTTTGCCTCCAATCCTACTTCCTCTCTTGAGTCATCTTCTTCTGTCAATCAATCTTCCTCCTTATCGGACATGTTTCTTCTATTCAACCTTATATGACTAAAGAAAAACAACCTCTACTAATTGATTTCTATTAGAATGAAGGAACAATTAGATTACACAATGATATCCCTTTAGAGGATTACAAACAAGGATTATTTCTAGAACTCGATACGCTTGCGTATGGGGAGGAAGAAGTTTATTCCTTTTATCAGAACATAGAGGAAGTGCTTAAGGTCATGGAACTTGATTCTTCTTCTATTCCATCTTCACCTTCTTCTGAGCATGATGAGATGTCAGGGTCTAGCATTGATCCATGGCCTATCTTCTTGTTACCAAATCATTCATTATCTATCACCATTCCTCAATCAAAATCTCTCCTTTGGTCACCACTGAGTAGCCCATCGACTTCTTCTATCCTGGGGCCACGTCCTAGTAGCCCTCCATTTTCTACTTGTGGGTCACCTCTTGGTATCCCATTATCTTCTATTCTTGGGCCACATCCTAGTAGCCCTTCATCCTCTTCTATCTATGGGACACCTCCAAGTAGTCCCTCCTCATCTATACTTGGGCCACGCCCTAGTAGCCCTTCATCATATTCTTCTATTCTCGGGCCATGTCCTCGTAGCCCAACTTCTTCCATCTTAGGGTCATTTTCTAGTAACCCTTCATCATCTTCTATTAGTGGCTCACCTCTTGGTAGTCCATCCTCTTCAATTCTTGGAACATATCATATTCGTCCATCACATCTTTCTTCTATCAATGGTTGTGGCAAGCCCGTAGTCATTTCTCACATCATGTCTAAACATCCACGTTCTCTTTCTTCTCCTTTTTGTGATCAAAACACACTAGCTTATAAGAAACCCAAACAGCTTTCTTACTCAAGCTCAAGTCAAAACTTCAAGAGCTCCAAAGTTCCCAAAACTTCCAACAATCTTAGGGTTCAAAATCAAACACGCTTTAAGAACACACATCAATGTAACCATCAAGTATGGTGAAAAGTGCATAAAACTCTAGATGGGGAATTCAATCTCCACATACACAATCCTTGTTTTAGGATAAATCAATGTCATTTGTTGAGTATGAGCTCACCTCGATCATTAAGATTGGGGATAACTCGACTCTTGATCAACAAACACGCCTAGTCTCCCTTATCACGGAAGTCGCAGACATCGTTGTTGGATCTTACCACGTAGAGTGACTTTTTGGTCCCACATTTCTAAAAACTATCAAAAAGCTAAAAATCAAAACAATTCAAAAATAAAAAAACATGAGAAAACACAACAAAAATCAAAGGTACAAAGATCAAACATTGCAATCAAGTATTGCGTACACATGGATGTTTCTTTCTTCCCTTTATTTCTCTTGCTCTGCAAGTCTTCCTACCATTTTCATCCCTTTAGTGATATTTTGGTTATCCTATTCGCATGCATTTTGTGAAATTTATCTCTATGGTATCTATTTGACCCTAGTCTTTTATCACCTTGGTAAATTAAAGAACGATTGACCTCTTAGATATCCTATCACATTCAACATCTAATAAACTTGTTGCGAAGAAATTTTGGACATATTTTTTGACACTAGCTAATGTCGTCCTCACAATCACTTCCACCTCCTTCCATCAAGCCATCTGTGGTTCTTGACCCCTTGTCAAACAAGAGAGCTGAAATAAGTTTTCAGAAAGAAAAAGAATCAAAATCAATCAAAAATCAAAAATCAAAAATCAAAAGTCAAATGCTAAAAGCAAAAGCAAATTGATAAATAACTCTCTCTTGGGGTATTTCTAATAATCTCTATTGGGGCTATAGATGCCTGATTAGCAGTAGCAAAATGTTACGATTAGAATCAAATATATCTTCTTCGGGGCTATGGACACTGGGTGGCCGGGCAGAGGAGCAATGTATGGCTATCCTTCCACCCTTCATTCAAAAAATCACCTATCAAAATAAATCTTTCCTACACATTGGCTAGGGTGTCTTCACTTCTTGTATATTAAATCTTCCCTTCAAGAGGTAATTAAATTCCATGTGCACACACTGGATCTCTATGAGTAAGTAGGATTAGTATGTTACCAAGTGTCTTTTTTGGACCTTGTTCAGACTCTTACTTTAGTCCTTATCTCGTCTCACAATTTGTGCCTTTGGCTAATCACTTCTTCATTGTGAGGCTTCTAAGCTACATTCATATCATTCACATTGTTCTTCTACTTCGTTTAGAACATCCATGTGTATAAGATTACTTTTTTCCATGTTTTCGGACACCTTTGTCCCCTTTCACAAAAACAATCTTCTCCTTCCTTTCTATCATGTGCTTTTAGGCCAACTTATGCTTGGGGGAATCCTTGCTTCTTCCCAGCACTTCATTGGTTTACGTTCACCATCATATTGAACCTATCCATAATGGCCTTGGGTCCCGCTTCTAGCTATGAAGAGTTTTCCTTTGAATACTCCCACCTAATCACTGGGAATTTTTACATCTTCACCCTTCTCACACGCATGTGGCCTTATGCCCTTGTACATCCCATCTATCTCTAGGGGCATCCATGCTTCCTCGTCTTCCTGTACATAGTTTCAAAAACTTTCAAAATCAAAACATTCAAATATGTTTAAGAAAACTTCTAAAATTTGAAAATCATCCTGCAAAACATCACTCTTTGGTTCTCACATGTTCATGTGCGTGACTTGCGGATCATATTAATCTACCTCCATCAACAAAAGCTAGGTTGTTTACTTCGTTTGTACTTTGGGGCACAACGATTTGCCTGGTACTATTTTGTAGTGCACATTGATTTTTCATCGGACCCAAGTTTCCTCCGTTATTCCCCTTGTATGTGTCCTTGCTTGGGGCACCATCATTAACCCTTGTCGTTAATTCACACAGGTCGGAATGAAGCTTGATAACAAAAACATTACATTATGTTTCTTTGTTAGGTTAGCTTGTTTACTTTCTCGTATTGCATTGCATTATGTATGTTGTATGGAGTTAGGCATCTTTTAATTTCTCGTATTGCATTGCATTTTGTATGTTTCATGGAGTTAGTGCTTTTAGCAATGGACATTTGTTTGTATATGGCTTTCAATGTCATTGTACACTTTTGTTCATTCTTTTTAATAAGGACCGATGATGAAGATCTCTAGCAATATGATGAAAAATAAAGTTATTTAAAAGGCATTGGATGGATGTTAGCTCATTCCCTCTTCCTCATACTCCTTTTTCTTCTATATCCCCTTTCTTCTCCATGCTATTCTTTCTTCTATTACCTTTATTCCAAATCACCTCAACAATGTCTTCCTTCTTTGAAGAATCGTGTGACTCTAAGTTCCATCGATCGAACATCTAATTTGGTTCTCGAGTCACGGTCCTCCCTTCTTCGCAGACCTCCTTCATAAGTCATCTCAACGACCTCTTCCTTTGTCAAAGAGTTCCACGACTTGGATTCCCTCTAGTTAATCATCTAATTCGACTCCTACGTCCGCAATGACTTAACGAAGGGCTATAACCCCTCCCTCATTTCCTAAGAATTATCTCTTCTTCCTAGCACAAATTATAACAATTTGATTAGGCTTTAGTTTGTATTTCATCTTCTTTCATTTGAGCTAAAAGCATTTAATCTTGTATTTCATAGCATTAACATAGAGTAAAAGGGGAGATCCATTGGCCTTGAAGCCATTATTGGGAGATCTCTTTCTCTTAACACATAAACTGAATGCTTAGATCCTCTTAGGTTCATTATTTCAAGCTTTCAAAGAATAGAGATTAACTTTATTTTCTTAGTTTGCATGTTTATTTCAAATTAATGTATGCAAAGAAGGAAACCTTGCTCATTTCTTATGACATGGTCCATTGATTAGATTGTTAAAAGCCTTTGGGGTTTCTTTAGAGAGTCTTACCCCAAATTCATGGCTTTTACAACTTTCCATTGCATACACAAAAAATCTAAACATTTGGAAAATTCCCTTTCTAGGGATAAAGCTACATTCGTCTCACAACGTTATCTTTGGGAAACCTAGACAAAATAGTGACAAACGTAGCCATGAAAACTTATCTTCTTAGATAAACCCAAAAACATTAGAAAATATGTCAATGTTGTCCCACAAAAACAAAGTAGTGCTTTAATTACTTTTAGTTGTTGGTTTGTATAGTTTTGGTGTACTTAGTCTCATTGATTTGTTAGTTCTTTAAATGGATCATTTGCTTATCAAATTTTGAATCTTGTTTGATTTAAATTGTGTATTGCATTACATACATTTGAGGGCTCTCATGCTTGTAAACAATTGTTGTAGATTTCTTTGTTTGTTATGTGCATCCTTTTAGGGTTCATTTTTACTTGCTTAGATTAGATCTCATTTTTATCTCTTGTTAAAAGGTTTGTGCATGTGTGTTTGTTTATTAGTAGTTTGTTGTATGTGTATATTTGTTTAGTTTTGTTAACTTTTGCTTGTGTGTTTTTGCACAGTTGTTGGTTATCACATCTATCATCTATCATCTCATCACATTTATAACATCATCCACTACATCATATATATACAAAAATGCTATGTATTACATCATGCATGTATGCTAAGCTAATCATCAAATATTGTATCATCAATGGGGGCAAGAGGGGTTGCACATAATCACAAATCTATCCCCCCACACCAATATCATCTAGTATCATCCCAAGTGCTAGAATACAAACTCAGAAATAAATTCATGAATCTAAAAACATGTGGTGCCATATGCAAGATACATCATCAAATATGAAAGCAATAAGTATACACATTTCTGAATCTAAGATATGCCACATACATGAAAGAAAGAACAAACATGCATCATAAATCCATCATATGAATGATACATAAAAATTTCCATCTATACATGTATAACTTTCCAGTCAATGCTCAAAATAATACATCATCGATACAATATGCCATCAAAAAGGGGCATGCATCAAAAGAATCGGGCCTTCATCACGAGGCATCATCAAAATAATAGTATACAAAGCTATACATCGAAATCAGCCTTCATCAGAGGCATGTATAAAGAATATCTGTACAAAAAAAAGAAGGTAGAGCTCAACCACAACTCTCGCCCTTGCCGAGGCTCCCGGTCTATCACCAGTTGTCAGAACAATGGTGGTTGGGAAGGACCTACACTAGGTGGGCCACCAAACTGACTAGAGGGCCCCTGTCTAGCCGGCTGCTCTGGCATAGGCTACCTAACTGATCTCGACGAATGGCCTAATCTCTGTGATCTAGAACCTGTCGTGCTCATCTCTGAATGTCGAGACAGTACCACTCACTACTCTGGGGGAACTGCCCTGAAGTAGGCAGTCTTATAAAATAAAGCCTCACCACCGAGCCTCGTAGCATCACGGATCAGTCAAGCATCTCTAGAGGCAAGGGCTTCCTGAAGGGAAACATCTCGCTCACCTGTCACTCTGCCTAAATCGGCCTCATCCTGTCTTGAGGAGGTAGCCTCTCGATCTCACTCTACAGTAACACTTTGCACCTAGGCTCATGCCTCATCCCTCTATGCTAGAAGACCTTGTGACCGTCTGTATACGTGATCCCTCTAGTCAATAACCATCCACACCTGAGTCTGGGAATGATGTAGGAGGCTCAATATCTCGTGCCCCTATGTAGCCATCTCTTGCACCTGACTCCGCCATGCAACACTATCGCTGCCCCGAGTGGGTCATGGCAACACTAGGTGGGCCACCAAACTGACTAGAGGGCCCCTGTCCAGCCGGCTACTCTGGCATAGGCTGCCTAACCAATCTCAACGAATGGCCTAATATCTATGATCTGGAACTTGTCATGCTCATCTCTGAATGTTGAGACAATACCACTCGTTGCTCTGGGGAACCGCTGCTATGAAGTAGGTAGTCCTATAAAATAAAGCCTCGCCACCAAGCCTCGTAGCATCACGGATCAGTCAGCATCTCTAGAGGTAAGGGCTTCCTGAAGGGAAACATCTCGCTCACCTGTCACTCTACCTAAATTGGCCTCACTGTCTCGAGGAGGTAGCCTCTCGTCTTACTCTGCAGATAGCATAGCTTACACCTAGGCTTGTGCCTCATCCCTCTATGCTAGAAGACCATGTGACCGTCTATATACATGATCTCTCTTGGCAACAACCATCCACACACGAGTCCTGGAATGATGTAGGAGGCTCAATATCTCGAGCCCGCCGTGCAGCCATCACTCGCTCCCCGACTGCCATGCAACACTATCGCTGCCCTGAGTGGCCTGTGCCCGAGCCTCGATCTCTCTATGCTATTAGAATCTGCACACTGGCAAGCACTGATCTTACTCTTATGTGAGGGCTTGTACCCAAGTCCTCACTATATCTCTCTCCCGACCACATGTAATCGAATAGTGATGGCTTCCTGTAATCTTATTCAAGAGTAGCTCGCTGCCCACCAAGATCTTGCTACTCTTCGAGATATCAAAAGGAGGCCTCGATCTAGTAATACCTGCCAAGAGGGGTATAAATCCGCATTTGGAATGCCCACCGGGGCAACTCTATGTCCATGGCCCCGTATAACTATCTCTGCTAGGGCCTCGGGGCCCTTTCCCCGTGGATGTTGTGGTATGCAACCCCGTCCCTTACCTCTGCAGCATCTTGGTGTGCATCGGCCCACCCTCATCATCATCATCATCACTATCAACTCCACCCTCGCCACCACTAGGAGGCCTCACGCCAACATCATATGCTGCTCTAGGAATGCTCAAACGACGCGGTAGCACACTCTTGGTACCATGGTCCATACTCGGCATAGTTCTCAAATCTCTGATCTGTCTAATCGCCACCCAAATAACGTTGCCACACACTGCCGAAATCGCCAATGTTCTATCACGGGAAATGTGGTCCTATATCAAAATGCTCTCTGGCTCTTGTGAGCATACCATCTATCTGGCCCAAGAACATCCTAGGTAAGACCAAATTACCGCTGACATCGATATAGTTTGTATAAATCCTGCATATAGTTGTAGCTGCCTAAGATAAAATTCTCAACGGTAGCAGTGTTGAGCTCTAGACCATCCTCTAGCCACTGAAAATATCTGTAAGGCCTCCATGCAATGGAAGCCTAGCGTAAATCATATAACTCGCACCTGTAATGGTATGTAACTCCCATGAAGGGTCGCACATCATCCCCTACCAGGACCCAACCCATCATAGAAGGCTTGTTGGGATCTCGACCTCTCAAAGACACCTAGGGGCACTCAAGGTAGCAATGTGGTCCCACGCCCAAATCTGTAATAAATGGGCAGGTCCTATCATCTTCTGACAGTAGTAGGTGATCAAATGGAGATCCCAATACAAGTGTGCTAGTATACACTGACCCCAGCAGTAGGTATGTCCCTCCACCAAACCAAGAATCACTCCTAGAAGTCCTAGTGGAAATGAAGCACTAATCTTGTCAGGGAGTAGAACTCCACTAACAAGAGCCATCATGTAGACCACTACGTGGTCTAACTCTGATCATCTATACATCGGGATATTCTGATCGACATCCCATGTCGTGGTATGGTAGGAACACCAAACAAATGTGTGATGTGATGCTGAATGTCACTCCAATGGCTCGTCGTCTCGATAAGTTGTCCCTGAATGGGACCCGCATGATGCGCCATACATCCTCTAAAGTAATGGTCATCTCCCCGGTCGGGAGGTGAAAGCACTGCTCTCGTTGTGCCACCACTCTGCTATGGCCATCAAAAGGCCGTGATCTAAAGTAATATGGGGCATCTCGGCCACATGAGATAGTCCCATCACGTGCAAAAGGCTCGCCAGGGTCACTCTATCATCCTCATCAAATTGCGCCTCTATCATAGCTAAGCAGCCATAGTGCTCGCAAGTCTGAAGAACAGGTAACATACGCTACAAAATCAACACAAGTGTTAGGTGTCTAACATTTCTATAATATTTTTCTAAGGAAAGATAATGCTTTTAATACATCTAATTTACTAACTATTATTTTCTTCTGAAGTAATCTCACCTTTTTTCTTCTATACTTGGCTATTTTCTAGCCAGTTGTCTTTTCTCACATACTTCTAGTGCATACGTGCCTCCTTTGGCACTTGCGCACCCTAACCGATGCATACACACCCCTATGAATGCATACACGCACAATCTTTCTTCTCTTTTTTGGTGCAAAACAATGCAAGATGCTTACGTGCCCTCCATGATGCCTACACACCTGTTTCGCACACGCGCGTGCGCGTGTCCTTCCAAACCCTCATTGACGCTTGCACGCCCTCTTGTCTTTTCTACAGTACGTATGTCCGTACTGCCTTTCCCAATAGATACACATGTGCGCACTCCGCTTCGCCAAATAGGTATGCGTACACATCCTGTCCCCCGCAAATGGATGTGTGTGCACGTGTCATGTGTCTGCTTTGACGCATGCACGTGTGTGTACTGTCAATCTGACGCATACGCCTACGTGCATGCATCAAAATTTCTCCTACCTACCCTGAAAACCCTAAAAATGGCATTAAATACGTAATTAATAGTGGGGGTTGGGGCACTCATGAATGGTCCATCCGCTAGGTCCCGCATGTACTCCCGGATGTGATATGCGTGCCTCGTCCTCCTTAGTATCCTCGTCATCTCACTCTAGGGCTCTCGCTTTCACTCACGGTAAAAATTTATAAAGGCTCTGGTAGAAATGAATTGGTTGTGATTGTTTTACCGACCCCGGTGAGTATATTAACCCATCACGATGCCCCTAAGGCATGTTTTCTCCGCCGTGATCATTGTAACATTCTTCTATCCACTTGTAATAATTAATTTTCTATTAAAATAATTATTTTACTAATTTTCACGCACTTTGGAGCACTTCGTGTCAGTCCCACATCTTATTCATCACACCGAGCTAATTTACAAACCTTTCAGATGCCTTTTCCCACCTTTTCCTCTATTTTTCATCTATTTTCCCCCGTCGTGATAATTATTTACTAATTTATTTTAAATAAATTATTTCACCGGTCTTTCTTCTTATGGGCATATATTCTGAGCTTTTGATAGCTTTGCCTTCCCACTACTACCTATGCATGTATTTTTGGAAGATCTTTGATCCTTTAAAATTCTTCTGACCAATCAAAAACCTAGAAAATGAAAAAACTCAAAAATATTTAAAAAAACCACAAAATATTGGAAAATATCATAATGGCTTAAAATTGATTAAACCGATCATCTACAAACTATAATTTGTGTCTATTGCATGGCACTCATCCCGATCTTGTTGACATTCTCAAAATAGTTTGAACAATGACTTACGCATCACCAATATCTTCAATCACCTAAACAAGCTATGTCACTTACTTTGTCTACACTCTGCAAAGAAACAACAATCGCCTAGTACTATTTTTGTCATGCACATTACTTTTTCATTGGATGGAAGTGTCCTCCATCCCCCGTTATAATACACCTTGCTTGGGGCATCATTCTTCACCCTAGTTGTTTATCGAACATTTGAGACTTCATCTCGATAACAAAATATTCGTGCAACTACCTTGAATGTTGTTGGTTTAAGTGTGTGTGATTGTATTTATTTCCCTATCAGGTGATTCTGTTAATTTTTCGTATTGCATTACATTCGTGTATGTTGCATGGAGTTGGTCATTTTTGGCAGAGGACGGTTGTTTGTATCTTGGATTTTAATGTCATTTTATGCTTCCGTCGCATGCTCACATTTTAATAAGGACCCATGAGGAGGATTCTAAGCATTATGATGATTAAGTATTGTTAGCAATTAATTTGCGAGATAGCTCAATATCCCTTTTTCCTTTTAGCTCCTTGTCTTCACTCGACACTTTTTCTCTCTATTTTGTTTCTTTTTTCGATCGTCGATCGAGTTTCTTCGTCACCCCATCGACACTCGAGGGGGCATTCGTCATCCTTCACCCTATTAATTTTTCTTCTACCCCTTCAAAAATTTCTACTTGCTTGTGTTTGTCTACTTTCTTTGAAGTAATGTCGCTTATGTCACCTCAAAGAGGGGCAAATGTAGACACTTGTAGTTTGATCAATACACTATTATTTCTAATGGTGCACTAATGCTTCTTCCTTTTGCAAATTGACGACACACTGCCAGTTAGGCCTATCTAACTCCCTTCCTATGACACCCTTTTGGTTTTTTTTCCTCTTGTAAACCATTTAAACAGGAAGTTATAGCCTCGTTCTAACTACATTAGCTTCTTATTTTCTTCTAGCTTGCTTGTATTAGCTCCCCGGGAGATCAATCCACTTCGTTGGATTGATTAAGCCCTTCAGAAACCTTCCAGAACCATAATTACTCTCTAAGAGAGATTAATTAGTTTAACCTAGGTTAATTACCCTATCACATAGTCAAATCACACTTTGACTTGCTAAAAGTGATTTTTGGACTTTAGCCTTTGTCCCACATGCACCCAAATCTCCCTTTTCTTCCAAACCAAAAACTATAAATAGGGCTATACCCCCTCCCTCATTTCCTAAGAATTTTATCTTCTTCCTAGCACAAATTATAAAAATTTGTTTAGGCTTTAGTTTGTATTTCATCTTCTTTCATTTGAGCTAAAAGCCTTTAATCTTGTATTTCATAGCATTAACATAGACTAAAAGGGAAGATCCATTGGCCTTGAAGCCATTAATGGGGAGATCTCTTTCTCTTAACACATAAACTGGATGCTTAGATCCTCTTAGGTTCATTATTTCAAGCTTTCAAAGAATAGAGATTAACTTCATTTGCTTAGTTTGCATGTTTATTTCAAATTAATGTATGCAAAGAAGGAAACCTTGCTCATTTCTTATCACATGGTCCATTGATTAGATTGTTAAAAGCCTTTGGGGTTTCTTTAGAGATTCTTACCAAAAATCCATGGTTTTTACAAATTTTCATTGAACACGTATTTCTAATGGCCCAGAAAAACAAGAGCACGCGTTGGAAGTCCTTAGTATCGAGAGGGATGCGCATGGCAAAGGTGATAATTGTTGTTGGAAAATGGCCAAGTGTCAAAGAAGATGGTGATAATAAGGACGATACCAAGGAAAAATCCATGTATATGAATGAATGCAAAGGGTGATGTGAGGTATGTTGTGGTAGGAAAAACTACTTGGAAAAGGACGCAATGGTTGATGTACTTTGGTTCTCGGAGTTCGTGTAAGGAGGTATGCGGTCAGTAAAATTTTGTGCACTAGAAGGTTAGAGAGGCTACGCGCATTCGACGTGTGGAGGAAATGTGCTTAGAAAATCTGAATTTATTATGGTAATATGGTGGTAGATGGCATGGTAATTAATATGGTAAAAAGTGAAAAACTATAAATAGGGGTCGAAGTAAGTTATTTTTACCTTGTGATAACTTGTGAAAGAGATCTTACGAACTAGGGAATCCTTGTGAATTGTTATGAACAATAGTTTGTGAATAGAGGAATTTGTGAACCAGATTGTGAAGGGGAAATAACCGTGTGGAGAACAAAGTTGCAAAAGGATTTTTGCACTTTTGGACGGTGTGGTTTGAAAATAAATGAGTTCTCTAGTTAGGGTTTGGAGAACAAGGGAAAAATTGCAGAATTACACAAAGGAGTAGGGTTCTGAGTTTGAAGCAATGAAAGAACACAACACAAGGTATAAATTAATAGGTACCCAACCAAGGGAAATGGCACCAAGGAGAGGAACAACCATTTCACCCAAGAAAAGGGAAAGGGAAAGGGCAAGGACAAACCAAGTGAGCCCACAAATTTCAATGAGGAGTGGTATTCCGAGATGCAATACCTAGATGGTGTGTTGATGGGGATGGAGTGGGTGTCCCATGTGCAAAAAATGGCTAAAAGTTATTATAACCATCCAACCGATATGACTGAGAAGGAAATGACATTCGAGATGTTTCGCCCCATAGAAGATGACAAACCAATGTATGATGACTCGGTACAAAATAAAATGAAGAAGGTCCGACTTCTACAGCTATATGAGTTACCATTTTTGGGTAAGCCTAAGATATTGTACAAGTGGCTTATTTTGCATGTACACGAAGACCATTTTTACTTTGCGGGAAGGAGGATGTACATAACCCCACAATTAATCTTGTATTTTGTAGGACTTATCTAAACTGGAGATTAAATTGATGATGACTTGGGTGACAATGAGGTTGTCAAAGAAATAGCTAAGGAGTATGAGTACAAGAAAGGTGGGCGCGCCTTTGATATTTCAAAGATCAATAACCCGGTAATGAAGATGGCCACGCGCCTGCTTATAAAATTGAGTGGACAGAAAGGTGGACCCAAGTTAATAAAAGATGGTTGAATGTGTGTAGAAAGATAGCAGAAGGGACCATCTACAACATCTCGACCTTCATTGCAGAAGATATTATTGATGTGGCATGAAATGGGGACAAGATCATGTATGGTAATATCCTACTCGCCATTATTTTTCTCGGGATTGGAGTGCCCGATCCGCCAAAAAGTAAAATATGGGAGTACCCTTATGAGAACCCCTCCCTAGCTAAGAGGTTTGAATCATATACTTGTGATACAATGACACCTATGTACAAGGCATGCTTGGATAAATGGCACAAACAAATGCACGATGCCTTTTCGTAGAGTGGAAGATCCCAGAGAAAAACTACCAACTTTATCAAAGATGAAGTTGAATTTGTTATTAACCAGCAGCTTTTTGCATTAGTAGGTTCACTCTCACCGATGGCACCAAGAGCCCATCGAGCAAATTTCCTTTTACCTTTACAACATAGTACTTTCTAGGTTTATGGTAAATAGATTTAAATAGGTAAACAAGTTAAGGTTTGATCTAAGTACTATGGATTAGGATCATCGTGACTGCGCGCAGAGAACACTTATCTATCCGCGAAGCATGCATATGTGGAAAGGTATGTATCCCATGACATACACATGATCCAACCTATTACTATACCTATTGCTAGATCAACTGCTACAAGGGTGTATGTGTATCTTCGACCAAAGTTTGAGAAGGGTGCTTATGTAGAGGATGATGTGAGTATTCCTTAGGACCCCACATGAAGGAAGAAGGTGGAACCTAAGAATCAAACTAAAGAAGAAACCCCTTTAGCAAGTAGAGCACCGATCATGCATGTGGGCCGGACCACGGTACATAAGATACGGGTGCATGTACGAGTACTTATACTTGTAGGAAGAAGTCCCTAGTCATGAAACAAACTCCAAAAAGAAGAAATAGAGAGTAGATCGAATTCCGACTGAGGAGACAGAGAGCATGAAGGATGAAGATACTTTGGGGAGAAGAGGAAGAATGAGATCCAAAGAAGAACCCCTATCTTAAATGTGCATGAGTCTAATGAGGAGCCAAGTGCTTCTCCTAAGGAAGAAAGAGACGTAGGGATAAATGAATAAGAAATGGGAACAAATGTACATGATACTACACACATTCCAAGACCAGAAGTAGAGACCTTGGTAGAGTACAAAGTCACAGTATTATCCAACTTGGTCAAGAAGGAGGTAGAGCACAACATGGAGGAACTAAGAGACAAATGAGGGGAAAAAATTATAGGAGCAGGGACAAGCTAGGTAGTAGGATTCCCCAAGGGGACGCGCACAGAGTGGGAGGCATGTGTCCACCCCAAAGAGACCTACTATGTCATATGATGCAGATCCCAATAAAGTATTGTGCACTCACTTCCATAGTACAGTGCCAACAAACCAAATTTTCTATTGGTCATCTTTTGATAAGGAGAGTGCATACCCACACACGAGGAATATGTTGTCCTGACATTTGAGTCCCACACCGATGAGCATGAATTTTAAGTCAATGCAAGATCATTTATAGATACATGCACTTCACCAAGCTCTAAAGATGTCAATCTAATTGTGGATTCACAATAGTTGACTGATGAATAGGCGTGTAATGTGCTGAATAAAATATTAGTAGAAGTGGAGGCCAGGCTCTTTGGGTGCAATAACAGATCAAAACACCGAAATAGGAGATGGAAGAAAATAGTAAAGGAATTTATTACAAGGGATAAGGAAATAAAGGGGAAGGAACAAATAATTGGGCAATTGAAAGCTGAACTAAGGGAGGGAAATGGAAGGTTACACAAAGTATACAAGAAGGTAGAATTGATATCGAATCCATTATCTTAGTACGCCTAGATTTGGCCCCCTACATTGAAGTATGAATCATCTTTCCATTGTTTAGAAGATTTGACGCGTATAATTACAATACAAAAGCATCCTTTAACATTAAATTTGATGGAAGAAGTTATGGCACAGAAAAAAGAGAAGGAGAAAGCACAGATTGAGGAAACCATAAAAAATACACCGAGCTTCTCGTATCGTTAAAACTGTGAGCGCACATGGCCGAATTTTTCTATGACAACTATGAAGACATAGATAGGGTGGCAAGTGTACTGCTTTCCACTCATGAGGCATATTTGAATAAGTTCCGTGCCAAGAACAGAGGGAATCGGGAAGAACGTGAAAACATATTGGCGTAAGTGGAGAAGAAGACTCGAGGTAATTGAAACTTTGAGGTCCTCTGTGAAGAATAAGATAAAGGAAGTGTATCCCTAGGTGATGCAAAAAAATAGACGTGGTGATGGACCTTAACAAGTAGTTGGAGAATATTGTTGATACATTTAAAGCCAAGGGTGAAGAGCTGAATTTTGAGGAAGTCAATGTGATGATGGGGGATTTGTTTAAATAGGTGAATAGTGAGGTAGAAGCTTGGAATGCAATTGAGGCATCATTGAATAAGTATTTCTCAACCCTTGTTCAACAATATTATAATTCTTTCATTCTTTGGCGTAAGCCAGGTATAGATTCATTATTATTTTGTTCTTTATTCTTTCTTAGTGGAGTAGATTGTTTCCGAGGATGGACGATACTCTTAGTTTGGGGTAAAGTTGAGTTTTAAAAATGACTAATTTCAAAGGAGAAGGTAACACATGGGAGAAAGGAGCATAAGGACACACATGGGTGGAGAGCAAGGTTTGCATGCTTTGGAGATAGATATGGAAGGATTGTGCACAAAAGGATCCAACACTTAGTAGGTTTTGGGATACGTTTCTAAATATAGACTTGGAGTAGTGACCAAGCAATTTTTTGAAGATAAGGTTGAGACATGAAGACTTGTAGTTCAAGCAAAGGCTATTTTGGGCGGATACATGAGATCAAACAACATGCATAGTCTAGAGCTAATAATAGGATTTGAAATAAGATTTATCTTTAGTAAATCTATGATTAAGAAGCTTGCATGATTTTGTACTTAGCTTGTAGCATTGCATGTCTATTATTAAGATGTAGCCTATTTTTGAAAGGCGCATGGGTGGTAAAGGAAATTCCCACCCCTATAAATATGTATTGATTTGCACGGGTTAGGCATGTTCTATGTTTTTGGTAGAGTTATGATTTTGATTTGTTAGCGTGCATGACTATGGTGACTATACTATGTATGTATGAAGCTTTTATGTTTTAAAAAAATTAATATAATGGATCTTTGTGGCTAGATATTGATTGTAGACACATCTGTGAATGGATCTTGCATGGTAAAGTTTATCTTGGTTCTTGTTTAATTGTTCTTGCATATGGTTAAGATCTAGATCTAATTTAAGTCTTGCAATATAACTCGCTATCTGTTTATTCATGCTAACCCCTTGAACAAGCTGACATAAAAGAGGAACTTGGTACCCTTGCGCACTTCGGGTGAGCACTCATTTCAGGATGAGTGATGTGCCGCGTGCCTTGGGATGTTGGTGGTAAAATATAGGCTACAAAACCTTACTAGATTGTTGTTGTCTTAGGTAATAATGCTTTTCATTTACACAAAATTGATGGTGATTGGCTGCGTTTCATATTCAATGGTCAACACTTGAAGCATTTTTACAGATGAAGTCATCTTATGCTTTATGTATTATAGTTTTCTTTCATTTGTTTATTTGGTTGCTTGTTGTTTGGTTTGTTTGCTTTCTGTTGTTTGTTGTTTTGGTTTGTATTTTGTTGGTTTTTGGTTGTTGACTTAGATGCTTGGAAATGGTGGAAAGAACTCTTAATTCCATGTATGGTAAGATTTTATAATACTTTGAATTTCAGATTATACATTAGAAATCGATTATTTGTTAAATATTTATAGTGATGATGTTGGATATTCATGATGACGAAGTTACACTTACTTTTTCATTATTGGGAAATTTGTCTTGTAATCTGACTTCATTCTACCGTCATTTTCTCGAACCTTTTTATTCCCTTTCTTCATTCATGCTCATCCAGACATGCATCTCATTTTCATACTCATCATTCTTGAGGTCTACACAGAGTGATCCAAGAAACAAGTAACTTGCTTGCATTGTTGGAGTTAAAATTTAAGCTATTTTTTTATATCCAACCTTCCCTCTTAACAAAAGAAATCCAGTATGGTCACCGGTGTTATACCTCAAATTTTACCTACCCCATAACTTTTACATTTTTATCACATCTAAATGTCTCCCTCATCCCTTCTTACTTCGAATTTTACAAATATATTGGGGGAGGGAATTTGTTTAATTTAAAACTTTAGTTCGATTTCATTTCATGTTTAAAGTGGTTTGAACATTTACATGTCGACATTAATATATTTGGATGTTCACATTGATATAAGATGTTACCTTGGGCACTTTACAAATTGATGATCACAGTTTATCAAAGATGATGATTGAGTTTCAGCTTACATTAACTATTTTCAAATTTCAAGCTCGCTTTTGGTATATATCTTCTTTCCGTGGTGGCAGTAAGATTATTGGTAAGTGTCATTGTCTTTGATTACACTAATTTTTCATTATGTGACATGAAACCGGGTTGGTTCATGGATATTCCAATAGGGATGAAGGTTTTGAATTCATGTTGTGATATCATGGTGACATTATTGGGACTCTGAGATATAGGTTTGCTAAGAACATATGATATATATTTTTCCACTTCATTAATTGTGGATCATTGAACCAGTGGTTGATTAGATCCCTCAATTCAATTGATAATGCAAAGACTATTAAAGGGCATGGAGATCAAATCATATATGATATTATTTAATCTAATATTTCCTATGGTGAGCAATAAAAATTAGCATATTTGGATGGTTCATTTGGTCACATTTCTTGATTTGAAGAAATGCCAAGTGGCATCCTTAACCACAAAGTGGGAAATTAGGAACTATAGTCATTAATGGTTAATTGAGGTGAGTTTTTATGGCTCCAAGATTGAGGTACTTCAAGCATTGAATGCTCGACCTCAAGCCCATCCTTTACCATCTTGGCTAAGTTTTTCGGTCACTTTGATTTTTCATCTCCAAAGTGAAGCCTTGCCAAAATATTGTTGGAACTATTTGGGTCCTCCATTTTTGGTGTTAAAGTGCTCCCATGAAGCTCAAGATCAAAATTTATTATACCTCTCGAGGTATGTTTAATCTTGACTTATTGTGGATGCTCGATTTTCTCAAATTTGAGACTCATTTTGAACTTGTCGAGTCAATAATGGTTATATCTCTACTTGCTTATATATTCAAGTTTCTTTGTTAGCTTAATGAACTGGGCTTTAATATTTTAAAGATTGTAGGGTTGTTTCTTTATCTTAGTTGAGCTATGATCATGTCACCATCATTTTTTGGGTTTCATTGGCTCATTTCTTTTCTCATCTGAAGAATAAAGTTTTTATTTGGCATGTTGAGTATGAATGGAGGAAAAAAGGGTTTTGGGTTTGTTTAATGGACACTATGGAAATAACTTGGTATCATCGATTTTAAAAATGGCTAGTGCTATAGAAGTGGTTGCTTTAAAATATTTTTGGGAATGATAACTACATTTGAAATGGAGATAAAAAAATTTGGGTTTTGATAAACCCTATAAATAATGTTGTTATTACTCGGATTATGTTGTGGATTTTTGTGATTTCACTATTGAATTGAATATGATTGTCAATTAGAAGCTTGAGTTTTTTGTGTTCGAATAAGGTATGTGTAATGATATATTGACAACCAAAAATCCTAATGGGTAATGGAATGATAAACCATGTAATTCTTTCTTGATAAAATTTGTAGAGGTTACGTGACTTACCCATTTAGTTTTTTTTGCTATGAAAACATTTTTTTCGATAAGATCTCGGTATCTTTGTGAATAAAAGAAACATTTATCGGAATTGTTCCATTCTTGGTTTGTTTGAAGTCTTTATGGGTTTCAAACTCAGGGTATTGTTCATTCTCTTTAATAAATGATGCAAATGTTTATCTGTTTTAATTAAATACAAAAAGCGGCAATAGTGTTCGAGGTCATTTGCATTCGAATCATTGTTGGGACCGATTATTAGATGGTATTGTTGAAAGAAACCTGGTGTATATGTATGCATGATTTTGACTTTGTAGATTTCAATTCAAAAGTATTAAGGAATTTTTCACCGTGTTATGTGGAATCTCTTCCAGCTTAAATAATTTTGATTTCTCGATTGTGATGATTTGATTATAAAATGCAAAGTGATTTCTAAAATGTGTTTGCATAAACACTTGTCCTGTAATGTAGTCTGTGATATTGATTAGACATTGATAATGGACTCAACTTTTGAAATCTATTTTTACTTTGAGTTACGAATATGACACATGGTAGAAATGATGAAATAGGCAGTGATGATTTAAAATAAGTTAGCAAGACTATTTTAATAATTGTGATGATATCTTTATATGATCTCACAATTGCTTGATTTCTAGTTTTGGGATGAAACAATTCAGAAAATGATGATTGTCATAATGATTACTTTGAACATATGCTTAGATCTTGATGGAGTGGATGGGTAACTCTTTAAGGTTCTCAATCCAATGCGAGTTAGGTTGAAAGAAATAGATTCTCACTAAGCATATACTCTCCTCATGGTGGAAGAATATGTTATAACTCATTTCGAGGTCATGGAACCTTTTTCTGTTGAAATGGTCTGACATGTGTCTCAATCCATTTTGATTCTAGAGAGCCTATCCTTCGGGAGGTCCTGCAATTGATTGAGTGTCCAAATAATCAACTTTGCTCGCAAATTACCGAAGTAAATTCCCTATAGATTTTGCATCATTAGTCCCATTCCAATCATGCCAATTCCGTCTCTCGTAGGCCATCCCACTCCAATCCTCTTCCATATAATGTATAGAGTAATCCACGATTGCATACTTTAAGAAATTCTGTAGAAGAACCTCATCCTTCTCCTAAACGGGTTAGGTCCTCTTCAACCATACCGACGGAGTTACATCCAATCAAGCGGTAAAATTAGAATTGGATAGAGAGTCTAGTGCTATGACACACACAGTTCTAAATTTGGAATCATATGAGAACACGTATCTTAAGGCACCTTGATGATACTACAATGCTTGGTTTAGTTGGAAATTATTAAACTATGATACTTGGTTTCGACTTTGGAACTTGCTATTTTGAGACAGTTGTTATCTTGACTTGGTGACATTTGACTTGGTTATATTTTGATTCAGATGCACATATTACTATGTTATGATATTATTATATTTTATGATGGGAATTTTTAATCCATGGATTTATATATAAATATATAGATGTTTAGAAAATAGTAAACTCTATATTTTGATGCCGATTAATATGGTTGGGAAATTTAATGCAAATGATATGGTTATATGGATGATTTAGAATTAATGTTTTACTTTAATATTGTGGGTCCCCTGCCCTTATATTTGTCTATTATTATTATTTATCCATATCAATTTATGATATGATTATTAATCATCTATCATAAATTTAATCGATGATCTCAATCATTTGATATTATATCAATTAAGTGGCATTATTAAAAGATTATTTCTAAAGTGCCATTATGATATGATGAGATCGGTTATAACTATTTTATGGAGAAGAAAATAAAAGAAGAAGGGCTCTTTTACGGGAGGAACATTAAGGTAATTTTCATTTGAGTTTAGTGTATTTTCATTCTATATTTTCTGTGAAAGTATTCTGAATGAGGATTTGATTACAGGATTTTGATAACCTAAGTTTGAGGATTTGAGTGTAAACATTAGATATAACAGTATATCCAGTTATATTACTATTATTTTGATTATCTCGAATATTGATTTTCTATGTCTAATCTATAATCTAATTGCAGAATTAGATATGTATATCTAGGGGATCAATGAAGGTTGTTTACATAGATTTATGAGCATTTGGGTTTACAAATTTTCCTTTTGGATATTGTATTATTGAACTTGATTATAGGGGATTTCAAAGATTTTGTGCTTCTCATTTGTAAATCAGTTTCTCATCTTAATATAAAATTCATGTTGGTCTCTTATGACTTTGTATTACTATGTATATGTTGTATACTTTGTTGATCTTTTACTCACATGTTGTTGTTTTAAATAAGAAATCTGAAATAAAGAATACATTTGATTTAAGTTTCATTTTTGCATTGTATGAAATTTGGAGTAAAAAGAATAATTTATGATCAAGATTTAAAAGGATTTATTGCAAGTCATATGCAAGCAATTTTTATGCAACATAACACACATTATATGTATGAAAGATGTTGCAAGATTGCTTTCTTCCCTCCAAGAGGTTATCTAGTTCATAGATATCACTCAGTCAAATAGGGTTGATAATATGCAGATTGTGGGTTTTGTTTCTTTTTGTTCTTGTCTTTCTTGTTTGTGTGTCTTTTCTTTGTTTCTTTCTTGTTTGTATATTCTCTTTTTTTTTTAATGAATTAAATATCTTCCCGAATCTTAGGTTTGTTTGTCTATAAATGATTTAAGATATAAACTACCCTACACTTAGAATATTTTCTAAGTCCCTTATATGATTAAAGTTGGTTCGATTTTGTCTTAACCTTTACGATAGGTAAAAGGGTTGATTTAGTTGTTGGTCAATTTTCTGTCGATAACATGGCCTCCCAAGTTGAGTCTTTAAAACCTTGACTATTTCCTTTTTCTCTCCCCTCTAGATTTTTACCTTAGTTTGGGCCTATTCAAGTTGATTCTTTTAAACCTTGAGTATTTCCTCAGAGATGCAACCATACTATTAATCTTGTCACTATTCTCACATACCGCTTTCCTTATCATGTAGGTATTAATCTAAATTGTCTCCAATGATGGAGGATTCATCTTGTCACCAAAGATCTCCCTCTATCTTGTTAGGATAATTCCAAGGGCATGCTATGATACCAATTTTTGGAGGTGACAAGGAATGAGGGGGTGAATCATTCCCCAATAAAACTTTCTCACTTATACTTCAAACCCTAAACACACAATCTCATGAAGCACACACATCAAAGCATATATTCTTCACAATGAAATAAACTCAATGCAAGGATCACAAGATAAACTCAAAACCACATATATTGATGCTCAAATCATATCAACACACTTCTATTGATATTCAAATCATATTACAATGAATAATGTCTTCAATAATGATCAACAAGATACAATCATGAGCTCTCAAGACAATCACCCTTGTCTCATGAATACATATAAAGATATAATACTTTGCAAATGATTACAACTAAATATCGATATGAAGATGCTTGAGAAACCTGCAAATAACATCAATATGATATGAAGGTAGCACACAAACACCAAAGTCCAAATCTGCCCTCCTTCTTCAACTCGTTATCAAAGAAACATCACCATCTTTACTTTGCTCAAATCCTCCTCATGAAGACTCAACCAAATACAATCCTAGAATGAAATTCTAAGGGTTTTGGGATAGGCCCAAGGGGTTTTTATTTTCAGCAAAGGGTTCTTCAAAATAAGATAAAAGGGGTTCCAAAAGATTAGCACCATTGTACCCAAAACATCATCTTTATAGCCTCTCCTTGATTCAAATTCAAAAGAGGCCGGTTTCCCTCCACTTTCATGACCACACCAGCTTAAAAATCCCATAATAATCACTATAACATTCACAATTTACCCATATATTCCGGCCTAGCAAAAACACTTCATTCATGCACCAAAATCACCAAAACACATGCATTGGGATGTCAAAATTCTCCTCATTCCAAAACCATGCTTAGTAATGACCCATACATCACCAAAAAAATTTAATTAACATTTAAACATCATGCATGGTATAAATTTATCTCAATCAATCAAATTATTTCATTTAATGGGCCCAATACTTTTTGTTCATTTCAAAACTATTGTTTCTTACACCCTTCAGCACCCTAGAAACTTCATTATGCCACCAAATGACTTAAAATCAACAAAAACATGCCATGTAACCACTTTATGGAAATTACGATCTTGAACAACATTTCTAAGGAAGTTAGAAGCCTTGAAGCAATCACCCTCTCAAACCACACTCACTTTTTATCAAAGATTAGCTCATAAAAAAATTTATAGGAACAATTAAGACCCCTAAGTGGATTAATTGGATGAAAAATTCCTCCTTATTCACATTTTAGGTGATATAAAGTATCACCCAATCCATCTCATACTTGAAAACACTCAAACATTTCTGAAACACATATCCCGTCCTCCATCGACAAAGAGCTTCCACCCAAAGAATGACCTAGAAACCATAGAAAAACACCTCATCATGATCCAAAGCTTATATCATGGAAATATCTATGAATCCTCTTTCCAAAACATTTTTAATCATCTCAATATTCTTGTTGTAGCTCCAGTTATATTCACTTTACTAAACACTATTTTTATGGCCTCAAAACTACCCTTTGACTAGTCAACCTAAATGGAGCTCATTTGACCATGTACCTACGTCAAAATGTCTTGAAAACTCTTTTTAAATCAATATAAACTAACATACATTACTTAATATCAATTTATAATGTAACTCTTTTGGAAAACCTTGTCCCAAAACAATCTTCTTCAAAAACTGACATGTTTGAGTGGGGCCCACTCATCACCATGACCTCTACCATACATTTATGGAAATATAGGAGAGTCCTATACATCATAAAATCATCAATTTTTATGAATCAATCAAAACAGACTCACTATACCTCTTCTTCTGCAAGTTTCTCCTAGTTAGGGTTTAACTAGGGTTTTAAACCACTTTGTCTTCTTAACCTTCGTTCATAAAAACATGATAATGAAATGACCTCATTATTTTTGTGAAACCTTCTAGAATAACTTTATAACCATCCCTTAAAGCCACAAGGTCCCATGCAAATCCCATAATTCACGGTGACATCGAAGTTCAAACTTGAGCTGGAAATTTCCTTGTTCTTGACCCTATTTTACCAAAAACCTCATTACATGCAAAATACTCATCACGGAAACCTGAATTGTTTCCCACGAATATTACACACCCTACTAACATCTCCAACAATAATAAATTCATCACCATACCTCAAACTCTTTATCCATTAAGACTTGCACAACTACCCTATAGGGTTTCACACTATAGAAGTTAGAGTCAACTGAAAGAATGTTATAACTCATCATAAAATAACTAGAAATGGCCCAAAAATACATGATATACAATGATACACCTAAAACATGCATCCATGATCTCATGTAGCTCCAAAGATCAATCTCATACCTTATAGCATTCATACATGTTCCAAATAGGCACATGAAACACAAAATGAATCACATGTATCTCGTATCATGAAACTTATGTGAGTTCCCAAGAACTCTCCAAACATGTTATCTATCATGAAAACATACTTATTAAGAATCCAAGAAGCTCATATAATCATGCAACATTATCTAGGCACCTGAATGGGCTTGCAAGAGCAAGCAATCCTCATTGAATCTAAATGTATCATTATGAACACATCGAACCAACATGAAAACATCATCTGACCATACTTCATCATACACTTTGTCATTAATGTGGGTTTTCATCAATTAAAACACCTAATAGGATCACATGCCAATAACATCATCAATATCAAATAAATCCCTAAATTTATAAAAAGAATATTCACGTGAAAACCAAGTAGAGTTACCCTTTTATTCACTAATCTTATCATTCATATCATCATTTATAGCATGGTCATCCTTGGAACATGCAAAAATATTTTGAATCCTTTCTCTCTCATTCATAGTTAATCCATGTTCATCAACGTGGAAATCCTCCACCACTCCCTTCTCCCAAAGACGAAGACACGCCTAGATGGCTAAGAGATATCATACATCCATTCCCACCCCAAAAATAGCGAAGCCTAAAAACTCATTGAAAATTTCTCTTCTAAAACAATTTTGTAGCCATCAAGTGGATACGGTCATTATGTATAATGGGTTTTGGGTATTTCCCATTTCTTTGATTGGTTCTTCCTAGACATTGTGGTTATAATCATCTTCATGTTATGCTTTATTATGGGCATACCTACTTCTTATAATGGTATAGATGTCGGTGGTGGATCAATAGTTGATTTTGAAACACTAGTCCATAAGATGAAATTATCATTTTTATTCAACAAGTTTACGACATATAAGGGTAATTATCCACGAGAGATATATACTCATATTCCCGGTGTATATATTTCAAATGCTTTAGTGTAGAGTAGAGGAAGAAACCTCATATTATGCATCTAATGTCTCCCAAGTAATATATTTTTATAAATCAATAGACATTACATGAAATTATATTTTAAGCATATTTGGTCCTATGGTGATAAGTAACATGATAGTGCTATCTAGTGGTCATGATATATAATTGAATCATTTTAAAATGTTGTTAGACTTTCCTAGCGATTATGCACCAAGGACTATTGCATTTAAACATGACATGCTAAATATGTTCAAAAATTTCTCATTATCTTTGATATTTCATTGAAATACCGTATTAAAGACTCATACTTGGATATGTAATAGTAAACATAGTGTTTGACGAGTTTTCTCGTGTTAGGTAAAATATAGTTTACCTAGGTTAATTTAACATAGGTAATTTAATTATTATGTTATGGTAAGTTGTTATGGTGTGGTTATAAAACATATTTTGTTTGTATTTGGGAATAGTATTCACATATCATGATTTTATTATTATTTGGGTTGTTTTAATTTTCATATGTAATTTGTTGCACCTATGCAACATCCTCGGTTGTTTCCATATGGTTGTACAATACCTATAATTATTTCATCAATTCTATTGTAATTTGATTTAATTTAAGATCAATATATTGTGAGGCTACCGTACTCTTCTAGATTTGGTATCGAGCATGATAGGAGCCTGTGATCGAGAGAAGGTGTGCACAGAGAGTGTAGAAGAGATATAGGATCTTGGAGAAGCATTTGTAGCATTTAGAGAGAGACTGTAGCCTCCTGCGCAACTTCCCAACCACATCTTTGCATCTTCACAACCTCTGTTCATTTTCTAGCAAAAAAAAAAGCAAATTTTTTTCACTTCGGTGCCTCATTTGCTTCTTGGAGTAATTTTGGTTTTAAAAATTATCAAAATTCTAATTCAAGAAATTCGAGTCAAAATAAAAAAATTATGTAGAGCTTCTCATCGAGCTCTACACCGAAATGTTATGTGGTGAAAGGCCGAGTTGCCTTTGAATTTGAACTGAGTCAATCTTAAAGCGGACTCAAGCTCTCACCGAGCTATCTAGCGAGTTGGGTTTTGATGTTAGCTAAGCCAACAAACCAAGATACTTTACGTGTTGAATGAGTTACACGTTAATCTCTCAATTGGAGTGAAGCTCCTCTATCCTGCTCTCTTATCAGAGCAGCCAAGCCAAAATCCGAGCTATGCTCTTTACATGCATTGGTGTCGAGTTAGAACTCCAAGACCGAGTTGACTCTGTTGATATGAGGGGAGAGTTCTACATTGAGACCGGATTGAGCCCTTGATCGAGCTATGTATATACATAGGTGAGTTGGGATCTCAAGATATCAAACCGATTTTTGTATTGTGGGTGAGTTCGTATGTATTGGTCGGTTAAGCACCATCCGATCGTGTTACATTATTTGGAGGTGAGTTGATAGCTCCTAATCTTAGCTAAATCCTGTTTGGCCAAGCACTCCACCCGATTGAGTTACCAACCAAGTTCAATATATTCATTGTTCGTTTCGTGCAAGTTGCATTTGGATTTTCCCTACCCCAACCATCAAGCTAAAGCAGAGAGTTGATGTAAATATTTATCCACATGGTTGATCCTCGCGACTTGGTCGAGTTCTATTTGAAGGGCCATGCCCTATTCCACTCCAAAAACACCACCGCATCTCGCAAAGGAAGAAAATAAATGAACTGCATCATTTCATAACATAGATTCGGGAAAGCAACAAATGGTGGAATGGTATCCCACTGAATCCCACGACCTATTAAGCTCTAACAAAGGAAAATAACATTATTGGCTTCCAAAAACAAACAATAGGTGATGACAAGGTAAATAAATAAAAATGAAGTAGATAAACAAAAATAAAAGTGAGATCTCGCCTTCTCGGAATATCTAATCCGCCCTCCACTCACGCAGCCCCATGGTCTTTTCAACATCTCGCCACATCGCCATTTCAAAAGGTATGCCCTCATTCATTTAGTTTAAATAATACTTCTTTGAATTATATTACATCCGCTATAATCCCTTTGGAGGTTAGTGACATAAACTTGGAGGGCGGGTCCTTGGTTTGACCCCCACCCAACTCAAAGTTTTTATATCTATTTGAATTTTGTGGAGAAAATAGCATGACATCCATCGTTAGCAGACTAAAATCACTGCTAAAGACACTAACCGTAGATAAACCCCACCCTAAATATAGAGGAGAAAACCCTATTGAAGGGTTAAAAATGCCTTCTCCCATTTTTCATAGAAAATCATTGTGAGCAATTTTTGAAAAGAAGGGGTACTTGAAAGGATCAAATTGAGTTTTTTTTTGTGTTTTTTCACACAGTGAGCCATTCTGAGCTCTAGAGGCCACCAGGGCCTTGCAAAACAAAAAAACTTACCCACCATTCAATTTTTATGCATATTTGAATGTAATTGTATATTTTAGTGGATTGTACTAATTTGTAGGTTGTCATATTCAACAACAAACATTGTAACTGATAAAAATTGGCAGAGTTTTGAAAATAAAAAATAGTGAAATTTGGTTCTATAACACTCACGATATCTTTAGATCTCTTTCCCACCATTTGGTATGTATAATTCCACCGGGAAGCACTTACAAGTAAATTCATTGTGACTACTACCGCATTTAACACCTAATATAGTTGTAACACCATCATCTGGCATCATCCCTATAAATTGACAGGGAGAAATAAGGACAACCGTGCACACACTTTGAGCCCACCCATCCATCTGTGAACAATTGCACAACATAAATCTAGACACTGAAATTATCTAAGTATATAGCGAAGTTACATGCGTGTATGAGGATATTTATTTGAACCAATGTCAATAATCACACAGCACCCCTTTTAGTATTGTCTTAGTACCACGTATAAAATTATTTCACGTACATTAACATCTCTTTCACGTACCATCAAGTGTATCGAAAGGGCTATCGGAAGGGTGCGTATATAGAAAGTTTTGGTATATCGATGATAAAGATATAGATTGGGAAATCATATACCGGTGATGAGAGCCTTACCCTTTGTTAGTTGATTCAGAAAAATGGGCACCAACACACCTAAGTTCTTTCTTCCATACTCATATCTCCTACGAGGAGATAATTATGTTGCAAGGAAGAATAAGATCGAGCACAACTTGAGTTTGAAAAAAATTTGGCTGTTTTGAATGGTTCTCGCAACTAGATCACCAAATGATGTAACCCAACAGAGATAGTTTGACAAGGCAAATCAGAAAGTAAAATTCATAATATTGTTTACGATTAGTCCGACGATGAGCAATCCCACATTCGAGATGCCAAAACAACCAAAGAAGTGTGGGATAAGTCGAGCATCATGTACGAGGCCAAGAAAAAGAACACAATATTGAATTTGCAGAGTCAGTTACACACATTGAAATTCAAATTGAACGATAAAGTGGAAACTTTCTTGCGATGAGTTACATAATTTAGGGCATCACTTCTAGCCATAAGAGAGGAAGTTATTGATACATTTCTTGTTCCCATTCTTTTGAGAGAACTTCCTCCTTCTTACCCCATTTTTGTGATGACAAAAAAAAATCATATCGAGACGATTTACGTTTAAAAACTAGTGAATCTCAAACAACGAGAAGAAGAAATGTACAACAAAGATGATGAAGAGGAGCAGCACTATCTTCTCATTAGAAAGGAAAACAAAAATCAAAATCTTCTCAAAAGTCCCAAAAATAACATCAACAAGGGGACAAACAAAGAAGAAATGTCCTATCTATGCAAAAGAGGACATGAGTTGAAATATTGTTGGTTCAATACATATAAGAAAGGTTCATCAAGTAATTTTGGACCTCAAAATCAAAAATCTCATCGAGATACATTCATACTACAAGCAAGGGAAAAGAAGGGGAACTGGTGAAGAAAACCCCATCAACAAGGTAATGTAGCTGAGCAAGAAGAAAATTTAGATAATGAAGACTTCTTGTACACTACTCGTTCCAATGAACCATCCACGTCATCTAGTGATATTTGGTACGTTGATTCAGGAGCCACTCAACACATGACCGTGCACAAAGACTAGTTTATCACCATGAGGGACACACATTTGAAAAACCATGTTTCATTAAATGATTATTCTTGATAAATAGTACAGAGTATTGGGAACATTTCTCTACCTCTTGGTTCACAAAATTATAGATTAATAGATGTATTATATGTCCTTGGATTAACAAATAATCTGCTATCAGTGAGTCAACTTCTAGATCATAATCTAAAGATTGATTTTGATATTCATTCCAATAAGAAAATGTTTTTATTAAAGATAAATCAAGAGGCTCAAAAATTGTTGCAAAATCCTCCAATGTGGGACATATGTTCCAAATTGAATTTGTCTACAGGATGATCAAGAACTTTTGGCTAAGAATTTTTCTCCAGATTATGGCATCGATACTTGGTCACATCGGTTTCAAATATCTCAAAACAATTCATAAGTATAATATGGTGAGAGGCTTTCCATATCTCTAGAAGGAATAGATATGTGTCACAACCGCCTAACAAGTAAAAAAACACAAGAGCTTCATTCTAGAAAAGTACTTATCAAGCTCCATGAAAGCTTGATTTGGTTCATATCGATCTTTGCGGTCTGATGTAACCTAGTTATTCTAGATTTTAGTATTTCATGCTATGTGTTGATGATTATTAAATAAAAATGTGGATATTTTGTCTTCGTAAGAAAATTGATGCTTTTGAGAACTTCAAAAAGTTCAAAGTGGTTGTAGAGAACGAGACTAGTCATCATATCGATCTCTCCACTCATATCGAGGGGGGAATTCACCAGTAATGAGTTCAAATCCTACCTTCAAGCTCACAGGATAATGGTGATGTTGAAAGAAGAAATCATACTATCATGGAGATGGTGTGTTCCATGATCGATGATTCTAGACTAAGCGATGACATTCTAATAAAAATAAATAAATAAAATAGTATATTTTCTTAATAGAGTGCCCACATTTGCTCTTAATGGAGTAACACCACATGAAGCATGGTCGAAATGGAAGCCATTTGTTACACACCTTAGAGTATTCGGGTGCAAAGCTAGCATGCACATACCTAAGTAGAACATAAATAAGTTGGATATGAAATCTCAAAAACTCATCTTCATTGGCTACAATGAAGAGGCTCTTAGGTATAGATTGATGGATCCAAAGACTAGAAAAGTCTACACCAACAAATATGTTAAGTTCTTTGAGAAGAAGGAAGTTGAGACTCCCTCTCTAGACTCACCTAATGTAGATATTTCACCTGTTGTGAAAATAGAAGTTGATGTTCCCGTTGATGATGAAAGTGATGATGGGGATGATGGTGATGATCGATATGACCATGATGCACAAGAGCAAGACATCATATGACCAAGTAGTATACTAATATGATTCAAGCTACAAAATTGGATGTTCCACCAGATACATCCACCACTAGACCACAGATTTGCAGTAAAGCATGAGAAGAGGTAAACTTTTCTTTGATAAGTAGATTTGTTGAATTTTTGAGCCCTCTACTGTCCAAGAATCCCTACATTAAAAATATTGGAAAGATACAATGGATGTTAAGTATTATTCGGTGATGAAAAACAACACCTGGTTGTTTGTTGATCTTCCACCAGGGAAGAAACCCATTGGTTGCAGATGGATATTCAAAATAAAGTACAAAGTAGATGGAACCATAGAAAAGTATAAAGCAATACTAGTAGAAAAGGGGTATGCATAGAAGGAAGGCATAGACTATGAGGAAAATTTTTCTCCCACAGCTAAGATCGAAATGATCAGGCTAATCTTTGATCTAGCTACTCGGTTTGGTTAGAAATTCCATCGATGGACGTGAAAAGTGCTTTTTAAATGAAGATCTACAAGAGGAATTCTATATGACTCAACTTTGAGGGATTTTCCATACCTAGTGAAAAAAAAGGTATGTAGACTCGGGAAATATCTCATATGGCCTTAAAAGGCACCCCATACTTGGTACATCAAAATTGATGAGCATTTCATTCAACAGGATTCATCAAACATCATATGATCCCAATCTCTACCTCAAATGGAAAATATGATATATTATGATAGTATTTGTTTATGTCGATAATATATTCATCACTAGAAGCTCAGTGAAGATGATCAATGTAAGGAAGAAAGATCTTAATCGATCATTCAACATGATAGATCTCAAACTTATGCACTATTATCTTGGACTAGAATTTTAGCGAAAGAGAATCACATATTTGTTTCTCAGTTGAAGTATACCAATACAACGGTGATAAATTTAGGATGATGGTTTACACACCTATTGCTACACCTATGGAGACAAGACTATAATTATCTTGTTCATATTTATCTCCTCTGCTAAATTCAACTCTTTATTGACAATTGATTGGGAGTCTCATTTACCTAACATATACTAGACCACATATCAGATTTTCAAAGAGCCGTCTTTCTAGGTTCATACAGGAATCCAAAGTTTTTCATTGGAAGGTAGAAAGGTGGATCTTGAGATATCTCAAGGGTACAATGGATCTTGGTCTAGAGTATAAGAAGAATGATCAATTCTTCTTGACTAGATATTCAGATTAAGATCATGCAGGTAATATTTATGACATGAAATCCACTTCTAGATTTGAATTATTTTTGGGATCTGGATTGATATCATCGGGAGAAAAGAAACAAAACTATGTTTATCACTTTTCTACGTGCCGAATATTGTGTTGCAGGTGGATCTATCTGTGAAGCGATATGGCTATGTCGCATATTGGAAGGACTTGGAATACCACGGAAAAATCTACCACCTTGTATGTAGAAAATGAAGGTGTTCTCAAACTTGTTCGCAATCTAGTTTTTCATGAAAGAACAAAGCACATCGAGGTACATGTTCACTTCATACGTGAGCATGTGTTGAAACACAATATACATCTTTAGTTTTTCCCAACAACTGAACAACGAGAAGATATCTTCACAAAGTCACTTGCACGTGACAAGTTCAAGTTGTTCAGAGAGTTCCTCTCCTCATCCCTTGAGGCAATGCAAAATTAAGGGGGGGAATGTTAGGTAAAACATAGTTTACCTAGGTTAATTTAGCATAGGTAATTTAATTATTATGTTGTGGTAAGTTTTAATGGTGTGGTTATAAACCATATTTTGTATGTATTTGGGAATAATATTCCCGTATCATGATTTTGCTATTATTTGGGTTGTTTTACTTCCCGTATGTAACTTTTTGCACTGTACAAATCCTGGTTTTTTGCATATGGTTGTACACTACCTAGAATTATTGCAACACTTCGATTGTAATTTGATTTGATTGAAGATCAATTTATTGTGAGGCTTCTATCCCTCTTCTAGATTCTGCTCATGTTCCAAGTTAATGAAATGGTATGCAAGAAAACAAGAAAATCCAAAATATGGGAGGGTTTAAGGCTACCTCAATGTGTGATAGTGATGGATAACGAGATATAGGCATAAAAATCCTTTCTGCAGTGAGCTTTAAGACCCGCACAACGCAAATGGTAGTTGGACAAGAAAAAATATTAGTATATTATATGGTGGGATTCCTAACAAAGTCAGTCCTAAGAAGTGATGAAATTACTAGGGAGGATGTCACCCATGTGATTGAAAATAATGGATAAATGACATACATAAGACAACTAGAATGGAACATAGACCAAAGATATACTAGATATGTTAAGATAAATATTTGATAACATATAAACTAAAATAAAAGGATGAAAACCTGACAAGGTCGATGGTGGCCAAGATAGATAAAGGTAGTCAAAGATAAGTGTAACAGAGAAGATCAAAATATGTGAAGATAGTGGATATGTAACTAATTCTAAGATGTTGAATATGTCCTGGATTTGATGCAAAGGCACCTTTGGAAATAGAAAGGTCATCAAATTGCTTAGTGATAGATAAGAATGTAATGGATATAGATTGGGTCAACAACAATTGGGGGAAAGATTTGGGGAAGTTAATTGTGGTAGGCGAGAAAAGGTGAGATCTGTTCTATCATTTAGGTATATCAAAGAGACATAGAGATCTAGATGTTGTATAAGCCGGGAAACAACTAGAAGAGGGGTCATAATGTAGGAAATAAAAGCTGATGCGATCGTGTCGCGTTGACCAAGGCGAGAATCGATGGTATCTCGAGGTTGGATTAGGGTTCGATGAAGGTTGATAGATGGACTATAGACTATGGGAGATAAACAAGGATAACTGATATGATGGCAAAGCTCTAAGATGATGAACAGTCTCGCAAGGTTGATGAAAAGATGATGAAACAAGATAGGACTCTAAGCAAACTCCAAGTTTCAAATATCAAAAATGACTGATGAGGGCTCCAAGATGAATCAATATTTTGATGGAAGCTCACAAGAAGAGAAGAAAACAATAAAATCTCACAAGAAGTTAAAATCTCCAAAGTTTCATCCTCTTTGAGGAGGGGGTGGTCATATATATAGGGTCGATGGTGCTCCACTAGGGTCACCATCGATCATGCAAAATGGCCGAGAATGTTTGACGATTTTTCTACTCTTGTTCCAAGTTAATGAAATGGTATGTAAGAAAACAAGAAAATCCAAAATATGGGATGGTTAAGGCTACCTCGATGTGTGATAGTGATGTATGATGAGATATGGGTGCACAAATCCTTTCCATATCGAGCTTTAAGACTTGCATAACAAAAAGATCGTTAGACAAGAAAAATATTAGTAGATTATATGGTGGGATTCCTGAAAAATTCAGTCCCGAGAAGTGATAAACTTCCTAGGGAGGATGTCAATCTTCTTTTCTTAGAAATATTGATCAAAATAGGAGATAGATAGCATGCGGAGATAAGCATAGCATGAGAGATACTCGGATATATGATAAAATGATAGATTAGATAATGTAGATAATGATAAATATGTGCAAACCAGACAAGGTTGACAATGAGCCAAGACATTAGATGGCGAGTGTAAGAAAAAAGATCAAACGATGTAAAAAAGTAGATCTAGAACAAATTATTGGATATTGAAGATGTCATGGATCCGTACGAAACACACGAAATGCGAAAGGATGCAAATTGCAGGAAGATATATGAAAATGTAATGGATGAAGATCGGGTTGATGAAGACCAGGGGAAGATCAATGGTAGCTAAAGGTAGAAAAGTGAGATCTAAGATGTCATATGGGTAGATCAAAGAGATAGAGAGATCTTGATGTTGCAGAGAGGTCGGGAAATAAATTATAGAGGGGAAAAAATGTAGTAAATAAAACCAGTGTAGATAGGGATAATGACAACCGGGGGAAAGATTTGGGGAAGTTGACAATGAATGAGGAAGAAAAGGTGAGATCCAGGATGTCATATAGGTAGATCATAGAGACATAGATATACAAATGTTGCAGAGGTCCGAAACAATTAGCGAGAGGGGACAAAATGCAAGAAATAGAATTGATGCATATCAGTCGATGAAGATGAGGGAATAATCGATGGTGGATGAGTTTGGATTAGTGTTTGATGAAGATTGATATATGGCCAATGGGATGTGATAAATAAACAATAATATAGGATATGATGACAGATCTCCAAGACGATGAACGGTGCAAGGATAATGAGACAAGATATGGATCCAAACAAACTCCAATATTTATATCTCTAAAATTGATTGATTAGGGCTCCAAGATGACTCAAGATGTTGATGGCAGCTCACAAGAAGAGAAGAAAACAAGATAAGTTCATAAAAATTTGAAATTTCAAAAGTTTCATCCTCTTTGAGGGGGTGGTGATATATTTATAGGGTCGACGACACTCTGCTAGGGTTATCTTCGACTCAGGGATTGTTGATTTAGCAAATGGGGATGATGCATAACTCAAGACAAGATGACCTATTAAGGTTGGATTAGGGTTATGAGTTGATTTGGTGGATTAGGGTTGCATAGGGATGAAAAAGGGTGGTTGAAGGGTGGAAAGGGCATTGAATAAAGATAAGAGTGGATAAAAACATTAAATGAGGGTAGATGAGAGTCTAGGGAGGATAAATGAGGGGTTTAGGGATTTTATTAGGATAATAAGCGTGTTTAGGGATGATTAAATGTGATTAGGAGTGAAAAATGAGGAATATAATAATGATAGGATTAAAATAGGATTAAGATTAGGATAATAGGAATTTAAAAGGAATAAATGGGGTTTAGGAGGGAAATATGAATTTAAATAGGAAGAGGGATGTGAGGGTGTATGATGAGGATGAAAGGAAATAAAATGCAAGATGAAGGACAAGCGAACAAAAATTTGGTGTCTACATTTGCCCCTTTTTTGTCAAGTGGTTTGTGTTAAGCAAGCCACGAGAAAAAAACTAGAAGTGATAAAAGATAGTGGTTGAGGTGTTCCCCATCACACTAGGGATTGATGACATGAATAAGAATCAATTACTATATTAAAAGATATAGATGAAGGAAGATATGAAAGGGTAGAAAGTTGAGAAAAGAAGAAAATATTCCCAATTGGAGAATGATATGACCATTACAAGAAATATAAAAATGAAAAACAAATATGGTGGTAATGTTGGAATCACATTGGTAAGGAAAGTAACACGACGTCAATAGAGGCGACGTTAATGGCCTACGGACCTGTGAGTTAGAAAATATCATTGTAGTATGGAGAAAAACCAATGGGAATCTACTCGGATGGATGAAATAAATATGGGAGGACCCTTGGAAACACATCGGTAGGCAACATAGAATGGCCTCAACGAGGCGAATTTAATGTCATACGGACTGTGAGTTAGAAAAGATCACTACAGGATGGAAGGAATCAAATGGGAATGTACATTGATAGATGTGTAAGCCGTGATACCAATGAGTCAAATGCAGACATCAAAAGATATGTGTAAAAAATGTGAGGATGGTCAAGAAAAAGGTTTGACAAAATGTCGGGGGAAAAAAGTATGCATTGTCCTTCATATATGAGGAAGTGTGAAAATACGCGTCCTAGTGGGACAGAAGGGAAAGAAAGGGCCATGAAGGTGGACTGAATATGAGATATGATGCCCCAAGAAGGAACACAAAGATGGCCACAAAGTGGGATTCTAAATGTGATTAAGGATGCATGACGATATAAATAGATAAGCAAAAAGATGTCAAAATGATCTATGTTAGGTAAGGGACAGTGTGTTATGGGTGACACATAATTCTAAAGTGGAAGAAAATATAATTTAGACAAGTAGATTTGGATGAGATGGGATGAAGGATAAAAAAATGGGAAGGTTGATGATGACTAGGTAGGATTGACAATGACTAGGTTAGGTCGATGATGACCGGAGGGGTCGATCGGTGACTAGGTTAGGTTGACGGTGACTAGAGGGGGTCGACAACGACTAGGTCAACATGGCTATATCAACGATGGAGATGGACAACAAGACTCATTTGAATGACATGATTTTGATAATTGAGATCTCTAAGTTTTATAACTTCTTGAGATTTTGTCGGAATGGACGCATACGGTGGTGGAAGGAAGTGCTACAAGTCTCGAGAGTGTTAAGTGTTGAAAACTTAGATTAGTTTTTATGTTTTTCTTTTTTAAATTGTTTTGGATTTTTATGGTTACCAAGGTTGATCAGCAAAGTGACTCGGGGTGGTCATTGTCAACCTAGGGTATGTTAGGCGTCGACCTAGTTAGGGTCGGCGTCGAATGAATATGATGTTAGATTTGATTGATTTTTGAATTGAAAATGATGATTTGTGGTGATTTTGAGAAGTAATGGGTGCTTTTGGTTGGTTTTGCATGCCATAGATACTTTATACTTGCAAGATAGAGTCTCAACCATGTTTGGGATGATTAGGAAAATGTTATAGATGGTGAGTGGGATCACTTGGATGTAGTTGGATTTGGTATTTTCTACCATTATCGAGGGTACCCCGGATGCATGGCTGATTATAACATTGATAGATAGATGGGATCCGAGGACTAACACCTTTTGGTACCGGAGCAGGTGAGATGGCGATCATATTAGAGGATTTGTATCGTATTTTGAGACTTCCAATCTAAGGGGCACCCATAGTGCCAATTACATAGGAGGGTCATATGGATGCATTGGGATGATTGTTTGGAGCGGAGGCCCCTCACATTACCTTTTATTTGGGCCATTTCACATTGAGATGCATGATCATCCATTGGTGTTGGGGAACCAAATGATGTACTTGGTCATGATGGTGATATATTGTTATGCACTTCCATATTTAGGTGGGGTGAGATTATCATGGGCCCTAACAAAAATGGTGAAAGATATAGTTGAGCATAAGACAATGTTTGCATTCGGCTAGATCTCCAGCACAGTGTACCACAAGATTTGGATGTATGTTACATAGAGGAGATTTGGATTGGATGTGGGCTTCTTATTGCATTTTTGGGCCTATGAGAACATAGTTATGGCAAGCTTGTTAGGGCTTCCATGGGTGATAGGTGATCACATAGAGTTTTTCATGGGATTCATGTGATGAATTGACGACCAAGCTCATGGAGATAGGGATGAGAGGGAAGAGGATTGTTATGTGGAGATATTGGGGAGCCTTTCAGTTGAAGATATAAGATGGAGGTCATACGAGAGGGTTCCCTGCATGGTCGGGCGTAGATATCTTGCTCATAGGTCTACAGAGGGTGAGATGGGTATAGGACAAAGGTCAAATATTGTAGAGGCTATATAGTTTCCATGTGTGATGAACAAGTTTGGAGTGGTATAGATAGTTCTTGTAGTGCCAATTAGATATAGGAAAGATGAGTCGAGAGTGAATTTCCTAACTCGGTGATGGACAATCCATTAGTGGAGGAGTTAGAGCCAATGGACATAGATGAGGGTTATATAGGGTTGGTGAAGGATATATGGAGTGGGTGACTCGGTAGTGGGAGGCTCGTAGAGTGGAGGACGAAGCGGCAGGGTAGGAGGAGAGGATGGAGCTCAAGGAGCTATCGTGGAGATCAATGAGGTGAGGGGGAGATGGAGGCATGGTAGTGGATATATCCTAGCTATAGGTGGATCTAGATATGACTTATTAGGAGATGGATACTATGCTCTAGGAGTGAGATGTGCATTAGGAGATAGACTTGTTTATCCAAAGAGCGTGGTAAATATCGGAGGAAGAGATAAAACTTACGAGATAGATACAGAGAGATCCGTACTCCATCAAAGGTGATGGCTAAAGCAACCCAAATAGATACATAGGGGCTAGATATATGGATCTTCATAGTTTTGTGATGATGGAGTAGTACCAAGCTCTAGGGAGGAGGTGCAATATTATGAGAACATAGTTACGATGAGATTACTTGATGTACCACGTTATGCCGCATATTTTTCTTAAGAGAGGAGATTGGCACGACATGTAGATTAAGGAGCACAACAAGTGTAGCGTAGTCGAGGTGCGATGTTAGACTAGATGGTGGTCAAGGTGGAGAGAAGGTCGGAGGAAAGGGTCCCCCAAGGAGATAGAGTCTCAGATTTTGAGTTCACCACTTAGTGGGTGAACATTGTATAGATAAAGATTTTGATGTATAGATGTTAATATAGATAGAGCCCGGTTGAGGCCTATCAAATATTTATAGATATTGGGGTGATACACACACACACACACACACACACACACACACACACACACACACACACACACACACACACACACACACACACACACACACACACATATATATATATATATTTTTTTGTGTCTTATATGTGTTGTGACATGTGGATGAGTAGAATAGATGTATGTGATGGATTATGATTGTGATGTTGATTATATTGTGGATGTGAAAAAAATTAGATGTTGATTTAGATATTTGATATGGTGTTCGATTAATTTATATGATGTGACGATTTGATGTATTGATTGCATTATACATGGTACTAATGCGATGGATTTAGATTAGATATGTTGTGATAGAAGTTAGATTAGATGTGATGTTCATGCACTATTTTTAGTAGGAACTTGAAAAGGTCATAACTTGTGCTCTGGTGTCTATTTTTGTAAACCACCTATTTTGATGAGACAAACGCACCCGGATCCAACCTGATTTTCCAATTGGAGCATGTTTTGCATTTTTGGGCCCGAAATCACTATCCGAAAGCCAAAAATTTGGATCTAAGTTGTAATTCGTTTTTTTTTTTTCCTATTTTAGGGAATTAGTAAATTTTAGTCTATTGAATGCAAAGTTAGGTAGAATTTTGTAAATTCCACTAATTTAGGCATTTCAAAGATGCATGGAAATTTTTATGACCATACGAATAAGCATGCAAACTTCCTAAGAATAGAAAGTTGTAGTAAATTGCTAAAAATAGTAAATTCCACCACCTAGAGTATATTTAGCCAAAGTTTGTTGGATTTTTCTTGGAAAATTGAGTTGGGAGTTGTTTTCCTATTAATAAATCATTGTAATTCATGATTCAATAATGAAGAAGAATATTTATTTTCTTTGAGTTCAAGATATTTGTAGTGTATTGAGTTTGTGTTAAAGTTGGCTACATTAGAAGTGATGGTTTTAGATGTATATTTTATGGTTGTGAAAATGATGTAATGGATATAGATGTGGATTTGTATACTTTAAGTGATGTATGGATTAGTTTATGTGATGTGTTGATTAGATATAAAACTGATTAGATTAGATATGAAAATGGTGTGATGGGTTGAGATTATATATTATGATAAATTGGACTAGATATGAGATGTGTTGATTGTTGGATGTCATAGTAATGTGTTTTCATTAATGTCAAGTGTTCGCAATGTCATAGGATGTCCAAGGGGTTCATGTGTCTTCCAAAGTTATATAGATGTCTTCATGATGTGTCAAGTCATGATGTCATGTATTCAGGCATGGTCTAGGTACATGGTCAAGCAAGCAATTTGTGTGAATGTTTCCTCCTAAGGTTTTATGAAGACTTCATAAGGTCAAACATGGTCAATGAGATGTGTGTGAGGTGTAAATGAGTTTGTAACAAGTAAACATGGTAAATTCATGAAGAATTAGGTAGCTCCAGGCTTAATCCTAGTCCTATGCCAAGCAAATTAGCATGGAAACATTATAAATGGATCAATTCAAAGCATAAAAATCATGTTTGGAGAAGTATGAGCTGGAATAACATGCATATGAGGAGTATCAAGTCAATAATCGGGCTTATAAGGCATGAAGATGGTCATTCGAAAGCTTTTCAAATAAAACATTCCTAGTAGGTAAGCAAGGATGATGAGCCAAGGTGTGATGATGAAAAACAATAATGGAATGGGTAAAATAGGTTGTTATATGATGTGTACATCTAAGGAGGTTAATATAGCACTAATACAGTCTCTATAGCACACTTTCTCAGAACTAGAGATCAAATGTTGCACAAATGAGATGGGGTAGAGCTTTTTACATCTAATTATGATAAAGTGGCCATTAGAAATCATAGAGGAGGTAGTTTTGAATGTGTGGTCAAAATTTGAGGACCTAAGAATTCATTTTGTTGAAGTTATTCAATTTTTACCAATATCGGGTTAAGAGAAAAGGGATAAAACAACGACCTACATTCTTAGCATTCAAAAAAATTGACAAGCCTTCTTCATATAAATCATAAGAGGAGTTTTGAAGAGCACTCCAAGATGAAATTTTCAAAAAAAATTATGACAAATGGTTGAGGAACAAAAAGTTCTCTTCATTTTTCTATCAGTGTTCTCACCCTCACCAAACCTTCTTTCAGGCGATAAGTGCGAAATTGAATTTTTTATCATCAAATCACTTGAGAAAGTTATAAAAACTCTCAAGATTATAGAATAATCTCTCTAGTCCAATATGGTGGTATTTTTGATCTTCATACATGACTGTACAATACAAATTTATCTCTATTTTTCAATATTTTGTATATTTTGACTTGAAAATAGGGTTTTAAGATGAAATCATGATTGTGGAAGTGTGTTTGGCGAATGAACTTCTGTTCAAAAAATATTTCAAGCATAGTCTTTACACATTTAGCATGATTCTTGTCAATTTCTTCCTTCTACCATTAAAGGCTAATCGGACCTAGGACCAACCTTGGGAATCATTGGTGAACCTTGGTGAAATAACACATATTTGAGTACTATATGAGCATAAATGGATGATATAGGTTCTATACAACATATTTAATCTTATGTGCTAGAGAAGGGAAGTGTTTTTGTGTTGAAATGCAATGATCTAAATTGATTTCTTAAGAACATTCATAAAGGTTTGTTATACATTCTTGAAATCTTTACATTTCTTTATAGCTCCCATGTAAAGAAGCCTTTCTCATTGTGTATATATTATCCTTGATGATTATATGTAGATATTGATCATGAAATTTACTTCATATTGTTGGATTCAAAGTGAAAACAAAACTGAATCTTGAAACTCAAAAACCAATCTAGGTGTGTGTTGTAGATCATGCTCAGAGCTAATTTCTTCAAAGGAAACAAGATATGGCACTTGTGAGTTGTAAAAATTCAGAATCACTCCTAAAATGTGACATTCAAGCTATAAATGATAGGGTTACTGTGTCACTCAATCTTGGTAAATGTCTCTTTGTACCTACAAATTTGTGATCACTAATCCAAGGATGTTTTATGAAGAGGATGATGTTGCCTTGCTTCTTCTTGTTTGTTGAAGATGATCTCCAAGATATTGGATTTGAGGAAGTTATCCATACATGCTCAAGTCTATACTGCCCTTTCTATCATATTAGTGCTCCTCCATGTGCTCCAATGAAGTGTATAAGTTAAATGGTGTAGAATGAGGAATGTATAGGAGTTATAAGGAATCTTTGAAGGCTCTTGCAACGTTTCACCTTGATGAAAAACTTGTAAGAGTATGTTTGAGCTACAATAAAAAAGGTGTCCTATGAAGAATAAGACAAAAATTATACATGTCGATTACAAAAGGAATATTGTAGGGTCGGAGGAAATTTTTTGGATGAAGGCGAGTTTCGAGATGGGTCGAGAATTCCCATTGGTCATCAATTAAATAAAATGAATCTTGATAGACCTAAAAAAATGCAAGTAACTAAAATTGGTTAGATGTAACAATGAAAATTTGAGATAGTTTTGAAGACAATCCATCTCCATTCTTATACGGATTCACAAGTTAGTTAGGTGAAGAATCATAGGAGTTGAAGTGTAAGGGACATTTTTGTGAATGTATTCCTTAAGTTTATAAACATATTTCTGTGAAAGAAGAATGATTTTTGAATTCGAGAACTACTTATGCATGAAGAGGTGTGTGAAGGGGATGAAGGAATATATATATGAGAATTTATTGTTGATGGCCATGTTGTTGCAGGTGGATGAAAACATGAAAAAAAATAAAATTAGGTGTGTGTGAATGTCTCCATGACTGAAAGTGTTGCAACAATATGTATACTTGAGAGAGGATAAGTTTGAAGATGAGACAATCATGATCAGGTGTGTGAGAGAGAGAGAGAGAAGAGGTGTATGATTAGAGGATGATAAGAGAGATGAACCAAAGAGAATAGATAAGAAGAAGGATCTGAGAAGTGATCACAATATGTTGTGAGAGACAACACAAGTAAAGTGATCAAAATATTATGAAGAAGACTGAGTGGATGCTTAATAGTAAGGGAGTTGAATCTTCCTTGTAGTTGAATATTACTGAAGGTAAGTAGGTGTTTGACTGAATTTTAGAGTTGAAGCTTCCATGAAAGTAGAAGCTTGCTAAAGACCAGTGGATGTTTGGTTAAATTTTGGAGTTGTAGCTCCTTTTTGAGTTGTTGCTCAACTGTGAAATCTTTGTAACCTTGACAAGACAATTTTTCCAAATTAATTCTCTTATTTCGAGGGTTTTTCTCCTTGAAGGTTTTCCCACATGTTTTTATATGTGTTTGCCTCTCTCGAGTCACTCATGTTTGAATTTTCATGCTTTATCATGGTTAATATTGTTTAGTTTTGGATGGTTAAAGAATTGGAAATTGTTTTAAAAGTTTGAACAAACATTTATTCACCCCCTCTCAATGTCTAAAACTTCCAATAATTGGTATCAAGATCCTGGTCCTCTTGAATCAAGTCTAACAACTTTGAGGAGATCATGGAGGCACAAACATGGGTGCACTAGCTGAATCAGTTCTGAAAAGGAAGTATGAGATTTCTCAGTCACTGATTGATGGACTGAAGAAGGAAATCAAGCTTATGGAAGTTGACCATGGCCAAGCACTCAAAGAGATGGAGTCATTTGTTGAGAATGTGTCAAAATATTTGAAAGACAAGGAATATTCCTTCCTTAAACATGAAGAAGAATTGAGAATCTTGAAGGTTGAACTAGAAGAAGCAAATAATAGGTTAAAAATGTATAGTAAACTTGAAAAGAGTTCTGAATCTCTTGATGGAATTTTGGATAATCAAGAGAGAAATAAGTGATAAAATAGGTCTAGGATTCAAAGGAGAACCTATGGAAAATAGAAAGGATGACAAGGCTTGTCCAAGCATGCAAATAGGCATGAAGTGACACACTAGAAACAAACACAAGAAGGCCTAAGTCATTCGGTATGGAAGGACTTTCCATGGCTATTACTTTTCTTCTCATAACTATGGACATAAAGCTAAGGAATGTAGGAAGTATGTCATAAATGACCACCCATGGAGGGATACCTAAAGTGAAAAAGATAATAATATAGGTTGATTTAATTTCCAAGATAAAAGTCACATTTCCAAATACTTGCTTAGAAGAACCATCAAGTCAGTTTTGGGAAGAAGAAGACTCAAGAGGCAAGAACTATGTTGTATGTTTCAACTGTCATGGACAAGGGAATTTTTCAAGACATTGTCATGAGTCTCCTAGATATAGCAAACAACTTCATGCATTCAATAGGAAAGGAAAAAATACATTCAAGATGAGGGAAAACTCTAAGGACGAGACCAAGTCAGCCATATTTGAGAGAAAAAATGGAAAGAAGCAAGTGAAGTACATATACAGAGTCAAGGAAACCAACTCTAGTCCTGAAAAGGAAAATAATGACAATAAAATAGTATGGGCAGATGATGAAGAAATAATACAATTAATGACAGTCATAGGAGAAAAAGTTTAAGAAAGGTAGAAAAAGATGATGAAATCCAAGAATAAATATTACCTCTAGCTGTGGTAGAACAAATATATGAGATGCATCACATATGCTTGTTAGGTATTCAATCGGAGAAGAAGACACAAGAAATGAGGTTCTCACACCTATAAGTGCATCCAAGAAAATTAATAAGGTCTCGGAGGAAAAAGAGATAAGATAGAGTCATCATGTGTTTTTGATGACTATATACTATTCTAAGGTGATCCAACAAGCATTGTGTGCCTTATCTAGGCTTCTAGAAGGCATGTATCACTTGAAGTAAGCATGCTGAGTTTTGAAATTACCTTATCATCTTGTAGCTTCTAAAACAAGGTCTCTTTATAATGTTTTGGAGTATGTTGATCAAGGTATGTTTATTGGTCTATTTGCATGGGTGGTTTGTGTAGTGTACATGGAGGTTTGAAAAAAATGTTTTCATGTTATGTATAACCCCTCAAGCTTAGTTTATCAAGCTCTATTTAAGTGTATTATATCACACAAAGGTGAAATTCCACCAAATTTTCAAGAAAAGATTCATGAGTCAAGTACACGTGTGTTATGTCTGAGTAAAGAATTTGAAGGTCCCACTAGTTATTTCAAGAAAAATAGTGTATGCAGTCAATGTATAAGACCTATGTTGATGGAGGTGAAAGTATAATTGTTGCTCATTAATAAATTAATCTTTGTATCTAGTAAAATGATTTTAAAAATATTCTAAAGGAGTGTAAGAGGTGGAAATATCCTTGAGATCAAGTATGCAAAGTTGGTTGAGTCTATTCTAAGATAGTCCATCCAACCCCAATATCATAGTCATATGTTAAGACAGCCATGTTAGTCTCCTAAATAGATTCACCAAATGGAATAAGCATGATATAACCTATGAATTTCTATAACAAGACTGCATGAATATCAAATGAATGGCTTGACTCTTGAAAATTGAATTATGTAGGTATGTTCTTCATAAAAATCATTTTGCAATGGTTAGTCCATATGAGGTGTTTGAAGGTCCTGTTGGTCTCAATAAAGAAAAGAGTGTCCATAAATCCCAAGGTCTATATTGTCATCATTTGTGTGTGTTTCCAAAAGTTATCTTGAGTTGTGTGCATAAATGTCCTTAAGAAGAAGTAAAAATATGTTATGGTGGCCTATGTTTCTTCCATCTTAGCCTTCAAAGTTTGGAGTCACTCATATTATTCTTTATGTATTGAAGTTTGTGCAAGAAATATAAATTAGCTTTGGAGTGTGTCACTCATCTCTCGAGGGAAGAGAAATTGATCTCATATTTGTAAGTAGATCTCAATGATACTTCAATCAGGTGAAGTTTGAAGAACTGGCATTCTCTATATCATCACGAGAGGACTTGGTAAGAAGGTACAAAAATATGTGGAAATCAGGTTAGAGTTGTTGCTCCTAATCCTGTAACATGTTTCAAATTTCTTGAGTGGACATGTCTCATAAGGATGGCATGAGGAAACATAAAGAAAGGATACAAATACTTGAACCCCAGAGAAAATTGGGTGTGATGTATATGTCAAATTGTGATCATGCTCCTTGATAAGGTTTTACACCTATATGTATGCATTCAAATTCAATCGAGTTAGAAGTAACATATTGGATGAAGAACTTGTATGGTGAACTTGGCTAGGATTCACCGATCTCATGAGAATTCAAGGTTGATGGGGTAAGAGAGAAAATAAGACACATAGAGGAATACTACATGGATTAGAATGTGAGTGATGCTACAAATTGCATTTAAGCATTAAGAATCACATAAACAAGACAAAGTTATAGAAAATTGTTTGTGAAAACCGTTACCGATCTGAGATAACCCCTGTTCTCAAGGAAGAACTAAGATATTGGAGAGAAATAAAGAAGTGTGAGAGTGATCATGAGTATATTGGTAAAATTAACATGTATAATATGTTGTCATAGGTGTCTATGGGAATTTTAAGCTTGTAATCCAAATATCATTCATTTTATTCCCAAAAAGACTATTACTGGGTGAAGATGAAACCCTACCTAGGGTTTGGTAAATTTTAGAGGGCGAGGGTCCCAACAATGGAATCAAGTGATGAAAAAAATGAGAAAATAAGCTTAGTTATATCCTCTCAAATATTTCAGGGGTTTCATGACTCAACCTATCTCCAAATTTCTACGATTCATGACATTGTGATATCCTGGTCTATACAAGACAAGATACCCGATGAAAAGTGCAAGATTGTGAAGTAGGAAGGATTTTTGTAAAGAAATTATTTCTCAAAATTGGAAAATAAATAGAAGTCCTAAATTGGTGCTCTAAAATAACCTCACCTTATTTAATGAATGGTTGAAGAAAAAGATACATTAATAAAAGTACTCAAATAGGGTTAGTAAGGCCTAGTTATATTGGAATGAAAAACGAGGGATTCAAATGGGAGCTTGAGGAGTTAGCCTTAAAAATTTTGCATGCATGCTATAGAGGCCAAAGGGTATCTATAGGAGCTTATAGTATATGTCTTAGGAAAGGTTTTACTTCTCTAGAAGGAGTTAGAGGAAATATAGAATTCGAATATAGGAAGGATTAGGAGGGGTTAGTAATCATTCCTCATGGAAGGATGATAAGGAACATGCAAGTTTTGTATGAAATTACATATTTTGAATGAAGAACTCTATCTTGTGTATGAAATTTGTGTATTTTTTTGTAACTTTCATAGTTAATGAATTTATAAAAGTAAGTTTGATTCATGTCTGGGTAAGAAATCCTCTTAGAATTATTAAGAGTAAGACTCCATGGCTTAACTTTGGAAATGTTACAAGATTTAAGATATACCCTGTTTGTCAAAATATGTGCATGTTATATGGTGAGTTGCATGGTGCTTGTGAACTTGCTAGTTTATATGAGGTATTGAAGTAAAATCCATACGGAAAGGTTTCTTCATTCATAATAAGAATATGAATATTGTATGAAGCTAATATATTCATGGTATGATTTGAATGTAAGCCTATCAGTAACCTATTTTGTGTTGATGGTTGTGGATCAGTATTGGAATTCCGAGTTCCTAAGGGAGAATAACATAATTTTATGGTGTTTCTAAGATGGAATGAACATGGATGAAGGATAATCCTTTATGTTAGAAGGTTGAAGAATGAGAAAAAGGTATGTTTGTTGATTAAAGACCTCAAAACCCAGGAGACAAAGTATAACCCAACCAAGCCCAGTCCGGACAAGGAGAAATATGTAAGTATTCACGATTTGAAGTATAAAATGACACCAATTGGTAAGAAAATAAGGTGAAATGCACAATGATAGACATTTGATTCAAATTATAGGCTTTGAAAGTGTTTTTTTAAGTTTTTGTAGCCTTTATAAGCTTCTCAGGTTCCTTTGTAATGCACCATTGGGGTATACCTAAGGCTTGCAATTTGAAGGGGTAAGTTAACAAATATTAACCTAGGAATTGGAAGATATCATGCTTAAGGGGTCCTTACAGTGATTCAAAAAGAATTTTAAATTTCCATTAGGTGGTTTTTAAGGAAAGCTTGATAATCTCAAGAGAAGTAGTTGTGCAGTACTCTAAGGGCTAATAAAGAAGGGTATTTAACAAAGAGATTAGGCTTTAAACCTTGAGTTAAGTAATAAAAAATCTATGGAAGAACAAATGGCTTTATGGGTGCCCATAAAATTGAGTTTAGGGTCTTAAGAGTGTTCATATTAAAATTTATACCCTATAATGAGTGAGGGAAGGGCTAGAATGACCTAGGGAGCTTTGGAAAAGAAAAGTAAGGTTTGAGAAGGAAGAAAAATGATTTGGAACATAAGATTTTGCATGCACCTTGATATTGTTAAAGGGTACTTGAGGGAGTAAAAATTTCATTATGGGGAGCTTCAAAAGCTTATAACCTTGGTTTTAGTAAGATGTATGTTCTTAAGAGCATGAAAGGGCAATTAAGGCAATTTTGGTAAAAGATGGAAGTTTGAATCCATTTTTGTGCATTCTATTGGTTGTTCTAACAATGTTTTGATTGAAAGATAGGGTACAAGGTAGTGGAGAGGTTTTAGGAGGAAAAAAATACAAAAGCTTCTAGTTGAGGCAAGAGCTAATGAGAAGGAGATCAAGGATGTTTTGACAAAGAAGACTAAGTGACTAACTTTTGGGCAATGAATCATTGAGACAAGTTGTATTGACATTGTTGAAGTGTAAAGAGCAGGGTTGGAAGTGGAGGTGTTATTCAAGGTGAAAAATATTAGTTTTGCATGATGTTTTAGCCCGTATATTCTTAGTAACATCCTCATGGGTTATGTGTTTTATGGGTGAAGGATAGGGCTGGATGTAGAGTAAGGTTGAATTAGTTGTTTGGAGACCTCTTGATTAGCTTGATGAAAGGTCGCTTTATATTTTTCTCTACATCAAGCAAGTTTATATACTTGAGAGATGATACATTTGAATATGAGAGAAGCATAATCAGTGTGTGTGTGAGAGAGAGAGAGAATTATATGATGGAGCTTGGTAGCCTAATTAGAGGATGAGAAGAGAGATGAACCAAGGAGAATAAAGGAGTTGAGAACTGATCACAATATGTTGTGAGAGAAAATACAAGTAAAGTGATCAAAATATTCTGAAGAAGACCGAGTTGATGCTCAGCAGTAAGGTATTTTAAGTTTCCTTGTAAGTTGAAGCTTACAGAAGGTTAGTGGGTGCTTGACTAAATTTGGGAGTTGAAGCTTCCATAAAAGTAGAAGCTTGTTAAAGACTAGGTGGATGCTTGGTTAAATTTTGGAGTTGTAGCTCCATGTTGAGTTGTTTCTCAACTGTGAAATCATTATAACCTTAATAGGACAATTTTTCTAAGTTAGTTCTCTAGTTTTAGTGGGTTTTCTCCCTTGAAGGGTTTCCCACATTACATAGTGTGTTCATATGTGTTTTCTCTCTCTCTCTCTCTCTCATGTTTGAATGTTCATGTTTTATCATGGTTAAGATTTTTAGTTTTTGGATGGTTGAAGAATTGGAAATTTCTTTAAAGTTTTGAACAAACACTTATCAACCCCCTTTCGTGTTCCCCTTTCAATGTTTGAAACTTCCAAAATTGATTGGATGGATTGAGATGTTAGATATGATTAGATATAGGTGATGGGTTGATTTTATTGAATATGAGATAAGATGATGTAATTGGATTAGATTGGATGTGATATATTAGAACATAGGTAAAAATGGGAATCCATGTTTAATGTGAACGAGTGTTATAATATTAGATAACGAAAATGGTTAGTTGGATTAACAAGACCTTGTGAGGGTGACCCAAATATAAGAAGAACACTTCCTCATAGGAAGGATTACACGTAAAATAGATTCTTTGGGACTAGATTGGAGGTAAAACATGAGAAGTAACATGAACAAAGTAAATCACTTGTAACCCTATGGCGATGCTAACACATAACTAAAGATAATTAATTACATTTAAGATCATGAGGAAAAATGGAAGGTGCACTTATATAATCACTATAGACACGAAAAGATATTTATATGTATCTTGTATGGGGGAAAGAGTTTCTCCGTAGGTGGTTTTCCTGTTGATGTGAAATTACAACACCCTCCGAATGGCCTGATTTTGAATGGGGCATCCAGTGTAATTTGCATAACATTGGACCATCTCTCAAGCTATGGGACTTGCAAACTTGAGATGGTCCTCCGGAGAAATTTGGCTTCTTCTTCCTAAACTACCTGCCACAAGCTACTCTAATGCAAGAAAACTATCTAATCCTAATCTAACCTTCCAAGGGATCAGGGAGAGAGAAATGCATGAAAACAGAGCCTACACTAAAGCGGTGATACACCAGAAAAGGAATTTTCTGATCACAAATCCAACTACCTGAAATGGAGAGAGGTGAGCAATGAATAGGATGGAAAAGATGAATCACAGACCAAAGATAAATTTCACACATAACACCACTTCAACCCATTAAACATAACTCCCAAAACCTACAATAGACATCAGATATATGCACAATATACCCTACAATGGTGAGAGGCAAGAAGAGACAATAAAATAAGCAAAGGATGGACAAAATGCATCATGAAACATATTTTATTGCTCCATGAATTCACATAGTACATCATTAGTGGGAAAGAGGCAAGAAAACGCCATTACAAAGAAAAGAGATGAGGCTTAAATTCCACATTCAACCCTAGAGAAGAAAGAGGGAGGGGGCATGAGAGAAAAAATGATCAATTTTTTTTTAAAATGCCCCTCCTTACAATATATATCCCGAATATGAGAGGCAAAGCAGAGAAGAAATTTAAACCTACCTCAACCACCCCAAAAGAGCATTAAATTTTCTTGCCTCAACCACCCCAAAGAGCATTGAGTTCACCTGTAATAATGATGGGTTATACTACCAAACCCATGCCTCCATGTGTTGTTCCTTGTTGGGCAAGAAAGGAAGCCCATACCTCATTATGGTGGTAGGTGAGAATACTTGATATCCTCAAAATGGTGGACTGTATTTATCATTTTTCATTAATGGTGGTAGGTGAGTAGCAGACGTTGAGAGATTTCCAAAATTCCTCTCTTGCTCAAATCTGAGCTTCCAGTCGAAAGTTATGATCATCTCCAAACTGCTTTGGGTTTGGATTCTATCCGTGCAAGATCCACGTGGAAGCCCCGTGCATTCTTAATATTTTTCTTCCTTTTAGGGTCCTGGGAATGCGACATGCCGACACTTGGCACCATCTGCGAACATGCTACTTCATTCCCTTGGGTGAGTAAAGGGCCCCACTATATATAATGTCAAAACCCCTTTTCGGGTGGGACCTTTGTAGTTAGCTCCTGAAGTTGCGGCACGATGGGACTGTGGCATCATCCACGAGCCTGCTCTTCTTTCTTTTTGTTTTGGCTAAGTCCCTTATATTTAGGAGCAACTATGTTGGACCCTAGACACGTGGATAGCCAACACTCATTTGGGGTCTACCTTTTTGTTTTACCTTTGAAGTTACGCTGATCTGACATGTGGAGGCTTCTGCTAGCTCTTAGACTTTTCAACGGCCGGGCTTCTACCTTTTCGAGATCGGCCACATGGAGGGTCTGCGCTTGTTTGGGGACCCCACTTTTTCTTTGAAGGTGCGCTGATGAGGCATGTGGCACCTTTTGAAGGTGCACTGAGATGACACATGGCACCTTTCACGGTTCTGTTGATTTGCTTCAAGTTGACTTGCTCTAGGCTCGATTTGGAACCCGAGTTAGCCTTCTTCACTTTTTCACTTGATCTTTGGTCTCCTTCAACATTTCCGTTGGCCATTCATTTTCCCACCTTCCATTGCCATTGCCAAGCCCACCTGTAACCTGATTTTTTGGGATCAAATGTGAGCTCGCATGGCTGAACCAACCTTTCCATTTCTCCTGTGCAAGGTTTTGTCGATAAATTTTGCCCGAGGATCAAAATTGGATAACATTTCCTAGGTCTATGCCACAACTTATAGTAATATTGTGCAAAATAATCAATGCGAGAAGTTTACTTTTGATGGGAAATTTGATCGATGCAGGAATATTTATTAGGATGCTTGCTTTTAGATGGATGTATTTTTCTATTTTGAATGTTGATCAATGTTGGAAGCCTTCACTATCATGATATAAGAAAGTAACCATCCTTCGAGCGAGTTGTCTACAATTGGATTTTTTCTTTCGATTTTGACTTTGAATTTTGCTTTTGGATGGAAGGATAAAATTCATGATAGTTTTCCTTCAAGGGATTAGTCTATAATTTTGATAATATTTTATTTATTTTAATAGTCATTCTTTGAGGGATAAGTCTATTTTAGATAATATAACTTTGATATGAGCATCCATGATTTTTTAATTTTAAGATAGAGTTGAGGATAGCCTAGTAGACCACTTGGGAAGGGAAATAAGGTATACAAGTTACACATGTGGACCCTTATCATGGTTCTATTAGGTAGATAAGAAGGAGATAAATGTAATGATTGCGGGGTTCCCACCAAAAAGGAGGAAATTTTCCATGAGGAATATGCTATGAGAAGAGCTGCGGTGCCCATATTCAAGGTCATAGATAGGATAGTGAAGGAAGACCACATGATTCCAAATCATTACAGTGAGAGATGGAAAAGTCTAATAATGGAAATGAGATTGTTGATGACACTAATGACACAATAGTCGATGTGTTAACAGTGAGAAAAGGTCGAAGTGCAAGGTGTTGAGATGTTCCATTTCTCGGTTTACCATAAAGGGAGGCTAAGCGGTAGGCCTCAAACCCATACTTATAAGTGATAATATACAATCCAATCTAGTTTGGAGAAAACTTTCCACGTTGCCTCCTTTCCAGAGTAGTGATGGTCTTATTTTATTTTAAGACAAGGTCACCAATGTTAAAGTTGCGTTCTTTAAGGTGTTTGTTATAGGCATGTTTGATTCATTCTTGATACATGTAATGATGTTGAGAGTGATTAAGAGACATTCATATAGCAATTCAATTTGTGCTAGATGCTCTTGCAATAGTCATCCTCGGATATGAAGTCACAAAGAGAAACACACAAGGATGGGATTTGAAATTTGAGATGTAGGACAACTTTAGAGTTGTAGAAAAGAGAGGAAGGGTAGAGCCCGTAGACGTGTGGATTCTAGTTTGATAAGCCCAAAGAGTGAAGGGGATATAAAGATGCCAATCTTGACATGCCTTATCAACACTTTTGGAAAGAACATTACAGAGAGTCTTATTAGTAGATTTGGCTTGGTGGTTAACTTGTGGGTAGTTCAAAGAAGAGAAGCTAAGCTTGATGTCAAGGCTTCAAAAATATTATTATTATTTTTAAAGTACTTTTCATTGTTTGTGATGATTTTTGATGAATGTAAACCGACGGATGATGTGTTGGTAGACAAAATAGATGATTTTTCTAGCTTTGGTTGATGTGAGTGGAATGGCTTCCACCCATTTGGTGAAATATTATGTAGTGGTAAGTATAGAATGATGACGTTGAGAAGAATGTGGATTAATGAGACCAATGAGGTCAAGTCCCCATTGCAAGAAAGGCCACATATATTGAGTCACCGTAAAGGCCCTGGATAAGGATATAGATGAGATTGGAATGCTACTTGCACTTAACGCACTTTTTAACATAATCACATCAGTCTTGGTTGAGGGTGGGCCAATAGTATCCCATTCAAAGAACACGCTTGACAAAAACCAAATGCTAAAATGTCCACCACAGATGCCATCATGGACTTCTTGGATAGCTTGATAAATTCATGGGATTTAATGCATTGTAGTAAAATACCATCAAACCCATGTTTATAGAGGATGCTGCCAAGGATAACATAGTGGTTGGTGCATTGAAGGAATGACCTCCTACCATTTATATAGTTCAAAGGGAATTATAGACTAATAAAGATAGTCAAAGAACTAGGTGTACTAAATATCATATTGATTGTTGTTGATGAGATTGATACGGGAAGTTTATTAGTATGAGATGGTTTATCAATGCACTGACAACAATGAAGAGCTTGTATCCTTCCGTTTTCTATGAAATGATTGGATGAGTGAGGAATGGTTTGTATAGTATATTGATTGAAGGCTTCAAGGAGAAATTTGATGATGTCCTTGTATTTTTGAAGGAATTCATTTTTAAATTGATAGAATCCCTTGATTTGATTGATGATGAGCTGAGAATCACCATAGATATCAAGGATTTGGACACCTAGCATGATAGCAGTTTGGAGGCCCAAGATAAGGGCTTCATACTCAGCCATGTTATTGGTACACTTAAATTTGAGCTTATAGGTGACGGGGATAGGAGTTTCCCAAGGAGGAATAATGATGAATCCAACTCCTCCCCTTGTCGAAACTTAGATCCATCAAAGAACAATTTCATCTTGAGGGGAGAATACTCATGATTGATGGTCTGGATGGATTCATTAGTAAATTATTTGTGGGGAGTTGACTATCGTAAAGAGTGGCTTTGGTGAGCTAATTAGTCCAGATATTGGTCCGATCCCATAAAGAATACAAATCTAGAAGTGGATTTTCTATCATCAATGTTACCTGCATGATCTGAATCTGAATATCCAGTCAAGAAGAAGTTGTCGTTCTTCTTGTATTCTAGACCAAGATCCACTGATCCTTTGAGATATCTCAAAATGCACCTTGCTACTTTCCAATGACAAACTTTGGGTTCCTGCATGAACCTAGATAAATAGCTCACTGTAAAGTTGATATCTAGTCTAGTGTAGGTCAGGTAAATGAGACTCCCGATCAACTATTGATAGAGAGTGGCACTTACCTCAGGAGATGGATCTGAACGAGATAATTATAATCTGTTCTCCATAGGTGTAGCAATTGGTGTGCAATCCATCATCCTGAATTTCTCGAGTGTAGTCTTGGTATATTTCATCTGAGAAACAAAAATATGATTCTCTTTCTGCCATACTTCTAATCCAAGATAATAGTGCATCACTGAGATCATTCATGTCGAATGATCGATTAAGATCTTTCTTCATTACATCAATCATCCTCACTAAACTGCCAGTGATGACTAGATCGTCGACATAGACAACAACAATCACAATCTCCCCCTTGCTTTTTGAGGTAAATATTGGGATCATATGGATTTCTAACAAATCCATGTTGTATGAGATGCTCATCAATCTTGATGTACCATGCCCGGGTGCCTATTTAAGGCCATACAGAGATTTCCTGAGTCTTGCATACCTTTGCTTCTTGACCAGGTACTACATATCCCTTAGGTTGAGTCATGTAGACTTCTTCTTGTAAATATCCATTTAGGAAGGCACTTTTTATGTCCATTTGGTGGACTTTCCATCCAAACTGAGCAACTAGAGAAAAGATCATCCTGATCATTTTGATCTTAGTTGTGGGAGAAAATGTCTCCTCATAGTAAATGCCTTATTGTTGTGCATAATCCTTTCTACAAGTCTTGCTTTATACTTGTCCACCGTCTCATCTCGCTTTGTACTTTGTTTTAAATATCCATCCGCATGCAATGGATTCTTTCTGGTGGAAGATTGACAAGTTGCCAAGTGTTATTTTTCATGACTGATTGATATTCAGAGTCCATGGAATCTTTCCAAGATTTTGAATGTAGGGCTTCCTAGACTGTTGAGGGCTCATCTGATTCAATAACTCTACTCATCAAGGAAAATTTAACTTCTTCTCTTGCTTTACTGTGAGTCCGTGGTCCAAGGGTGGATGTATCTGGTGGAGCATCCATTCTTGCATCTCGTAATGTACTTGTACACCATTTAGGCATACGTTGAACTGTTCCCGTGGGTCATGGTTCTATCTGATCAACACCATCATCCCCATCATCACTTTCATCTTCAGAGGGAACATCAGCTTCAATTTTTATAACTAGTGAAAAATCTACTTCTTGTGAGTCCGGAGGAGGAGTCTCTGCTTCCTTCTTCTCAAAAAAATCAACATCTCTACTGGTGTAGACTTTTCTGGTCTTAGGATCCATCAATCTATACCCAAGAGTCTCTTCATTGTACCCAATGAAGACAAGTTTCTGTGACTTCATGTCCAATTTCTTTCTGTTCTATTTGGGTATGTGCATGCTTGCTTTGCACCCAATACTCTGAGGTGTGCAATAGATGGTTTCCGTTTTGACCATGCTTCTTGTGGTGTTACTCCATCAAGAGCAACAATGGCGCTCTGTTCAAAAAATACATTGTTTTCTTTGCTACTTTTTCCCAAAATGTCTTTACAATTCCGGAATCATCGATCATGCATCACACCATTTCCATGATAGTACAATTTCTTCTCTCAACAACACCATTTTTCTCAGGGTGTGTGGAGGAGGCATTTGTCGATGAATCCCGTGAGTTTGTAGGTAGTCTCTGAACTCATCACTAGTGAATTCCCCCCCTCAATCTGAGCAGAGAGTTCTAATGTGACGACCAGTTTCATTCTCAACTGCTACTTGGAACTTTTTGAAGGTTTCAAATGCTTCACTTTTCTTGCAAACACGTAAAATCTACATTTTTCTCAAATAGTCCTCAACACAAAGCATGAAGTATTGGAACCCATAATGACTCAACTGCATTAGACCGCAAAGATCAATATGAAAGAGGTCAAGTTTACCATGAGCTCAAAATTTACTCCTCTAGAACGAAGCTCTGTGTTGTTTTCCTACTAGGTAGTGAGGACACTTGTCTATATCCTTCTAAAGAGATGGTAGCCCATTTACCATATTACGCCGACAAAGTGTTTTGAGATATTTGAAACTTACATGACCAAATCTCTTGATGCCACAACTGTGTTGAGGTGGAGTTATTAGCCACAGTGCTTGATCATCTCTGTGAACAAAATCAAGTTGGAACATGCATCCCACATTGGAGGCTTTTGCAATTATTTTTGAGCCTCTTGATTTGTCTCAAATCAAACACGTTTTCTTGCTAGATTGACTATCAAAGTCAATTTTTAGATTGTGATCTAGGAGTTGACTGATTGAAATAAGATTCTTAGTCAACCTAGGGACATATAGAACATCCGATAGTCTGCATTTGCATGAACCAAGGGGTAGAGAAATGTTCCCAATCCCATGAACTGTATGAAGAATCATCTCCCAATGAAACATGATTTTTCGATGGCATGTCCCTCATTGAAATAAACCAGTCTCTGTGGCCGGTCATGTGTCGAGTGGTGCCCGAATTAACATACCGTGACATCACTCGATGACATGGATGGTTCACTAGATTGAGTAGTGAATAAGTAGTCTTCATTGTCTGACTATTCTTGTTGCTCAACAATATTACCTTGCTGATGGGGTCTTCTTTTCTAGTTCCCCTTTTTCTGCCCTTAATTGTAGTTAGAATGTCCCTTATGAGATTGTTGTGGAGGTCCAGAGTTGCTTGATGAACCTTTCTTGTAAGTATTATACCAACAATCTTGTAGGTTATGTCCTCTTTTGTAGATTGGACATTGCTTCTTTTGTTGTCTATCCCCTTGATACTAATTTTGATTTTGGGATTTTTTATAGGAATTAGGTTTTCCTTTACCTTTTCCTTTCCATTTTTGATGTGAAGAAAGTGCCTGCTCCTCTTCATCATCCTTATTGTGCATTACTTCCTCTTGTTGTAGTAGGTTTACTAGTTTGTCAAAACTAACTGTCGTATCTGACACGTTTAGTGTTGTGACAAAAATTTGGTAAGAAGAGGGGAGTGCTCTCAGAACAATGGGAACGAGAGCATCATCTATGAACGCTTCTCCCAAGGCTAGAAGTGAAGCCCTCAATTTTGCAACTCTTCTTAAGAAAGCTTCTACTTTTTCATTCTGCTTGAACTTTAATGTGTGTAACTGACTCTACAAATTCAGTATAACATTCTTGTTTTTGACTTCATACACTATGTGTAATTTATCCCATGCTTCTTTGGATGTTTTGGCATCTCGAATGTGGGGTTTCACATCGTCAGACACTCCAAACAGGTTGATGAGTTTGGCCTTCTGATCTGCTTTATCAAAGTGTCATTGTTTTGTTGTATCAGTAGTTGATCTATTTAGAGTACCATTCACAACAAGCCGATTTCTTCAAGCTCAAGTTGTGTCTTGATTTTTGTCTTCCATGCAGCACAGTTGTTTCCTCTAAGTACTTGTGAATCTGGAAGAAAAATTTGGGGGCATTGGTGCCCATTTTGCAAAGATCACTGATAGGGTTTGGCTCTTATCACTCCAGGTATAAGTTCTCCCAATCTATATACCGTCAGTCTGATATACCAAACCTTTCTATATACGTGCCCTTCCGATATACCCGGCAAAGACGTGGAAAAAGCTCACCCTTTCTATATACCCACGGTGACGTGAAAGAGGCATTAACATACGTGAAAGAATTCAATACGTGGTACCAAGACAACACTGATGGGGTATGTGTAATTATTGACACCAGCTCAAAGAAATATCCTCATACGCACACGTAACTTTGCTATATACTCAGATAATTTATCAGTCTAGATTTATGTTGTGTAATCATTCACAGACGGATGGGATGGCTCATAGTGTGTGCACTATGACCTTATTACTCCCTGTCAATTTAAAGGGTTTATGCCTGACGATTGTTATTCATGCTATATTAGGCATTAAGTGCAAGAGTAGTAGTCACGACGGCTTTACCCGTAAGCACTTCCTAGAGGCACTGTATATACCAAACGCTGCGAATGAGATCTAGGATCTCGTGAGTGTTACAGAACCAATTTTTTTATTTTTGTTACAATTTTTCCAGTTTCTGAGTAGTTACAAAGTTTGCAGTTGACTATGGCAACCTGCAAATTAGTACAATATAATGTAGTATACAAATTACATTCAAAAATCTAGAAAAATTGAATGGCGGTAAAAAAATTGTTTTGCGGGCCCTGGTGGCCTCCGAAGCCCAAAACGACCCAAAATGCCAAAAACCGTTAAAAAGAGGCCCAAGATGAAGTTTTTGGATGGTCTTCCTTTTCCAAAAATGTCCAAAATGAAGAAACAAGTCTAGTGGAGAAAAAAATTTACCCTAAATTAGGGATTTTCTCACTAAATAAATAGAGACCTATTTAGCTGTGACTAGCTGATTTAGAGGTGATTTTCCTGCTAAAATACCCTCTAAATTTGGCGGGTTTGGACTTTTTCCACTAAATTTCAAAAATTGGTTGAAAAAGAAGTGTTAGAGGTGGGAATTGAACCCCACACCTCATACTCCCAAAGCTCTCAATCTATCCATGAAGGCGCTCAATGCGTTATGCATATAAAATGAAGCTACAAAAATTTATATAACTTCTATAAAGACTAACCTTTTGCAACATGCGACCTGGTAGAGGAGGAGTCCACGTGGAGGGTAACGTGGCTGAGAAGAGACCTGCATGGATTCTGAGTTTGGAGGAGGGTGATTAGGGTTATCTTCTACGTAGAAAGCGGATCTCAGCTGGTTTCAAATTCTTTTTAATATTTTCCTCTTCCGTTTTCTTTATCTCCACCATTTTTCTTTCAATGTTGCCACCGTGTGGTTTTCTTATGCTCTGTTTGTGGTTGCAGGTCAATGGTGGAGCTTGTATACAGAGTGCAGTGTGCAAATTCGATCACCGAGTGGAGCTCAATAACCATTTGAAGCTTGATCAAGTCTTCAACAGGGACGGTGGATATGTGCAAGTCCTCGTTGTAAATATCCGATAACTTTCCTTCGTGCGGAATTGTGGAGGTCACCACATGGCTCGGTTTGTAGGTGCTTTCAAAGGAGGATGGATGTGGGTGTGAGGAGTGACCACGGCCTATGTGGTTGGAGGAGTGCCCACCATCTATGATAAACTCACCCAATATCCCGATCACGTTGCAAATGAAGACAATGCTTATATCTAGATCAACAAATGATCAACAACGGATATAAGCACGGTCTCTGACGATGATTTTTTTTTCAATCTGATTTCAAAGAACTAGAATCACTCCAACCTACAAATTTTGCCTACAAAAATTCTTTTCCTTTGCAAAAAAATTATGTGGAAGAGCTCGATAGATGCAAGATGCAAGGACCTCCAAATATAGCAGCTTGCTAGTTTTGACAGAGACGATATATATCTCTAATATTAGAGATAAAACCCCTAATGGGGAGAAAAAATTTATTATTATTATTATTATTTTCAATACCTGCAGCAAGTTTTGCAGTCAAATCGGGTGCACCAAAGATAAAAAAAATTGCCTTCCAAACACCTGGAAGGAACAGGAGGATGTGAGGAGGCAGGGATGGGGCTGGGAGGTTGCAGGAGGCCGCAGGCTCTCTGATGCTGCAAACACTTCTCCAAAACTCCTCTATCTCAGTTGCTCTCTCTTTCCACTCCTCCACAGCTTCATAGGTCCAGAATCTCGCTCTGGTACCAAATGTAAATTGAGCAATAGGGGCGGAAGCCTGATAATATTTATTAAACTCAATCAACCAATTTATAATAGTAGGACTACAATACTTATAGGTATTGTATAGTCATGTGCAGACAAAAGAAAGGTTGCACAGGTACAACCAAAATTACAATAGCTTCCATAATACATCCGGGAAGCACAAAAATACAATCAAACAATTATATTGTTAAAACAATATAACACCATCCATGATGTTTTGAATAAAACAAATAATATGGTTAATAAAACCAAATAACAAAATTATTTAATTAATAACATTAATTAAATAATAAATTATATAATGCATAATTAATTAGGATAATAATATTTTATTCTAACAATGCCACCATAGACAAGATTGGTTTTCAAGTGAGGTGCACCAAAGGAGATGATATCCTCGACATTAGGATAATACATGGGCATTTTTCAAGTCTACCATTTTGATTGAGTGTGGGAAGAGCATTAAGGTTGAGGATTTTATACTCCCCAATGAGAGACTTTGCTTCATGGTTTTGAGAGATTCATCACCTGGGTAGCTTGGATTTAGGTACAGAGATGAAGTAGTAGATGCTTGAATATGAATCTTGCTTAGGTATGAGCACTTCATTTGGCCTATTGGTCACATGACATGCTTTGAAGGGAGGAATATCGATGGGGAGTGTATGGATTTTTAATGCAAAGAATATTTAATTTTCATGCACTCTATCAATTCTCAATTAGAAAATACCTTAACTTTGTCACTTTCTTACGCAAACATCTCATTTCTTGATCTTACACACCAAAATACACTCTTATCCTAAAAAATAAAAATTCCTAGCCCCAATTTTTTTTTTTTTAATTATACTAATTTTGATAGTACATCTCAAACAATATGTATTCATTCAACAAAGTTTAACCAAGCAACAAGAATCAATCATTACCTCTTTTTTAGTCAAAATTGCCCCTAATCACTTTATCAAGCCGCCTTGAGTCTTCTTTCATGCATAATTTTTCAACCTTGAATACTTACCCTAAAGAATGTCCTTTTCCAAGGACCTTTCCACCTTCACCGTGCTTCATTGCAAGCCAATAGCCTCCCTCCAAATCTGTTTAACTCTAACTCTGCCTTGTGGGTTCAAATTGATGTTTTTCTTTCAAATAGGATACTTCTTCAAAATTAGGAAACCTTGAGCCTTTACCCCTTACTGAAATATTTTAGTCATTCCGCCATACTCTTGGACCCTTAAACCATCTATCTCAACCATTTAGTTTCTCAAAATTCATCAAAAGACTCCTCTCACTTGTCTTTACTAAAAATGCCCTCACATTGCATAAAGACAAGGTTGATTGGTCACTTCATAGTTGGTATAATATGCAAGATCTTCATGCAAACTAAAATCATCCCTAAACACCCTTTTGCATCTCAATGATGTATGACAAGTTTAGTTAACCTACCCCTTCATTAACTCGCTTCATTCACTATCAACTCTCTTAGACTGGTTTTCCAACTTTCTAGCCCTATCTTGGAAGTATTCTTGTTATATATTTGTTTATAATCACTAAATACACAAGGTAAATAATTTATACATCACCCATTTTGGTTTTAAAACTCTATACCAAGTTTGAGTACCACTTCCTTCATAGAATTCCTTTCAACTTCACAACTCTTCCCTTTTTATTAGGTCTCTTCCATTTTCACCGGTCTCATGGAACTAAACTGTCAAGGACTCGGGAGGTTCTAGAATTTATCACTCCTTAAAATTTCAAAATTCCTTGAAAGTAACATGGAATGATGATGGGTTTCAAATTTCAAGCCACAATTCCTTGTTTTTTTTTCCTTTAACGCTTAAATTTCAACCAAACCTTAGGTCAATGGATTATTCTTGTTTCTTGGCATATAAACTATTAACAAAATCTCCCGAGCATGACCTTTATTTGCACTAAATACTTTTGCATGTGTTTTTAGGGTCTCTAACGATGAATCCCTCCGAATCATATCCCTTATTAAGAGGATTAAAGCTCCCATAATAAAATCCTTCTATACCCTTGGTAGGGTTTCACCTCCACCAATAGAGAGTCTAATAGGAATAAAATGAATGTTGTTCTGATTCAAGGTCTAAAACCTCTCCCAACACTCATCGTAACCTTATACACATGTTTAACTTACCAAGAAGCTTTAAATCCACCCTCACCCCGCAAGATTGCTTTCCGATTCCCTAGTTCTTCCTTGGGAGCCGGGTACTTTAACTATATATTAGTCTCTTCACAAAAAGGACATTTCACATCATTTTTTATAATATCTTCATTAGATGAAATCCTCTATAGATGGTCCAAAATCCTTTCAATTCCTTTACTTCACATGTTAAAACAAGTCCTTTCATCAATATTCCAACCTTGCATGTTCAATGATTTTAAGTTCCCTGTCACTGTTAGTACAATATTGGCAATACTCAAACTCATTCTCTTGAGCAATGTAATCACTTTATACCTGCAATTTCATCCCTTCTTCTTATGCATCAACTTCTCACACACCTCTCTAAAAATATCCCTCAAATTTGTGTCTCTCATTCACATGGTTTGATACAAAATTAAAACACTCTTACTCAAGGAAAATGTCTACTTCCTAAAGAATGAAAACACTCAAACATGTAAAACTCACGAAATAAGATTCTTACCAGATAATAATCATTACTCGGGTGTATGCACAACAATTAATTCTCCTACACAACACAAAATGCATAAACAACCGTTGTAACATGAATACACATACAAGAAACCTCATTTTCTTCCTTCTTGAAGCTTTTTGGATCCTCATTCAAATGGAATTAGTAAAAACCATTACAATAAGGTAAATATATCCCCCTAAATCCGTTCAACTAAGGTTTTTGAATCCTAGATCAATTATAACCATAGTTTATTAGCATGATTTCATAATTTGGAGCTCTTTTACACAATAGGTCTTGAGTATAACATTACTAGCACTTGTCATGACCCTAGACACCCTTATTAAGCCTCATCTCACCCATTAAAAATCTTATGAGCTCCAAGAATTCATTAGAACATCAATACCAAGCCAAAATGGCTCCAAAATTTCAAATTTACATTTAGGAGGGAAAATGCCTCTTTTGAATTTTGAAAATCCTAGAACCAAACTATCACATCTAATTGACTCTTAACAACCACTAGGACCTATGAACATGACTCGCAAACCAACATTTGAATGTTTACATCCTTACACACATGCTAGAGATGATGCTCCTACATCATGCTCTAGGGATAGGAAAAGATTGAACTCCATAAAAACATTCGTCTTCTTCTTCTTTCAATTTCTTTGCATCCTCATCTTCACTCTTACCCGGTCTACATCTTCAACTTATTCATCTTTCATGTCTTCATCCATGTGCTCTTCCTAAATCTCATTCTACACTTGGTATTCATAAATGAATTGTGATTCTAATAGATCTGCTACATAAGCTACTTCTTCTTCTTCTTCTTCTTCTTCTTCTTCAATCAACATAGTTGCCTCTTCGACTCCGTTGCTTCCTGCTCATCTCTAACTTCACCCGATTCTTCTAGACCTTTTTCTTCCTCTTCAACTTGTAATATCTTCAAAAGTTCTTCCTCTACTCTCATGTGGTTCTTGCATGATTAGTTTCCATAGAAGTTATTCTTCATTTCTCAATTCTTCTTCACTTCCATTTCTTCTTGCATTTTCATTTTCTTCATCTTATTTCTTGAATTTATTTTTTGGCTTCTCATCTTTGTAACATTCCCATTTTAAGACTTTAGAAACAAGGGATTTATTTATTTTTACTTAATGTTCACTGTTCTAAATAAAACTTAATTTAGAACACACATTCAATGCCAGTCAATCTCATAACAGATAACCATATGCAATTGTAAATGACTTGGTAATACACTCGATCTATTCATTCCATGACTCGGTTATCTACTGATCTATTCATGTTTCACTTTAAGTATTGAATACTTATCATATACTTTGTATACTTGGTTTTCACCCTAATCCGGGTACTGAGTGATCTTGTTTAAAGAACATACCTGAATATTTGTTACCAATATTCATCTGGTATCACATGGCTTTAAACTAGGTGACATAGGACAACGCAACCAACAGCTTGCGATACTTTGGCCAAAGATTTTACAACATACTGTGTATGTCGCTATTCCTAGATGACATACTCATCATTTTGGAATACATCCTTCACCCCACTCTTCTGTTATCATGAATGGTCTTTACTGACTACCATCAGTCCACTTGTTCAAGGTTTAACCCTAGCCCGGTTAGGAACATAGTCTATTATAGGAAGACACTTTCGATGACTTAGGGTAAAAGGGCATACTCGGTTGACCTAAGTCACCGGATGTGCCAAAGTACCCTGAGTTATTGAAAGTTACTCCCTATCCTAAACATGTTGCTAACTTGACCTAGAGAAAAACTAAGTTCAAGTCCTTATTGTGTGTAGATCTAGATGATCAATGCAGAAGGGTGTTGCCACATGTCAACTACAATATATCCTCGAGAAGACCCAAGTCTTCTCGAAGGTACATTCCTATAGTTGGCGTGTGCCAACATCCTACAAAAACTACCTCATCACGATGTACATACACCAAGGAGGTTATTAATGTTAAGTTAATTTGGATTATAAAACAGATTACAACGTCTATGCTAAACCCTAATCCAACACTCCTCAAGTCCTTGTTCTATACTTGGTTCAATTAAGCATTAAAGAACTTCCTCTAACTCATGATTGCTTTAATGTTCGTTTATTTAGTTTAACAACAGTTAATCAAAATAGGACAACAATAGCATAAGTTCCATTACATACATCATAATCATTCATAGAAGGTGTAGCCACCAAATAGGTTCAACCAAGGTAGACTTTATAAGAAATGAAGTCTATGTTTAATGATCATGTCACCCTTCTTTGGGTTATGTATCATTTAGCGAGGAAGAACCTTCCTCTATTTGATTAAGTGATAGGGTTTGTCAAACCCTTCTTATCTTTCACAAACTCTAACATTCCATCACATATTCATTACACATTTAAATACTATATTAGAATTGTTTAGATAAGATTGATAACTTATGCAACTTAACAAGTTGCATCTTATTAAGGGAGATTAAACTAATTCCCTTTTTATCTAACTTATCAAGTTTATCTGAATTATACATATAACAGATATGAATAATGTCATCAAGATAGAAATTCCACCTTCTATAAGATAGATTACACAACCAATACAAGTAAATCTCCAACATTCAAATTCCTCATTTAAAACTTTTTCATTTACAAGACTAAGTATTTCAGGCATGTTGTATGACAAACAACCTTCAATCCAAAAAGAATACAACTTTTCTTTTTCAATACAATTAAGAATGAATCGAAACTCTTTACATAAGGTTCAAAATCAAATAACCCAATACAACATGAAAGTTCTTATCTTCTTTAATCACTTATGATGTCCATCTGCAAAATTGCAAGCTAGACTCGGCGGGCTTTAATAAGCTGAGCATGATAAGCACTAAGCATTAAAGTAAAGTGCATTCCACTAATTGCTTCATTAAACAAATTTGCTTTCATGAAACAAAAGAAAAACATCATGCAGATAATCATAAGTAATACATCAAGAAAGAAGAACAATAAGAAATCTGGATTTACAATTTAAGAAAGGAACATTTTATAATCTGAAACTTCAGGATTATACCACAAGACTTAATTGATCCTATAAACTACTTTTAAGTCAGTCAACAAGTCTTATTGATAAATTAATACATAATTCATAAAGATAGAAGGATACACTTAACTTTTCCCAATCTGCAACGGTTAGTTACAACATAATTGATATTATTAAGTTTCATCCCTCCATATAGACAAAGAAGAGAATGAATAATGAGAAGTTCAATCCATAACTTATCAGTCAATAGAAAAGGATCTCCAACCAACAAGGACCCCAAACCTTATTTCATTTCATTTATAATATGAAATGAAATCCATCATCTAATATAAACTTAGAGATTTTTATGCTAGTTTCCAAAAGAGAACTAAAAACTGAAGGCACAGTCAAGTCCGCATACTTCCAATTTCCATGCAACCTTCCTAGGAAGACCTATCCTCATCACCTAGCTCAAATTCAATTCAATTCAAAGAGGAAAACATAGTACAGTTTCAAACTGTAGACTACCCCCTCCCAAGAGAGTATAATTCTCTCTCTTAATACATGGTGGTTCAACAAGAGTATAACAATGGAGTAAAAGTCCTCCAATCAAAAAAGATTGGAAAGTCACAACAACTGAAGACTGAATCACCATTACAAACATTAACAACAACTACTAATGAGAAGGTAGTTCGAATTTCCAAGCAAGATTCACATTGTCAACATCCATATAAATGGTACTGAAACTTTCGGACTACAAACAGAATATCAAGTTTGAACTTAGCATTCAACAAAACCCACTACTCAGATGGAAGTAAATAATTAAGTGATTCAATAAGACAAGTTTTGTCCTACCTTCTTCCAACTCGTCTGAACAAGATAACCACAGACCTCTCTAGTTCCTCAAACATCATACAACAGGTAGGGTTTGTTCCAATTAAAAGATAAAGGAAGAAGTAACTCTTTCCATGAACCTCTACAACTGATACATCGGTTCCTTAATAGAACAAAGTTCCAGTCCCAATTATTTCTAAGAACAAGGCAGTCAAAATTTCCCACAAGACAAGAATACGCTCAGAGCAGATATGAATAGAATACACTCTAAAATTCACACGCCCTTAAGTTCAAAAACACAGTGTAGTCTAGAGGTAGAAGTAAACAACCATTCCTTCTCAACGTCAAAACAAAGGAGGCCACAAAGAAGTTTTACAGTCTACTTCGACCAAACAACCCACAAGACCCCTTCCATCATACAGTGCTAAAAGAACTGAAGTTTTCAATTCAAAGAATACTCGTAAGTATACAACTCATCGATTTCCCCATACAGAATCAAAATGACCAACAAGGAATACATGTGTTGCATTAAATTCGTGCACAGATCACAAGTCCAAACAACTCAAGTTCAAATACGAATTTAAAATGGAATCACATGGCTCTAATAAAAGCTCATAATAACACCAACACCCTATTATGGGTTCAAGCCTTCCGTTTTCATAAGGAAGAATAAAATCTCAGTTAAGAACTTAAATACAAAGCACAACGCAATAACTCAACCACGAATACAAAATTCATAAGAATTGTATATAAGATCCAAGGTTCAAAACTTCAATAAGTTCTGCACAGTCCAAACAACCACTCGGTCTCAATAAAGCTAAAACCAATCATGGCTTCAATACAAGTTTAGAATATTCATGGAGTGCTACTACAACTACCCGAACACAATCATAAACAGAGATACAAGGCCATCCCAACAACACTGTCAGTTCAAGTTCAAAATGGCCAAGGAGCTTCTAATTCAAGCTCAACGAGCTTAAGTACAGATCAAACGTGACAACCCAACAATGAATTCAAAACCCAACAAGTAATAAGCCAACTCTTTTCACCTTATTTTCAAATGCAAGAAAACAAGCTTCAAATACAAGCTACAAGCTTAAATACAATAACAAAACTACTAGTTCAAGTTACAGAGGTCAAAAGAGCTTCTAGTACAGATTGCAGAGTTCCAAAACAATCACATGCAAACCTCTAACAACCAAAACAGAAGTTTTCCAAAAACTATCAATAACAACAAAGGATTCGTATTCCAAAACCCACAAATTTTCAAGCTTACATGCAAGTAAATAACCACATACATCAAGCAAATATAAAATTTCCAGTGAGCAGAATTGTTTTAATGAATCATTTAGAAGAAAGCAAGAAATATTAATGGGTAGAGCCTATCATGCCTGATAGTGCCTCTGCCGATTCAAAGAAGACTTCCACTCGGTTTCCAAGACCTCTTCTTCTCCAAACAAGATCAAACAACCATATTCTTTTTCCACAATCCCACTTATACATTCCTCGAACCGAAAATAGCTCAGAGAGTTCAAAAATAACCACAAAGTGGAGATCAAACTGTTGGTTCAAAGAACCAGATAGCTCCATGCAGCAAAAAATTGTGAAGCATGCAAAGCTAAACAACCCCCAATGAATCCGCCAACATGCCTTCCAAGACGGCTTGCTCACCAAACCCAAGGCACATTAATGCCATTAAAACCAATTTTCCCGCTTATCTTTCCTTGCCACCACCATTCATAGTTGGCGAGACCCAATTACAATTCATAATGCATTTCCAAACTTAGAGATGCCTCCACGTAGATTCCTCTAACTTTCACTAACCCCTACCACACTGGCAGTACTTTCATGTATTAAAAACCAAATCAAAACAAATCCCAATAAAAAGCCTTGGAACCACCACTTAGTTCCCATTGCCAATGGCCCCTAGGTCCCCTTTCATATCCCATTAGTTTAGGATAGATAGAATTTTCTTAGGTTAGATCTTAGGTTAGTTTAAATAAATAACCTTAGGATATAACCCCCAACAATAGTTTTCCACCCTAGGATAGGATGTAGTTTAAACCAAAAACTATAGGTTTAGAAATAACTTAGCATCCCCCTAGGTCACTTCCTTACAAGCTAACAACTTAGGTTAGAATGTCATCCCTCGTAAAGGGGTATAATAACAGTAGTTAGGTAACTTACCTAAATCCCGTATTTATTAGGGTACACAACAATCTATTTTTCTCAAGAATCCAAAAGCAGGGTTCCTATTTCCCTTGACGCCATAAGTGCCCTGCAAGGGTCAACCAAGAAGAGCCGAGCTCAACACAAAATAGAATGCAAGCACTATTTCCAAGATAATAAAGAATTTTCCACAAACACAAGTTCAGTCCGTTAAGCCTCACAATTGATGAATGTCAATTTTTCATTCAGTTATAATAAGAAGATTTAAAACATACCTTGGATCAATGGAATTGATCCAAGGACGAGTCCAATAGTGAAAGGTAAGTTACAACTCTTAAAACCAAATTGTAGCTTATCCAAAGAGAGTGAAATAGATTATTGCAAGCAACAACATACCAGCCCTCCAATCAAAGAGCATAATTGATTTATCCATTTCAAGCATGATCTTCAGCAGTCAAAAGAACACACCTTTATCAAGAAAATCACATGTCAACACTTGAAATGCAAAGGAGGAATATAACCATTGTCGAGGGTGTTACAATCTTCATCACCTACACGCACACACTCAACCGAAACATAAGAACAAAATTATGGATTCATTTTAGCCTCATGAGATGCTTCATCCATGAGCTCTTGCTCATCTTCACTCTACTTCTCCACTTCTTCATCTTATTCCTCTTTCCCAAGGTAAAAAAAGCTTGTAATTAAATTTTCCTCATCCAAACTCTAAATTTATTCATACACTATCTCTTTTTCAACTTATCCTTCTTTATTCTTCATCCTTTTCTCTTCTTTCCTTAGTTTCCTCTCTTTCTTTCTCATCTCTTTTCTCAGTTGTTCTCTCCTCCTCTTCCTCACAATTAGCTCTATTGGCCACTTTGCCTTCTTCTTAATCACTATCCCAACTTGTTCCTATGCCTCACTCTTTCTAACCATCATCACTACTAATTTTTCCACATCTCTATTCAATTATTGTATTTCTTCTTGCATCCTCAACTCTCTTTCTCTTGCTAACTTCTTATTCCTTTCCTCTCTCTTTCTTCTTATTCTCTCTTCCTTTGGATCAATAGCTCTAACAATCCCTTAACCATGTCCGTAATCAGTTCTCCTTCATCTTCATCATCTTTATAATCTTATTTCTAAGGCCTAACAACCCTCAACTCTCTATCTCTTCTTGCTTTCCTTGTTTCCATCAAGTGTCTTCTTTCTAACATCATCTTTGTCAATATTCTCTATTGATCATGCTCTCTTATCCTCTCATCTAATTTTTTTAGGTCGATCTCATCAATCTCTATCATTGGTTTCTTCATCCACTTGGGCATCACATACCCATGCTTTATAGTTGGTTTCAAGCTCTTCCTCTAACTCATCCTCTTGTTAACTCTTTCTCTTTATTCTTCTTCAATGTATCAAATCTCATATCACTCCTTTAATCTCTTTCCTCATGCTCGATACCAATATGATGTAGAACATAGTCAATTTTTCATGCACTATATCAATTATTAGTTAGAAAATACCTCAACTCTGCCCTCTTTGTTACTCAAACAACTTATTTTTTGATCTTACACACCCAAATACACTTTTAGAGTAAGAAATAAACATTACTAACCCCAATTTTAGCTTGTGTATTATAATAATCTTGATAGTACATCTCAAACAATGTCTATTCATTCAACAAAGTATAACCAAGTAACAAGAATCAATCATTACCTCACTTTTAGTCAAAAGTTCCCTAATCACTTTATCAAGCTAGTTTAAGTTTTCTTTCATACATAATTTATCAACCTTGAATACTTATCCTGAAGAATGTCCTTGGCCAAAAGGACCTTTCAACCTTTTCCATGCTTCATTGCAATCCAATAGCCTCACTCCAAAAAATTTTAACTCTAACTCTCCCATGTGTGTTCAAATTGATACTTTTCTTTCAAATAGATGCTTCAAAATTAGGTAACGTTGAGCCTTTACCCCTTACTGAAATATTTTAGTTATTCCACCATACTCTTTGACCCTTAAATGATCTATCTCAACCATCTAGTTGCTCAAAATTCATCAAAATATTCCTCTTACTTGTCTTTACTAAAACTACCCTCATATCAGCACAAGAACGAGATTCATTAGTCACTTCATGGTTGGTATACTCTGCAAGTTGTGTATGAAAACTAAAATCATCCCTAAACACCCTTTTGAATCTCAATGATGTATGAAAAGTTTAGTTAACATACCCCTTCATTAATTGCTCCATTCTATATTAACTCTCTTAGATTGGTTTTCTAATTTTCTAGCCCTGACAGAGAGAAGTATTATTGTTGTATCTTTGTTTATAATCACTCAATCCACAAGGTAAAGAATTTTTACATCACCCATTTGGTTTTCCAACTCTATATCAAGTTTGAGTACCACTTCCTTCACATAATTCCTTTCAACTTCACAACTCTTCCCTCTTCATTAGGTCTCTTCCATTTTCACAGTGTCTCATGGAACTAAACTATTAAGAATTGAGGAGATTATAGAATTTATCACTCCTTAAAACCTGAAAATTCCTTGAAAGGAATATTCAATGATGATGTGTTTAAAATTTCAAGCCACAATTCCTTTTTCTTTATTCCTTTAGCTCTTAAATTTCAACCAAACCCTAGGTCCGTGGACTAGTTTTATTTCTTGGCATATAGATTGTTAACAAATTCTCTTGAGCATGACCTTTCTTTGCACTAAATCCCTTTGCATTTGTTTTTATAGTCTATAAATATGATTCCCTTCTAATCCTAGCCCTGATTAAGAAGATTAATGTTTTTAATAATCAAATCCTTTTATACCCTTGGTAGGGTTTCACCTCCACCACAGAGAGAGTCTAATAGGAATAAAATGCATGTTGTTTTTTTTCAAGGTCTAAAACTTCTCACAAACACTTATAATAACCTTATACACATGTTAAACTTTCCAGAAGCTTTAAATTCACCCTCACCTTACAAGATTGCTTTCCAATTCCTTGGTTCTTCCACAGGAACAAGGTACTTTAATTGTATATCGGTCTCTTCACAAAAAGAACCTTTCACATCATTTTTATAAGCTCTTCATTAGATGAAAGACACTGTAGATCATCCATAATCCTTTCAATTCCATTACTTCAAATGTTAAAACAAGTCCTTTCATCAATATTCTAAACTTGCATGTTCAATGCTTCTCACCTCCACATCAATGTTAGTAAATTCTTGGCAATATTCAAACTCACTCTCTTGAGAAATGTAATCACTTCATACATGTAATTTCATCTCTTCTTCTTCTCATCCATAAACTTCTCACACACATCTCTCTGAAAATCTCCCTCAAATGTGTGTCCCTCATTCACATGGTCTAGTACAAACTTAACAAAGTCTTGCTCAACGCAAATGTCTACTTCCTAAAGGATGAAAACCACTCAACCATGTCAAACTCACAAAAATAAGATTCTTACCAAACAAGAATCATTGCTTATGTGCATTCACAAAAATTAATGCTCCTACACAACACAAAATTCATAAAGCAATTGTTACAACATGAATACACATACAAGAAACCCCTTTTTCTTCTTTCTTAAAGCATTCTCGCATCCTCGTTCAAATGGAATGAGTAGAAATAATTACAATAATGTAAATATATACCCCTAACTCCTTTCAACCAAGGTTTTTGAATCCTAGGTCAATTTTTACCATATTTTATAAGCATGAGTTCATTATTTGGAGCTCTTTTACACAATATGTCTTAAGTATAAAATTACTAGCACTTGGAACTCAAGGTCTTGGGCTATTGGTGAGTTACGAGTAGTTTTTAATCATCAACCCAAGTTCCATTCCCATTGAGTTCATTAGATGCTTTCAATAAGTGTTCATTGGGACACCTTTAGGTAGAGGTTGAACTTCTCCATATGGACCAAGCGTAACATAGCGGGCGCTCTCGAATGCGAGATCACTCTCACATTAAGGACCCAAGCCCACCCCTATTTCCCACTCGGAGAAAGTGATCTTCTCATCACTCCAATTCATAGCTCTAGTATAATAAAATTGTTTACGATATAATGTTAGATAGTGTAGATTGGAATCGATTACTCGAGAAGAAGGAAGCATGATGGTAGTGATTACCAAGAAATATGTGAAAAAGGTGAAATTGAAATCAGCCATGCAAGGGCAAACACATCACATTAGGGGCATCAACAAATCATAAGGGAGGACTTGTCATTGTTCTCGGGGATCAAAGGATGAACGATGGATTGCAGGGAGGCCGAGAAAGGGAGAAGGATGAGTGAGTTTCAAACCCTAACATGCATCCACACAAAATTTTGACCAAGGATACAAATATTCCCGGGGCCGGAGGGAAAAATAGAGAGCCACTCAGAAAGCGGGGGCCGGTTCTTCCTTCCGGAAGTCGAATACATCTCATTCCTATAAGCCAACATCATTTAAAGATATCCTAAGAAATCACAGTGGCAATACTTTAGGGAAACAGGCTTACCTGGTCGATCTGGCAGAAGAAATCCCAACTTTAGAGATCAAAACCCCGAGGTGGAGGAATACTATCAGACTCTATCTTGGGATGTTGTGATCGGGCACTTTAATGGCCTATGGCCTTCCTCTACCACCTTATACCAATGGATCTTTGAAAACTGGTCCAACAAGTGTGAAATATCTCTATGTTCCGGGGTTTTTATTGTGCATTTTAGAGAAACAGAGGATTATCAGCGTTGCCTATCTGAAGGACCTTGGTTTTGGGGTAACGTCAATTTGTATTTGACTCCATGGTTTCTAGAATTTGATCTGAATACCCATTCGGTTACCAAAATTCTAGTTTGGGTGAGGATTCCTAACCTTCCTCTAGCATCTATGGTATGCCCTAGATGATATTGGCAATGTTTTGGGAAATTTTATTAAAGAATATTTGGAGAGAACTCACTTAGGGTTGTGCACTTATGCTTGCATTTGTGTTGAAATTAATCTAAGTAAAGGGTTGCCAGATCGTATACTGTTAAAATTTGGAAAATTTCAGCATTCACAAGTGTTAGACTATGAAAACAATGCCTTTAGGTGCAGATCCTACAAAAATCTAGGACATCTGTAAGCTTTTGTCTTCTAAATTAAAATGTTTCTAAAAAGAGTAGTTTAACCACTTCTAGCAATTGGGGCTCTGTGAATCTATATTTGGTGTCCACATCGACATTCAAGGAGGGCACCGAGCATAAGACAATAAAAACATCGAAAATTATCGAGGGATTCGAAATGGGAAAACAGGAGAATGTTGCAATAGTTAGACGAACAAAAAGAGGACACACATCTGACAAATCAGATTCAGATCAAGATTATTTTCCTGATAATATGGAAGTCCCAGGAAATCCCAGTGATCTCATGATAATTTTTCCATCTGACGTTGGCAAGTGGCATGAAGTGAAGAAGAGGAAAATTAAAAAAGGTCATATGTGTAGTATCGAGGATTATTTCCCATCCCAGGGTGGGAATTAACTTTGGTCAAGACACCTTTGTTATGTTTTACCTAGTCATGTGTATTGTTTGTTTTACCTAGTTATGTGTTGGATTGATTTGGAACTTCTGGGGAGAATAAATCCCAACTTTGTTTGGTAATTCTCTAGGGTATTTTGGCCCAACTTTGTAATGGGAACGGGCCCCATCAACCCGCTTTATCAATAAAAAAACATTACTATAATTTTTCATGACCCTAGACACCCTTATTATGCCTCATCTAACCCATTACAAAGCTTATGAGCTCCAAGAATGCATTAAAACGTCATGACCAATCCAAATGGCTCCAAAATTTCAAATTTGCATTTAGGAGGGAAAATGCCTCTTTTGAATTTTGAAAAGACTAGAACTAAGCTATCACATCTAATTGATTCTTAGGAACCACTATGACCTATGAACACAACTGCAAACCAAAATTTGGATGTTTCCATCCCTATACACATGCTAGAGATGATGCTCCTACATCAATTTTACCCTCATGTTTGTACTTAAGACAACAATGGAGGGTGGATGGGATGCAGCGCATAGCATAGTTCCATGGGTGTCCAAACAAGATGTTGTATTAGAATTCCCCTCAACAATATAAAAGAGTTCATGGAGGATTTTTTCACCAACACAGATAGGGAGGATGATCGTTCCCAATGTAGGGGAAACAACATCGTTAAAGGCTCAAAGTACAATGGGTGATTGAGCAATAATGGTGTCAAGAAGCTTAAGTTGATTGAATGTGTGGGATGAGATGATGTTGATGCTAGCACCATTATTGAAATTAGATCGTCGGATGATGATGGTGTCATTGATACAGATAGTGATGAAGAAGGTAAGTTCATGATCTTTGGGTAGAATGTCAAGAATTTTAGAATCATTGAAGGATATGGAGACAAAAGTTGTAAGAGCTCCAATAAGGGCCACAAAATATTGAGGCTCATTGGTTGTAATGTGGATACGATGTAAAGCTTCGATGAGAGTTTTTTTATGGCTATGAGAGATTTGAATAAGATCATAGTGAGATATTTTAACGAGGGCCTGATGTAGTTTTTTTACGATGCTTTGTTCAATGGGAGGAGGTTTTGGTTACGTGGAGTGGCTAGGATGCATACTTTATCCTTGGATGAAGATGGAGATTAAGAGGGATCGTTAAAAGGATCAACAATGAAAACTCCTTTTTTTTTGGGTGGAAGTTTGAGATTCATGGTATTGATAGCAAGTGGTGACAAGAATGGAATTTATAAAAAGAGGGGGTCTTCTTTATTAGTAAAGTTTGGTGGTGGGATGACGACGAAGGGTGTGGATGGAGGATCGGGTTTAAGGGCCTTGGAGGTTTTAGATTTTATTTGAGGATTGCGTTTAGATCTAGATGAGTTGGTAGATGGAAGAGGGTGGTCTTCTTTGATGAGAATATTGTCTTCTTCTATGAGGTTTTGGATAAGGGTTTGGAGTGCCTTGCATACTATGTGTCATGTCTAGGGACATGATGATAAGTGCAGATAACGTTATAATAAAACCACATGGGTTTCTTCCCGCATGAATCCAAGGACTTCATGGGGGAAGGGTGATCGTGGATGCTTGGTTAAGGTGATGAAGGATTTTAGTGTAAGACCCTGTGAGACTTTTAGAAGAGGGAGTTTCATAGATTATGGATTGATTAGGTTTAGAAGAGGAGGACGAAGGTAAAAAAATCTTACTCTTATGGGGATTTATAGGGGCTTGGATTCATATTTACATTTAGAAGGGGAGTAGATGATTTTATTCAAATTTCTTTGGTGATGGGAGTTTTAGATGAAGGGAACGGTCCCAAAATGGATGGATGAGGTCCTAAGATATAGGATTGGATGTTGGATTTTTTAGATTGATGGGGCTTTGAAGGAGGAATCTCTAATTTCTTGTGTGGATGAGTAAGATATTTTTGGATGGGGGTGCCAAGGTTCTTAGATTTTTCTTTGAATTTTTCCCTTGGTAGGGATCACAATGATTTCAAAAGTGGGGTTATCTATGGAAGTGGTATTAGATGATTTGGATGTGGGATGTGTTGTATATGTAAGGATTGAGGATGAATATGGTTTTTGAACAACACGATTGATAAGATCATAAGAGGTTGCAAATTATGTTAAATTTGGGGGTGTTGATATAGAAGTGGTTGTACTTGTTGGAGAAGGGGATGGGATTGATAAATCATTTACGATAAATTAAAGGAGGGATGTCTATTTGGTAGAAGTTTCAAGGGAAAATGTGGTTGTACCCATAGATTAAGATGTAGACGTGGATACAATTTTGGGTATATAGGTATATATGGGTGTGGATGAGGATGTAGAGGTATATGGTGAGATGGATGTGGGGATAAATGTGGGTATACTAGTGGATATGGGTGTGGATATAGATATAATTTTATATGTAAGCATAGATGTTGAAGTAGAGGTGGGTGAAATAGCTGTGGGAATAGTATATGTGAATGTAATAGATGTGGGTATAGTAGATGTGAGTGGCAATGTTGAATCCTAACTTAAGGTATTAATTACATGGGCATCGGTGCTTGAGATGTGATAGGATTATCTTGGTTTTTAGGTGGATGCTTTTGGAATGGTTACTTAAAGACACACAATAGTTGGTTGGGGAGGGCATTTGGATTTTTTTAATTAGAGGTCCTCACGATCGATGAGCAATTTCACTAGGTCCTCAAGGTATGGAATTTTTCAATTTTAAAGCTAGAAACTTGATGATGTTTATAATAATCGTCCTCACATTACCATGTGTGTTTGGGATGTGAATTGTGTTGTCCACTCAAAATTCCCCGCTCTGATAAGAGTAAAATTTCAAAATTTTGAGTCTTAAGTGTTTTTCTCTGAGGTGCCTAAGTCGTGAAATCGAAAAAATCTGTGTTTTGGGTCATTTTGTGTGATTTTCGGGCCTGTCGGAACTTTTTGTCCCATCTGTCCCAAGTACGAAAATGCACTCTGTTCCCCGATCGGCCGAAATCCCCGAAGCTGTCCCATTTTCGGGCCCGTCGGAAAATTTTGTCCCAAGTGTCCCAAAACTTATTTTGCGTGTTGTTCCAATTTCGGCCGAATCATCCTTCCCGCGTACTTCGCACTTTCCTGTCCCAAATGTCCCAAAGTTAAAAAGTGCGAGCTTTCCATTTTCGGCCGATTTGCCCGAACCGCGTCCTTCGCGCAATTTTGTCCCAACTGCCCCATTTGAAAAAGTGCGAGCTTTCCCAATTTCGGCCGAGCCGGTCAAGTCGCGTACTTCGCACTTTCCTGTCCCGAATGTCCCAAGTCCAAACGGGCCCTTTGTTCCAATTTCGGCCGAAACACCCGAATCGCGTACTTCGCACATTTTCGTCCCATTTGTCCCAAATGCATTTGTGCGTCCTCTCCCTGTTTCGCCCGAACCGGCCGAGCCGCGTGTTTCGCGCATTCGCGTCTCACCTGTCCCAAGCGTACCTAGTATCATTCACACTTAGTTTTTCCCGCTCACTCCGAGTATGATGCTCTTTCAAATTGGTGGTTGGGTATTCAATGCGCATTAAAGTCATTTCTCTCTCCAAACGGCTATATAACGAGCATCCCCCTTCGCATTTTTCGCATTGCTTCCATGCTATCTTTCGCTCAAACCCTTGCAATTTGAAAACCTGCGCAATTCCCCCTCCATTTGCAAATTCCTTCCAGAAGTCTAGGTTGCAGCTCCGAGACTATCAATATGAAGATCAAGTTCCAGGGACAGGAGCAAATTTCTCCGCTTGAATCTGCTGTTAGCAATATAGGGGACAGCGAAGCTCGTCATCTCGACTTCGTGATTTTTGGGCAAGAATGACAGATGCAAACCCTACACCAATGGCACAGATGATTAATGATAGTGGTTTAGCTTTTGCCGGAGGATTCCCAATCTCAGTACAGTGTGCTGATACAGTGCTTTCATGTGGAGCTCACTTCGACCCCGATTCGAGCGAATTGACAAATGTACATGGGGAACTCATTGCCAAGCTGGACGCTGCCGCCATTGGCGCTGCTCTGAGGATTCCGGAGATGGACAATGCTATAGTCGTCTCCCGAGATCAAGCACAGGCTATGTTCGACCAAGACAGTGACAAATACAAGGCGCGAGTGGCGAAGTCTTGGTTGAAGAACCCTAAGAAAGGCGCTTCTCGCCTAACCAAAACCCTCTTCCGAGCAGATTTCAACGAAGAACTGTCAGACTTCATAATCCTGCTGGCTCGGGTTATGGGTTTGCCCTCCACCAATGAGTTTCATTTCTGGATGTGCCCGCTCATCAGCATGGTGTGCCAGGGAACACAAAATATCAACTGGGCAGAGATCATCAGTATGAATTTGGCTGAGCAGCTATCCAACGTCCAGCAAACAAAGAAGTTCTATATGACTTCATATCTGATGTATACCCTAGCAGCATCCAGGCAGTGGTTTGGTTTCTCCTATATAGATGCACATAAAGATGATCCAAATGTATGCCTATTGCCCGCAGCTTCACCTTGAGACCAAAGAACCGCAATTTCGTAAGGGTCAATGATGCTTTCACCATGTACGTGGTTAGATTGCTCGAAGGTGATCTTTAGCTAGAAGGTTTTCGAGATGAAGCCATGAACTCCGATATCACAAGATGGAGCCTATTTCATTCAATTCAGGAAATTTTCCTATATCAGGCTTGCTGGCTATGAAAGCACTCCTCTGCGGCTTCCCATGTTCTGCAATGACAAAATGGCTTTGATTGAAATATGCAGGCAACTAGACAAGTTGCACAGAACTTGCAGAGACAAGAAGATTTCTGGCTTGCACTTTCCCATCTCTCTGGGAAATTACACATGCAAAACAGCTCTGGATGCTCAGAACATAGAAAGAGCCCTGGTCCCTATCACTGTTCATTTCTTCAAGCCAAGAACCTGTTTTGACTTGAAGAAGTTCATTGAACAGAACATCAAGATAGTCTATCATCATAGGGCAGATACATAAGACTACTTGGACCGCATGGTGCATGATTTTGAAGCCAGAAGAAGGCATTGTGGCAGGTTCTCCCTGCAACTGATCCAAGAACTCAGTCTGTACCAAGTTCCTGAAGGTCTCCAGGATGACAATTCTGATCTATACTCTTATGAGTATGAAAATGTGATTAAGCACACCCCTCTGGAGGACCTGGATTGGAACAAGAAAGAGAGAGATGATCTGGCTGAGATTCTTGCTCCAGTCTTAATCAGGACTAGGGTCTGGTTCAGTAAGAAGATCCGAGAATTCAAGAGGCACTCAGGAGAATCTAGCTCCAAGGATGATTCGACACCCATAAGAGAGGCATCAGTTCCAGAGTCTGGAACACCAGTGAAAACCCCTCCTGCCTCAACAGCTCGGGGACCTGTAGAATCTACTCCTTCTCCATCTACCCAGGTATACAAGAAGAAACTCAAAGAGGTAAAGAAGGAGCCTGCAGAGAATGATCCTCCAAGAAAACAGGTAGAGTTGCCTATAGGGCCAGAGAACATCGTTGTTCTCAGTGAAAGTGAAGAAAGTGAGATGCCAACTCCTGCAAATGTTCCTGAAGATCCAGCAGATAAGGACAAGGAGGTCCAGAGCACTGAACTTCCAGGTACTACTGATTCTTCTACTGCCATTGCCTCCAGTGCTCTACTTACGTCTCAGCTTGAGTCAACAGCTGCGCAGACCCTGAGTGTCATGAGCTCCCTGTCTCTGGGTCCCCTTGCTTCTCCTGCAGATTCTTCTTCCTCTTTTGCTTGGGTGCAACCTCTGGTTGACAAAAGGAAGAGGAAATCCTCCTCTCAAAGCTTGGGACCAAATTTTGATGCTGTAGCAGCCTTGTTGGGCACCACTCCTTCTCGTGCCAAGAAAGCCAGAACCACCTCTAGAATTGTGTCTGATGCCCAAGGTCAGCAATTCTTGGAGATTGCTAAGCCTACAGTAGACAAATCAGAATCAGACTTGCTGACATCTGACTTAGAGCTTTCAAGGATCCCTATGGGAGAGTCTACTCCTGAAGGTGAAATTCACAACCTCCAGGAAACAGTCACAAGAGTCATTGGAAGGGTAGAGAAAGGGCAGCAGACTATTGAACAGCTGGAAGAACAAGCCCAAGTTCTCACAAGTTTTATCAAGTCACTCTTGTCTAAGGACAAAGTTTTGGACCCTACCCCCTTGACTGCTCTACCGCCTCCTGTAATTCTAAGCCAAGATGAAGTGCAAAGTATTAAAGATATGCACAAGTATTCTGTCTATGGCAGAGCTATTGAAGCCATGGTGGATGACATGCTTGTTGTTGGCTAAACTTCATCGATGAAGCTTTTAAACTACATGGAAAGGTAGACAATTTGCAACAGAAGCTATCCTCTACTATTGGGGTTATGGATAAAGAACTTAAACTCTGGAGCAGTTGCATTGTAGACCTTCGCCTCATGGGACAGACAGACGAGAACGTCTTACTGGCGAATAAGATTTTCGATGATGCCAAAGATAATCTATCAAAATCCTGGGTCTACAGCGTAGAGTGGAAAATCAAAGTCCTGGAGGAAGCTGTGGGAGAAATGAAGAACAGTTGGCAGAAGGGAGAAGCTTTCAAGACACTGGCAGCTGCTGCTTTCAAAGATATGCATTGTCATCTTCAAGATGAAAACTCTGGTGCTTCCTTGTCCTTGCAAGAAATCAAAGCTCAGTTCAGAGCTTTTGTCAAAGATCATCTATTCAAGGAAAGCTCCATCTCTAAGGAAAAGATGAAGGAAATTTGTTCTCTTCAGTCTGCCATTGAAGAAGCAAACAAAGATTATCATACTCACGTCGAGTTTGATAAAGAGATGGAGAAATGTCTGGGATTTTGGACTCAGTCTGCAGCCAACACGTCAGTCCCTCGTGGCAGAGATATAGCTGAGTCATTGAAGAAATTCAGGCAGCGGATTCTGAAGACAGTGGGTCCCTCCCAGTAACCGGCCACCTGTCTCCTTCTCTTTTCTTTCCTCTTCTTCCCTTTCTTTTCGTATTCTTTGTAATCAGTTAAAGTATTGTAACCGGCGGTCCTTAACTATTCTTTAGTTAAAAGAAACGGTTACGAAGAGTAACTGACTTGTAAGCTATATAATGGCCTTTCCACGCCATTTTGAGAAGGAGAGGAAGAACTTGGAATATTTGCTGAAAGTGTAAATAGATCTTAAAGAAATCAATACAAAAGGGCTTTTCATTCTCTGTCTATCTAATTCTTGTTATCTCTGTGTTTTCCTTTAGTATTGTGGAGATCATTTTGTTCCTAACTCGTTAGTCTCTCTGATTGCATCTTGCTGTCTGGTTTTGCAAATACAAAGTGATCTTGTACAACCAAGAAGGAACTTTGTGTCCTTGATTAATAAATCTGAAGAAGGTTATTTATGGAACTTTGTGTCTTTAAATTTAATCTCATTCAGCCATCGCAAATGATCTTGTCTTAAATCCTTTGAAGCTTCGCATACACGAAGAATTATTCTGCTATCTATAATTCTGAAGGTTGCTATTCTGCTCATCTTCTTATTCCCTTTCCTCAGTCCTTGTGTAACTGATGATCCTTGTGGAAAGCACTTTCGTAATATCCAAGTTTAACCATAAAATAATGTTCTGTACATTTGTAAATAAGTTCGTTTCAGAATAAGGGAACCTCTCCCATTAAAGAGGAGGGACTTCTTGTCCCCTGACTGTTGCTCTTCTAAAATTCCTATCTGACGACCAACAAATTGTCAACAGGGAGGATTTGAGGAAGTTAGATAAGGTGTGTAGCCATGAGATTGTCGAAGATGGAGCTATAGGCTTCTACAACAGGAGTATAGTTTTGGGTTGGTTGAGGAGATCTTTACAAAGGATCAACATGAGATGTGGATGTGGAGGAAGTTTTGATGAAAATGGAATTTTCCGCATTCTTGTATTTTCATTATGGGTGAATGATTTGGTGAATTCAATCTTAGGTTTGTTAGAGTGAAGCTTAACATGGCCTTGCTCAAGGGTGCATAGTTCTAATTTGTGATCCATGGTAAAATATTCCTCGAAGGTTTGAAAGGACTAAATTTGGAGGGTGGATGAGATATTTTTGGCACATGATCTAGAGAAGAGCTCAATGATTTCAATTTGAGGTAGAGAGAAGGATAATTGGTTGATAATGCCACACCACCTAGCACAAAAATCAGCAATTGATTCATCATCAAACTATTTGATGGCATAGAGATCAATGATGGTTATCTTACACACAATATTGATGGAGAATTTCTCTAAGAAAAGTTGTGTAAGTTTTTTGAAAGAGAAGAGGGAATATTGAGGGATGCCATTATACCAGTCTAGAGCAGGGTTGAACAATGACATGGTAAATGTGCAAAGCATAAAATATTGATTGTGGGTAATGAGATAGCATGAGTGCATAAATTCACGAAGGCATTATTAGGAATCTTCCTTTATATTGAACTTATAAAATTGAGGAATCTCCAAATGTGGAGGATATGGATTAACGGGTATATATGGATTGATAGGTTCATTGTAGATTTTCTCATAGGTGAATGTGATCTTAGGACCCAAGGTAGCGGCCTCTAGGTTGGCCATTCTACTCAATAATGCTTTCGTGGGGTCATTGGTTCTATGAGGGTGAGAAGATGATTTACGTGTTTGTGGATTATAAGAGGTAGATGGATTGGGTTGTGGGTAAGATTGATATTGTTGGGTGTAATTAGGATTTTGTGGGGGTGGTTGATAAGGAGGAAGATAATTGAAATATTGTGATTGGATGGGTTGAAAAATAGGATGTTGGAAATGGATAAAGTTGGATGGATGAGATTGAGAAGGTTTTTGTTGAGAGATGGGAGGATTATATTGGGTTTGCGTTGGGTGAGTTGGGATATGTGCATGAGGTGGTTGAGATGTTTGAGTGGGTTGATTAGGGAACATGTGTCGAAATATACTTAAGAGAGGAGGTTGATTTTTCGAGTAAACTCAATGATGGCGTTGCGAGGTAACAATATTGACATGGGATTGAGATGTGAAGAGGTTCATCGTGCTTTGAATTTTCTTCTTGAGTGGTAGAGGAAGAAGGCTAGATTCTTGAAGAGTTTGGGTAGAAACATTGATGACAACAGTAGATGAAGAAGGAATATGGATAGAAGATGTAGGGATGGTATTGATACGAGGAAAATTAGGTGGAATATGGACCACTAATTATGTAGATTGATGGGTTTAGGAAGCCAGTGTAGAAGACTCATGAGGGACATGTTCATATTGAGATATTGTTAGTTCATTCATGGCCCTTGGAAAGAAGATAACAAGTTGGGAAGTAAGAACTTCAATGGAATCAGAATGCGAGGGATAAACATAGAGTTGTTGGAGAGGGGGTCCATTGACAGAGATATTAGTGTATTTACAAGTTAGATAGTCATGGAGAGCAATGGGTTAGCATCAAGGAGTTCCTAGAACTCCAAGCATCCACGAGGGATACTAGGAGGTCTAAATGCTCCTAAAGAAGTAGTTTAATGGGGTGTAGCTGGTCTAGAGGGGATGGAATGATGATAGAAAAAGGATTGGTTTCGAGATGGGGATTGGTTTGGATCATATGAGGCTCATGAAGAGGAACCATAGAAACAATGGGTTGGGAGACTAAAGATGAGGTGACCAAAGGTGTAGAGGAAATAATGGAAAGTGCGGGTGTATGTTCAAAGGTTGTTCCATGTAGGGATGTTGTTGGAAGAGGTTGACTGTTCCATTTTCTTAGCTTGGGAAGGTGACGTAGGAGCATCATTTGAAGACACAAAAATTGAGTTAAAACATGATCAAGAGGTCAAGAGAGATAATTTGAAGAATATGGAAGACCCTAAGAGGTCATCAAATTTGAATTTTGGTCAAAAATATGCTTTCCCTCCATTTCTTCATTTCAAAATTCAAAACTTGCAAAAGAGCAATATGATAATGTAAGTGGTCTTAGAGGCTTGTTAAGGTGTTATAAGGTTAATAATTGTGTGTGAGGTGTTTAATGAGTCTCAAGGGATGTATAAACTAATAAAGTGATTAAAGAATGTAATTAAGCTAAAATATGTGAGTGATAAATCATGAGGGGTTAGTTAAGGTCATAATGAGGCTTCATGACTCTTGGCAGAGCAATTACCAAAAAGATGGTAGTTACTTACAATGGAAATTCAAGTATATGAGTAGATGGAAAAGTGTGAGTAGGTATTCCTTGTGGAGGAGGAACTCAAGGAAGAGTAAAAAGTGTAATTTTGTAATGAAATATTGTACATACATACAAAATACATTTGGTCTACCTTATTTTCTGTGTTGTTGAGAATTTTGTGGTTCTAATAACAGTAGTTTGGCTCCTTATTTGTAGAAGGAAAACATGTTTAGCATACAAAGGAAGATACTAGCTTTTGACACCTCTCGGGCCTATAGGAGGGTTTTGCAAGAGTTTTCACTTTGATCAAATATAGAAGGCTTTGATAACAAGATCACACTTAGAAACTCTTTAATAGACATTTCAGCGACATCAAGAAATAGTGTATGAAATCATAGTGGTGAATAATTTAATGATGGATCCTCCGTGCATGTACATTGAATGAACTAGTGAACCGTGACATAGTAATTGCATAGGTTTTTATCCTATGAGGCTTAGAACACCAAATTTTGTCTTGAAATTGATAACATGTCATTGTGGATCGAGTATATTTTAATGTTTTCAAAGAATTTTAAGTGTCCATCAATTCAAGTTGAGTATTTCTTTACCAATTCTCTAAAAATACTTGTGACAAACTCGACAATCTAACAAAGTGAAGGGTACATTACAAAGAAATTATGAATTATGTTTGAGGAATGAAATTGAGACTTCATACATAGGAGGTACATCAAAATTGATGATAGGAAAGGTTGTATTTTTGCTTTGAAACCCCAAGTAGAGAAATATGAGTTTGACAGAGTGAAATCTCATACCTAAAAGGAAATCACAGTCATAGAAAGGCAAGTGTGAGGTTGAAAGGTAAGAATAGGGAGTTAGATCATCAATTTGAGTACACACCTTAGGGTGAATGAAGGAATATTAATGAAGTTGATAACTTTCCCTAGGTACTATTAGATCACTCCACTTATGATTGCTACAAGTATGTTGTCTCAAGAGCATTTAGTAAGAAAAGTTGACCTAGAAGGGTAATGTGGGATTTTGGTTCATTCTTGAGTCTTTGTGTGGATTGAAATGAGCTTGTTTGGAGTGTGTAAGTAGAGTGCAGGTCCTAGGAAGTGCATATAGAGGTAATAGCTAGTCCAGAACATCAAGAGTAAGAGTTGGAACAAGTGGGCATATAAGGAAGTTTGAAGTTTGTGAACTAATACAAAAGTTTTATTAACATTTGATTGAGATGTTGAACAGGGTACTGCTATAAAGAAGAAGCCTTGAATGTAAAAAGATCAAATCTCATCTAATTGGGAATGAGAGCACCAAGAAGCCTAGGGAAGGAATAAGAAGGTAAGATAGAGTCAAGGTGGTTTTCAAAGAATTTGCCTAAGCTACTAGATGAATTAGCATGTAATGAACATGATAAGGCAGAGGATGATGTTAAGAGATCAGTTTGTGGTTTAGAGGATTAAGATTTGATAAATGATTTGTTCTCATTAGTGCAAGAAAACTACTAAAATAGAGTATTAGTGTGTTTTGATGAAATTGAATTGGTTTGAATTGTGGAATGCATACAAAGGGTGTTAAACTCTACATCGAAGGAGTAACAAAAAGCATGAAATAAACAAGTAAAACCTTATGCAAATTATTAATGTAATACGCAAATCAAGCAACAAAGTTTTGATTATCTTGTTTATTTAGAGAAGTGTGAAGAAGAAAAGAGGCTCAAAGGGAACCTAAATAAATGATCGTTCTAAGGATGGTTTCGAGATACATTTAGGAATGGAGTCCTTGATATACCTAAAGGTATTTGAGGCACAAATATGTGATGACTATTGGTACATGTCTTGTTAAAGGTGCCTACCCCCACACTTCACACACCTCAGCGATAAGGGAGTAGGGTGCTTAGCTAATATACCAATAGCCAAAAAAATATTACACAACTAGAACATCGAGGCGGCTTCCTTATTGGGTGATGAAATCCCAATAGATCCACCTAGTAGGAAATTTTTAGATGTGTTGATTTATGAGTGTGGTTTGGTTGTGTAGTATGAAGTGTGGATTCAAAGGATTTCCACCTATTTAAACTACGTGGTCAAGCAAGCATGAAAAGGTGTTCGTTTGTAGATCCAAATCCAAATGTGATATTCGATGAGAACAAACAAAAAAGGAGGGAGGAATGATGTAAAAAGGAGAAAATAAGGATTAAAAAGGAGAATACATGGATAACATTTTTCCTTTTTCCAAATTAAACACACACATTTTTTAGCAAGCAAGAAATATCCCAAGCATGCAAGCAAGAAAAATCCAACCTGCAAGGTTATCGAAAGAGGAAAATATAATGTATAATGGAAAAGGATAATAAATAAGGAACTTACCAAAGGAAATGGGTAGGTCCCACCAAGCATGCCATAATTTTTGATGAGTTTTCCACTCTTATTCTAAGTTAATGAAATGGTATACAAGAAAATAAGAAAATCCAAAATATGGGAGGGTTTAAGGCTACCTCTAATGTGTGATAGTGATGGATAAGAGACACGAGTGCACAAATCCTTTCCCAGGTGAGATTTAAGACCTGCACAACACAAAGGAATGTTTGACAAGAAAAAGATTAGTATATTATATGGTGGGCTTCCTAAAAATTCAGTCCCAAGAAGTGATGAAATTCTTAGGGAGGATGTCAACCCATGTGATTAAAATATTGATTGAAAATAATGGATAAATGACATGTAGAAGACAACCATAATGGAACAGAGATAGAGATATACTAGTTATGCTAAGATAAATATCTGATAACGGATAAATTGAAACAAATGGATGCAAACTGACAGGTCAACAACGACCCGAGATAGATAGAGGCAATCGATGGTGACTGTAGCAGAGCATATCAAAATATATGAATATAGTAGATCTAGAATTAAATTTGAGATATTGAAGATGTACTAGATTTGATGTAGAGGCATTGGAAACATAAAGTATGAAAAGTGCAGACAGATAGATAAGAACGTAATGGATGTAAATCGGGTCGACGGTGACCAGGGGACAGATCTCAGGGAAGTTGATAGCAAATGAGGTAGAAAAGGTGAGATATGGGATATCGATAGGTAGATCATAGAAACAGAGAGATTTGGATGCTACAGAGGATGCAAAATAGTAGGGAGATAAGAAAGAATGCATGAAATACAATCGATGTAGATTGAGTCGACAACGACCAAGGCGAAGTGACAGAGACTAAGGATGGATTAGGGTTTGATGAAGGTTGATAGATGGCCAATGGGATATGGGAAAGAAACAAGGATAGATGATATGATGGTAGAGCTCCAAGAAGATAAATGGGTCTGTAAGGATAATGAAAGATGATGAAACAACATAGGGCTCCAAGTAAACTCCAAGATTCAAATCTCCAAAAATGATTGTTGAGGGCTCCAAGATAACTCAAGATGTTAATGGCAGATCACGCTTCATCCTCTTTGAGGACTGTGGGTGGTGATATATTTATAGGGTCGACGAAGCTCTTCTAGGGTCATCGTTCACTACGATGGGCTATTGATTTAGTAGATGGGGATGATGCACAACTCAAAACAAGAGGCCCTATTAAGGTTGGATTATGGTTATGAGTTGATTTGGCATATTAGGATTGCATAGGGATGAGAAAGGGTGGTTGAAGGGTGGAAATGGCATTGGATAAAGGTAAGGGTGGATAAAAACATTAAATGAGGGTAGATGGGAGTCTAGGGAGGATAAACGAGGGGTTTTGGGATGTGATTAGGATAATAAGTGCGTTTAGGGATGATTAAATGTGATTAGGGGTGAATAATGAGGGATAAAATAATGATGGGATTAAGATAGGATTAAGATTAGGATAATATGAATTTAAGAGGAATAAATGGGGTTTAGGAGGGAAATAGGAAGAGGGGTGCGAGTGTGCATGATGACAACAAAAGGGCAAGCAAACGCAGGATGAGGGACAAGTGAACCAAATTTTGGTGTCTACATGTAGGTCAACAATGTGTTGAGGTTGTAATTATTCTTCATCAAATGATAGACGATGTGTACTTATTTTTAAATATTAACATTGGATGTGAAATAGGTTATCTTATTACTATTTGGTAAAGTGGTTTCACTCATTAATTGATAAAAACATACTTAAATACATAGATCACTTGAGAAATTATTATAAATATTTTGGAGTGTGTATTTGTGAGTTAGTTAATGATGTCTACGGATAATTTTAATGGTGAATTTTTCATTAATTCACGAATATTTGGGTTTCTGAAATTTGCATTTGGCTATTTTGGAGGACTAGTACATAAAGCAATGAGCTCACCTAAATTATGGAGATGTAACTTAATTTTATGGGTCGAGATCACCCACCATTTATAATTATTCTACGCTTATGATCTTGTATCATCGTTACCTCAAATTATAAACTAGTTTACATCACCTTTATATAGATATTAAATATGATTATGTTGGTAAACATCTTATTTGATTCAAATGGAGGGTAGATCTCATAGAATCGCAATTATTCACCCAAATAGAATCATCATAAGGAGGTTCTCATTTAGTGATTGAATGCATATTTTAACCGTCAAGCTACATTTTTGTAGCAAGTCACCTACAACCGTTTGTATGATTTATGCAACTATTCACTAGGTGTTCTATGCAACTACATAACAACCGGTTATTGCACACATCATTTAAAAATTTTAATTCACCTATAAAACTCACCGCATTTTTCTATGATTTCATAATTCAAATTTAAAATTCACCTATATAACTATATAAAGTTCACTCCTAGTCATTATGGTTTTAAAATACATATTTATAGATTCACTAAAAATATCCAAGGGGATTTTTGTAAGGGCTCTTAAAATTTACCCCGAGGAATTCATAATCCTGGTGGTTGATGTAGGATTTCTAATTTATGGAGGAAAAATAAGGTTAGTATTTTGGGTAATGTCTCTACCTATAGTCAGTTGATTGGCGGTCTATTGTGTTATTTTATGACCTTGAGTAACTTTTAGGTACATGTGAGATAGATGAGTAATTGAGGATCGATGGGGTGTTTTTCAATACTTTAAGCATAAATGATGGGGGATGATTTAATAGGGAATGAAGATATCACTCTCTACAATCAGTCAAAAATTATTTCAAATGTCATGTGGGTGCAATGAATAACACATGATATTATAGACGTTCAAATTTGGCAATTTACACTTTGGAACTCTTTATTTGACTATGCACTCTTGCTATGATAAATATAACTTCTTCATTCCCACTTAACACTTTTCAAGGTCCATTGTTTAGCTTGTTTATCCTTGCATACTGACATGTTGACACATTCTGAGAATACAATGCACAAAATCAATAGAAAAACATCAGTTTATCAGCTTCAAACTTCAAGTGGCATATTTTCTTCTCCAAGTTAGGAAATTACAATCTGGACAAGAATTTATATTCGGTCTTAACCCATTTATACTGTCTTGGAATGACATGTGCTCCAACTCTACTTTCAAATTTATATCTTTTGTTGGGTCTTATACTTCATCTAGGTCATCCTTTCTTATATAAATAATCTATGGAACCCTATATAAGTAAGTAAACACTACCTCATTTAATAACCTAGAAATCAAGGTAATGTACTAGAGTGCTCACTTCATACACTTGCAAAAAGGTATCCAAATCTCCCTAAATATCACACTATCACATATAAAGTCATTAGGAAACACCCACATCAGGTTTGAAGCTATAAACTAGCTCAAGGAAGTAGTATATCTCATCTACAAGAACTAAAACATCCTCTCTCTCAATTGTTTTTGCAATAAATAATTCAAAACAAGTATGGTGAGAGTAATTGTTAAATCTGATTGATCTATCTAGATATCACATGCTAGGTGGAGAATGATGTGTAGTTTGAGGCCTCTTCAAAGTAGTGTCAATGTTGGTGGTGCACAGGGATTCCCATAACCATTCTAATGTTTATTTTGCAAGACTCTTCATCCATGGATAGGGTTTAATATAATGATCACTCCATATTGACATTTTCACTTTGCA